>CM066989.1:56564594-57764594 GCA_033977485.1 Hydrangea macrophylla
TTCTACTATTATCATTACTCTGATATTTTATTTCATTGGTATTTGGACAATCATGCGATCTGTAACTTGTTATGAGCCTACGGTCCGATAAAGAAGCTTGCTTCCCTTAATTATTATAAAGCTGGGGCATGCCATCCTCTAATTACCACAAAATTAAAAAAATGCAATTGTGAAGATCTTGTTAATGAAATCTGTTCTAGGATAAACTCCTAGAAATCTACAATCATGTCTTATGCTGGATGGGCTCAACTAATTCAATTTGTTTTGATAGGAATTCAACAATATTGGTCTAGAATGTTCATGTAACAACCTGCATTTTCATTTAATCTTAAATTGACATTTCCATAATTAATCTGTATTTTCATTGTCGTATTTAAAATCAAATTATATTGTCTGCTGTTATTAATTACGATTCTCATATTTGGAATCTTATTATGTCTAAATTCATATTTAAAATTCTTGTTGGGGTCAGACTGTAAATTTACAAATTTAGCAGTACCTGTGTTGGATTTTAAAACTGTATTTCAAAACTGTGGAAATGTTTGCTTTTGACTCAATCAGTATTTTTTAAAACCGAAAAATCAATTCTTACGTTAAAATGAATTTTCTGTATTTTGTGACGAACACCGCGCCACGAAAATGTCAGTTTATGTTCAAAACTGTCCACGCTGTGTTGAACTTCCACAAATTTTGGATGTGATATAAAGCAAGATTTGATATATGCTTTACTTTCCATTTATGGCAAATGATCATTAGCTTGTGCCTTGTTTGGATCTATCTATCTTGTGTGTGTTATTGTTGTGCCCATAAGCTACTTTTTCAAACACCTCTAGCTTGACCCCTACACATCTAAATTGCCCCTTCAAAATCTGGAGATGTATATATGTATATGTGTTATCAGCATATATGAGCTGAGTATTTAGAAAACCAAATTTATTTTGTTGAGTAACCCACAAAATTCTTGGCCTCCAAGTTTGCTAATATAGCTCTTTATATATACACTACTCACACACACATATATTCTACACATTTGGAACTAGTAGTATAGAGAGAAAATACAGAGAGTTTAGAGAGAGCTTGAGAGAGTTCTACAGAATTTATAGAGAGAGAAGAAGCTTCAATCTCCATAGTCAAGTTGCAATTGGAATTCTTATCTTGATTCTTTCTCAATTAACTCTTCACTCTTAATCTCAGTGAGTATTTTAAACTCACTCCAAATGTAATTCGTGCTCAATTTCTGTTTATATATATGTAAATGTTGATTCACCATTGTTGACCTTCATGAAAACTTGAAGCTTGAAAATCACAAATTTTCAACCTTAACCAAATTTTATTTTTATAGATGATTATGAAAGATTACATGATTTATATGCTAGGTTTGAAGTATTAAAGCTTTACTTGTTCATAGGAAAAAGTATATAAGAAATTAAGTTTTGTCAACTTTTAGTTTTTTATAAAATCGGAGAGCTACAGATTGATTCAAGTAAAATTGATCGTAGATCCTTAATCCTTGCGAAAAACCGAAGAAATCCATATATGATATGTTATATATACTTCAGTTTTCGAAAAATGGGTCAAAAGACCCCTTAATTTCTAAAATAGGGAAAAACCAGCGAGGAAGACGAAGACACTACTGAAACTCGCACGCACAATCGCGCGAGCGAGGATCGCGCCAGCGACCCCTCGCGCAAGCTGCCCGCGCCCGCGAGCTGTGTGAATTCTGGCAGAAAGAAAAGTTTTTATAATAAAACGGAAAATAGGCATATCGCGCGAGCGGCCCGCGCGACCAACTTTCGCGCGAGCAGTCCGAGCGCGTGACTTTTGACAGTTTCTGGTTTTTGTCTGTTTCTGCTAAAGGACTGTTTGGATGATATTTTATGGGTTTTTAAGGCTCTGTTTGCGAAAAATGTTAAAATAGATTATAATTTGGGTATGATTTGTCATTTAGGAATAATTATGATTTCGTTCTTTTCAAATATACGTGGTTATCAATCCCGGCATTTCATATATTCTATTTATAGTTGCACGACATTCATATGGTGTCAGTTGTACATGCATGGTGAGTGTGAGTATTGGTTAGTGTAGAAAAGAGTAATGGCCAGTGTGGTAAAGAGAGTGTGGTTGAGATTGTGTTGTGGACACTCCCTGGTAAGTGAGTACCAAAGTGTGTTGTGGTTGAGATTGTGCCGAGAGTGTCTTTGAAATACGACGGTGGCAAAACTGGACACTCCCTGACGCCCATGAAAGCGTTAAAGTGTGTGACGCCGAATTTGGACATTCCCTATGGTAGTGCTAAAGTGTGGCCTACGGACATTCCCTGGTACCCTCGTCTGGATACTGCATGAGGTTTCCTCCGGTATTTGCGAGGCGGATTAGGTACTAAAGTGTGAGGCATTGGACATTCCCTGGCACCCCGTGCTAAAGTGTGAGGCAAACTAGACATTCCCTGGCACCCCTATGCTAAAGTGTGGCTATCGTAGTATTTCAAAGATACTGGTGTGAGTTAGTGGGTTGTTGTGTTTGTCGAGAGAAAAGAGTCGGTAAGATGAGATGGTGCATTGTTTTTCATACACGGTCACATATATGTGAATTAAGGCTTTCAAATGATATTGTGGTTGTTTTCTAAAAATGAACTCTTTACTTGATGTAAACTTGTTGAATTAATTGGGAATTAGAAAATGGTAAATGGGTATGTGTTACATTCAAAGTTATGTTTTTAATACTCACCAGCTTCTTGAAGCTGATGGCGTTGATGCGTCCTGGACATTCGTGTCTAGGCTTTTCAGGTTATGACTACGCGGGGCCTTATGACTATGCAAACTGAGAACAACTGTCTGATGAAGAGTTTACATTTATATGTTTTACGTTAACTGAATTTTGTAATAAGAATGACTGTAATAGGCGATAGATATGGTTTTATTTTAAGGCCGCTTGTGCCTTAGTTGACCCTGTATTGTAATATGTAATAAGTTAGAAAAATATTTATAAGCTTTGATTGCTGTACTCTGATTGTTGCTTATTGTTGTTCGACGTTTGGGACGGAATCGATCCTTCAAACTGTCGCGACCTACTGGTCCATAAAGGAAATTAAACGCTTTCCATATTTATGCTACGTCGGGGCGTGACAGATCATTCTTCCCAAAATTATACTTAAATAGGTGGACCAAGCTTTAAAAAGATTCCTATGGTCTAGAAATACAGAAAAGGGGCATGGAGCCAAAATTGCTTCGGTCAATGTTTGTAAACCCAAGAAGGAGAGCGACCTGAGTTTTAAGGACATACATCTCACTAATACTATTCTAAATTTAAAGCATATTGGAAATTTCCTTAACCCTAAAAATAATTCTTATTGGAAAGCCTGGGTGAACATGTACATGATTAAAACAAAAAGCTTTTGGGATATTAAATCACCTGGCCAATGTTCTTGGCATTGGAAAAAGTGGTTGAAGCTAAGGGAAGTTTCTAGGCCTTTGCTTATTCATACTATAGGTAATGGACAACATACCTCCCTTTGGTTTGATAATTGGCTCCTTTATGGCCCCTTGTTTGAGAAATATACCAACAGGATTGCTTACGAAGCTGCAATTGATACTTATGCAAATGTGGCAGTCATTATAAGGAGGCAGTATTGGAATTGGCCTCCTTCCAATTTAATAGGGTTAAATGAAGTTCGGTAGCTCTTATCTAATATGTATAAGCCTAATGGTTTGTCTGATGTTTTGTCATGGATTATTTCTCCTAACAGGAAATTTTTTAACATTTTTATACAGATAGTACTATTCCTTTTTGCTCATGGATCATGTTTGTAATTGATTATTTTCTCTGTTGTTAACCATTACTACTTGATCTTGGTTATTTTGTGTAGGATTGTTATATCTTAAACAGGTGATTTCTGGTTGTGAACGGCAAAGCGTGTTTTAGGTTATATCTACCTTTGTGTCTTGAAATACCTCCATTGGGAACAATGTTTATTTCAGTTGGGGGTAGGGGGTAGATATGAACACCTATTTGTTTTTGAACCTAACTTCTACACCTGTTAAGTATTATAATTTCCATTCTAGTTGTTTGGAGTGTTTTAGTTTGTTTTCTTTATTTTCAAGAAAAATTTAAAATTAAAAAAAAAAAACCTTGTTGTCAAGCTTTTGACTTTCTGAAATCTCATTTCTCTTAGCTAATTGCTATGCAATGACGCATTCATATCTTTTTTGTCGAGTGATTGATTCCGATTACATGTTTCCTTGTCACTAATCTAGTTGTATATCCATATCATGAATATATCCTGAAAATATTTGCACGAGTTGACAGCTATGAGAGAAATTTTTTATTAGAGTGAAAATGATTGTCAAGCAATTGGATTAGTAGCGAAAACATTAAACCCCAATGAGTTTTGAGCCATTCCTTAATTCTAATTGTTAGTCACATAAACTCATATCATTCTTTGAAGTACGCTGGTATACCGTCGAGAGTCTCAATCTTGTTTTATTTGGCTAATTGCTTCAGGAGAACGTTCAGGATCTACCAATATAAAAAACTCAGGAAATGCTCGAAATAAATTAAAGTGTCAAGAAAATGACTTAGGCCATCAATAGCTCACCTCATTACCCGAGCAAATTCAATTCCCACTTACCTATCATAACTCAATGCTTCCACCTAAAATTGTATATTTATATGGAGTTTAAGCATTTGATTGGTTTGTGTTGGTGGCTAAAGGAGGTAAAGAAGAAGTTTAAAAAAAAAGGGTTGTATGAAAAAAAAAAAAAAAAAAAAAGTTGTATGGAAAAAGAAAAGAGCAAAAGAAGAGAGTAAAAGAAGAGAATTGGTGGGTTAAAAAAAAATGTTGGAAGATTGGGTAAATGAAATGAGTGAAGTTGAATAAGAAAATATCCAACCGCATGCTTGAACTCGTAATCACATCTCACCATCTTAACTACTTTGCCTTTTTCTTTCACAGGTCCTAAGGATTCTATCCGTGGTAGATTGCTCTTATAGTAAATAGTGATCCGTTCATGAGACTCTTATACTTCAAAATAAGCATTTTTTCAGTGTCTCGTATGAAAGCATGTTTGATAGCATTTACATTTACTCATTTGAGCTTCATACTATGAGTGCACATCTTTTACGCCAGTTTCAGAGTGTTTGTACTTTAAGCATAAACTGTGTGAGAATTGAGTTAAAACTATGAAATCTTGAACATGATCAATCTACATAACTCTGAGATGAAGATTTTGATTGTAGTTGTTGACTCCACACACATATACAATATGGAAGCTATGGATGTAATTTTGACTAGAATGGCTACCCTGTAACATGTTGTTTATCTCCATGGCATGATAAAGGAGGGTATATCTTTGTTGAGCATGATTTTTAGCACATAAGAGAGATTGAAATTCCTTGATAAGTTTAGAAAGTTGAACACATGAATTTTATGGGTACATTCTCTGTAAACCCTCACGAGACACAACTCGTTCACTAGGGGAAACATAGGGGTTTAAAGGCTTGTTGCATAAGCTAAATGCAGTCGTGATTCCTGTGAGAGTGAGTTAGGATTTTCCTTTTGTTTTAGTGCAATAAAATTATAACACTGGGTGTTGTTTCTCTTGGCTTGTTCTAATTCCGCTTCATTGCTAGAGACTAGCAATATGCTAGTTGGGGTCGTGATGAGGTCTGGTTTTTTGTAGAATACTAGCCCGATAAAGAGTAAAATTAATCAATCTTAGCCCCATTTCATTTTACCTGAACTTGTGTTTTAATCTATCTCTTTACGTAATGATATATTTCCTTGGTATGTTGTTGTGTTTAGTACTGTTTTATGCAAGTTTCAGAAGCTGAATTGAACAGGTTGAAAAAGGGATAGTGAAAAAATAAAGAGGACATTTCAAAGTTCAAATCCAAGTCCCAATCGATTGCCATCCTTTGGCAATCGATTCACAGATCCTCCAATCCAATAGATTGCCATCTCTGAGCAATCGATTGAACTTTATACCAATCGATTGACCTCAGTACTCGATCAATTGGTAAGAACTGGTAGTCAAACCTCTTTAATGGAGCAGAATCCCTACAAATCAAGGTTAATAACGATGACTAGCCATTACGAAATGTATCTGGACACTCCTTGCTCGTGCATATTGTAGTATATATAGATGGGATTGAGTAGGGTGAGGAGTTGGTTCATTTTTGTATGGTTTTGTAGGGAAAAAATAGAGTTTTCTCCATTCTTGCGAAGCTTTCAAGTTCCATAGTCAAGTTTTGAAATACAATTCAGGTTTTATTTATTTCCTGTTGTTATTCTGGAATTATTTTGTCATAGTCTTCTTCTAGTTTAGTTTTGAAATTCTCTTGTAATTTCAAGTTTTATGATTAAATCTATGTATAGATTTGATTTTTGCAATATGTTTAAGTTTGTTCTCGTTTTTGCAACTCTAAATATGCTAGGTTAGAGTTCTGGTTGGGAGCAATGTGATGAAACATTGTTCCCAGCCACTACCATGAATCTATATGAAATTCAGTGGCAATTGATTGGATACAGAATCCAATCGATTGCTATGGAAACTAAGCCAATCGATTGGCATTTACACCAATCGATTAGGAGACATTCCATGCCAATCGATTGTTGTCTACGGCAATCGATTGGTAGGTTTATGTCTTGGGTAGAACCTTTATAGTATTCCAATAACTTTTGTTTCAAAAACTAAACCCAAATTGATCTTTTCAAGTTCAAATTGCAAACAGATTTTGAAATATAAGCCTTTTGGCCATTTAACTCAATGAATATGCATGATGAATAGATCGAATATCCTATACTTGATTTGTTTATTATAGTTCATAGTTTTAATTGGTTATTATTTTAGTTTTTCATAGTAAGTAAAGTAATCCAACCACTTGTTATGTAGAATCCACATACTTAGTGTCTAGATTACTTAACTTAATCCTTTTTAAAATAAGGAATGCTAGAATGGTTGAAGCCCCAATCTTACGTTAATGCTAAAACATGCTAGTGGTTGGCACATTGTGGTTTCACATGTTCCTACACCTATTTTTATATATTCTCGAATCATATTTCTCAATCCTTATTAATTTAGTTGTTTCTCCATTCTACTTTATCTAGTTAAATTCCTTATACATTAGGATTGTTAGAACTTCTCTTTTAAGAAATCATCTTTTTCATTTCCTTTAGGTCTCAATCTAGAACATTTTGTCCTTGACTCCGTTCCTTGGGATACGACCCGGTCTTATCAGTTATACTCTACACGATCGTCTACACTTGGACGTACTCCTTGGAGAACACACAATTTAAGTCGTGTCACTATGGTATATGGAGGGAGAGGAACAATTTAAGTCATCTACACTTTGACTTTTAATGACTCTTCTACTCCTAAAGAACAATTGCTACTAAATTTGGTGTCACAAATTAGTGCACAAATAAGATCTCAATGGAAACGTCATGCACAACTCAATTTAAGAGTTCTCCCATGGACTTAAGTTCGTAATGTTGTATTTTTCTTAATGTGACTCTTTTTGTAGTCAGATTTAATTTTCATTTTTTTAGTTTAGTGGTCTGTTGCCACTAGTCCTCCTACTGAGCTTCATTGCATATCTTGGAGTATGTCCCTTGTACATTTGTACTCCCCCTTGTTTTGGAATATATTTAACTGTTTCTGAAAAAAAAAAAAAAAACCCGTTCATTTTGTACTTTGAAGAGAAATATAGAAATTCTTCATAATTGTTGTCTTTAGAATTTCAAATTGCTTTTGTTGTATCTTAGAGAGGATTGGAGGCAAATATTTCCTTAAATATAGCGCTAAATTCGTGCCTCAAATCCATTCACAACTACATTCTGTGAGTAGATTAATTTTTTCTAACATCTTAATCCTAAATAGCAAAGCCTCAAATCTTCACTATTTTTTTTCATCAAAACTTAGCTACTCAACTACAATTACTAAAGTCCCCCAACAACCCCCACCCCCAACCCCAAAAAAAAAAAAAAAAAAAAAAAAAAAAAAAAAAAACTACAAGTACTAAAGACAAACGCATCTTGCAAATGAAGTTCATTTGTTTATTTATTTATTGATCATGTGCAAATGAAAGATACCAAGAGGGAAGATGCTACATGTTTCAGTAAGAGGATGACAAAAAAATCAAATAAAACAAATAATGGAATCACTTCTTGTATAACCCTTCCGGAATTAAGGTAATTTTTCAAACGAATGATATCTTCCAAAGTGACATGACCCTGTTTGGCTAGTGATAATTGGGTATGCAAATAGATGTATTTGAACCTTTCTCTGTAACCTTTCTTTTTATTGAATAATGCTTTCTCTTTTGTTTGAAAGGGTATGCTAATAGATGTATTTGAACCTTTCTCTGTAACCTTTCTTTTTATTGAACAATGCTTTCTCTTTCGTTTGAAAAAATAAAAACAATAATAAGAATTAATTAGGCTTGCCCTTGGCTTTTTTGCTCTTGTAGTTGTCCCTCACTCATTCAATGTGTGTTTGTGTGTGTGTGTGTGTGTGAGAGAGTGAGAGAGAGAGAGAGAAAGAGAGAGAGAGAGAGAGAGAGAGAGAGAGAGAGAGAGCGCACGAGTGAATAGTGATCGAGTAAGATAGCTAGAGTTGATAGAAAGTCAATGCACAGTCTCTGAGATTTTGAGATGGAGATTGAGCAAGAGAGAGCAAATTCTTGATAGGCATTTTGTTGTGATATCATGAAAATGGGGAGAAATATCTGGAGGAATTTGGATCTGATTGGTTTCTTTAGTTTCTTAATAGGATGTTCAAGTTTGCTCGGGTTTTCGAGTTGATCTTGTCTAAAATTAACAATTGAATTGAACTTGGAAGACATTGAAACCAATGGCGGACTCAGGATTTTATGTTACGGGGCCAAGTAAAATGGGTTTGGGTACTCTAGTAAACAAGTTTTATGCAGGGGTTTGGGGGCAGCGGTCCCGAGGTGAAATTTTTTGGTCTATTTATACATATTTTTGGTGCGAGAATGAGAGTCGAAAGAGTAGTTTGGTGGATAGATTTAGGTCATTTTTGTCTCATGAGCTAGGTAGTTGAGTATTATTCCTCTCATTCTCTATTATGGGGGACAGTTAATGCCACACACTTGAGTAAATAGTTCTTTATATGGAAACTATTAAATTGATATTGCCAATTAAGCTTGTAATACTATTTGAACTACCAAACAACGAACTATTAAATTCAAAATGATTGTTAGTCCAGACTTTTTCGTCCTTAGATTAGTCCTGTAAAGAAAACTGTGGCATTGGGGCTTTTGATTTCAAATTGACTTTTTTGGATGGTTTATATTGTAAATGTTAAAAATCTGGGAGGGCCAATTTCTAAAAAAAATTTCAAATGTTAAAACTACACATATATCCCACAAATTTTCAAAATATTTGGGGGGCCATAGCCCCCTTTGGCCTCCACTTGAGTCTGCCTCTGATTGAAACATTCACCCACCGACCACCGCCGAACCGTTACTTTTTTTTTTAGATCAGGAGCAGAAACAATATCATTAAGTATAGCTCTAAAAAGCGTCTTGTCCCTCAAACTATACACCGATTTGCAATTTGGTCCCTGAACTTAAAAAATTTGCAATGCAAATCCTAAACTATCAATTTAGTTTGCAATGTTAATCCTCTATGACACTCCGTTAGGTGTGTAACAAAATCGATCGGACCAACCGGTTCGGTGGGTTTTCAAAAATTTCATGCAGTGTAAAAACTGAACTACTTTCACCCCTACTCTCCGTCATAAAATAAACGAAAGTTGGCCATGTGGGATGCACTTGGGTAATTTTAATGGGGCAAAATGGAACACGATTAATAGTTTTAGGGGGCAAAATGCAACGCGATTGATAGTATAGGGTTGACATTGCCCTTGAAATTACTAATGTTCCTCCCACCGTGACCAACTTCTGTCAATTCTTTTGACTGAATGTCACAGAGGGTTGACATTGCAAAAAAAATTAGAGTTTACGGTTGACATTGCAAATTTTGGAAGTTCGGGGACCAAATTGTAAATCGGGGTATATCTTGGGGGGACAAAATATTTTTTACCATTAGAGTTCTTATAGTTTTCAGTAGTTTAAAATTTTAAATACTTAAAATTTAGCATTTAGTTTTTAATAATTAATTTTCAGTTTTATTCACAAGCCTTTAGATTTGAACGATTTTATAGAGTTGCATGTATCAAATATTTAAATTATAGCAATGCTCCCATGCTAGTAATAACATAAAACTATAGGTTAGTTATAACCAGAATCGGGGTAACACAGAACTAGAATGTAGGGGGAATAAAGAAATAAAGAAAAAGAGGTCAATAAAAAAATTAAATAAATTTGGATTTCCAGTTCCAGTTAAAGGGTTTGTTTGGCAAAATTGTGCAGTTTAATCGCAAAAAACTGCTTTTGGCAAAAAGTTGTCTAGTACAACATTTGGTCAATCACAACTCAAATTTGTGTGGTTGCCAAACGGTTTATTTTAGCTTTTGAAATTCCACAAAGTGATTGTATTGTAGATTTTAAAATTTTATAATCACCTATTGTTTGTGATAAAAATATCCAACCAATGTGGAAGTGACATGTGAGACTCGATGTGGCAGGGCAGTTGGTTGAAATGGATATGGCGCAGGAACAATTATGAACATTTTTGCTGACTCATTCTGTTCAAAATAGTTAACTACTAAGGGACACGTGTTGATCATGGTGGAATAGCTAAAAAGCAGGTGTCACTTCAAGGAAGCGCCATGTTTAAGAGCAGTTACCAATTTGAAAAGAAGAGGGAACATTCAAATAAGACTGTTGGGAGGCCTTGACTTTTATAAATAGAAAGATTTTGTGTTCAAGAAGGGATCTTTCGATCAACATCAACATATATCTTTCAATACATTTATTGTATTTCTATCTAGGCATTTAGATATAGAAGCAGAATACCTTCGAAGTCATCTTCAAGGTTAGATTGTAGTCTGTTTAATCTAATAAAGTAGTTTGTTACTTTATTGTTTTATTTACTGTTCTTACTTAGGAGTAGTTGTCCATTAGTTAGTTTAAAGTGCTTTGATTAGTTACATCTTTACACGTTTGAAGTCCTTGTTAAGGCATCGAACGCCACCACAATCTGTCTGGTGAAGCACAATTTGGATATCAATCACATTACACACATTGGCAATTTGCTTGCATGGCACGCTCGCACACTTATAAATTTTCCAACCAAACATTTTTGGCATGCCCGGTGGGACTCGAGTGTCAAAAGATGACAAACAAAAATCTTCGAAGCAATATGACTGTTGATAAAGCCAATGTTGGTGTTAATATCGTTGAAGTTGATGGTTGTCCACCCCAAGATCCCCAAAGCAGCAATACTGGGAATCATATGACCAATGAAAACCCAGAAGTAGGAGTTGAGAGCTTGAATCCTATTCCAAATAATGGAAATATTGGTTCAAAAAATCAACATGACCTGGTGAGTTAATTGACACCAAGATTCGACCACTTTGGAAATATGATCCAGAATGTTAATGTTCTGATCACCTCCCTTAACAATAATATTCCATAGTTTGCACCAACAATGGTGCCGAATGGGAATCCTTCTGTGGTTCGACAGAATGAAAGGGGTCATACCCATGGCTTATTTCAGCCAAATTCTATTATTCATGCAAATGGGCCTCCTTTTAGGCCTAATTCACAAGAAAGTTTCTATATGTCTATTTCTAATAATTCTCATCCAATATTCGAAGGGATCCAAGGGAATTCTATAGGACATGGTCAAGATCATGTCTATAGTCATGTGAATATTGAAGAACCTAGGCCTAGGGAAAACATAAGAGGCCAAAATAGGAGAGTAAATAGCAACCCTATATTCGAACCAGACCCTAGTGGAATAGGAGTGGGTCGAAGGAATTAAAATCCCAGAAGGGTGGATAATATCCCTCAACCACCTCCAATACCACCAATGTACCCTCCTTTGGGTCAAGCAGGTCATCAACAACCACTTAATATGGTTGATAGAGATGACATGATTAATTTAATCCATGAGGTTTGTGGACCTATGGCTCGGAGGGTACAAGCTCCAGTATATAGGAAACCTTATCCTGACTAGATAGATAGGATTGAATTTCTGAGGGGATTTAAATTCCCCACCTTTGCTATGTTTGCTGGAGATGGGAGTCAATCCACAATTGAACATGTAGCAAAGTTCATCAGTCAGTGTGCTGATGCAGGGAATAATGAATACCTTTTCCTAGTTCATTAACAGATACTGCATTCACTTGGTTTATTAATTTGGCCCCTAATTCGATCCATAATTGGACACAGATGGAAGAATCCTTTCAGACGAAACCAGAGGTGTCTATGGCTGATTTGGCCAGGCTTTGCCAAAAACCTGATGAAAAGGCAACCCAATTCATTAATAGGTTTAAGAGGGCTACAAAATGTAAAATCATTTTACCAGAGCCTGAATTTGTCAAATTGGCTCAAAATGGTCTCGAATTTAGACTTCGAAAGAAGTTTGATGCGCTAGAGTTTAGAGTTCTTGTTGAATTGACTGCTCGAGTCTCTAGATATGAAGCGTTGTTAGAAGAAGAAAATGAAAGGAATGCTTCATCATTGAAGACATACTACCAAGATCCTAATTATGAGATAGATGCTGCAGAAATAATAGGAAAGAAACCTTTCACGTATAAAAGTCTTGTGAAGAAAAATGTTTCTGCTGAATTATATAAATCTAAAGGATCATTCAAAAAATATTCATTCGATGTCTATAAATTAGATGAAATATTTGATCATCTTTTAGAAGGAAAAATCATCAAGTTGTCTGATGGGACAAAATTACCTTCTAATGATAATTTAAAAGGTAAAAAATATTGCAAATGGCATAATTCTTGGACTCATTCAACTAATAACTGTACTGCTTTTCGAGACAGGATTCAAAATCTGATCAAAAAAGGGAAATTGAAATTCCCTAAAAAATAGATGTGGGTTGATGAAGATCCATTTCCAGCAGTGCAAGAGGTGTCCATCAATGCCCATGACATTTCCCTTCAAGCTCTAGTCAAGGAAAGGGAAAATGCAAAGACAGAGGACCAGATAAAAAGGATGGAAGAAATCACAAAGAAAATTCTTGAATCATCAGTTTTCAACCAGGAGTATGCAAAGAATTTATGCATTGGTTGTGGAAAAAGATATGCTGAAATCTATGATGAAAGGGTTAGGGCCAAAATAGGTAGAAAAAACAAACAATCCTCGTTTGAACATAAAAGACTGAGTACTTCATATAAACTTCCACTTCAGCAAATCATGAATGTTGGAAGAGGGCAGCTTAGAGGACCAATTTATCAAGCCTCAACATATACTGAACCAACAACAGCCAAGTATGCTCCGAGATTAATGGCTCCTTTTAAAGCCAGTTTTTGAAAGAATTTTCATACTGGTAACTATGTTCGACCACCAAGGAACATGCAGTATGTAAGGCCAGGTTTTTCTCATGCACCAAAGAAACATTATGTGGTGCAAAAAGAAAGACAAACTCAATTCATGCCATCAAAATTGGTACCAGCACATGTGGTACAAGCCGAGATGGATATGGGAACATTGATTAAATCACCAAAAGTTGGTGAGACATCACAATCAAGTGAATCTGCATTGGTGCCAGGGGTGCCAAATTGGTTTGTCTTGCAAGATGATAGAGTCAAAAATATGATGAAACAACAAGGCTCTTAAAACAACAATACGATGATTAAACCTCCTCATGTTAAAAAAAAATACATGGTATGTGCTTCAACATCCTAAGGAAAAGGACAAAAAGATGGTTCCTGTGATAAATATGACTCAGCAAAGGAGACTTCAGAGAAAGTTTACTATGTGGAAGGAATTTTTGAACATGCATAATCGAAATCAAGAATTAAAAAATGAGATCGAGAAGGTTTCCAGTGCTATTTCGAGACCTAATCCTAGGTTCGATCAAAATATAAAAACTAATAATGATACTATGTCAGAAGAAAGTACCATTAAAGCTAAAGTTTTAGAATTGGAAAAGGCCATGAGCATTGACGAAGGAGATGAAGCAATGACAGTGGTAGAATCTCCAGTTTTAGGAGACATTGATATGAAATTTAATGATGAGACAATCAAAAATGAAGATGTACACATCCAGTTTGGCATATTTCCGGAGCAAATGGAAGTCAACACTGCCACATTCATACTACCAAAGATCTTCGAAGCAGCAGAAGATCAACAGGTAGATGAAGAAATGGAAATGGAAGCATCTACTAAAGATGTCTCTGAGGTAAATGTTCCTGAATTCATTTTTAATGATTGTAATTTTGTTTATTCATTTGAAGAACCATCAACAGAAATGACTAAACACCTTAAACCATTATATATAAAGGCTTGTTTAAATGGAGTTCTTTTAAACAAAGTATTGGTTGATATTGGTGCTGCTATTAACATTATTCCCCAGAATACTTTGAAAAAGATTAATAAACAAGATTCAAAGTTGATACAAACCCATATTATGATATCAGGATTTACTGGTGATAAGAAAAACATTAAAGGAGTAATACCTATTAAAATCATAGTAGGTTCGAATAAATCCAAAACTGCTTTCTTTGTGGTAGATGCTAGTCCCAGTTATCATGCCTTATTAGGGAGAGATTGGATTCATGCTAACCGATGTGTTCCTTCTTCAATGCATCAGAAATTGATTCTTGTGAAGGAAAACTATGAGATTGAAACAGTGAAGGCTGATACTCAGCCTTTTCAAGCAAGCTCTAACTGTGTCGAAGCCTAGTTATATCAGGAGAATGTTAAACCAATTGATCTTAAAGAATCAGAAGACGAATCCCCAAAAGAAAATTGGGATATTTTGACTAATATGCCATTTAGTTCTTTGGAACCATTAGATGATGACAAGGTGGTTTAATGGCTCACACACCCATAGAAGTAGGAAATATAGAAGAGACCATTCGATTGGTCTTACAAAAGTTAATAATGGTAAATTCAGAATCAAGAATTGAGAAAGAATCGACCATAAATTGGTCAGATTATGTCTTTGAAGAAGATTCACAAGAATTAAAAGATGTTGGCAGGGAAGAATTATCTGTACTGGCAGATAATTCAATACAAGAAGTAGCACAAGATCCTCAATTAGATCAATTTGGGATCAGATCAACAAAAAAGAATTACCTATCTAAGTTTAAAACTTGGGAAGTGTGACCAATATAAATTGGTTGAGTTATTGAAAGAATTTTGAGATTGCTTCGCTTGGGATTATGGTGAATTGCCAGGACTCGAAAGAAGCTTAGTAGAGCATAGACTGCTTATCAAAGTTGGTTATAAACCAGTAAAACAACAACCTTGAAGGATGACTTCAGAAGTTACTATGAAGATTAAAGAAGAAATCGAAAAGTTACTCAAGGCAGGATTCATTAGAACTGCCAGGTATGTTGAATGGCTTTCGAATGTTGTTCCAGTTATGAAGAAAAATGATAAATCAAGAGTGTACATTGATTATAGAAATCTTAATTTGGCCACACCTAAGGACGAGTATCCTATGCCAATAGTTGATTTATTAATTGATAGATCTGCTGGAAACACTATAATGTCTATGATGGATGGTCATTCTGGATATAATCAAATATGTATTGTTGAGGAGGACATTCATAAGACTGCTTTTAGGTGTCCAGGGAATATAGATACCTTCGAGTGGGTACAAATGCCTTTTGGTTTGAAAAATGCAGGAGCTAATTATCAAAGGGCTATGAATGCTATTTTCAATGACATGATTGGAACATTTTTAGAATGTTATATAGATGATCTAATTGTTAAATCTAAAATATTTGATGATCACCTCATTCATATGAAGTTAGCATTTGAAAGAATGAGATTTTTCAAAACTCAAATTAAATCCATTAAAATGTGCTTCTGGGGTCAGTACTGGAAACTTTCTAGGATATTTGGTGCATGAAAAAGGGATTCAAATGGAGAAGAATAGAGCTCAAGTAATTATTCAAAGTAAACCTCCCTCAACCAAAAAGGAGTTGTTGAGATTCCTAGGACAGGTTAATTTTATTCGAAGATTTATTTCCAATACTGCTGGGAAAACTTTGATCTTTTCTCCTTTGTTAAAATTTAAGGATCATGAAGAGCTAAAGTGGGAAGATAAACATCAGACTGCCTTTCAAGCCTTGAAAGATTATTTGGTGAAGCCACCAGTGTTAATGCCTCCAAGAAAAGATAGGCCTATGAAGTTATATATCTCAGTAGCAGAAGCATCAATTGGGGTCTTATTAGCCCAGGATAATGATGATAGGAAAGAGCAAGCCATGTATTACCTTAGTAGATTTTTAAATCCTGTTGAATGCAAGTATTCCTTTATGGAAAAGCTATGTTTATCATTGCATTTTGCAGTAATGAAATTAAGATATTATCTTCTTCCTACTGAAGTCTATGTGATTGCTAAGTTCGATTTAATCAAATATATGTTGGCTCGACCCATTCTGAGAAATCAAATTGGTAAATGGATTTTGGCTTTGTCAGAATTTTGTTTACTTTATGTACCACAAAAAGCAGTAAAAGGGTAAGCCTTGGCAGATTTTCTGGCTGACCATCCAGATCACCTCAAAATAGAGGGAAATTATGAAATTGGACACATAATCATTAGTCCATGGAAACTATGGTTTGATGGTTCAAGAACTGAATTTACTGCAGGTATTGGATTCATTATTGAATCACCTGAAAAGATTAAAACTAAATATGGTTATAAACTTGATTTGAACCAATGTACCAATAATCAAGTTGAATATGAAGCTCTAATAATGGGCCTCGAAACCTTGTTAGATCTCAAAGCTACATTTGTAGATGTATTTGGGGATTCTCAGTTGGTTATAAATCATATGAATGGAATATGCAAATGTGTTAGCAACACATTGAAAATGTACTATGACACCACAATGGATTTATTATCCAAATTTGATGATGTGAATCTTTTGCATATTCCTAGAAGTTTTAATGAAGAAGCCAATGATGTGGCTCAGAAGGCATCTGGAATTAGAACAAATGTGGAAGATGTTGAAATAGAACAAGTTACTTATAGGGAATTATTACCAATATTGGTAGATAGATTACCTTTTGGTAATATCTCAAACATAGAAATTCATGATGATTAGAGAAAACCAATCATAAATTATCTCTCAGGATTGAATTAAAAGCCCAGTTGAAGCATAAGATTGAAATCTATCAATTACATTATGTATAATGAAAAATTGTTTAAAAGAGGAAGTGATGGGTTGTTGCTTGAATGCTTAAGTAATCTCGAAGGAATTGAGGCTATAGCTCAAATTCATGAAGGACTATGTGGGGCTCATCAATCTGGGATTAAAATGAGATGGTAACTTCAAAGGCATAGCATTTATTGGCCAACAATCTTGAAAGATTGTATCGAGTTTGCCAAAAGATATCAAGAATGTTAGAAACATGATCCTTTGAAGCATTTACCCACTGTTAATCTTCAATATGTAATAAAATCTTGACCTTTTAGAGGTTGGGCCATAGATGTGATAGGAAAAATCAATCCTCCTTCTTCGAAAGGTCATGGATTCATCATTCTAGCCACAGATTATTTCACTAAATGGGTAGAAGCAGAACCTATGCAGATTGTGACCCAGGCAACAATTATCAAATTTCTTGAGAATATAGTTTAGAGGTTTGGTATTCCTCAAACCATTGTATCTGATAATGCCTCTATATTTGAAGGGGATGTGATAGCTTTTGTAAATAAATTTGGAATCACAATATCAAAATCAACCCCATACTATGCTTTATCTAATGGTCAGGCTGAAGCCACCAGTAAGATCATAAAAGAAAATATGGCTAAAGTTATAAAAAATAATCCAAGGATATGGCATGAGATTTTGCCATAAGTTTTATGGGCATATAGGACTTCAAAGCGAACAAGTACAGGTGGGTCTCCTTATGCTTTAACTTTTGGTCATGAGGCAGTTCTGCCAATTGAGATAAAGGTTAATTCCCTTTGAATTATAAAGCATAATCAATTATCCTTGGATGATTATCAAACATCAATGGCTATTGAATTGGAAGACATTGATGAAGAAAGAATCAAGCCTGTTAATAATATCCTGATACAGAAAAGAATAACAGCAAATGGGTATAATAAGAAAGTGCAACCAAGAACCTTTGATGAAGGAGATTTGGTTTGGAAAACAATATTACATATTGGATCTAAAGATCCAAAATATGGGAAATGGTCACCTAAATGGGAAGGTCCATTCCAAATTCACAAATTTTTAAGGGTGGATTTTACCATTTAAAAAACTTGAATGGATATGTCCATTTAAGGAAAATCAATGGTAGATTTCTTAAACAGTATTATCCCACTCTTTGGGAAGCAAGAAATTTAGAATGAAAAACATGACATTCCAAAATAAGAACATACATTTCACATTAAAAAGTTGGATACAAAAAATCAGGTTTTGGTAAATTACAGGTTTATGTTGGTACAATCTTTCATACCAGTTTTCTTATGAGTTGGGCCTTTAACCAAAAATTATATCAAGACCTAGTGTACAGTTTTGATTGACTAAGGATGAATTTTTGCCTAGAGATCGACTCTTGGTTTTCAGAGGTTTCGATTCAAACTCTGTCTTCAAAACCAGAAGCTTTGCTTCAACACCTTCTTGCTTGATCTTCAGATTGGCCAATTCAGTCTCTGAAAGCTCGAGCCCCTTTTTAATTTGTTCACTTTGATAGATAGTTTTTCAATGGCAGTGCTAGTTTCATCAAATTCTGCCAATGTTTGATCCATCTCGAGGGTCTTTTCTATACTGTATTCCATGTCAACCTCTAATTTTTTCCTTTCTTCAATGACCTTTTCTAACAAAAAACAGTCAAAATCGAAAGTTTACATGACTGCAGAAATAGTCTCCTTGTTTGGAACAGAGATGTCAGAGTTATCTAACATGAATTGACACAGGGTCTTCATAGCTTTTTGTACTTCTTTGTGCTAAAAAATTTCAAATGAAAATTGACTAAAAAGTCTCAAGGTAGCAAGAGCAGCCACTGAGTCTATTGAAGGTACTTTCGATTTGCTTCGACCTGTCATCTATTGAAAGATTTCTTGAACATCGGTTGAAACAGTGTCTCCCATCTTTAAAACATATTTCAGACTTTCTTTAAAGTCTTTTGTTTCCTCAGGAGTCAGATTGGGAGGGAGAGGCATGTGAAATTCCTCAGAACTTGAGACACCTGGGACAGCCTGGGATTTAAAAGAGGCTGATGTTGGAGCAGCTTTAGGATTAGAACTTCTGCTAGCCTTTGAAGGACTAGCTTCAGTCTTGAGAATAGATTCAACCTGATTAATAAAGGATAAACATTTATTTAGAATCTATCTATAGAGAAAGCTCAAATATCAGAGAAATTTTTAATGTTTTACCATTGGTTAATATTCAAGTAATAGAGGTTGAGTGCTCAGTGGAGGAGACTTCTGAGCTCCTGGAATATCAGGACTCTGAGATGATGGCTCTGAAATTGTTTGTACCAATTCAGGTTTGGGTTCCACCTTCGATATAGGGACTTCTAGAATAAGAACTTCTTTGATGATCTCTGAACCAACAAGTGGTTTAATTGTTGTCTTGGCTTTTTTCTTTCGAATCAATGATGAGATTGGACTAGTGTCTACCTCTTCTTCAGATTCAACAGTCTCAGATGTAAGAGGAGAACTTTCTGCAAGAAGGATTAGTTTTCTTTTGGGTTTCGAAGGTGGTGGAGCAGGGATTGGAACCTTTGAGGCCTTTGAGGTAATTGGAATGTTTAATTTGGCTTTCGAAGCTCTGGTTGTTGGTGAAGAGCCTTCACCAATTGATTTCCCTGTGTTAAAAAATTCAAGACAACAATAAGTCAAGGTTCTTTTCATCACTAAAGAGGAAAAGGATTGAATTAGTAATTTTTTTACCTTTTGACTTCGAATTAATGTACCTCAGGAGTTGGCATTTGTCCATCTGCACTGACATCAAGTTTTTCCACCAACTCGAGAAGGTAGGTGTGCAGTTTTTATAAATTGGCATGGAGGTGAATTCCAAATTGCTAACTTTGTTTTGATAAATTGCTAATGCAACAGTTATCACTATTTCTGGCACTCTTGTATTTGTCTTATAAGCCATCAGTATATTGTCTTGGCTTCTAATTGGGAAAGGGATTGATTGGGTAAGCCCAAATTGCCTCGAAAATTGGTTAGGTAGATAGAGCTCACCATGAGATTTGATACTAAGAGCATTCCCAAAATATAGAACTCTGCTGATTAAAAAACTTCCCCATGCAGCCTTTAATTCTACTGCACTTGCTGCTCGGTATAGTATTTGACATAGCCAATTGGGGGAAAGAGGAGTTCTATCTTCGGAATTGTATAGGATAGAGAATGGCTGAAACAAATTATTTGGTCTAATTGTTGGAATGTTGGAAAAGAAAGTAAGAGACTCTTTGAAAGTTTGTTCAACATTTGGCAATAAGGCAAAGAAGGTCCTATGTGGAACAATGTGCTTTATAGACTCTAAGTTGTGAATTTCTGGGAAATAGGCATATAACCACAATTTTAAGATCCAGAAAGGATCACCTTGAGTAGGAAGAAAGGGGTCGAAGCACAAATCAGAAAAGGATCCGTAGAGAGATCCTAAAACGAAGGGAGCTAAAGCTAGTCTTCGACCAGCAATTAGAGCTCTGGCAATATTTGAGAATTCAAGGACAACCCTCTGAGAAAAAGTGCAGAACAGATGCTTTGAGAGCCAATAAAGAAGGAAGCAATAATACTCCTTATCTGTTACACACCCTAATGACTTTCTATGAGAAATCAAGAAGTTAGTATATCCTAATGACTTCGAATCAGTATTTATGGGAGGACTATAAGATTTAACCATATAAGGATGAGCATCTTCTCCATGGGATAAAACCCCTAATAAGTGACAAATATCCAAGACAGTTGGACCTATTGGGCCAAACCGAAATTGAAAATGGTTGAAAATAGGGTTCTAAAAACATAAGGCTCCAGCCAACGGATTAGGACTCGCGTCGATAGGGTATTTGGAAAGATCAACAGCGTGATAAATCCCAGTAGCCATCAGGGCTTCTTTCTTGTTCTCTAAAATTCTATCTACCCATTTTGGCCATTCCTTCGCAGGCTTAGGCCAATGTCTAAATTTTAATTCGGTTCTAGGAAGGGGAATTTCTTTCTGGTAAGCCAAGAGTTGCTGTCCTAACCTAGGGTAATAGACATGGAGTTTAAGGTTGGGAATGCTCAAACAGGGACCTACGGCTATTGAAGATTCTTGTTTAGGGAAAGTTACGGGGACAAGGATCTCATTGATTAGCAAAGTCTCTTGCCCTTTCGAATATTGTCCTTGTTCGTCTTGAATGATTTTCTCAAAGTCATCGCAGATTTTCTGAAGTTGAGTATTATCACCAGATGTTGCCATGATTGGAAACGAAGTAATCAGATTAGAATGAGAATGATTGTAAAGAAGATAGAGCGTAAATGAGTTAGATAGAGGGATTGAAGAGTTTGCAGAAGTTAGAAGGTTTTTTCTTTGTTCTTCTATTTTGATTATTTATATCCTTTGGTGACATTTGGAAGGAGGCACATTTGTTTAAGAAAGTAGCCGTTACAGTTGGTTACTTATTTAGCTGTTATATCAAGTAAAAGGACATGCTGGTTGGCAATAAACCATTTCAGTTTGGTTAAGAAAAAAAATTGAATTCTTAATAATTCATTGAATTAAGAATAGGGTACAAATACAATTACAGACATAATTGATAAAAATGTGGAAACCCATAAGTCACAAGATTGTGAAACATAGCCCAATAATAAGCAAAATACTCTGCTTCTAGTTCTATCTCGAAGCATAAATTCCTGGTTTGCAATGCTAATTTATCTTTCACTTCGCAGAGCGAGATAAGCCTTCTTGAGTTGTTCTTCATACTGGTTTAAGCGAGAGTTGATCCTGAATAAGGCTTTGTGAAAACCTCGAATTTCCTTGGTTAATGAGGTTTTACCTCGAAGAGATATGCCAATAGCTTTGGCTTCATCTTTGAGATATGCAATTCGACTTTCGAGGTCTGGTTTCGAGTAGTGGGAAACATTGCTTTCTTCATCAAAACTTCCACAACCATAGATATATTTCTCTTTGAATTATGAAACTTCATCAAGAAGTTCATTGGGGACTTCTTTGAGACTTTCATAAAGATCCATTAAGTAGTTCAAATGATGAACACTTTCCTGGTGATGAGAATAACATCTCACTTGAGAGGCTAAGGTTCGAAGGGTGAAATCCATTTGGGTTCGAACAAGTGTTGAAATACTCCATTCATGGCATAGGATGTGACAACTCCATTCAAAGTTAATTCGAGCCCTTGAATCTTGCAGAATGGAGAATGGGAGATGTGAAAAGGGAACTAGAAGCCTTTGAGCTGTGATGATCAAGCATGGAGAGGGTGACAGAATAGGAGAAGTTTATTCAAATATAGAACCATTCCTACACAATTGGTCTAATTTTAAGAAAGGATCACTAATATCCTCAGTTGGGTCTACCACTTGAATTTTGGTATCTAGAAAACCTAGCACAGAATGATCAAAAAGCAGCACTCTTTCTTTGTAATCTTTCTCGAAAAGTTTGCAATTGGATAGAAAAGCTGAGGAGTACTGTTCATTGGAAAAAATTTTATGAGATGCCCTTACATATGTATGGATGGGGGGTCTGCCTTGAGGAATTAGGATATTACCTCTTTGAAGCCTTTCTTCAGGAGGATTGGTTGAAGAGATCAACAAGGCATTCAACAAAGTGTTCTCGAGAAAAGATGGTTCGAAAATGGACAGTATGGTTTTATTACCCTACTTCGAATAACCCCTTTAGTTTTAGGATATTCAAAGTTTGGGTGAATAACTGAAGGTGCTGTAGTTGGTATTTCAAGTTCATCCCTTTGTAATATCCTACCCCTTTCACCATGGGAAATGGGTTGTTCCCAAGCAGGAAGAAAAGTTTGGTTATTATAAATTGATTTCAAAGAGCTAGAGGATGAATTTTGTCCTGATGTGGAAACACTTGGTCGGCTTAGCATTTTATGCCACTTTTCCCATTTCGAATAAGTGAAGGGTTCAGGAGGAATCTCAGGGAGATACCAATTGGTTCGGGGGGGAGGGATTTCAGGACATTTGGTTGACAGCATCACTTCTTTGGAAAGATTTAAAGGGAAGTAATCACTGGTATCGAATGAAGAGTGAGAAGAAGACATGATTAACAGAGAAGATTCGAAGTAACAAAGTTGGGAATTCAAGGATTAAGCAAATGCAGCAGCTTGTGTAAAGACAAATGAAAACTTGATCTTCAATTTAACTACAAAGAAAGGGGTGCATGAAAGTTCCAACTATCTAACATGATCTAACCATGATCGCCATTATCTTTTTCGAATCAAAAGGAAAATGGCGCGGGGGGTAATGTTTGTGACAAAAATATCTAACCAATGTGGAAGTGACATGTGAGACTCGATGTGGCAGGGCAGTTGGTTGAAATGGATATGGCGCAGGAACAGTTATGAACAGTTTTGTTGACTCATTCTGTTCAAAATAGAATAACTAAAAAGCAGGTGTCACTTCAAGGAAGCGCCACGTTTAGGAGCAGTTACCAGTTTGAAAAGAAGAGGGAACATTCAAATAAGACTGTTGGGAGGCCTTGACGTTTGTAAATAGAAGGATTTTGTATTCAAGAAGAGATCTTTCGATCAACATCAACATATATCTTTTAATACACTTATTGTATTTCTATCTAGGCATTTGGATTTAGAAGTAGAATACAATCGAAGTCATCTTCAAGGTTAGATTGTAGTCTGTTTAATCTAATAAAGTAGTTTGTTACTTTATTGTTTTATTTACTGTTCTTACTTAAGAGTAGTTGTCCATTAGTTAGTTTAAAGTGCTTCGATTAGTTACATCTTTACACGTTTGTAGTCCTTATTAAGGCATCGAACACCACCACAATCTGTCTGGTGAGGTACAATTTGGATATCAATCACATTACACACATTAGCCATTTACTTGTCTGGCACGCTCGCACACTTATAAATTTTCCAACCAAACACCCATAAACACCAAAACTCTTTTGCCAAACGGGTCCTTTAAAGTTTTGAGTTTGTCTTCCAAAGTCTATTACTTATAGAATCCCACCACACACACACACCAACAAAAAAAAAAAAGAACAATGATCAAGCTCGCACTCAATTACAAAGAGAATCAGAGAACTTGATTCTGCATAAGTCGGTCCAGATCGCCCCTCTCATCCCCCGATCTTCATCTCTCATTTTCGGCTGTAGCCAATGATTTTTGCGTAAATCTACAATCTTTTTGCTTTTTCCATCTTTCTGTTTGTTTGCGCCGAAAATTTCTGTTTGTTAGAACGATCGTTTGTGTGTTTTACGCAAAATTTCATCGGCTCTCAGAAGATTGAGAACTGAGGATGAGAGGTGTTGAAGGGCTAGCTGAATTGACTTAGGCGGCGCCATGTTCTCTCTCTCTCTCTCTCTCTCTCTCTCTCTCTCTCTCTCTCTCTCTCTCTCTCTCTCTCTCTCTCACACACACACACACACACACACTTGTCCACCTTTCCATGTCAGGTAATTTTTCGAGCTTTTATTTGATTTGTTTGTGTTTTTGCTGAGTAGTTGTGCTTGGGTGAGATTTGATGTGCTAGTTTTTATATCTATATATTGTGTACATGACATACATAATTTCGAGTAACTGTATTCAAACCATTATCACATTTTTTCCCATTGATTTCGAGTTTGTCTGACAATAGATTATGGATTATGGGTTAGTTTCTTCAATTTGGGTTCTCTAGATTGTGTTTAAATTCACCTGAATTCGTTTATGACCTGTTTGTCTCTACCATAAATTTGTGCTGGTTCATTCACAATTTTTAAAGCAGAATTTCAATGTAAAAATAAAAAATAAAAAATCCATTGAAATGACGACGTATTTGATATTGGGGATTTTTTCCCATTATTCTTTTATCCAGCTATTGGAAAATGTGTATATTAGTTCCATTATCTTATTTGAGCAATATTCTCACTTTAGTTTCCATTTTTTTCCCATAAATTTTTTTTTTTTTTTTTGAGTGTAATTTTGGTGGCATTCAACTAGGCAACTAGACCCGGCCAAAATTTAAGACGTCAAAGTTTCTGCAAATGTTCCTCACCTTTAAACTTTTTGGTGACATTGCACTAGAGATGTGCAAATTAACAACCTCAATAAACCCAATATATTGAGCTTTGCATGCTTGTTCTTAGGGGTCTGTATTTTAGGCATAATTCAATTTTATACAAATCTTATAAATAAATCGCAAGCATAGTCCAGTGGACTTTTGTCTTTCAACTTGAAAAAGTAGAAGGCAATAGAGAGGTTGAGCTCTAGTCTATAGGGTATGTGAGAAATTTGTGATTTCTTACTATGTATATGTGCGCTATGCTGCAAACATAGTTCACTACTTGCGTTCAATTTTGTCTTTCAACTTGAAAAAGTAGAAAGCAATAGAGAGGTTGAGCTCTAGTCTATAGGGTATGTGAGAAATTTGTGCTTTCTTACTATGTATATGTGCGCTATGCTGCAAACATAGTTCACTACTTGCGTTCAATTTGACAAAATTGAAGTTACTACAGGGGTTGAGCTCGTCTATTGGGCTAGGAAGCATTGGTGCGGGTGTGGGGATTTGGATGCGGAGATATGGGTGTGGTGGATTTGTCAGTTTTCTACAAATCTAGGATGCAGGTGTGGGGGAGTAGTTATAAAAAAAAAAAAAAAAAAAAATACTAAAAATATACTTTAAACAACTACATAAACTATACTACAATTCCATTGTCATGATTTTTCTTTGTAATGAAGAAATGAAAAATGCTACAATAAGCAACAATAGCCTTTGACATCTAATTCAACTGTCAACATTATTGAATTGACCCCAAAGTGTTTAGAGACCCCAGTTTTTTATTAGAACAACTGAAAATCTAAAACCTTGGAGAACCCAAGAATAATCCACGCTAGTGAGGCTGTGCATCTGGTTCAGTGTGTTAGAAGAATCCGTGCTTCCTTGCTATTGGTAATTGAAAAAATCTGTTTTCTTGCACTATCTTGTTACTCTGTTTGGGACCATCAGTGTGGCCTTCAGCTTGCTTCGGAAGAAGCTAGAGGAAGAATATCCGCTAATCTGCTTTAATTAGTTGCATCCAATCGCGTTTAAACATTCTCTCACCAACTTTACTTTCTTTTCTTCAACTCTTATCATAGTAACTAAATTTAGCTTCAACTTCAATCACCCAGTCAGAAAACTCTGTTCTGGACCAAAGAATTACCTTGCCAACGATATTCAAAACTTTCTAAATAAAATGAAGATAGATGGAGACATCTACAAATCTCATACAAACAAGGACAGATACTAATGGCCTGGCTGACCAGTTTGCAAAATCAGGAGTTTTTAGAGATAATGCTTTATTTGTGGGAATTTGAAACTCTTATCTATGTTAACCGTACTGTTATTATATGAGAGCTGTGGTAGGATTTGAATGGTTTTGGTTAAGTTTGGGTTTATGTTTGTATCTGCGATGTAAATTGGTTCAAGAGCTGGTTTGGTCTTATATCTGCTCAAAAGAAGTTTCTTCTACCCATTGGTTCGATTCTCATGTCAATTTTATTGGGTTGGTGTTTTTTTCCTTTTCATATAGTCGAGTTCTTCGTGGTTGTGTGTTTCAGGGTGTATTGAGTTCGTTTTCGGGTGTTTTTGTTTTGGAATGTGCACTTTTTCTTGGTTATGTGTTTGGTTGATCGACTTGTTGCGTTTGAATGTGTTATTTTCTGTTCTTCTGTTATGCCGAGCTTTGTGCAAATTGGGGTAAATAGTGGATGGTCCTAGTTACGCATCAGTAAATACTTTGGTCAGCGGGTTGATCGTGTACTGCTATGCTATGTTCATTGTGGTCATGGGTTCTTTGGTTCCAAAGGATTTTTTATGTCGAAAATTGCCCTGCTAATGCAAATGATGTTAATAATTCATAGTGGACGAGCTCATGTTCGGAGAACCACCACCAGAAAACAATGAGAAAGCTAAGCTCTCCTTCGCTGATGTTGCAGTTTCAATTTTCAGCTTTCACCCTCTTTTTTTTTCTTTGAAAATGAAAACTGAAAGAGTGTTGGGAAATTATTTTCATTTTTTATTTTATTTTATTTATTATTATTTTTTTTTGAACGAGACAAAAAAGGATTAAGAAAAAGAAAAATAGGTGGTTTTCTATGTCGTTTACATAAAAATTCCATTTTCAAAATGTTGAAAGCTGAAAACTGGGAAAGTTAACCATGCTGCCCCAAAGAGTGCGAAAGTTCCATTCGGCACAAGGAATGACATTTTGTTGGATTATTTTAATAAAAAGGAATTATTTTTATAGAAATCTCCCCGAAAATCCCTATTTACTAAACTTTTTTTGATTAGGTCCACTCTTATTATCATGTTACTAATAGGTCCAAATCAATGCAAAATCCCCAATTCCTTTTAAATTCTCCCAAATTTGGTTATTTTTATGACATTTTTAACCTTTACATAAATATATATATGTATAGAATGATATATATCTATATAATCCAGCATAATGATATGTGGTACAGTCAAAGATATCGCTATAATTAAGGGATTCACACTCCATAAAATCTGTTTCCTATTATCATGGGATTTAATCACCAATCAAAACATTTATACCATAAGCACCTAAAAACCAGAACATTTTCATATGTACTAACTTGTTCAAATTTCAAACCTCATTTTATAATGTGTTAAGCAGTGTAAAATTTTACATTACACATCCAGTGTACAATTTTGCACTGAAAATGCTTTACTGAGAATATGCACTGCCAGTTAAACCCATGCTTACAATCATAGCATCATTGTTTAAAAAATGGTGGATTCAAATGGATTCAACACTGCAAATATAATGACAAGCAGATTTTGAACATCAATATTTTTTACTCTGATAAGCAATGTAAATTTTACATTACACATCCAGTGTACCGCTTTACACTGGATGTATTTTACCGAGAATACGCACTGTTAGTTTAAAACCATGCTCACAATCATAACATTATAAATGACGACAATAGTTAAATTTACACTGCATTAAAAATGACTATAGGAGTAGAATTTTTACACTGTAAAATTTTACAATGCATTGCATATAAAAAAAGTAATCAGTGAACAATTTTACACTAGAAATCAATGAACAACTTTACACTAAAAATCATCTACCAGTTCAGCTAAAAAAAAAAAAAAAAAGGAAGTCATCTATATACCTTTTAATGTGTGTGTGTGTGTGTGTGTGTGTGTGTGAGAGAGAGAGAGAGAGAGAGAGATTGCTTGGGCTGAACTCAATTTCTCAGGGAGACAAATCTGGAACCAGGGATGCTCTCTATGTGTATATATATATATCCTTTCTTGCAATTAGGAGCTAGGTTTTTCATCAAAGACCCAAATCCTTTTGCAAAAACCAGTTCTTGAACAATCAAATTTTGATATTTTATGGGGTCTATTTCAATTTGTCAGTTTTTCTTTCCTAGGGTTTTCTGAGACCATGAAGGTTCATCCAGTGCCGAAGAAGAGGAACATCAGGCTGCGATACGACGTCGCTTCGATCCTCTCCGCCACACTCGTCTGCCGGCAAAAGAAGCTCCGGCGACTCCCTCACATATTCGCCAGAGTCCTCGAGCTTCCTTTCCACTCTGACGTAGACGCTTCGATCAACGAAACCTCCGATCACTTCCGATTCGTCGTCCCCACCGACGAAATCTGCGACGACATTAGGGCTCACACAGTCGAGATCTATCCTGGAGTCACGAAGATCGCGATTAGAGGCACCAACGTTCTTGATTTGTCGATGAATGAGTTGGATCTGGATTTTTGGAGGTTTCCACTTCCAGAGTCGACACTGCCGGAGCTCTATCTCTCTCTCTCTGTGTATATATATATATGTATCACTGCCTATGTAAGTTTCTGTCTCTATTTCTCTCTCTCTCTAGAAGTTCTTGGAAAGAACGGTTTATAAATAAAAAAAATTGGTGATTTGAATTTTGAAATGCATGATTGTCGGAGTGTTTGGGGGGTGTGGACGCGGACAGGTATTAGGGGTAGTCTAGTCCAAAAAAAATTTGTGGACTTATCGTTAAATAGTTTTTTGGGTTGGGTCTATTATAACAAAGATACACCTAATAGGATTTAATAGTAGTTAACCCTTATTTTTATTAATTTAAAAAAGAAACACATTGTAGTAATCATATGACTAGCCGTTAAAGCCACACTTATGGCCACATAGTTTTGGTTTGACACTTACTGAGTATTGATGGTAGATAAAATGAAAGATTAATTGACTTCATTTACAATTGAAGAAGTTACTTCCCAATGATTAATATATGCATTGTTGTATTTTAACACCTATTATTACAAAAGCCTTTTATTGTTTCAAAGGAGTTACAGGACAGTTCACAATGCATTCTTGACCAACTATATATATATACTCGTGTACCTATGGTCTGAAGTTAGAGTTCATCGATTGTCTTTCCTTGAGGTTGCTCTATACATAGTATGATTTTCATCCAATAAAATCTATACCAGAAATGTTTATTCTTTTATCATATAAGTCATGTTTGGGTAAAGAAGGCTCTAGTGGGCAAACTTCTTGTCATTTCAATTTGTGCAGATTTGATGGGCGTACGACATGGGTGGCTGGACTGTTGTATCCCGGAGACGACGTGCTATTTTCCTATTGCATCGGGCATTACCCGTAGAGGTCGCGTATCGTCTCAAAAGATTGTTTCGCGTCTCATCCCAGTCATCCTTCTTATTAGTTCTATTCATGGAATTCACGGTTATTGTATTCATTGGTGGATTCTCCTAAGACTATATTAATTCTCTCGCACATTCAGTATTGATGGTAGATAAATGAAAGATTATTGGCTTCATTTACAATTGAAGAAGTTACTTCACATTGATTAATATATGCATTGTTGTATTTTAACACCTACTATTACAAAAGGCTTTTATTGGTTCAAAGGAGTAACAGGAGAGTTCACAGTCCATTCTTGACCAACTATATGTATATACTCATGTATCTATGGTCCGAAGTTAGAGTTCGTCTTCTGTCTTTCTTGAGGTTGCTCTATACATAGTATGGTTTTCATCCAATAAAATCTATAAGAGAAATATTTATTCTATTATCATATAAGTTATGTTTGGGTAAAGAAGGCACTAGTGGGCAAGCTTCTTACCTTATCAAGTTGTCCAAATTTGATGGGCATACGGCAAGGGTGGCTGGGCTGTTGTATCCCAGAGACTACATGCTATTTTTCTACTGCATCGGGTATTACCAGTATAGGTCGCGTATCGTCTTAAGAGATCGTTTCGCGCCTCATCCCAGTCATCCTTCTTATTGGTTCTATTCATAGAATTGACAGTTATTATATTCATTGATGTATTCTCTGAAAGCTATATTATATTATTCTCCAACACATTTTGATGTGTTTTATGATGTTTTCGTTAGTATATTTGAGCATGGGTTGAGTTGGTTAGGAAATTATTAAAATTTGAATATAATTTAACTCAAATTTGATTTATCTCTATCCTTGAGAAGCCTAGTCTAAGTAAGACTCAAAGACTTATTTATATTTATATAGGATAAGTCAAAAATATATACAGAATACAGAACGTACATTAGTTTTTTGCATTGGCTTCTCACCTACAACGCTCTCTCTCTCTCTCTCTCTCTCTCTCTCTCTCTCTCTCTCAATCTCTCGATCTCTCGAGGGTTTCCATCAAGAACCCTAGGTCTTGTGGTGTGAATATTAGATATAGGCTCTAGTAGTCTATTTCGTGCGACGAGAAGTTGTTTGTGATCGATTGGTTGTGTGTTCGTGTGATTGCTTGTAGAGCGGGTCTCGGTTCATCGTTCTAGATTTATTTTGCTGCGTATTCATAGAGGTATGAATTATGTGTCTATTTAATTGTCTTTATAAACCCTAGTTTTTCTGTATTGGCTTCTCTCTCTCTCTCCCTCTCTCTCTCTCTCTCTCCTTCTCTAAGGGTTTCCATCAAGAACCCTAGATCTTGTAGTGTGGATATTAGATATAAGCTCTAGTAGTCTATTTCGTGTAAGGAGAAGTTGTTCATGAATGATTGTTCTTGTGTTCGTGCGATTGCTTGTAGAGTGGGTTTCGATCTAGATTTATTCCGCTGTGTATTCATAGAGGTATGATGCATATGAATTATGTGTTTATTTAATTGCCTTTAAGAACCCTAGTTTTTCCTACAATGGTATCAGAGCCATTGAAGCCTTGTTCTTGCAACTATGCAGTCTTAATTAATCTGTCCATGATATTTTTTTGGAAATCGATAAGAGTAATGGAAACCGTGTTTGGGTGGTTGGTAGTGAGAGAATACAAAAAATTTTTGCTGCCATGACTGATAAAGTTTAACCAATTGAAAGTATTAATTTCTTTTCCAAAGATGGAGTGCAAAGAGGACTCGGTGGTTTTAGTTTCATGAATTGACTCATGATGTGCATTCATAAAGCCCAAGTGTCAATTGTTTACTCTCTGTTTGATAGCACATGGAAAGCTCAATGCTTAGTGTGTATATAATCATGTTGATGTCAAGTCATGCACATAATTTTTCTTTGGGTGAGCATGGAGTCATACTGGAAATTTTTTACCCAAAGCTACAAAATGGGGCGAATATATCCCTGACCTGTCACTGTTTCAAATTATTTTCCAAACCTATCACTTTCTTAGAACTCGCTACTTCAACTAGCGACTTGAGACCAAAACAGTCTAACTCAAAATCGCTACTTCAAGTAACGACTTTAACCTGGAAAGAAGTTGCTACTTTAACTAACAATTTCATTAAAGTAGAAATCGTTACTTCAAGTAGCGATTACAATTTAACCTGCATCTTCTTCTTCTTCCTTCATATACCAGATCTGCTATCTCTGTGTGTGTGTGTGTGTGTGTGTGTGTGTGATCTCTCTCTCTCTCTCTCTGCGATCTCTCTCTCTCACAGGTGTCTCTCTCTCTCTCTCTGTGATCTCTCTCTCTCAGGTGCCTTTCTCTCTTAATAACACACACACACATAATGTATATATATATACACACAAACACAGACACAGACACATACACACACAGATACACAATGTACAGACACACAGATACACAATGTACATACACACAGATGCACAATACACACAGATACACAATCTATATACACACAGATACACAATACACACACGCATACACACAAACACACATAGAGAGCCACAATGTATACACACACATTGTAATACTTCCCCAATTTTGAAATGCTATGCTCCCCCAATTTTGAAATACTATGCTCCCCAATTTTGAAATGCTATGCTCCCCCAATTTTTGATGGTGAGATCTTGGGTGAGCTACATTGCCGACTGATGTTGTCAATATCAAGATATAAAAGTATGCTTATTTATGCTTTACTTTCAAAAGATTTGCAGTGTGGAAGTAAAGGTCGAACCCACAGAGATTGATTAACTACCGCGTTTTAATTTTAAAACCTAAATCTAATTAATTAAGAAAAAACAGATTTTTATTTGATTTTAATAAAACTCAGAACAATAAAAGTAAATCTAAATTATGAAAGCAATTAAAATAGTCGTTTTTAAATAATGTTTAAGGGAACCTAGGATTGCAAATCCACCACTAGCTTCATAATAAGAAATATTTATGAATTACTTTAGCTTATTACGTTGGATGATAATGGGGAATTGTAGCTACAAGCCCAATTCCTCCGACAAGAAGATAATCATGGTTCAAGCACCAACATAATCCATCTGCGGTTAGCATGAATTATCCCACACTAAACTAGGGTTGTGATCTAATCCGTCTAATCTAGGCATGGACTATTCGGATACTTGATAGCACAAATCAATAAAGCACCATCACATGTAAACAATCTAAACAAGCACAGCAAGAATAGATCGTTGAGCACATCACAGTCAAAATAGATCTAAGACAAGAATAAACTTTGAAAGCAATGATTTAATCAATAGAAGTACGATTTATTTATAAAAATCCTCGGAACATGTGACTGTCATCCATACATAATAAAACTAAAATAAACACATAAAATACTCCCTATTACTCGACTAGGGCTTCATTGAAACCCTAGATCTATGATCTAGCCGTCCATGGAAGTGGTAGATGGCAAGTAGTTGATGGAGGAGGCCATGGAAATCCTTGGTCTTCTTCTTCTTCTCCTTGCTTCCCTCCCTTCAATGGCTGAAAGTATGTATATATTTTGTGTGTATATTAATTGTCAACAATGTCTACCCTTTAATTGAAGTAAAATAAGGTATATATAGAATTACAACAAGTTTTTGGAAGCTTTCCCAACTCGAAATGCACTAAAACTGCTGTATTTTGCAATCTGGACGCAGTTAGGACATCTCGTTTGCACAGGAGTCTTCAGTATACTGAAATATGCAACTTTGGTTTTTACATATATCGCGCGAGCGGGTCGCGCGAGCGCGACATTTGGGACTTCGTGCGCGCGGATCGCGCGAGCGATTTCTGGGTTTTCGCGCGAGCGGATCGCGCGAGCGATTCTCGAATTTTCGCGCCCGCGGCTCGCGCGCGCGACTTGGCTTTTTCAGCTTCTTTTCTTCTGCTTTTTCACCCTGTTTAGCCTGATATACTTGATTTCTTCCAAAACCTGTCAGAAAATAGAAAACGAAGTAAAAAAAATACAAAAACAGGATAAAAAGGTACTAAAAAATGCTTGTTAAGGCGTATAAATAGGATTTGTTCTCTCCCGATCACACCCCCAAACCTACATTTTGCTAGTCCTCGAGCAAAACTAAAATAAAAACTGACTACTAATAAAATACTTCTCCATTTTCGCATGGATCACGATTGCATTTAGCTTATGCAACAAGCCTTTTAAACCTCTAGGTGTCCCTAGTCGGACGAGTGAAGTCTCGTGAGGGTTCTCATCAACAAGTCACCCACAACCATCTTTATTAACTTATAAATTCAAAGAATTTTATTTAAAAATGAAAAATATAACAATCAATACTTCTTATCATAAAACAAAGATCTGAAATAGAATAACGAACATAGAGAAACAGAATCAAACGTCTACCTACATCATGAAAAGCAATCCCAAGCGTATGCATCATATAAATCAATAGAGTTTCTCATAAAATTGCACGTGTGTGATATGGTAGTCAAATGAACACGTGCATGTCATGAACTTGGAATATAACTCGGATAACTATCCAACTATGCTTCAACTACGAATCTCACAATGAATTACACTCTCAAATGAAACACTCAGAAACAGGTGTAATTTTTCTAAAATATGTGAGTAAAGGAAATATGTTTTCAAAACGAAAAATGCTCACATATGACACGAAAAAGACGCATGACTCAAAAGAACAGTAGTCTCATGGATAGGATGCCAATAGTTAAGAAAAATTAATCATTACCATGTTTTAATCCTCCTCCCATCGTTTACATATCCAAACCATGTTTCCTAGGATCATATAGGACTTTTCAAAGGTTGTAATGTAGCTCAGGCTATGAAAAATGATAGAACGGATTAATTGGGTAGGTTTAGAATGGCATTATAAGGCATGTTCGATTTCTTTCATTCGTCTCTTCTACCACATTCATCTTTTCATTCTCTTTTTTTTTTTTTTCATTCCTTTTAATTTTTTCTCCTTCTGTTTCTTTTCTTCTTTTTTTTTTTTTTAAACCTTATTCTTTTTTTTTTTTCTATTCTTTTCCTCCTTGTTGCTTTTGATGAATATTCAATAAATAACAAGGCAACCACCCCAAACATCATCTTATTTTCTTTTTCTTCTCAATCACACATCGCCTTAACACCACTAAAAGTTGATCAATCTTTCAGGGGTGAACTCCAAGTTGGCCAAATTGGAGCAAAAACAGGATAATGGTAATTAAAGAAAAAAACTGCATTTTAATGGCTCAAAGGGCGAACTAAGAAAATTTATCATTTATCGGTCGGTAATAAACAAAGAAGGCCTACGATCATTTCCTAGGATAATACGGTTCTTCAACATTCACGACGGAAGATTATTTAGCATGGTAGCAAATATTTTAACTTGACTATCAACCAAAACAAGAATAATGAGACTAAACAACGAGTTAATGCGCTATTTCAATGAAATTCGACAAACACAATGTATTTATAACCCTTTATAAAGAAAAGAGAGGCTCAAAAGCTCACTGGGTTTAGTCTCCACCTTGTGTTATCTAGAAATCTGAATCATATTATAGTTCACATCAGACATGTATTGAAATGACTACGTGCAGTGCATAGGTTTTATGTGCAAATCTATGATATAAAACTACGATTCAAACTATACATGACCTAAAACATTATATCATGACTTCAGTAAATATTTAATCACATTTTCTCTTGTTTATCATTCTATAACAATCAAAGTTACATAACAAGAATTATCAAATTGAGATTGCAAAAACGTCGATAATCATCGTTTATTTAAACACACTTATTGAAAAATTTTAAAATTTTGCATAAAATAATGTGAGCATACCCCCAAACCTAAACCTTTCATTGTCCCCAATGAAACAATAAAATAAAAGAAATGAAAGTACGTAAGGAAGGAACGATAGTACCTTGGTTTCAACAATGACAGAACAGGTTAACACAAAGGAATATGACAATAAAGTTCAATGTACCTGTTAATACTAGAGAAAAGAAACTAAACAAAAGAAAAGATGAAAAACAACTAAAAGAAATATAAATAAATTAACCTAATCTATACGATATAACAAAACAAAGAAAACAAAACAAACATAAACTAGAAAAGAAAATAAAGCATACGATAAAAGAAAATAAAACATAACCAGAATTATGACAACAATCAAAAACCTAATGGAAAAGGATCTACGAAACAAAAACAAAAATGGAAAAACTACCTGAGCAGGTATGGGGGAAGGATAGGGGAAACAAAAGAAAATATCAGAAAAATGGGAAATCGCGCGAGTGGCCGTCGCGCGCGCGAATCCCTAATTAATTTTTTTTTTTTTTTTTAAATCGCGCCAGCGGGACTGCCTCGCACCCGCGAGATACCTCGCTCCAGCGAGATTAGACGCGAGGAGAACCCGAGGCTTCATAATAAAAGGTAAACAAAAATTTCACTAAGGCACATTCTCGCGCCAGCGGGCCGCGCGAGCGACGTCTCGCGCGAGCGGGCCGCGCGCGCGAGATTGGTGTTTTTTCTTAGTTCACTTATTTTATCTATATAAATTGAAAATAACTTTATTCCAACCCCCAAACCTATTCAAAGAGACCACAACTGACTCAAAAGGACCCAAAAATGACCAAAAACAAGATAAACGGACGAAATAAAGCTTGGGTTGCCTCCCAAGAAGCGCTATCTTTTACGTCTTTAGCTAGACCATTCTAGCTCAAGATTTATGGCGGCCGTAACTCGGATTTTGTACCCCTAAGAGCATCAGATAGAGCTCGATGGTAAGCAGAAATCACGTCGCTTTGAATTAATTCGATTGACGGTTTGTCAATATGTTCAAATCGATTTCTTACCTTCCGAGTAGATTCAGCATTAGGGTCCGAGGTATTAGGATTCATCCACTCATCATCCTCTATATTATTACCCGCACTTATATTTATTACGTTAGTAAGATCAATATTCCGTTTAACCTCACTACCCTCCACACCTAGATAATCATCGTCTTTGGGAGGTTGATCAACAGCATTAAAAACATTTAATTTTAATTTTATATTCCCGAACGACACTTTCATCACCCCTGTTCTACAATTGACACGTGCGTTAGCCGTGGCTAAGAATGGACGGCCAAGAATAACAGGAGTGTATTTTCTAGCATCTAGCACCGGTTCGGTGTCAAGGACCATAAAATCAACGGGATAAAAGCATTGATCAACTTTAACTAGGACGTCTTCGACGATTCCTCTAGGTACTTTGACAGAACGATCCGCTAATTGAATGGTAGCGGCTGTAGGTTTAAGTTCACCTAGTCCTAGTTGTTTATAGACATGATAGGGTAAAAGGTTAACACTAGCACCTAAGTCAAGGAGAGCCCTATGAATGATAGTGTCACCTATGACACATGAAATCGTAGGCGTACCGGGATCCTTATACTTCGGAGGAGCGTGTTGAAAAATTGAACTTACTTTTTCAGTGAGGAAGACCTTTTTAGGAGTATGACTACGTATTTTGCGCTTTTGTGTACAAAGGTCTTTTAAACATTTAGCATACGCGGGAATTTGTTTTATAGTGTCGAGGAAAGGAATATTAATTTTCACTTGTTTAAACACCTCGAGTATATCTTCGACTTTTGACTTTTTCTTTGTAAGATTAGACGGTTCCTCAATATTAGGTGGATATGGCATTCTCGGAATATAATTTGTTGGGACCGGTTCATTGTCTTTTCTATTTTGATTCCCGGCCTCACCTCTCTCTTTATTAGAGTTGATGTTCATATCTATCACATTCTCATTCTTATTAGGGTTTTCTATCACCTCCTCTCGTGTAGTCATCCTAGTTGAGACGGCATTTACTTGTTCATTCGACCCCTTAACCTTATATTGTCCCTTAGGGTTTTGAATTGTTTGACTAGGCAACGTCCCCTCGTTTCTACGACTCACTACAGTAGCTAGTTGTCCCACATGGGATTCAAGCTTCGCAATGGATTGTGTATGAGAGTGCACTATTTGTGCTTGTGCCTGTACTTGTGTTTCAATTTTATTAAGGGATGCCAACACCTTTTCCTCAAAAACATTACCCCTTGAAGGATTCAAATTAGGAGGCGGTTGTTGCTATTGGTTAGGTTGAAACTGAGGTTGATACGCATTAGGAAAATTAGTCATCTCATTAGGATTATTATTTTTATTTTTCCACGAGAAGTTAGGATGGTTTCTCCATGGCGCATCCGAATTATTATTAGTCGAATTATAGTTATTTCGTGGGTATTGTTGAATAGAATTAATGTGTTGCTCCACGAATTCTGGAAATTGACTCGCCGATGGACATACAAGTATCGAATGTGACGGATCTGAACATAATGCACAGATTTCATGAGCGGGTGGGGCTGTCATTTGATTCATTGTCATAAGTCGGTCAAGTTTTTTAGATAATTCCTGAAATTCAATAGAATGACTCGACTCAAACTTCACCTCTCTCTTAGGTTGCGTATGATATCCCTCGGAACGTACTGACACAGTCTGATGCATCGAGTTCTCGATTAACGTTTCAAATATTTTCCAGGCCTCGTCGGCGCTTTTGTGTAGGAAGGTACCCGCACAAACGGCATCGACGGTATTCCTAACAGAGGGAATAAGCCCCTCGTAGAAGACTTGAACCAATTGCCACTTGGGAACCTGATGATGTGGACACGAGCGTAATAATTCTTTAAATTTTTCCCAAGTGTCATAAAGAGAGTCCCCATCTTGCATAACAAAGTTTGTTATGGATTTCCTTATCTGATTCGTACGCATAATAGGAAAAAACTTTTGTAAAAATGCGGTGTGTAAGGCTTCCCATGTTTTAATTGTGTTTGGCTCAAGTGATTGAAGCCAATACTTAGCTTTGTCTCTTAAGGAAAATGGAAAGAGCCGCAATTTTAATTCATCATCATTTAAATTTTGGATTTTCAAAGTAGAGCATATATCTTGGAAATCTCCTAAGTGTTGATATGGGTCTTCATTTATACGGCCATGGAAAGACGGAAGTAGCGAGATGGTAGACGACTTTATCTCAAAGTGAGATGCCGTCGCTTCCGATAAATCAATATATATTTGTGGCGTGTAAGTCGTAGGAATAAAATAATCTTTAAGTGGCGGAGGTAGCGGTATATTAAGATTATTTATATTATTTCCGTTGTTATTTTGGTTGTTTTCGTTATTATTTCCAATGTCTGCCATTTTAATTGGTTCTATGTTATGAAAGCGTGGTTTCTTTAGTCTTGTAAGGGTACTACGTATTTCGGATTCAAATAAAGACGTTGGTTTTGGTGTCAAATCGTCGTCTATTAAAAACTTTGTTCTAGAAGTTAAGTTTGAAGACTTATTAAGTCTTAATGTACGTTCAAGTTCAAGATTGCAAGGTTTTAATTCCGGTTTATTTGAACGTGTACCTAACATAAACTAAAAGAAAGTAAACTAAAAACAAAAACTGACTCAACAAAAGAAAAACAAATAGCAATCACGCACTAAGATAACAAGCACTCAACTACTGTGATGCATGAATATTATCCTGTAATGCAATGACCGCGTCAAGCCCAGCGCCCCGGGTTTCCTAGCTAATGCAGTGCAATTAACCCTAAACTAATGCAAATAGTGCGTCACAGCGCCCTGACTTACAGTGATTTGATGCGAAGTTAAAGCGAGCAATTTACTTAATTTTTATTTATTTTATTTGCGTAAGCTCCTTTGATGCGATTAGCTATTCCACTCAGAAACGTTAGAATTTTGACGACACGAAAACCTATAAAATAAAAAGAAAAGTTAGTAACTCAAAATAAAATGAAAAATAAGAAAAAGAAAACCTAATCTAATATTTACGAATTAACCAAACTAAGATTATAAAACTAAAGGTAGTAATGCAATCCTCGGCAACGGCGCCAAAAATTGATGTTGTCAATATCAAGATATAAAAGTATGCTTATTTATGCTTTACTTTCAAAAGATTTGCAGTGTGGAAGTAAAGGTCGAACCCACAGAGATTGATTAACTACCGCGTTTTAATTTTAAAATCTAAATCTAATTAATTAAGAAAAATAGATTTTTATTTAATTTTAATAAAACTCAGAACAATAAAAGTAAATCTAAATTATGAAAGCAATTAAAATAGTTGTTTTTAAATAATGTTTAAGGGAACCTAGGATTGCAAATCCACCACTAGCTTCATAATACGAAATATTTATGAATTACTTTAGCTTATTACGTTGGATGATAATGGGGAATTGTAGCTACAAGCCCAATTCCTCCGACAAGAAGATAATCATGGTTCAAGCACCAACATAATCCATCTGCGGTTAGTGATTCGTGGTGTAAAGTGCATGTTTATAGTGTATTACACGGTCTTTTATGCATACTTTTATCCCCAAGTCCCTATATTTAGATGCATATCAATGATTAAGTGTTTTCTATGATGTTGAGACTCAAACATGTGTTTTTACACTATTTTACAGGTCATGGAAAGCAAACATTGCATAGAAAGTGATTCTGGTGAAGAGAACAACGGAAGCAGCTAAGAAAACGCCAATTTTGACAATGAACACTTCAGATTTGGAAGATTTTCCCAGAGACATGAAATGTAGATCTTTGAGTTACGGTCGCGTGGCCGCAAACGGGAGGTCAATCCGAGGTCTGAGTAAAAAGTTATGGCCATTCTCCCATCGGTGCGCAGAGCTGTCAAAATCAGAGAGTTCAAGCGATTGAAGAGAGTTCGATCGATCGAACCTTCGATCGATCGAACTAAGCTCGATCGATCGAACTCTATTTTCACCCAAAAGTTGCGTAAACTCTGTGGGAACCCTATATATACGTCGTTTTGACGCCAGACGAAGGGGGGATGCTCCAGAACGCGAAAAACAGCAATTTTAGGTAGTTTTAGGGTTAGATTAGGTGTAGATTAGGTTAGATTCATATTATTCTTCATCCTTTTCATTGATTTACTGAAGATTATTGAAGATTCAAGTTTCTTTCATGTTTATTTCAAGTTTATTTCAGATTATATCCAGGTTTTTTCTTTCCAATCCTTGTTATTTGATTGCTATTAGTTTATATGCTATGATTACTCTAGTTTGTTATTCCTGTATTAGTTTTATTATGTTTCTGTAGTTTAGACGTTGGGAATATGTGATGAATCATTGATTCCAAGCCTCTGCCATGCAATCTTTAGAAACCTGGGTTCGATCGATCGAAGGTAGTTCGATCGATCGAACCAGAGCTAGTCAAGCGATCGAAGGCATTTCGATCGATTGAAGGATGATGCTGTCCGATCGATCGAGAGCGCTTCGATCGATCGAACATGTTAATTCTTGAGATGATTCTTTTAAGTATTCCATGACTTTCTGTTTTAGAAATCTGTCATCAAATTGTCCCAATAAGCTCAGTTTGTCACAACAGTTTTTAGAACTTAAAGCCTTAAGGCCTTTTCTTCAATGACTTTTGAAAACCACTTTGAATGCTAACACCATTTAGAGTGCAAGTAATTACCATTGTTTTAAACCGTCTTTCATGTATTTTAACTCACTTGTGATGATATAGTCCCGGGCATGAAAGGGCTATTGATTCTATATCTTTAGAAAAATACGGAATACTGAAGAGGAATGAACTCCATCGAACGTTAATGGGTATGCATGGTAGATGGTTAGGATTAATGTGGATTCACGTGTTTCCAACACCTTTAGTTCATCTGTTTAATTAGTTATGTTTCTTTATACTTTAGTTTATTAGTTAGTTTACTTTAATTAATTAGGATTCGTAGAACCTTCACTTCTATATTATTATTTTCTTTTTCTTTAGGTTATAACTTAGTAGACATTCTTCCTATTCCTTCCCTGTGGGATCGACCTGGACTTCCAGTACTATATTACTTGCACGATCACCTACACTTGGGTGTTGCACAAGAGCGCACAACTTTTTAGTCGTGTCAAGTTTTTGGCGCCGCTGCCGGGGAAGGCAACTAGGTTAGGATTTTACTAAGTCATTTCCAATTTTTCTTTCTTAAAAAAAAAAAAAAAAAAAAAAAAAAAAGAAAAAAAAAAAAAAAATCATTGGACTTTTTCTCTCACAAGAAAAAAAAAAAAAAAAAAAATTTCTTTTGTTTAAATATTTTGGGTAAACATGTCTTATCCATATTACCCTCCATACAACACAAATACCACGAATGGGTACACATTAGGTAATGAGAACTATACCCCGAGTTGGCAAGCACCCACATATGATGCACATTATCAACCTGAGTGCTACCAATCACCACAATGGGAAAACCATCATGTTAGTCCCCCATGTTATCAAACGTATCAAGAACCTCCACCTGGAGAGTTCTATCAATCACAATGGGGATATAACCAAAATGATAGTGGAGGATATAGTAGTAGTTCCCACGATTACCAAATGCACCAAGACTTTCCTTCTGGGGAGTCTTGCACACAAACACAATGTGAAGGGGACTATTACCAACAACAATGGGGTGAAACTTCATATAGTTATAATGAGGAGAATAACCAAGTTGAGGATAATGGTATGTTAGAATTGCTGCTTAGTGAAATGAAAAGGCTAGAGAGTGCAATTGATAAATTAGGAGCTAGATATCAACAAGCATTTGATAGCCAACCTTCAGAAGACTATACCAGTCCTTCAATGCTACAACCTGAATTTCAAGACACAAACAATGGAATGGAATTAGAGGACAATGATGGGTTCGTACCGAGTGAGGTTAACAACTCATTTGAGAAAGTGATAACCCAACAAGAACTCCAAAACCAAACCATTGAGCATGAAGTTGTAGAACCATCTTCTCCTCAACATACAACCCCAGACATCAACTCCTTCACTGCCTTGATAAAGTTGCACAATCTCTTTGTCCAGAGTACTTCAATAGATGACACATATAGTGAGGAGAGTTGCGAGGATGAGAATGAGGTCTTAAAAGATGATGAGAGTTTAGGTGATTGCACGCAATTAGGAAAGGAAGAGTCCCATGTTGACTCTACCCCTACCTTTGATAGTGACCCTAGGGTGGACGTTATTGAAATTTCTAAATTCGATTTAGATTCATCTGGTATTCATGAACCCTCACCTCTTTCGGCCGAAGAGGTGGTGTCACCAAGTTGCCCATCATCTATCCTTTCTATTAATCAAAACTCTCATCCTGAGCTTGAATGTTATGTGTACCCCATTCGTGAACAAACAGAATGTGTTGTGGAAGAGGATGGTAAGGATATTAGCACATGTTCTTCACAAAATTTTAACTTTCAAAATTCTTTGAGAGAAGACTTGGAAAATATTGGGCCCACTTTAGATGATCTTAAAATTCAACAAGAAGCTAGCAATCTTCTAGACTGCTTGACCTTCTTGAGTGATTATGACATTGAGGCCCAAATAGATAGCTTTATCCAAGTCCAGTCCAAAACCATGTGCATAGAACAGAAATTCAATTCCTATGATTATATCTCCATAGATTCTGTTCTAGGACAAGCGGAGGGTGGTGAAGCTTCATTAGAACATCACTTCGACCTTGACCCTTTTATTGAACCATGGCCTCCCCCTGTTTTTAGTATTAAAATAGAGGCTGTTATAGGAAATACCAACACTAAAGATCGTTTCTTGCATATAATTCCTAAAAAGTGTTGTATTCCTTTTATAACTGTCCCAAAAAAATTTGGAAGCCATAGGTTTTGCATCATCTCCTCTGACCTCGAGCCTGACATTAGTTGGGGGGAGTTGCATTTTTATGAGGACCCCAACATTCTTCACACTGTTAAATTATTTCATTGGGAAGATCCTCAAATATTTCGGTTGTTACTTTATGATAAATATCTTGATTAACCGAATTTATTTATTGAGTAGTTGTATTGTATTTTTTCTATGTTTCCTTGTTGCTACTAATGATTTTGCAGGTGACTTGAAAAAAAATTGGATATTAATGCCTCGAGGTAACATCCTTCATTCTCTCGCTTTACTTTACATGTCCATGTGCATAGTTTAGAACATTGGGGACAATGTTTAGTTTTAGTTGGGGGGAGTGAGTCATTGCATGCCTCGTTTATTTCTTTTTATGGTTTCGTGTCAATATACCTGCTTAGCAACATGACTCAGTAAATCAAAATTGCAAAAATTTTGAAATTTTTAATGGTTCTTGTATTTCTCTCATAGTTAATGTAGTTAGTTATGATGCATTAGTGTTATTTTCTGTATGTCATTAGTATGTGATATACTATGGTAGTTTCTTTACTATCTTAGTTATAGTATGTTCTATGTTTTTTAATCTTCAAACAACTTTAAGCACGTTGTGACAACCTTGTACTTAGCTAAAATGGATTAGTAAGCATAGTTTTAAGTGTCTTGAAAGACTGTAGTGGAGACTAATAACCCAAGTGAGCTTTTGTGCCATTCTTTGTTTTTGAGGGTTTTATAAAATTACTCTTACTTTTTGAAAAGCGTATTAATTCGTTGAAAGTCTCATTTTTCTTCTTCATTTTGACTGATCACTAGAAGAGAACGTTCAGGATTTACCAAACTTTAGAGCTCTTGAATTTACTGAAATGAATAATCCTATTAACTTAGAAGATGATTTAGGCCATCTTTTGACCATATATGGATAATATAGCCTTGGCCTACCTCCATGATATTCCTTTACTTCACCTTTTGAGCTTATCATATTTACCTTGTCTACATAATCCTAAAGTCTATACCTAACTCCAAATTAGGAGTTCAAGCTTCAATTCTTCATTTAGGAGTGATTGGAATGTGTTATCTTGACAAGAAGTTGGTTGTGTGAATAAGGGAAAGTTGGCAAAAAGAAAAGAAAAAAAAAAGAAAAAGAAAGCATGAAAAGAAAAAAAAAGTGCCAATGGTTGTTACAAAAGAAAAAAAAAATAATAAAAAGAAGAGTGTGAAAAATAAAAGAAAAAAAAAAAGAAGAGAAGAAGAAAAGAGAGAGATTGGAGATGTGGGGGAAGTTTCAAAAAAAAAATATAGTAGACATTCCAATCACATCCTTTGACCCAATTGAGTATCACGAATCTCTTTCTTCTAAATCGAATACCTCTTTTTCAAAGTCCTAATGATGCTAGGTAAATTGGATTTGAAGTTAAGGTAATGAGAGAGTTCTCCACGGTATCTCACTCTTCTAGTGAAAGGTATCATTTCATGAGACTTTATGCACTATAAAATGTCCGTTTTTTCTATTTAGATATGAGAAGCATTGGATTCCATTTACATTTACTCTTTATAGCTTCCATATCATGAGTGATAATTATTACACCTAATTCGGAGTGATTTCATCTTGAGAGTGTAATCCCGGTGAGAGTTGAGTCTAAATGAACGTCTTAATAGTGTCTTAGGTTATGCAAGCTTTGAAATTGAAGTTTTGTATTTTGGTTGTCGATTCACACACACACACTTGAAGATTAATAGGTATGGAATATTCTAATGACTTTGATAGTAGATTAACTGTAATATGTGTGTTGCATTGCTAGAGCATACTAGAGAGTTTCATGAGATTGTTGAGCTTAAGTACATTGCTAAATGAGAGGAAAAATTTCTTGAAAACATTTAAATGAGAACCATTACCATAAACATGAATTTTGTGGGTAGATTCACTGCAAACCCTCACGAGACAATACTCGTCCACTAGGGGGAACCTAGGGGTTTAAAGGCTTGTTGCATATGCTAAATGCAATCGCGATTCCTGCGAAAGTGATTTAGGATTTTTACTTTCTTTTATTTTTAATTTTTAGAGTTAAATAAACATTGCTGTAGTTCGCTTCATTGCTAGGGACTAGCAACGAGCTAGTTGGGGGGTGTGATTCGTGGTGTAAAGTGCATGTTTATAGTGTATTACACGGTCTTTTATGCATACTTTTATCCCCAAGTCCCTATATTTAGATGCATATCAATGATTAAGTGTTTTCTATGATGTTGAGACTCAAACATGTGTTTTTACACTATTTTACAGGTCATGGAAAGCAAACATTGCATAGAAAGTGATTCTGGTGAAGAGAACAACGGAAGCAGCTAAGAAAACGCCAATTTTGACAATGAACACTTCAGATTTGGAAGATTTTCCCAGAGACATGAAATGTAGATCTTTGAGTTACGGTCACGTGGCCGCAAACGGGAGGTCAATCCGAGGTCTGAGTAAAAAGTTATGGCCATTCTCCCATCGGTGCGCAGAGCTGTCAAAATCAGAGAGTTCAAGCGATTGAAGAGAGTTCGATCGATCGAACCTTCGATCGATCGAACTAAGCTCGATTGATCGAACTCTATTTTCACCCAAAAGTTGCGTAAACTCTGTGGGAACCCTATATATACGTCGTTTTGACGCCAGACGAAGGGGGGATGCTCCAGAACGCGAAAAACAGCAGTTTTAGGTAGTTTTAGGGTTAGATTAGGTGTAGATTAGGTTAGATTCATATTATTCTTCATCCTTTTCATTGATTTACTGAAGATTATTGAAGATTCAAGTTTCTTTCATGTTTATTTCAAGTTTATTTCAGATTATATCCAGGTTTTTTCTTTCCAATCCTTGTTATTTGATTGCTATTAGTTTATATGCTATGATTACTCTAGTTTGTTATTCCTGTATTAGTTTTATTATGTTTCTGTAGTTTAGACGTTGGGAATATGTGATGAATCATTGATTCCAAGCCTCTGCCATGCAATCTTTAGAAACCTGGGTTCGATCGATCGAAGGTAGTTCGATCGATCGAACCAGAGCTAGTCAAGCGATCGAAGGCATTTCGATCGATTGAAGGATGATGCTGTCCGATCGATCGAGAGCGCTTCGATCGATCGAACATGTTAATTCTTGAGATGATTCTTTTAAGTATTCCATGACTTTCTGTTTTAGAAATCTGTCATCAAATTGTCCCAATAAGCTCAGTTTGTCACAACAGTTTTTAGAACTTAAAGCCTTAAGGCCTTTTCTTCAATGACTTTTGAAAACCACTTTGAATGCTAACACCATTTAGAGTGCAAGTAATTACCATTGTTTTAAACCGTCTTTCATGTATTTTAACTCACTTGTGATGATATAGTCCCGGGCATGAAAGGGCTATTGATTCTATATCTTTAGAAAAATACGGAATACTGAAGAGGAATGAACTCCATCGAACGTTAATGGGTATGCATGGTAGATGGTTAGGATTAATGTGGATTCACGTGTTTCCAACACCTTTAGTTCATCTGTTTAATTAGTTATGTTTCTTTATACTTTAGTTTATTAGTTAGTTTACTTTAATTAATTAGGATTCGTAGAACCTTCACTTCTATATTATTATTTTCTTTTTCTTTAGGTTATAACTTAGTAGACATTCTTCCTATTCCTTCCCTGTGGGATCGACCTGGACTTCCAGTACTATATTACTTGCACGATCACCTACACTTGGGTGTTGCACAAGAGCGCACAACTTTTTAGTCGTGTCAGTTAGCATGAATTATCCCACACTAAACTAGGGTTGTGATCTAATCCGTCTAATCTATGCATGGACTATTCGGATACTTGATAGCACAAATCAATAAAGCACCATCACATGTAAACAATCTAAACAAGCACAGCAAGAATAGATCGTTGAGCACATCACAGTCAAAATAGATCTAAGACAAGAATAAACTTTGAAAGCAATGATTTAATCAATAGAAGTACGATTTATTTATAAAAATCCTCGGAACATGTGACTGTCATCCATACATAATAAAACTAAAATAAACACATAAAATACTCCCTATTACTCGACTAAGGCTTCATTGAAACCCTACATCTATGATCTAGCCGTCCATGGAAGTGGTAGATGGCAAGTAGTTGATGGAGGAGGCCATGGAAATCCTTGGTCTTCTTCTTCTTCTCCTTGCTTCCCTCCCTTCAATGGCTGAAAGTATGTATATATTTTGTGTGTATATTAATTGTCAACAATGTCTACCCTTTAATTGAAGTAAAATAAGGTATATATAGAATTACAACAAGTTTTTGGAAGCTTTCCCAACTCGAAATGCACTAAAACTGCTGTATTTTGCAATCTGGACGCAGTTAGGACATCTCGTTTGCACAGGAGTCTTCAGTATACTGAAATACGCAAGTTTGGTTTTTACATATATCGCGCGAGCGCGACATTTAGGACTTCGCGCGCGAGGATCGCGCGAGCGATTTTTGGGTTTTCGCGCAAGCGGATCGCGCGAGCGATTCTCGAATTTTCGCCTTGGCTTTTTCAGCTTCTTTTCTTCTACTTTTTCACCCTGTTTAGCCTGATATACTTGATTTCTTCCAAAACCTGTCAGAAAATAGAAAACGAAGTAAAAAATACAAAACAGGATAAAAAGGTACTAAAAAATGCTTGTTAAGGCGTATAAATAGGATTTGTTCTCTCCCAATCACCGACGATCTGAGGCGGTTTTATGTCGAGGTCTTGATCCAGATAGTGCATACTAGATTACATCAGACTGATCCAGTTCTATAATATATATAGACTGGGCTTTATACAGTATTATTGGGGTCTGATCACTTCCCTAGTAGAGAGGTGGCGTGTTAAAAGTCAAACGTTTCACCTACCTATCGGTGAGACTACGATCATGGTTCAAAATGTTGGCATTCTATTAAGCTTGCCGGTCAATGGGCGTGCAATTACTGGCATTGATGATTCACGCTCCAAGGAGTAGTGGTAGGAGCTATGTCAGGAGTTGCTCGGTTTCACGCCACCCTTAGCCACTATCTCTGGATCGACAATGCGGGAGACTACGATAAGGTACCATTTCACACCACAGATTGCCCAACATATACAGTACGATTGGGGTTTGATCACTACCCTAGTAGAGAGGTGGCGTGTTAAAACTCAAACGTTTCACCTACCTGTCGGCAAGACTACGATCACGCTGCAAAATGTTGGCATTATATTAAGCTTGCCGGTCGATGGGCGCGCAATTACTGGCATTGATGAGTCATGTTCCAAGGAGTAGTGGTAAGAGCTATCTCAGGAGTTGCTCGGTTTCACAATACCCCTAGCCACTATCTCTAGATCGACATTGCGATAGACTACGATAAGGGACCATTTCACACCACAGATCGTCCAACACACCGACGATGCCACTATTCAGCAGATGGCTCGATGTTATTGTATGATGTTGATAGGAGAGTCGTTGTTCTCATACTAGTCTGGGAACAAGGTTAGCCTCATATAGCTACCACATCTACGATACTTTGATGCTGGCTACAACTTGGGAGTGCAGCATTGGCATATCTGTACCGAGAGTTGTGTGTTGCCTCTTATCGTACAGTAGTAGAGATATCCGACCCGCATATACTTTTACAGGTTATATGTTATGTTAATTCTATGAATTACGCATACTTTACAATTGTTCAGTCTATCATACATAATTGAACTCAATTATTATCAATCGCGCTTTGGGCATGGGAGAGATTGACCCATATTCGACCAGTCTCCTTACCAGTAGTTGTACAAGAGGATGGTCTATTAGGTTGTAGGTATACTTACATTGTTTTATACATTATATTTTATTCATAACTCGTACATTCATTTAAGTACTAACAATTTTATCATTACCTTTGGTGGATGACCCGATTCTCAGTTTGATATGTGCCTATTCAGGTCCAGCGTCACTTTCGGGACCAGTTGGACCAGATGAGGCTCCAGCAGGTAAATAATGGCCGAGTTAAACCGTGATTTACATTATTGTTGAAATTTCTAATCTTTATATATTGTTTTCATAGATGATTTGGCAGCCGTACAGTGTTGAGCTAGTCCCTTCGTTACCTCAGTACTGTTGGGCTGGGCAGGGCACATGGATGGCTAGATGTCCGTTGATCATGTACGCCATGGTTGAATGGCATAATCCCGACAGAGTGATGAGATAGTTCGGCATGAGCCAGGTAGTCCCAGAGCCATATAACACTACGATGACATTACATCGCATTGATCGACGTGATCATACGAATACCGACTAGAGTCACTTTCGTAGGGAGTATGTTGAGCTCTGGGATCGTCGGATGCAGCATGTTGTTGTAGGTATTCCAAATGCAGCTCAGATGCTTGACTCAGACCCATATATAAGATGGTATAGCCGCAATACCCGTAGACTTATTGGACCAGTTAGAGATCCACCGACAACTCGCTTCCAGCTAGTCGGTACAATTCGCGGCATTCTGATGAGATGTTTTCTTTATCGTACAACATATAAAATTTTCATTCTGCACATGCCATAAAATAACTTCGCTTAATTAAACTTTTCATTTTTTTCAGGAGGATGGTGTGACTCATGTGTATGAGGTTGTACAATCGGTGTTAGCTAGATTAGCAGCAGGCGGCCCTTATTCCGTCCCTCCAGAGGTGATGGCGGAATTAGAGAAGATTTGAACTATTAGTGAGCATTCATTACAGGTTGTTCATAAGGACTGACGTTTAGACGGGATTGTTCCATCTTCCACAGTATTCGTGCCCCGCGTCTCAGAGCCTCAACCACAGCCTTAGTCTCAGATGCATCGTCAGTCTCAGCCTCAATCTCAGGAGCAGATAGACCCATCTAAACCCTTTGAGTCTGAGCCACATACACCACATAATCAGCGTCCTACTATGTTTGCATATGATGATATGGCCAACTTTTATAGGCCTTTCACTCCAGGGGGCTCTGAGTTTTATATATCTCCGATCCGTGACTTCTCCATGCCACAGTATACATAGATAGATGCACCATCATCATCGTCGATCCCGCCACCACATGATCCTATATCACCACCTCCAGCTTCATAGTTTGAGGCGATGGTGGAGAGTTTGGCGCAGATAGAGGCGAAGGAGATGCAGGTGGAGGCGAGAGAGACGACTGGAAATGATACCCCTATGGAAGAGACACAGGATGAGGGTTTGACACAGATCGAGTCTCAGCAACGACCTCCAGTACGTACAGTTTATGCTAGGGGTAGAGGACCTCATGCCCGGAGGGAGGTATCGCAGGTCATCCAGCCGTATGAGGAGGTTCCACTAGTGGAGGATCCACCACAGGAAGAGGGTATGCCTAAGAAAACGAGAAGGTTCTGTGATATGGGACACATTATAAACAGAGATAGCCCATAGGATCTACAACAACATTTTGTTTTTTGATGTATTATAAACAAATAATTGCACATTTGTATATATGTAATTTTTTTTATTGTGTACATCTATATCTCTCTCCCCCTCTCTTTATCTCTATCTCCCACTCTCTCTCTCTCTCTACCCTACTCTCTCTATCTCTCTCCCACTCTCTATCTCACTCTCTCTATCTCTCTGTATCCCACTCTCTATCTCTCTCTCTCACCTATCTCTCTATCTCTCTCCCACTATCTCTCTATATCTCTCCCACTCTGTCCATCTCTCTCCCACCTATCTCTCTATTTTTCTCTCCCACTATCTCTCTATATCTCTCCCACTCTATGCATCTCTCTCCCACCTATCTCTCTATCGATCTCTCCCACTATCTCTCTATATCTCCCACTCTGTCCATCTCTCTCCCACTCTCTATCTCTCTCGCTTTTTACAAATACACATCTTATGCAAGGTTGTTAGATTATTATGCTTAGTGGTTGAATTCTGAAAATAAAAATATGTTGGTTGGTTATGTGTATTGCAGGGGGGCTGCTGCTAAAATGGACTGCTAGGAATTTAGCTGCTGCTAAAGTCGTTACTTGAAGTAGCGACTTCTACCTTGGACTAAAGTCGTTGTTTCAAGTAGAGACTTCTAGTAGTACTGAAGTCGTTACTTGAAATAGCAATTTCAAGTTAGAATGTTTTGGTCTGAAGTCGCTAGTTGAAGTAGCGAATTCTAAGAAAGTGATGGGTTTGGAAAATAAGTTGAAAAAGTAACGGGTCAGGGATATATTCACCCCATTTTGAAGCTTTGGGTAAAAAATTCACTCATACTGAGTACCTAATTTTATTTTTGGCAAACTAATAGTTATACTGTATATAGCATATACGTGATTTTATTTTGGCAAATAAATGCTATTCCCTCCGTACCAAAATAAGTGTCCACTAGAAGTTTGCACATTGTTTAAGAAATATGCATTATATTATTTTTTTGGTTCATTAGATAAAAACTTTACTATTTTATCCTTGATGTGATGGTTATTTGACGTTTCTACTTGTTTTTGGATCACACAAAAATGTAATTTGTCTTTATTGTAAGGGTATTATAGCAAATTTATGTAAAATTTGTACTTGACTTTTAAAAGTAGACGCTGATTTTGGAACATCCAAAAAAGGGAAGGTGGACATTTATTTTGGAATGGAGGGAGTATGATGTTTTTTTTAATAAAAAAGTGGTACCGTTTTAGAATGCTATTATAATTGGGTTTTTTTCTCTATCGACCTATCTGGGGTAAAATATACATCTATATAATAACCTGCAACCTACTTGATGGCCAAAAAACACTTCTAATGGTCCTAAGTTAAGATTCTTCTGACATTTTGGCCATAATCGTCCACTAAAATTGAACAATTTCAGCCGTCCGAGTTAGATCTAAGGGTTAGCCTTTACACTCGCTCCCTCTCCCTCTCACTCTCCCAACTTCTCCAGTTTTGATTTTTAAATCACTCCCAATACCCAATGATGATGCCTAAATTTGGGTTACAGATTAAAAGAAGAAGACAAGAGAGATTGTACATGGTTCTGCCCTGTTAATGAAGAGACCTACGTCCACATGTGTGTCAGAGCACTTACACTATGACATCAAATCGTCGGGGGTCTTTAGTGAACCAACAAAGGGGATGGAGCTACAAGAGACCGGCCGGGAAGTGTGTGTGCGTAAGATAAGTTTTGGATACCTATCTATGGGGGTAAGGGTTTCTTTTATAGTGTAAGAAATCTCCTTGTACAAGATAAGTAAATTGATAAGGCAATACAATCTCATTGGGATTGATTGGCATAAATCGTGGGAGTTTCCTAATTGCATTAGGAAATGATCTACACTTTCCATCAGTCTTCTAACTTGTATAAGAAATTATCTGGAACATTTTGGATTATATCTTAGGGCTGGGGCTGGGGCTGGGTCTGGGTGTCACACCCCGATTTTTGGACAACCAAATATTTAATTCAGAGCATGTATCCAGACTAATATTCAATTTCCAAAACACCGAGAGTACCACCCTCACACAGGCTAATAAATAATTTATTTGAAAATAGAATTTAATACTCATTAAATAAGGACACGTGATCATGTGTTAATATAAAAACTAAGTATTATTAAATTTATATTCCCAATCCTCCATTTCATTATAAAAGAAATAATATTCCATTACAAATATAATACTATTTTAATTTACAAAAGAAATACAAAGTTCATTAAATAAAATTTCTTACAAAGTTTAGCTAGAAGAAAATAAAAAAAAATATAAAGTCTATACATCCGGTGGTCAGAGCAACTACAACGTTCCAATGCCCAAAGACTCCACAACCAAGCACAACGATCACATCATCAAAAGCAATATCCTGCACATGTCATCCGACTACGTTTCACACAGAAATGCACCCAAATGCATAATACACTCGGGTCAGTCACATGACTGGTATGAGTTAAACAAAAATATTAAAATCTGAGGGCTCCAACCTGAACCCGTAGACTACAACCACATTACAACACTATTGGGCCAAGATAGGTAGTTCCACACACATATTTGGACAAAAGATTAGTTTCCATTTATGTGATGGCAAGTAGTTTCCTGCCCAAAATCCAAAGTTACTACGAGTTTTATACTTACCTCGGATATCTATGGTGAGCTAACCCTGCATCAAAATTAGTGGGTCCACCATCCTGTAAATCGAATGATCACAAACCTAGTGAATAATTCCATACATAAGCCGTCCACATTATAACTTAAATGTCGCATTCATTATTTCACGCTTATCAGTCTTATGAAATAATTCATTCTCATTATTTATTAGCATTAAATTTATCTTTGTGTTCCCTAGGTGCAGCCCTTGGCCACCCTCCATGGTACAGCCCACACATATATCCCATGTGTGCCAGGACATATTACCAACACCCACTCCGGTGCTAGTTTTGTTGGGGTATCAACCAAACCAGTTATAAACAATAGATGGCTGGTCAATATGCCTAGACGTCTATACAACATAAGCCGAGCATAAGGCTTAGGCCAGTTTGATCACGAAGCCACTGGCAAAAAAAAATACACTCAACAAGTATTAAACCAACTTGATCATGAAGCCACTGGCAAAAGAGTGCGAGCTAACAAAACACATATCACACAACGGGGAGCAGTGAACACTAAGGAATGATGTTGCAATTATCACTTATCGTTCGTATTTTCCCAATAATTGTGAATTTCACGTTTATCACATAGTTCCGTCTCATCATAGTTTAATCACATCTCTAACTTTTAGATGCATTCCAATTTCTTACAATAAAAGGTTTTATCAATTAACCCATAACAATCTTCCCTCAATAATTTCCAATCAAATTACAAGATTCCCAATGTACTATTCAATGTATTGAATTTACTCCTTTTTATCAAAATGACCATAAAATAAGGTCACTTATTTCTGGTACGATAGCCTCAACCCAACATTCAATATTAGCCTACATGAAACCCATAATAAAAATTCAAATTCTCATATCGTAAAGTATTATAACAATCGTTCCACAATATTTTCATCGGACTCAACGTTAATGACTATAACCCATTTTGTTTTATAGCTCAACATTATATGAGAATTCATGCATCTCCAAGTAATTTTCGTTAAGTCATACGAATGAATAAAAAAAAAACACAATGAATCATATTTCTCCAATTTCGTACATTTTAATATACTAAAAACTGCTACTGAAATCTTCAATTTCTGCCCAAACGGTGCAGAATGAGGACAAACTCCATTAGACGAAAAGTGTACAGAATTGCGTTTCCTACAAGCCACGCGGACAGAATGTTCAAATTCAAAGGTACGATTTTCTAATAATTTTCTCAAGTTTCTGCAACTGTATAAATTACAAAAAAAAACGAATTTCACATATATTTCTTAATCACCATGAATATTTCACATATGGTTTTATCAAACTAACTATTTACCTAACTCTTTCGAATATGCTAATGTCATAATCACAAAGTCATACGAAGGGAAAAGAAAATATCTAGATTACTTCAACAATAACAACGTATCTATTACAAAGATTTAATCCTAATAATTTAATTAAACATATACTAATTTAATTTACTCCCGTGTACATGTATATATACATACGTGTATATATATATATACTCGGATACACAAAAATTTAACTCACCTCGTTGATCAAAAATCGACACCCACGAATGCTCCGCGATTCCCCACGTGCCCACGAACCCGAGACCATTCTCCTTTCTTCTTCTTCTTCTTCTTTTTTTTCTTCTTCTTCTTCTCTCTCTCTCTCTCTCTCTCTCTCTCACACACACACACACACACACGTCTTTTCTCTCTTTGGGTGGCTAGGGTTAATGATATATGGATATATGTACTACACACATAGTATACCATATACATACACAATATATACGAATAACTCATATATACATATCAAATCCCGTTTTTTGTCTAATGGGCTCACAAAAGAGACTCACGTGGGCCCAAAATGCAGTACAAAGTGTTAAAATGAGTAGCACAATGGGTATCCATAACCCCAGTACTAAGTTTTAATGTTAATTACATTATTTAACACATTCGCGGGCCTATAACACTATATAACAAAAATACATATCAACCCTTCACTTTTTTTAAACAAATATAAATTAATAAAATATGGCTCCCAAACTAAACGCGCTCACTCGTGATTTAATTTATATGTCTACCAAACACTAAAAATTTTCCAAACATGTGTCTTACATAGGCACACTCATATAATATTGCTAACTGAAAATAATAATGAAAATAATTATTTACATAGAAATTTTAGGGTTGTTACATTCTACCCTCCTTAAAGAAATTTCGTCCCGAAATTTATAGCAACGGTAAATACACAAGTCAGTCATAAATAAAGTTAGGCACGCAATTTCATACAACTATGTATTACGTTTGACTTTCAACCATACGAGATCAAGTACGTCGAGCGACTAATCCAAACAAGGAAACCCTCATGTATATACCTTATTCTCCTATAGTCAATCGTCAAAGTTAATAGATATTCCAAAACACAGAGATTGATACAAAGCATGGGAATACGAACTATGCATGCAACATGGTCACAGTTAATAAAAGATTTAACTATGTACCCATGTTGACCTCTTACCTTATCCCATACCACTTCTCATCGGGATACCCAATACTTACCACTCAACCCAATAGCTTCAAATCTTCTATAAGCTTCCACTAAGAATAAGAATACCCGTCTAGATCCATAAGATGTTGTAGACATAAAAATACTACTGGCTCAATATATACTCTCGAAAAAGTATAGAATTTCCACATGGAGACATACGAGAGAGATGTAGTAGTAGAATACCAATCGATAATAACAGCTTCATAATAAGAAATCTAGAATGCCAATAATAATATAGTTCACCAAAAATGGCCAGATAAGAATAATATAAAGAATAGAAGTCTTGTAAATAATAATAGAAATCCCGATCCTCCGATAGAATAATAATATAGCTGGATGATAATTAGATAACTGTCCGATAATATAGCTTGAAGAAGATAATTCGATATCACGCCAGAATTCCACAGCTTGTTCAAAACTCCAACTCCCCGCTACTTCTCCAACATGTCACAAAATATGCATGCACTACTATGCGACTCATAATGTAGTAAATGATTTCAACAAATTAACATGTAATGATAGGCTCGGAAAGTTATGCAATTAATCGATTGAAAATAATTAAATAATATGTAGGCAACACATAGATAATACAAAAGTTCACATAACCCGAAACCCAAATAAATCCGCGACCTATAGCTCTGACCAACATCTATTCCACAATCCGAGGATCACCTAGACTCGCTAAGCTAACCATATGCTCTGATACCAAACTGTCACACCCCGATTTTTGGACAATAAAATATTTAATCCAGAGCATGTATCCAGACTAATATTTAATTTCCAAACACCGAGAGTGACACCCTCACGCAGGCTAATAAATAATTTATTTGAAAATAGAATTTAATACTCATTAAATAAGGACACTTGATCTTGTGTTAATATAAAAAACTATGTATTATAAAATTTATATTCCCAATCCTCCATGTCATTATAAAAGAAAAAATATTCCATTACAAATATAATACCATTTTAATTTACAAAAGAAATACAAAGTTCATTAAATAAAATTTCTTACAAAGTTCAGCTAGAAGAAAATAAAAAAAATATAAAGTCTATACTATACATCCGGTGGTCAGAGCAACTACAACGTTCCAATGCGCAAAGACTCCACAGCCAAGCACAACGGTTACATCATCAAAAGCAATATCCTGCACATGTCATCCGACTACGTTCCACACAGAAACGCACCCGAATGCATAACACACTCGGGTCAGTCACATGACTGGTATGAGTTAAACAAAAATAATAAAATCTGAGGGCTTCAACCTGAACCAGTAGACTACAACCACATTACAACACTATTGGGCTAAAACAGGTAGTTCCACACACATATTTGGACAAAAGAGTAGTTTCCATTTATGTGATGGCAAGTAGTTTCTTGCCCAAAATCAAAAGTTACTACGAGTTTTATACTTACCTCGGATATCTATGGTGAGCCAGCCCTGCATAAAAGTTAGTGGGCCCACCATCCTGTAAATCGAATGATCACAAACCAGGCGAATAATTCCATTCATAAGCCGTCCACATTATAACTTAAATGTCGCATTCATTATTTCACGCTTATCAGTCCTATGAAATAATCCATTCTCATTATTTATTAGCATTAAATTTATCTTTGTGTTCCCTAGGTTCACCCCTTGGCCACCCTCCATGGTACAGCCCACACATATATCCCATGTGTGCCCGGACATATTACCAACACCCACTCCGGTGCTAGTTTGGTTGGGGTATCAACCGAACCAGTTATAAACAACAGACGGCTGGTCAATATGCCTAGACGTCTATACAATATAAGCCGAGCATAAGGCTTAGGCCAGCTTGATCACGAAGCCACTGGGAAAAAAAGTACACTCAACAAGTCTTAAACCAGCTTGATCACGAAGCCACTGGCAAAAGAGTGCGAGCTAACAAAACACATATCACACAACGGGGAGCAATGAACACTAAGGAATTATGTTGCAATTATCACTTATCGTTCGTATTTTTCCAATAATTGTGAATTTCACGTTTATCACATAGTTCCATCTCATCATAGTTTAATCACATCTCTAACTTTTAGATGCATTCCAATTTCTTACAATAAAGGGTTTTATCAATTAATCCATAACAATCATCCCTCAATAATTTCCAATCAAATTACAAGATTCCCAATATACTATTCAATGTATTGAATTTACTCCTTTTTATCAAAATGACCACAAAATAAGGTCACTTATTTCAGGTACAATAACCTCAACCCAACATTCAATATTTGCCTACATGAAACCCATAATAAAAATTCAAATTCTCATATCGTAAAGTATTATAACAATCGTTCCACAATATTTTCATCGGACTCAACGGTAATGACTATCACCCATTTTTTTTATAGCTCAACATTATATGAGAATTCATGCATCTCTAAGTAATTTTCGTTAAGTCATACGAATGAATAAAAAAAAACACAACGAATCATATTTCTCCAATTTCGTACATTTTAATGTACTAAAAACTGCTACTGAAATCTTCAATTTCTGCCCAAACAGTGCAGAATCAGGAAAAACTCCATTAGACGAAAAGTGTGCAGAATCGCGTTTCCTACAAGCCCCAAGCGGACAGAATGTTTAAATTCAAAGCTACGATTTTCTAATAATTTTCTCAAGTTTCTGCAACTGTATAAATTACAAAAAAATGAATTTCACATATATTTCTTAATCACCGTGAATATTTCACATGTGGTTTTATCAAACTAACTATTTACCTAACCCTTTCGAATACCCTAATGTCATAATTGCAAAGTCACACGAAGGGAAAAGAAAATATCTAGATTACTTCAACAATAACAACGTATCCATTACAAAGATTTAACCCTAATAATTAAATTAAACATATACTAATTTAATTTATTCCCGTGTACATGTATATATACATATGTGTATATATATATACTCGGATACACAAAAATTTAATTCACCTCGTTAATCAAAAATTGACACCCACGAATGCTCCGCGATTCCCCACGTGCCCACGAACCCGAGACCATTCTCCTTTCTTCTTCTTCTTCTTCTTCTTCTTCTTCTTCTCTCTCTCTCTCTCACACACACACACACACACACATATGTACTACAGACATAGTATACTATATACATACACAATATATACGAATAACTCATATATACATATCAAATCCCCTTTTTTGTCTAATGGTCTCACAAAAGAGACTAGTGTTAAAATGAGTAGCCCAATGCGTATCCATAACCCCGGTACTAAGTTTTAATGTTAATTACATTATTTAACACATTCGCGGGCCTGTAAACACTACATAACAAAAATACATATCAACCCTTCACTTTTTTTTAAACAAATTTAAATTAATAAAATATAGCTCCCAAACTAAACGCGCTCACTCGTGATTTAATTTATATGTCCACCAAACACTAAAAATTTTCCAAACACATGTCATACATAGGCACACTCATATAATATTGCTAACTGAAAATAATAATGAAAATAATAATTTACATAGAAATTTTAGGATTGTTACACTGGGTCGTGCTGTATCTGCAGCTGGCCGGGCCAGCGCTGCAATCCCGACCTGTTGGTCGGGCCTCAGGACGCCTGGCCTACCCCTCGGGTAAAGGCTAGAGACGACGTGGAGTCCCTAGGTGAGCTAGACACCCCATGGTATGGTGGATCAACTTTGCTTTCACTGAACATTTTTATGCGTATCAGTTGCCCCCCATTTTTAAGGCTAATGTGTTGCTTCATGAGATGAGGGTTGGAAATCTATATGGCATCGATATTCGTTGGGGATGAAGCTAAGGAAACTGCTCAGGATGAAATTGGTCGTCTTGGAAATTGGGGCTCTGACCGATCGAATACCCTAGGAGCTCGGGATCGGTTGGCATGTGTCAAGAAGTGGTTGGTATGGTCAGGATCCAACTAGACCGGTGCAAGGGTAACCAAACTACCACAGTCGAACCGGTTTGTGAAATCGCGTAATTAATGCGCACATTTTTTGAAGTGGCGATTGCGCTATTCGAGGTGCCATGTGTCGTTCGCTGGGCGGGAAATACCCTGGACGGTCGGATCTGGGCTGCTCATGCTGCCTATATAAGGAATAATTGGGCAATTCTTCATTCCTTCTGCTATCAAAGAGAGAAAATACTGAGTGGTACTCTGCATTACGAGCTCTTCCTTCGTTTATTGTAAGCCTTCTTTTGCTCGATCTTCTGCCTTTATTCATTCTTTTCATTTCCCTCTTCCTCTATTTTTCTATTTCCAAACAGTTCTGGAGGGTAGGAGTCCATCATAATTTATGAGGAGTGGGACTTCTACTTCCTTAGATTTTGTTTTTTCATTAGGTCGAGGGGGCTCTCTTGCCTTGGTAGAGTGGTACAAGTGGCCGGTGAGCCAGAGTTCTTCCTTTATAGAGTGTTTCTTAACCGATCGGTCCCTACATGCCCTACCGTCTAGGCTTTTGAGTCTTCTACAACTTTACCTTAGATTAGGGGTTCAGGACCCCTACCTAGGTCGCCAATTCCTTCCCCAACCTGTAACAAGGACTTCAAGTATGCGCCACGACGACTTCAACTCATCCTCCCGGTCTGAGGATGATTCGAGATCTGGGACACCGAGCACTAGCCTGGACCCTCCTTCGATAGCTCCTTTAGAGAACCATAGCGATGGTAGGATTCCTATTCGGGTATGCGACGATGAGGCGAACCAGGGGCTCCAGTTAGCTTCTAAGATGCGAAGGTTTGGCGGAGAGGCATCTATCTTAGACAGTCCTGATGTTGCTTTTTCTTGCGAGTGGATTCCTAGTAGTCTGCTTGCTTCCGACCTGAGTCGACTTAGGGATAAATACGATATTCCCGGTCACTATTTCTTGGTAATACCTACCAGCGGGGTTCATCTGCACCAACTGGGTTTTATTACCCTATATGAGGATGCCTTCATCGCAGGCCTTCGCCTTCCTCTCCACCCGCATGCCCGGGATGTGCTGATCTATCTTGGCATTGCTCCCGGGCTCTCCCCGAACGGATGGAGATTTTTTTATAAGGGCCATTCACCTCTGGCCCCAAGTCCTCAGGTACAAGCTCACGTTTTAAGAGTTTCTATGGACCCACCGACCGATCTCGTTGCACGGGGAGGTTGGTTTCTTCTCTCAGGGTGCTCGGTTAGGTAGAAAAATAATAGATAAGTGCCCGAGCAACAACAAGGGATGGAGAAGAAATTCTTCCAAGAGTCCACCCTCGGGCACTGCGATGATGTTCCAGGAATCCAACTCAGGACATCCTAGACGGGAAGGTTGCGGAAAAAGCTCCAGTCTCGAGTATGTTTTCCTTCCTATTTTATTATTGACATTAAGGGTGCGTTTGATTGCAAGATAGAAAATTACTTGAAAAGAAAATTTTTCCGTAGAATTATTTTACTTGGAAATTTTTTCCATGGAAATAAAATTTGGGGCTATTTGATTGCAATTATTTTTTGACTGAAAAATTTAACATTTTCCATAGAAAATCTAATTTTGTTGTTTGATTGTCACTATTTTCTAGTGAAAAATAGTCATTTTCCATGGAAAATAACATTTTTACTGTTTGATTTCAATAATTTTCTATGAAAAATTAACATTTTCCATTGAAAACATGCCTTTTTTTTCAAGCAATAAACCTATGAATCACAAATAAATAGTTTGAAATTGATACAAATTCAAGCAATTGAGACAACTACTCATATCAATAGTCAATTTCATAAACGATTGTTTTAATGTACTAAAAACCAAAGTTACATCGAAGTAAAATTAGAAATCAAAGTTCCATTAAAAAAAAAAAAAAGAAGAAGGTACTCATCAAAGTAAAAAGTATCCATGATTGCTTTAATGTACTAAAAACCAAAATCAAATTGCTGGATCTTTTCCAAGCTTACGATAGACCCCGTGACTGTCCGATCTCCCATTGCGTAGTCATTGCCGAAAATGCTAACCAAGTCATAGTAACGAGAACATAACTTTCCCTTCATATTTCTTTCATCAGGCTTATCCTAAAACAACATTTAAAAAAAAAAAAGGGATATAACTAATTTTAAAGGAGCCAAACCTTAAATATGTGCAGTGATAGACATGTATCGGGAGAGCTATTAGGCAAACCTTAAATAAGTACATATAAAGATATATGTAATTGCATCTGTATGTATGAATATCACCTTATGAGTACCATATGAGCTTAAAAAGTATGAAAAATAAACATAAAAAACTTTGTAAAAATATATTAAAAAGCACTTGAACATTAGACAATTGACTTGAACCACTAGGAAGAACCAATTGTGCAAAGACTAAATTGGTTGAGCAATGCCATGACTGTGACTATGACAAGGATACATGCCCAATTATTTTTTTTTGATAAATAGGAGAGACTTCCTAATTATGTGGGTAGATCTACTGAAGATTGGTAACTGGGCAAATATGACAATACAGTTCCCAAAACTACAAGAAGCAATTCCCTTCAAAATTTGTAAGATCATAATTCTAGTATCAAGTAGTTTCTGCATATAAATTGAAAATCACCAACAAGAAATGCAGCCATTGCACCTACAGTAGCACCAATAGAATCAGCAACGATCCCCAACCCGAACAGATACCCATTTTCCTTATTAATCAAACACCAAAAATATGCTCTCCTTGGTGTTTTTCTCCCTAAAACCATGAACCAAAAAGAGTCTTAAGAGGAGTTCTATTGATTTTTGTGGTATCGATTCATAAGGCAAACAAGACAAGCGTAGCAACTTTCATATGGTAAAGCAAGCAAATTTTCTATTCTGACAAGATACAGATGGTGTTCTCCTTGTGTACGACTCAAGATTTATATACTAATATACCATAATGCTACTACTTAGTAAGCACTTAAAAATTTACAGCATCATGAAAGTATGGGATTGAAGGTGACCTTTGAATCCCGTGGCACAGTAGACTAGCAATCATCTGCATTTAATGAAAATTAGCGAGTCTAAAACAGACCCAAGATGTGAAATTAGACCACTAAATATGTCAAGGGAATACCTATATTGACGTAAAGATAACCTAACTCAGCCAAACCCGTTGAGATAAGAGCATCAGCTGTCAAATAGAAGGTTAGATATTAGTACTTTGGAAGTAAAAAAAAGACTAAGCTTAAAAGAGTATCTGTATGTTATTTATTCAACTTGTGATTGTCAAGAACATAGTTGATTAATCTTACTCCCCACCACAACAAAAAAAAAAAGGTATATACGAGTAATAAACTAGAAGAATCAAACAAATAGACATATGTATGTTTGTGTGTGTGTGCGCATGCGTGTATGTGTAATAATAACACAAATATCCAAATAGCCAAGTATATTTGTCATATTACCAAAACACCAGCTCTGAAAACTTTCATAGAAAATCAAAATTCAAAAATTTCAGATACAACCCAGTTCCTAATTATGCTACATACACAGTTTCTGTGTCAACGTAACAGAACAAATTTACTTCAAGAAAACGAACACAACTTCTGTAAGTCACTTATTTACAACAATAACCTCTACAAATCACAGACTATATAATCAATAATATGATGTAAGAAAGGCGCCCAAAGAAGGATTCAATGTACTAAACTAGATTCATGATCAGCTCAATGACCTATCTCAAGTGTGGATGAGCCTCCCAAACAAAGCCTCCCCAATGGGAACCAAATTAACAAGGAAAGCATGAGATAACACCCAGAAAGCTAGAACTGGGTTGAACAAAAGCCAATATGTGAGTGAAGCAAAGATCCACCCAGAAACATGCTACTTTCTGTGTACAGGGTTAGCTATACATTGAGGAAATACCCTTTGGAGAACTGGTGAGAATTCATGTTAAGGGGTTCCTAATTTTTTAATGAGAATTCATGTTAAAAATCATCATCCTCAAGCAATTTTCCATTTTTCCATCATATCCATAAAGCAATGCACATGACGTACAGAGCCAAAGGATTTCGCTATAAGAAATGCTGCCCGAATTCCACTCTTTTTTTTTATACAGTTGGTGCTAGTGATCTTTGAACCGTAGGTACATCTACACCCAATCTTACATCAACTCAATAAGCAAGTATGCAAATCAACCTACTTTGAGCTTGTGCTAAATCAATCTGAATTCTGGGCCTCAACATCTAACTAAACTGAAGAAGCCTCAAAATTTTCAATGGCTTTTCTTATGAACAACTAACTAGAAGTCAGATCTATAGGAAAAAAAAATCCAATGTATGAATAAATTGAAAAACAAATTGTATGAATCAATATACAAAACAAGCAAATGTCCAATATTATATACAAGCAAATATTCAATTTATATGCAAGCTTCCTGCAACATTTGCTATAACTTATTCATATGCAATTTGCTCATATGTATTCATACAATTTGTTTCCTGAAACAAATGTTCGATATATGTATGAATCTGTATATGTATATAAACTATATGAATCGAATACATATACAGATTCGATATATGTATACAGATTCGATACATATACAAATTGAGAGAGAGAGAGAGAGATTCGAACGATTTTCAAGAGAGATTCATACAGATTCATGAGTATAAAGCTTCGATACATGTACAAATTGAGAGAGAGATTCGATCGATTCGAGAACGATTCATACAGATTCGAGAGAGAGAGAGAGAGAGATCGACAGACAAACCTGTGGAACCGTAGAAGATGGTCGTTAGTCGTGAATCAGTTGCAAGTGTTGAGCGGAATTATTTTCCATGGAAATTGATTCTCAGGGGATTGAGAGGAATTATTTTCCTCCACAATGAGGGAAAAAGCAGTCACGTGACTGATTTGGGGAAAATTTTTCCATGGAAATTTTAGGTAATCAAACAACACATTTAGATGGAAAATTTACATGGAAAACATTTTCCAAGGAAAATATAAGCAATCAAACGCACTCTAAGCTAACTGATCTCTGTTCTATTTTGTAGTAGGTTCTAGCGATCCACCGAGCATACCAGACGAGTGTCAGGATCGGATTAGGGCTTTGGCTCAGGATCCCTCCAACTTCTCTAATTTATTGACCCGGACGGGTGCCAAAAAGTTAGTTTTGAGCCCAACAAGCCCTTTGAGGCACCCACCTTTCCTCCTATTATTCTCGGTGAGTTCCTGCTAATGGAAAAATAGGTTTAAAATATATTTAAATGCGTAGCAGAAAGATTTAGTTACAAAAACTTTATTGGTAGCCCGGATCTACTAGTTATCTATTCTATAGATGTGTAAACAAAAGAGGGAGAAGAGTTATACCTCAGTCTTGAACCCAATTAAGATTTTTCTTCTTCCTTGATAGTGCAACAACCTCCACTAGGTCGTCTTCACCCTTATAACTCTCGTGGATGCTTTCAGAGAGGTTATAGTTGGTGGGAACTCTAACGGGAAGGATAAGAAGGCTAAAGAAACCCTAAAATAGTTTTTGCAACTCTCGTATAGAAAAATGACGATTATTAAACTCTGTACGCACCAGACCTATTTATAGATTTCCAAAACCGACTTTAAGCCTTTGACCGATCGAAGTGGCGTCGATCGATCGAACCTTCGATTAGTTGAGCCACTTTCGATTGATCAAACTTGCCTTGACTTCAATCGATTGAAACCTGTCTTGACAAGATCCCCTTGTGCCTTTCCAAGCATCCTGATGGAGCTAAGAGCGGGATTTCCTAGGCTCTTTATTGTTGGCTCAAACTAGTTGTTAATTCCCATGACCAAACTCTTTGATCAGCAAACCAACCAGTTGGTCAGTTTACATTTACTCCACCATAAAAGGATAACTGAACTCCAACGCAAAAGAACATATTTGAAGCGATAACTAGACTTATATGGTGTACTAATGTCCCTCTACCGTCAGCATTCATAATCATATTAAGGTAGTCGGATAACTGATATTGTCAACCTGACTGATGATTACATCTTCTATTTCTTGAGTCCCATTCACCTCCCATGATTACCAAATATGTTGATAACTACTTATCAACAGGACTGTAGTTCTCAGTAATCAACTTGGTGACATTCTCAAGGGAATGCTTACTCTTTAACAGAGGGTAGAATCTATCTTGACAATATATGTTCATAACCCTGTGAACATGACATACCCAAGATACCCAAGTGTTGATCTTTAAGACCTCACTGATTGGTAAATCAAAGCAGCCACATCCACAGTCTGTGTTCATAATTATCTCAAGATTGAGAACACATACCTTATACATGTTATGAGTTCCTATCGACTATTGACAGTCAGTGTCAATAGGAAAGCTCAGGTCCGTCAATGCACTATAGGCACCAGCATATCAACCAAGAGCGATACTTTAGTGATTGAGATTCATCACTCCAATCAATGGTAGTTAATCATGCTATAGTGTAAACCTAATGAGATATTCAGTCTCATCATCCACTGCTACAAATTCTAGGTATTAAAGAATAGTAATTCGTATCTCACTTGAATGTATCTCATACATACACGAATTACTTACTATGATACTTAAGGATTAAAACAACCATCTCATGAAAGGCATACATAACAAAATGTAAAATTGATATCTATATATTAAAATGTCAATGTCTTATACATATAGTAATGGTTTGAGAGAACAAACCCAACAAACTCCCACTTGCACTCATGACCATTCAGGGCTACATCTAAGGCTTAGACAATCTTGATGACGATCAAAAACCTTTTGTGGCAAGGCCTTTGTAAACGGATCCACAAGATTGTCAGCAGTGACAATCTTGGTGACCGTCTCATCTACACATTGAATAATATTTCGAATTAGATGATTTTTTTGCTCTACGTACTTTCCCTTCTCGTGGTTTCTTGGCTCCTTGGACTGAGCCACTACCCTACTATTATCACAATATAGCATAATAGGTGACAATGACGCTGGTAGCACCTCGAGATCCATAAGGAACTTCTTGAGCCAAACAGCTTCCTTTGCGGCTTCACAAGCAACCACATACTCAGCTTTTGTAGTTGAGCCTCCAATGCATTTCTGCTTAATGCTCCTCCAACTAACAGCACCACCTCCCAAGGTAAAGAGATGTCCAGATGTCTACTTTCTCGAATCTTTATCAGACATAAAGTCTGTGTCAGTGTATCCTACTGGAATTAACTCACTACCGCTATGTATAAGTATGTAATCTTTAGTTCTTGTCAAGTACTTAAGAATGTGCTTAACTGCTGTCCAGTGCTCTGAACCTGGATTCGATTGACACCTGCTAACTATGCCAACAACAAAGCAAATATCTGGTCTAGTGCATAACATCGCATACATGAGACTACCACTATCGAGGCATAGAGAACTCTTGCCATGGGATTCTTCTCCTCCTGTCTTAGGACACTAGTACTTGGAGAACGCAAAACCATGCCTGAAAGGTAATAAAACTTTCTTTGAATTATCCATTGAAAACCTAGTTAGCACTTTATTGATATAACTAGCTTGAGATAATCCCATTATCTTTCGCTTACAATCCCGAAAGAGTTTTATCCTAAGGATATAGGTCGCCTCTCCTTGATCTTTCATATCGAATGTACTATCTAGCCAAACCTTAACCGTTGACAAGAAATGCTACCACTTTTCCTTCACACTTCTTGTATACACAACGTTTATCCAGATTCTGCATGAAACCAAATGATTTGACAGCTTACTCAAAACGTATGTTCCAACTCCTGGATGCTTGCTTAAGCCCATAAATGGACTTTGCAACTTGCATACCAAGTTACCTTTCCAATCAGCTATGAACCCTTCAGGTTGCTACATATAGATGTCCTCCTCAAGGTTGCCATTCAAGAATGCAGTCTTGACGTCTATTTGCAAAATCTCATAATCTAAGCATGCAGTAATGGATAAGAGTATTCTGATGGAGTTGAGCATGGCTACCGACGAGATGGTTTCCTCATAGTCAAAGCCCACCCTCTGAGTATAACCTTTTGCTACAAGTCTTGCCTTAAAAGTCTCAACCTTTCCATCAGATCATCTTTTCCTCTTGTAGACCCACTTACAACCAATGGGTTTAATATTGGCTGGAAGTTCTACAAGATTCCAGACCTGATTGGAATCCATAGATCCCAATTCAGCCTTCATAGCTTTAACCCAATATGCTGAATCAACATTAGGCATTGCCTCTACAAATGTGGTAGGAACATATTCAGATTCTATGGAGATAGCTTCAAAAATTCTCCTAAGAACATGTATCTATCAGACTGGCTGATAATCCTTCCACTAAGACGAGATACCGGTACGAAAATGGGTGAAGAGGTTGTATTTTCTTGTCTTACATTTTTATCAACTGTGAGTAGGACTGATGGCTCTCCTTCCGTCTCTCTAAGATCTATCATTCCCTTAGGTTTATAATTCATGATATAATCATCCTCGAAGAAAACAGCATTTGTGCTAACAAATACTTTCTGTTCTCTTGGATCATAAAAATACCATCCATAAGTACCCTTTGGATACCCTAAAAAGTAACATACTTCCTATCTAGAATCCAACTTTCTCATCTTTTCTTTCACCACATGTGTCGGACACCCCCATATCTGGAGATGTTGCAAAAAAGGCTTGTGCCCAATCCACATCTCTCGTGGTGTCCTGGGAACAGACTTGCTTGGTACTAGATTTAGTATGTACGCAGCGGTTTCCAAAGCACAACCCCAAAGGAATAATGGCAACTCCGAATAAATTATCATCGACTTAGTCATGTCTAAAAGAGTCTGATTCTTTCTCTCTGCTATACCATTTTACTGAGGCATATCGATGCAGTCAACTGAGACAGAATCCCATTTTGTACGAGGTGATCAATAAACTCATTAGAGAGGTACTCGCCACCTCGATCAAATCGAATGGCCTTGATATGTGTGCTCAATTGCTTTTCCACTCTTTGAACTTTTCAAAGGCTTCAGACTTGTGCTGAATTACGTACACATATCCATACCTAGAGTGGTCATCAATAAATGTTATGAAATACTCATAATCACCCCTTGCTCTAATATTTATTGGTCTACACACATCAGCTTGAATTAATTTCAGCAATGCATCGGTCCTATTGCCCTTTGTAGGAAAGGGCCTTTTGGTTATCTTACCCTCTAAACAAGACTCGCAGACTTCTATTGGTTCGAGAACCAATTTGCCTAAGACCTCTTCTTTGACTAGTTTGCCAATCCTATTTAGATTGATATAGCCTAGCCTCATATGCCAAAGTCTTGTTGAATTAGTGGAAGGTTCCTTTTTTTTTTTATGGTGCATTACCATGATGTTATTAAGTTCCATGCAAAGAGTCTTTAGAAATATTAGGAGTAATCACATACAAACCATTTGATTTGACAGCAGAACACACAAAAGAACCATTTCTTTTTATCACAACTTCACTTCCAAAATGAAAAGAATAACCTTTGTTCGATAAATTTGAAACTGAAATTAAATTACGTCTCATTGAAAGGACGTAAAGTACATCTGATAAAATCAAAACATTATTGTCTAGAAATTCTAAAGCTACTACTCCCATAGCAATCACAGAAATAGTTGTGCTAGATCTTAAAGTAAGTACGATCTCCCTATCACTGCCCTCCTAGTTAATTTGAACCCTTGCGATGAATTACAGATATGGTTAGTCGTACCAGAATCAATGCACCAAGTGTTTAAAGTATCCATTATAAAACTTAGTTCAATCACATGTCATTCAATCATATCTTGAATTCTTGTAGCTAATAATTCTTGACACTTCCTCTTCTAGTGGCCCTTCTCACCGCATTGGAAACATTTTCCTTTGCCTTGGCCACCCACCCTCCCTTTGGCCTTACCTTTTTCCTTAGATTTTGCAATCTTTGGGACTGGTCCAACACTTAGACCACCAGTGCCAGCCTTTTTTTTTTCCTTTTCTTACCTTTCAGTGTAGATCAGGAGGAAGAGGAGCTTTTCTCAATGTTCAAAACGTTGCCCGCATGTTTGATCACCACTTTCGCTACCAGTAAAGAACTCATCAATTCACTCTTTGAGAAATTCATTTGATTCATAATATAGTTTAGTTCAAATTGAGTGAATGAAGGCGACAACGAATTAAGGATCATTTCAACTTGGGTCTGTACATCGATGTTGGCACCTAGGGTTTCTAGTTCGTTCAAATAATCAATCATTTTTAAAACATGTTCTTTGACTGGAGACCCTTCAGACATCTTCGAACTCATTATTTTTGCATAGCAACCTGTCTGCCAGGTCTGCCATGATCCCCAAACATCACTTTTAGGGATTTGATAATGGCACTAGCAGAATCATTTGATTGGTATGGTGTTGCAACACATTAGTCATTGAGGCCAATGTGTAACAACGAGCCATCCCATTTGACTTCTTTTATTTGTCGAACTCGCGTCTGGCAGCTGCCGAAGTATTTGCTATAGGTTCTCCGGGGCATGGGGTGGTGAGGACATATATATGATCCTCCACAATTAAAATAATGTCAAGCTTTCGTTTCCATTCTGTGTAGTTATTTCTAGTTAGTTTGTTCTGAGTGAGTATAGTGACAAGTGGACTAAATGCAGATCCAGACATTATAATTTATTAAAAAAATCAAAAGATAAAATAAATATGGATATCAGAATTTGACAGTTTGAAATTAAAGAATCCTTAAAACTCTTATTTTTAAAACAAAGTCGCCAGAATATCAAAATGAAATAATAAAGCCTCTGTGTGGTGGTCAATGTTTGATCTTTTGATTAATCATGACTAGTCCGCTATGCAACTCTTGCAAAACAAGTTATGACTCCCAAACCTATTTGATCTCTAAGTTTTAGAATAATACCCCGTATGGGATTCCTTATCCATAGCTTACCTAGTGTGCAACATTAATTAGGATCCAATCACAACCGTCTCAAGTAGCGCCTCCGTATGATGGTCACCCTCTAATATGTCTGATTGATCCTATCCATAGGAAGTTCACATCTAGTAACCAATGAGTAGTGTACCCTCCATATGGAATGATCACCCCTAGCGAGGTGACACAGAATGCACTACTCATCTTACAGTAAATCGTTAATGGAAGATCGTGGGAGTTATACTAATAAGTCCCTTATCCTACTAAGGCACAGACCGCCTTGAAATAAAACAATAACTTAAAGTCTATTACAGTCATCCTTATTACAAAACCAAATCATATCTTAAAGCATATAAACATAAAGCATATAAAAGTAAATTCTCTTCTCAGCAGTTGATCTCAATTAGCATAGTCATAAGGTTCATCCTGATTATAACCTGCAAAGCCTGAACACGAATGTCCAGGACGCATCAACGCCGTCAGCTTCAAGAAGCTGGTGAGTATGAAAAAAAAAACTCTGAATGTAAAACATACTCATTTACCTTTTTCCCATTTCCATTTAAAAACCACAAGTTTATATTTAAAATAAAGAGCTCGTTTAGAAAACAACCACAACATTATTTAAAAGATAAATTCACACATATGTGACCGTGTATGAGAACGATGCACCATCTCATCTAACCGACTCTTTTCTCTCGACAAAACCCAACAACCCACTATCCTACTCCTGGTATCTTTGAAACACTAAGATAGCCACACTTTAGCAACGGGGCGCCAGGGAGTGTCCAGTTTGCCTCACACTTTGGTCCGGGGTACCAGGGAGTGTCCATTGCCTCACACTTTGAATACCCTAACCGCCATGCAAATACCGGGGCAACCCCTCACACAGTATCCAGACTCGAGTATCAGGGAGTGTCCGTAGGCCACACTTTAGCACTACCACAGGTGCCAGGGAGTGTCCAAGTTCGGCGTCACACACTTTAACGCTTCCATGGGCGTCAGGGAGTGTCCATATTTGCCACCTTCGCATTTCAAAGATACCCTCGCCGTAACCTCAACCATAACCACAACCACAACTGTAAATCTCAATCTCAATCTCAATCTCATACTCTTTTCACACTGACCATTACTCTTTCCACACTGACTGACACCCACATGCATGCACAACAGACTCCACATGAATGTCATCAAACTTTAAACATAAAGGAATTCACAGAATTATAGAAATAACGCGCGTACGGGGATTGAAAATTCGTAATTCATTGCCTTATCATTTTAAACATAACTAATAGCATTCTGTATTAATAAATTCCCAAACAGAACCTTAACAGTACTTTAAATTTCATCCCAAACAGTCCCTGACCACAAAACAAGCAAAACTAGAAACTGCCGGAAATCGCGCACGCGGGCCGCTCGCGCGAGTCGCTCGCGCGGTGGTGGCGCGAGTTTGTACAGTAGTTTCGTCTTATTAATTAGTTGTAATCAATGTATTTTTTTTTTTTTTTTTTTTTTTACCAATCTTAAAACAGATTCTATATATATTTTACAAAACAAAAACAGATTCGTTTCTGGAAAAACAGTAATCATATTTTGGAAAACAGTTTTTTTTTTTTTTTTTCGTTTTACAAAAAAAACTGCTACTGTAATTCTCGTTTTCTGCCCAAACGGTGCAGAATCTGAGAAAATTACATTAGACGAAAAGTGTGCAGAATCGAGTTTTGCTTGGGACAACGCGGGCAGAATCTTAAATATCCTTCGTTTTCCTAACAAAAATCTGAAAACAAAATTCTGCTACTATTAAAATTAAAAGAGAAAATATTAGATTTAATTTCTAATATACTTTTTCTGCTACTGTAATCCTCATTTTCTGCCCAAACGGTGCAGAATCTGAGAAAATTGCATTAGACGAAAAGTGTGCAGAATCGAGTTTTGCTTGGAATTGCGCTGGCAGAATCTTAAATTTCCTTCGTTTTCCTAACAAAAATCTGAAAACAAAATTCTGCTACTGTTAAAATTTACTACCTAAATCAGTAAATAAGGAATGAGTTACATTTTGAGTGAGTTAGTAATACTCACTGTGATTAAGTGCAAAGAGATTTGTTGAGAAAGATAACCAAATCAAGAAACCCAATACAAGCTTGGCTATGGAAATTGAGGAGCTCTTCTCTCTAGAAATTTTCAGCAAATTGAACTCTCAAACTTTCTCTTTTCTCTCTGAAAATTCTCTCTATTTCAGTTTGTAGAATGTGTAGAGTGTGTGTATGAGAGTGTTGTAAGTGTGTATATATAAACTCAGCAATTATAGGATCTTGGGGCCCAAGAATTTCTTAGGATTTCTTAATAACCCACTTTGGTTTAACAAATCTAATAATTAACCACTAATTTCTAAACTATTAGTAGATTAATAGGATTGTGCATAATGTGTAGATACCCACTAAATCTCCATCATATAAGTGTAGGTAATATATGTAGTGTGGAGTTATACCACTCTCGGATGATCCAAGGGCCAAGTATATAGGGGTCAATTTGTGGGTGTTTGGCAATTAAGCTATAGACTTAACAATTACACATGCAAGGTACTCATTGCCAAACAAAGCACAATCAAAAGATTACTTTTCCATTAATTAGTAGGAATGTGCAGAATGATGTAGATATACACTGCATTTCATAAAGCTCCACTCACAAACTTTCCAACTAATGCACACTCCACTCACCCACTAAAATCTCCACTCATTAAACACACGCACACACTGCACTAACATTTTCAGTGGATTCCAAGTTGTTCAAGAGATATACGTGTGTGTTGAGCTCACGCAATGATACCCACACAGGTAAAAATTTTACTGCTCTGAAAATTCCCAAACTGGTATTTTTTGTGACACGGTGTTCATCACAAAAATACAGAAAATTCATTTTAACGTTAGAAATAGTTTTCTGGTTTTATAAAAATATAGTTTGAGTTTAAAAGAAATAATTCTACCGTTTTGAAATACAAATTTGAAATTTAACACAGGTGTTACTAAATTTATAAATTGCAGTTTGACCCCAAAAGAATTTTAATGCACAATAAAATAGGCCATAAGGTTATAAAACGTGACCTCACAGATAATACAATTTTGAATTTAAATATAAAAATGCAATGAAAATGTAGGTTATTACACCCTTCCTCCCTTAAACAGGATTTCGTCCCCGAAATCAAGACTAACTAGTCCTGAAACAACTCCGGGTACTTCTTCCTCATATCAGCTTCTACTTCCCACGAGGCTTCATTCTCATCATGGTGATTCCACTGAACCTTTACCAACGGGATATCCTTATTCCTTAACTTCTTGATACTCTGATCCAGAATCTTCACAGGTCTCTCCTTGTAAGAAACGTTATGACTCGTCTCAATGTCGTCATAACTAACCACGTGCGAGGGATCTCGTATGTATTTCCTTAACATACTAACGTGAAACACGTTGTGAACCCCAGACATCTTTGGTGGCAGTGCTAGTCTATAAGCCACTTTCCCGACACGTTCTAAAATCTCGAACGGTCCAATGAAACGCGGGGCCAACTTCCCTCTCTTGAGACCAAAACGTACCACTCCTCGGGTCGGTGAAACCTTAAGAAGTACGTGATCTCCAACACTAAATTCCAAATCTTTCCGACGTCGATCGGCATAACTCTTATACCGACTTTGAGCGGTTCTCATCCTTTCCTTGACCAGGGAAATCTTTTCGTTGGTTTCTCTAACCAGATCTGGTCCCAACAATTCCGTGTCTCCAACTTCTGCCCAATACAATGGAGAACGACATGGTCGTCCGTACAGTGCTTCGAACGGAGCCATACCGATACTCGCGTGATAACTATTGTTATAGGCAAATTCAACCAAAGGCAAGTGTGTCTCCCAAGATTCTTCAAAATCGATCACACAAGCCCTAAGCATATCCTCCATGATCTGATTCACACGCTCAGTTTGTCCATCTGTCTGAGGGTGAAAAGCAGTACTCATCTTGAGCGAGGTTCCCATAGCTTCTTGCAGACTTTCCCAAAATCCAGAGGTAAAACGCGCGTCACAATCTGACACAATTGACACAGGTGCACCATGAAGTCGCACAACTTGTTGTATGTACATCCGGCTCATCCTCTCCACCGGATATGTCATACTATAAGCAATGAAATGGGCTGATTTCGTTAGTCGATCCACAATTACCCAAATAGCATCATGGTTCTGTTGAGATCGAGGCAATCCCACTACAAAATCCATCGTAATGTGCTCCCATTTCCAACCAGGAATAGGTAGAGGTTGCAACAATCCTGACGGTCTCTGATGTTCGGCCTTGACTTGCTGACACGTCAAACACTTGGATACAAACTCAGCCACATCCTTCTTCATGCCTTCCCACCAAAAATTTCTCTTCAAATCCTTGTACATCTTAGTTCCTCCCGGGTGAACTGTATACCTTGATTTATGTGCTTCTTCCAGAATATCCTTCCTAAGTTCTCCAACATCTGGCACACATAATCTATTCCTGCAACGATACCCTCCATCGATTCCCACTTTCCATTCTGTCGGGTCTTTTTCTGACATCTTTACGAACCACGTCCGAAACTTCTCATCTTCTTTCTGAGCTTCAATAACGCGGTCGATAAGAACAGGCTGTAGGATAAGACATCCAAACATTTGTCCTTCTCCTCCTTCAGCACTTTGTACATCGAACTCCGCCAATGTCTCCAAAGCTCGCCATTCTCTAACCATTAAGGAGGCGATCGTCTCCCGAGTCTGTCGACTCAAAGCATCAGCGACCACATTAGCTTTACCGGGGTGATACTCTAACGTGAAGTCGTAATCTTTGATCAGCTCCATCCATCTGCGTTGCCTCATGTTCAACTCTTTCTGTGTGAACAAGTATTTTAGGCTCTTGTGATCGGAGAATAAATCAAACTTCTCGCCGTAGAGATAGTGTCTCCAAATCTTGAGTGCGAATACCACTGCCGCCAACTCCAAATCATGAATGGGATAATTCAACTCATTCGGCTTCAGCTGCCTGGATCCATAGGCGATAACTCTACCATCTTGCATAAGTACACACCCTAGTCCTTGATATGATGCGTCACTAAAGATAGTGAACTTCTCATCAGGCTTGGGTATTGCTAGTACTGGTGCGGTAGTGAGTCTCTCTTTCAACTCTAGAAAGGCTCGCTCATGCTTCTCTGTCCACTCGAACTTCAAATTCTTCTTCGTCAATCCAGTCAATGGTGCGGCTATTTTAGAGAATCCCTCAACAAATCTCCTGTAATAGCCTGCGAGTCCAAGAAAACTCCGAACTTCTGTAGGGTTGCTTGGCCTAACCTAGTTGGATACAGCATCGGTCTTGGACGAATCCACAGAAATTCCTTGAGATGACACCTTGTGTCCCAAAAATTTCACTTCTTGCAACCAGAACTCACACTTACTGAACTTGGCATACAAGTGGTGGTCCTTAAGCGTCTGCATTGTAATCCGTAGATGTTGCTCGTGTTCTTCTCCTGACTTAGAATAGATCAAAATATCATCAATAAAGACGATGACAAACTGATCTAAATAAGGCTTGAACACCCTGTTCATCAGATCCATAAACACTGCCAGGGCATTCGTCATTCCAAACGGCATCACCAGAAATTCATAATGACCATATCGGGTTCTGAAAGCAGTCTTAGGTATGTCTTCTTTCCGTACCCTCAACTGATGATATCCCGACCTAAGGTCTATCTTGGAAAATATCGTAGCTCCTTGTAGTTGATCAAATAAATCATCGATCCGAGGCAAGGGATACTTGTTCTTGATCGTCACTCGATTCAATTCTCTGTAGTCGATACACAGCCTGAGCGTCCCGTCCTTCTTCTTCACAAATAACACCGGTGCTCCCCAAGGCGATGTACTTGGACGTACAAAACCTAGGTTCTCGAGCTCTTGTACTTGTCCCTTTAATTCTAATAGTTCTGTGGGGGCCATTCTGTAGGGAACCTTGGTAATCGGTACGGTACCCGGTATAAGCTCAATACAGAACTCTATACTTCTCTCGGGCGGTAATCCAGAAATATCTTGAAATACTTCTTCGAAGTCCTTGACTACAGGTATAGATGAAGCTGTCACCTCTGTACTGACGACTTCGATGTTGGCTAAACATCTTGTGAGGAACATATCTCCCGAAGGGTTACATTGAAAATCAAAGGGTTGATTCTCATTGTCGGAGAATGTAATTCTCTTCCTCGCACAATCTAACTTCACTTGATTCTGAGAGAGCCAATCCATTCCTAGGATTATGTCGAACTCCTTCATCGATAGGACGATCAACCTTGCAGGGATTTCACGGTCTCCAATCCGTAGAGGACAATCCTTGCACACGTGTCCTAATCTGACCGCAGCTCCTAATGGTGATGTAGCCTTCAAAGCTTTCTCTAAGCGATGAGGTAAGATACCCAATCTCCGAATTGTATTAACAGATATGAATGAAAGAGCAGCACCCGTATCAAATAATACTCTAACATGGGAGTTAAATAGAGTCAATGTACCTTCCACTGCTTGCTGATCAGGTTGAGCTTCTCCATGATCTCCTTCTTCATATACAGTTCCATCATATCCAGCGGCATCAGGAATAACAGCATTCAAGCGGGTCTGACCCTGTTGTCCATAAGTCGCTTGCTTAGGAGCAGTGCAGAACCTGCTGATGTGACCTGGTTCACCACAGTTGAAGCAGACTATTCCTTGCTGAGCAGCACGCCTTGGTGCCTTGCAGTCCCGAGCCAAATGTCCAGGGTTGCCATAGTTGAAGCACTTTACACCACTACTTCCTTCTCCTACTCGGGGTTGAGTCGGGTAGGTAATAGCTTGTGCCTTCTTGCTCCCATCGAAATTCCTCTTCTGCCCTTGGGTACGATTCATTGGTGGTCTCACTACAAGGAAAAAGGCTTTTTATGTCACTTAAAAAGTGACATAAATAAGTATTTATGTCACTTTTTTTTCCAATAAAAAGTGACATAAATGGAGGCGACATAAATGTTTTAAAAGTGACATAAATGTTTTCGAAAAAGTGACATAAATGTTTCATAAAACCAACACATTTGTTAATAAAAAGTGACATAAATACTTAAAAGTGACATAAATACCATTTTATTTATGTCACTTTTAACCTAAAGTGACATAAAAGTAGAAAAGTGACATAAATACCAAACAAAATTATTACATCAAAGTCTTAAAAGTGACATAAATACGTAAAAGTGACATAAATATCATTTTATTTATGTCACTTTTAACATAAAGTGACATAAAAGTAGAAAAGTGACATAAATACAAAACAAAATTATAACATCAAAGTCTTAAAAGTGACATAAATACTTAAAAGTGACATAAATACCATTTTATTTATGTCACTTTTAACCTAAAGTGACATAAATACCAAACAACATTATTACATAAAAGCCTTAAAAGTGACATAAATACAGTAAAAGTGACATAAATATCATCCTGTAAAAACAATATATACCACCCTGTACATATATACAATACCATGCACCCTGTACAAAATTAAATCCAACTCAATATTTCAACTACTAAATTCATCGATTCATCTCAATATCAACCAATTAATTGGGATGAACAAAAAAATATACAATCGATCTGAGTCAAGTGTAAAACTAATAACATATACATATTACATATTCATTAAAAAGTACAAACAAACCTATATATGGAAGCAACAAAAAAGAATTAGACCAACAAAAAAAGTGGTTTGTTTGTTAGAACCTTCCATCAAAATGTGAAACTTTGTACCTACAAAAAAGATAAACGTTTCATTATTAATTAGTTGTATATAAAATAATGAAAGAGTAAAACTATGTTTGGAGGTTTTGAGAGATCGACCACAATGTGTTCGGGGACGTACTCGGAACCGTGAATCCGTTATTCATTCCGTTAGTTGCAGCAAGTTTATTTGGGCATGTTTAAAGTGCGTGTAAGGTTTCGTGGCGTTTGGTGAAGCGGTTTACCGATTCACTACTTAAAACCCCCAAAACTATGTTTTTTCAAGCTTAAGTGATCCATAGAGTCATTTTTTCGCATATTTAGTGAACCGTGAATCCGTCATTCATTCCGTTAGTTGCCGCAAGTTTATTTAGGCATGTTTGAAGTGCGTGTAAGGTTTCGTGGCGTTTGGTGAAGCGGTTTACCGATTCACTACTTAAAACCCTCAAAACTATGTTTTTACAAGCTTAAGTGATCCATAGAGTCATTTTTTCGCATATTTGGTGAACCGTGAATCCGTTATTCATTCCGTTAGTTGCAACAAGTTTATTTAGGCATGTTTAAAGTGCGTGTAAGGTATCGTGGCGTTTGGTGAAGTGGTTTACCGATTCACTACTTAAAACCCTCAAAACTATGTTTTTTCAAGCTTAAGTGATCCATAGAGTCATTTTTTCGCATATTCGGTGAACCGTGAATCCGTTATTCATTCCGTTAGTTGCAGCAAGTTTATTTAGGCATGTTTGTAGTGCGTGTAAGGTTTCGTGGCGTTTGGTGAAGCGGTTTACCGATTCACTACTTAAAAGCCTCAAAACTATGTTTTTTCAAGCTTAAGTGATCCATAGAGTCATTTTTTCTCATATTTGGTGAACCGTGAATCCGTTATTCATTCCGTTAGTTGCCGCAAGCTTATTTAGGCATGTTTGAAGTACGTGTAAGGTTTCGTGGCGTTTGGTGAAGTGGTTTACCGATTCACTACTTAAAACCCTCAAAACTATGTTTTTTCAAGCTTAAGTGCTCCATAGAGTCATTTTTTCGCATTTTTTGTGAACCGTGAATCCGTTATTCATTCTGTTAGTTGCCGCAAGTTTATTTAGGCATGTTTTAAGTGCGTGTAAGGTTTCGTGGCGTTTGGTGAAGCGGTTTACCGATTCACTACTTAAAAGCCTCAAAACTATGTTTTTTCAAGCTTAAGTGATCCATAGAGTCATTTTTTCGCATATTTGGTGAACCGTGAATCCGTTATTCATTCCGTTAGTTGCAGCAAGGTTATTTAGGCATGTTTAAAATGCGTGTAAGGTTTCGTGGCGTTTTGTGAAGCGGTTTACCGATTCACTACTTAAAACCCCCAAAACTATGTTTTTTCAAGCTTAAGTGACCAAAGAGTCATTTTTTCGCATTTTTTGTGAACCGTGAATCCGTTATTCATTCCGTTAGTTGCCGCAAGTTTATTTAGGCATGTTTGAGGTGCGTGTAAGGTTTCGTGGCGTTTGGTGAAGCGGTTTACCGATTCACTACTTAAAACCCCCAAAACTATGTTTTTTCAAGCTTAAGTGACCAAAGAGTCATTTTTTCGCATTTTTTGTGAACCGTGAATCCGTTATTCATTGCGTTAGTTGCCACAAGTTTATTTAGGCATGTTTGATGTGCGTGTAAGGTTTCGTGGCGTTTGGTGAAGCGGTTTACCGATTCACTACTTAAAAGCCTCAAAACTATGTTTTTTCAAGCTTAAGTGATCCATAGAGTCATTTTTTCGCATATTTAGTGAACCGTGAATCCGTCATTCATTCCGTTAGTTGCCACAAGTTTATTTAGGCATGTTTGAAGTGCGTGTAAGGTTTCGTGGCGTTTGGTGAAGCGGTTTACCGATTCACTACTTAAAACCCTCAAAACTATGTTTTTACAAGCTTAAGTGATCCATAGAGTCATTTTTTCGCATATTTGGTGAACCGTGAATCCGTTATTCATTCCGTTAGTTGCAGCAAGTTTATTTAGGCATGTTTAAAGTGCGTGTAAGGTTTCGTGACGTTTGGTGAAGTGGTTTACCGATTCACTACTTAAAACCCTCAAAACTATGTTTTTTCAAGCTTAAGTGATCCATAGAGTCATTTTTTCGCATATTCGGTGAACCGTGAATCCGTTATTCATTCCGTTAGTTGCAGCAAGTTTATTTAGGCATGTTTGTAGTGCGTGTAAGGTTTCGTGGCGTTTGGTGAAGCGGTTTACCGATTCACTACTTAAAAGCCTCAAAACTATGTTTTTTCAAGCTTAAGTGATCCATAGAGTCATTTTTTCTCATATTTGGTGAACCGTGAATCCGTTATTCATTCCGTTAGTTGCCGCAAGTTTATTTAGGCATGTTTGAAGTACGTGTAAGGTTTCGTGGCGTTTGGTGAAGCGGTTTACCGATTCACTACTTAAAACCCTCAAAACTATGTTTTTTCAAGCTTAAGTGCTCCATAGAGTCATTTTTTCGCATTTTTTGTGAACCGTGAATCCGTTATTCATTCTGTTAGTTGCCGCAAGTTTATTTAGGCATGTTTTAAGTGCGTGTAAGGTTTCGTGGCGTTTGGTGAAGCGGTTTACCGATTCACTACTTAAAAGCCTCAAAACTATGTTTTTTCAAGCTTAAGTGATCCATAGAGTCATTTTTTCGCATATTTGGTGAACCGTGAATCCGTTATTCATTCCGTTAGTTGTAGCAAGTTTATTTAGGCATGTTTGAAATGCGTGTAAGGTTTCGTGGCGTTTTGTGAAGCGGTTTACCGATTCACTACTTAAAACTCCCAAAACTATGTTTTTTCAAGCTTAAGTGACCAAAGAGTCATTTTTTCGCATTTTTTGTGAACCGTGAATCCGTTATTCATTCCGTTAGTTGCCGCAAGTTTATTTAGGCATGTTTGAGGTGCGTGTAAGGTTTCGTGGCGTTTGGTGAAGCGGTTTACCGATTCACTACTTATAACCCCCAAACCGATGTTTTTTCAAGCTTAAGTGACCAAAGAGTCATTTTTTCGCATTTTTTGTGAATCGTGAATCCGTTATTCATTGCGTTAGTTGCCGCAAGTTTATTTAGGCATGTTTGATGTGCGTGTAAGGTTTCGTGGCGTTTGGTGAAGCGGTTTACCGATTCACTACTTAAAAGCCTCAAAACTATGTTTTTTCAAGCTTAAGTGATCCATAGAGTCATTTTTTCGCATATTTGGTGAACCGTGAATCCGTTATTCATTCCGTTAGTTGCAGAAAGTTTATTTAGGCATGTTTAAAGTGCGTGTAAGGTTTCGTGGCGTTTGGTGAAGCGGTTTACCGATTCACTACATAAAAGCCTCAAAACTATGTTTTTTCAAGCTTAAGTGATCCATAAAGTCATTTTTTCGCATATTTGGTGAACCGTGAATCCGTTATTCATTCCGTTAGTTGCAGCAAGTTTATTTAGGAATGTTTAAAGTGCGTGTAAGGATTCGTGGCGTTTGGTGAAGCGGTTTACCAATTCACTACTTAAAACCCCCAAAACTATGTTTTTTCAAGCTTAAGTGACCAAAGAGTCATTTTTTCGCATTTTTTGTGAACCGTGAATCCGTTATTCATTGCGTTAGTTGCCGCAAGTTTATTTAGGCATGTTTGATGTGCGTGTAAGGTTTCGTGGCGTTTGGTGAAGCGGTTTACCGATTCACTACTTAAAAGCCTCAAAATTATGTTTTTTCAAGCTTAAGTGATCCATAGAGTCATTTTTTTGCATATTTGGTGAACCGTGAATCCGTTATTCATTCCGTTTGTTGCAGCAAGTTTATTTAGGCATGTTTAAAGTGCGTGTAAGGTTTCGTGGCGTTTGGTGAAGCGGTTTACCGATTCACTACATAAAAGCCTCAAAACTATGTTTTTTCAAGCTTAAGTGATCCATAGAGTCATTTTTTCGCATATTTGGTGAACCGTGAATCCGTTATTCATTCCGTTAGTTGCAGCAAGTTTATTTAGGCATGTTTAAAGTGCGTGTAAGGTTTCGTGGCGTTTGGTGAAGCGGTTTACCGATTCACTACATAAAAGCCTCAAAACTATGTTTTTTCAAGCTTAAGTGATCCATAGAGTCATTTTTTCGCATATTTGGAGAACCGTGAATCCGTTATTCATTCCGTTAGTTGCAGCAAGTTTATTTAGGCATGTTTAAAGTGCGTGTAAGGTTTCGTGGCGTTTGGTGAAGCGGTTTACCGATTCACTACTTAAAACCCCCAAAACTATGTTTTTTCAAGCTTAAGTGATCCATAGAGTCATTTTTTCGCATTTTTTGTGAACCGTGAATCCGTTATTCATTCCGTTAGTTGCAACAAGTTTATTTAGGCATGTTTCAAGTGCGTGTAAGGTTTCGTGGCGTTTGGTGAAGCGGTTTACCGATTCACTACTTAAAACCCTCAAAACTATGTTTTTTCAAGCTTAAGTGATCCATAGAGTCATTTTTTCGCATATTTGGTGAACCGTGAATCCGTTATTCATTCCGTTAGTTGCAGCAAGTTTATTTAGGCATGTTTGTAGTGCGTGTAAGGTTTCGTGGCGTTTGGTGAAGCGGTTTACCGATTCACTACTCAAAACCCCCAAAACTATGTTTTTTCAAGCCTAGAAAATTGCAATAACTATTCACAACTAAAACACTCCAAACTTGCAATAGAAAAGCGGGGTTCGAAAAAATGAATAATAGAAAAAGCAACTTTGGACATATGAAGATGCATGTTTATTGTGATATAAGCAAGTTAATTACCTATGCTTTCATTCGGGTATATGTTCCACAATGAAATTTATGAACTCAGTCCGCATTTCATTGATATCTTCAAGTGTGTAAGTTTTTTTATCACACAACCTTTTCATCTAAACAATTCAAAACAAAAGTTAATTAATGATCATCAAAAAACAAAAAACATGTGCAAAAGTTAATTAATGATCAAAACTCAATGAAAAAACAAAAACCTTTTTCTCAAGGGAAAGAGAAGGATCCTCAATCAAGTCTCTCATGAACATCATCAAAAAGTATCCGCATTCAACACCCCCTTCTTGTTGTGGACACTATATTAAGACACAGAGAAAACTTTAGTAGTTAATATTAAAGAACTAAACGAATCATTTTAATTCTTATTTACTTGCCTTTGGGATTTTCCAAATAGGCTTTGGCATTCTCATTCCATCGATATGCAGTGATACGAGCGCACTTCAAGACAAAGAGTTTTGAATTAATTGCAAACATGTTATAGACAATGAGGGAAAATTCAATAAATAAGTCTTTACTCACGTATTGATATGTAGCTTCATTTGTTCACTCGGTTTAGTCATACTTTTTGGATCGAACCAATAACACTCCATGATAGAGAGATCGATGACAAGTAAAACCCAATGAAACCTGTGTAAGTTAACATAAAACTTAACATTTTCATATTGAAGATTATTATGCTTTAAGAAGAAAAATGAAATAACTTACGCCGTTTGAATGTTGTATGGAATAAAGCACACTTGGTTCCTCTTTGCATTTTGTAATCTTTCCTTAACTAGTTTTCTTTTTTCTTGATGTGAGGCAGTATTGAATGATTCAGAATTGAAAAATGCAACAGTTCTCTGAGACTTTTCAAGTTTCACATACAAAAGCCTAAACCATAATAATAAATATTAGTATATCAAAGACAATCAAATAAGACAGTAGAAATTAATTTCATCTCTTACCTCATGTACGCCTTAATACACGTGACATCTAAGGGCTTCATCTCACAAAAATCGACCAAGTCTTGCTTGAAAACATAGCATTCGGTAGTATCATCTCCAAACATCTCCTTCTCTATTGGAATTCTTATTTGATTAATCTCCGTGGTTGTTAACATTTGGCTGAATGTATGAATAACTTCACATCCACTTCCATCTTTCTTCTCACTTTCTTTCAGGACACCAGCATCATCGTTTTTCTCACTTTTTTTCTGGACACCAGCATCATCATTTTTTTCTTCCTTTTTTTCATAGTTAAGAAAAAGATCAATTAAATAATGCGTTTTAATTTACTATCTTTTTATAATACTTAATTAGTAAATATTTTACCTCAACACCAATAAGCACAAGCTCTTTAGGCCAAGCAACAATTGACCCAATAGCATCTTTAATTTGTGTCATCTCATCACCAACCGGTATAGGGAGTGCAACATTTGAGAAAATAGCTTCCGTTACTTTACTAATAGAGACACGTACATTTTGTTCTCCCAAACTAACATTATGAATTTTCTCATGAGGTCCACTCTTCTCAAAGACCATCCCCACTGCAACAATGTTGTTTGTGGTGCCAATTGCCAACCTGCATCTCTTTTCCTATAATAAATACGACCATGCCAAATTTCAAAATCCAACAATAAAATTGCAAGGATAACACTCATTTAAAAAAAAAAAAGAATACATGCCTTTCCAATACTTGATACGTGAGGTGATGCATGTTCATGAGCCTTTGTTGTCCCATCAATTTTTAACTATGCATAAAAGAAAAAAAAAATTTAGATTCATCGCAAAAAAAACCCTAAAATATGACATGATATAGAATTGTACAATGATTTCCATTACCCTTTTTGAACCTGATTCACTCTTACTACCACTTGTACCCCACATTATCCTTTTCGAAGAGAACTCACAATTTCTGTTATCACTTTTTTGAGTATTGGAAGCAACCTTCTCAGATGAGTGTCCCTTAAGCAATTGGTATTGCAATTGACTAAACTTTTGTTCTGCCTCTATTCTCCTTTGTTGTTCCTCCTTCAATTTGAACTCCAACTCATTTATATATTTTCTGGATGCACGTCTAGGTAGATTAAAGTAGTTGGAGGGGGTGACTCCAAATCCTAGACCTCTCACATGACCGGAGGGCTCGGAAGTGCCCAATGCCATACTAAGGATGTCAGAACTTCCTTCTATTACTACACTCCCATCCTCAACTTGTTTCTTCATTGTAACCTAGAAGATTGATAAGTGTCAAGTATAAATATGGACAAAGCATGTTTAAAAAAAGGGAGAGAGAGAGAGAGAGAGAGAGAGAGAGAGCACAATGCCGATATTGATTGTAGAGTACTTACCACTTTATCAACTATTTCCTTGGTGGCATCATCTCCAAATCCGCCACCTTTTTTTTCTCGGCCTTTTGTCCATAAGAAACTTCGATCATCTTCATATTTGGGTCCCAACTCCTCTTTCTATTATCACAATAAAGTGTAAAAAATATAATCAATACCTTTGCATTGATAGTATCATAAAAAAAGTTCTCATAATTAAACCTACCAACTCTTCAGCCAAACCAGCATAGCCTTTCTTGCTCATACGATGATTATATATATTCTTTGCTCGCCTTTCACGTTGCTCCTTGCTTAGAACCTTATGATTACAAAACATAAGGATGGGAATAAAATTAGTATTAACTCTATAAAACCCAACTCTACTTTGCATACATTCAATAATTCTTTTGAATTATACATTAAAATTTTCGGAGAGCCTAACTTTGACAAATTCATCCCATGTCGGCTGATCAATATACTTTTTATACTTATGTGGCGGGTCTTTAAGAAGCTCGGGCTTGTCTTTAAACTTATTTATCCACTCTCTAGTGAGGTTTGTTTTGAATGCCCTCCACTTAGTAGCCATGGATGATAAGCTCGACTTTTTGGTGTTTGGGTCTACATCAAATTTAACCTTGAGATGTAGAAAGACAAGAATCAGTTAAACATAGAGAGATAATCCATCTTCTACGAAGTACAAAGAACAAATTCTATCACCTGTAGAGCTGCCCACAAGCTCCTTTTTAAGCTATCTGGCACCTTGTGCCACGTTAAGTAAGTTATTGGTACAAAAGACTTCACCAATAGACCCATGTAACCTGCTAGCTTTTTTTTATGTGAACCTATGGGCTGTCCTTTGGAATTATAAATGATTTTCAACCTTTCTTCACTGTTGGTTATTTGCATCACATCCTTTAGCTTTGCTGGTCCTCGACCATTATTACCAAAGGACATTTCTTCTGAATCTTTGTCGTTTTCCACCTCCATGATAAGATGAAAACTTCACTGAGGCTGTAAAATTCAGAGATTGTAACACCAACTAAATGAAACAATTGGCTTACTATACAACATGAATAAACTACAAATCCAATAATAAATGAAGAAATAAAACAATTCAAATGAAACAAATCAACTGAAGAAATGAAACAATTCAAATGACACAATTCAATTCGAAAGGGGCATGTTAGGCAACATTATTAAACTACAAATCCAACTGAAGAAGTTGACAGAAACAAAAAATTACATTATAGAACGGTCATAATGTAATAAGTTTTGTTGCTTTACAAGTTAACCAAAGGGTAAAACTATAACTAAGATTTTGAATGGTCGATCCAAGTCCCCTCATCACAATCATCACGTGCATAAGTTGATGATGACTCATCAATCACATCGAAGATTTCAGCATTTGGGAGTACGTTAACTGAAATTTCATCTCCAATAAGGTCATCATCATTGTCTTCGTCATAATATTTTCTTTGAGGAGATGATAGAACAATTGACCATTTAGGATCCAATTGGTCAGGGGCATAAAAGACTTGTTTCGCTTGAGATGCCAAAATAAAAGAGTCAGATTTATGGCCCACTCTAGAAAGATCAACCGACGTGAAACCAAGTTCATCCACCTTGATTCCATTTTTACTATCAACCCAATCACACTTAAATACTGGAATCTTGAAAAAGATATAATCAAGCATCCAAATCTCTTTAATCACGCCATAAAAAATCATTTCTGTAGTCACAGGTCTAGTATCCTTTGCGCTAGCAATCTGCAACGTCTTTGCCACTATGCACACTCCGCTATTTTGGTTGACCCGTACATCATCACGGTCCTTCGTTTGATAACGAAAACCGTTAATGACATAGCCAGGGAATTTTACAACATCTGGGCGAGGTCCAAGGGCTATCCATTTTAAGGTGTCTGAGACTTGTTGCTCTATTTCGACCTGAGTTTTAAGAAGTTAATTTAGTCGCAATTATCAAATAGGAGATATAATATAACTATATTATATGAATCATACCCTTGTACGTAACCAAGCAATAAATGTACGGTTGTGCTCATCTTCCAAGAATTTTTTATTTTTCCCTTTACGAGGGTAAGCTTCTTTCAAGTACTCCTCATGTGCCCTATTAAGTTATTAATAATACATCATAAACCATTTTTAAAAAGTAACATAGGAATAAACATTCATACTAAGGAGAAATTGAAAAGTCTTTACTCTATATAAGGTTGAACATCATTTGTGTTATGTAACACATAAAGATGTGCCTGGTTCAAGGACACACGGTCAACTTCAATGACATTAGCTCCTCCGAAAGGTTTTTCTTCATTTCTAGCAAACGGAACTCCGATTGGATCTAAATCAGTTAAGAACTCGGAACAAAACTCAATCGCCTCTTCTACGATATAACATTGGGCAATGCACCCTTCCGGTCGATTTTTGTTTCTCACATAACCCTTCAACACCCTCATGTACCTATAATATAAATCATGATAAAGTTAAAATTACCATGATGAGTACTTGCTAATGGTAGTAAATAATTAAATCAAATGTTTTAATACACTGACCTCTCGGGTGAGTACATCCATCTAAAAAAAACCGGACCACCAAGTTCAACCTCTCTAACAAGATGCACCATCAAATGCACCATGATGTCGAAGAATGATGGTGGAAAGTATTTTTCCAACAAGCATAGTGTGACCACGAGTTCCTTTTGGATTTCTTGTAGCTTCTGCACATCCACAACTTTGGCACAAATAGCATTGAAGAAGAAGCACACTCTGATAATAGCATATCTCACATGCTTTGGCAACACACCTCGTATTACAATAGGAATAAGTTGTTGCATTAAGACATGGCAATCATGGGACTTAAGTCCATACAATTTCAAATCTTCCATTGACACACAACTTCTAAAATTTGAAGAATATCCGTCTGGGACCTTAAGCTCAAGCAATGATTTGCACACCATTATTTTTTCTGCTCTAGTTAACGAATAACATGCTGGTGGTAGGTACGTCCTTGTCCCCTTAACTTGCGGTGCCAATTCTTTCCTTAAACCCATTTCTACAAGGTCCTTACGACAATTAACTCCATCTTTTGTTTTCCCTGGAATGTTGAGTAGGGTCCCAATGATATTATCACAAACATTCTTTTCAATGTGCATGACATCCAAGTTATGTCGAATAGGCAGATGTTTCCAGTACTCGAGCTCAAAAAAAATAGACTTCTTCTTCCAACTTGTAACGTCAACATTGTGTGCAATTTCTTTCTTATTTCCTTTCTTCCTCTTCTTTGATGTTGCTTTCTTATTTTTAAAATTTTTCTTTCCCCATGAAACCTTGATCCCCCCAACCTTTAATAATATCTGTTCACCACTCAATGGTTCGGGATGTGACCCAAACTCTTGATCACCATTAAAAGCCTTCTTTTGATTTCGAAACGGATGATTCCGTGGAAGATATCTTCTATGCCCTGTATAAATACACTTGCTACAATGTGTCAGTCTACGAGAATATGTTTTCTCATTGCATATTGGACAAGCAAAATATCCTTTGACGGTACAACCAGACAAATTTCCATATGCAGGAAAATCGTTAATTGTCCACAATAACACGGCCTTTAAGGTGAAAGATTGTTTTTGATAGGCGTCATAAGCCTCAACTCCATCCTCCCATAATGTTTTCAAATCCTCAATCAGAGGTGCTAAATAAACATCTATATCATTGCCAGGTTGTTTTGGACCTGAAATCAACATTGTCAACATCGTAAACTTTCTCTTCATGCACAACCACGGTGGAAGGTTGTAAGTGTTCAACATAACAGGCCAACAACTGTACCTAGTACTAAGGGTACCGTACGGATTAATTCCATCCGCTGAAAGTGAAAGCCGAAGGTTTCTCGGTTCTGCTGCAAACTCAGGCCACTTATCATCAATTATTTTCCATGTTGGCGAGTCTGCTGGGTGACGCAATTGACCATCAACTTCTCTTCCTTTCGCATGCCATGTTAAATCATTTGCCGTCTGGGCAGATTGAAACCACCTTCTAAATCTTGGGATGGGTGGAAAGTACCATAATACTTTGGCAGGTACACCCTTGTTTTGTTTATCCGTATTTTCTGTGGGCATATTTTTCTTCACCTTATACCTTGACACTCCACACTTTGGACATGTAGTTGAATCTTCATACTCATTTCTATAGAGTATGCAATCATTGGGGCATGCATGTATTTTCCTGTATTCCATTCCAAATGTCGACAAGATACGCTTAGCCTCAATGGTTGACAAGGGCATTTCATTATCTTCCGGAAGCATGTCGGAGAACAATGCCAGGACGTCCGAAAAGCTTTTATCACTCCACCCACTCTTGGCCTTAATATTGAAGAGCTTCACTGTTGCAGATAATTTAGTGTGCTTTGTGCACCCTTTATACAAAGGTTTCTTTGCATCTTCAAGCAATTTTTGGAATCCTTCATTATCACCTAAGGCACTTGCATTTACAGACTGAACCATTTCTATTGTTCTTGCAACATCATTAAAGGTCTCCTCTTCATCATCTTTGGAGATAGGCTCGTCTACATTGAAATTTGGCGGTATTTCATTCCGGTCATCTTCCCCATGCCACTTCCATATGGTGTAGTTGGGATCAATACCGTATCTAGTGAGATGAAATCGGATCTCTTTCAGTTCTAACTTATAAAAATTCTGACATTGAGTACATGGACACCGAATTGAGTTCAGATCCTTCGCACCATCTTCAACAACATTAAGAAAATGTTGAAGCCCTTCCCTGTATTCGTTCGACAATAGTCCTTTCTTCATCCAAGACCTATCCATATCCTAGAACAAATAATGTAGCAACCTTTAATTTTCATGTGTTGTATATATAATCCTACTCCAACCAACATAAAAGAGCAATGATTTGCATGTGTTGTATATATAATCCTACTCTAACCAACATAAAAGAGCAATGAATTCAATAAAAAAGGATGGGCCTCAAACTAATTATTGCTACACCATCTATGATGGTTATAGAAATCCATCATAGAGAATAGAGTTATACTGGGCTCATGAATTTAGAGACAGAAAAGAAAAAAAATCATAGAGCATATATAAATATATAGGGAATCGTCATGAGCACATTTGCAAGTTAGTGCACATTTTTCACATGCACGTTGTTTGCTAGTAGTTATGGCGGTTTTTAGGTGCAAACACACGTACACAAGAATGTATACAAAACAGTGTGCTAAACATGTGCACAAACTATGAAAACATGTGCACATATTTTCACGTGCACGTACACAAGAAGGTATACAAAATAGTGTGCTAAACGTGTGCTAAGCCTTGTCCTCGTATGCTACCTAGGTGCTACTATAGTCATCCTCTATTATTACTATTAAGATTAGAACCCAAAACAAATAAGCAAGGAAAAGAGAAAGTACATACATGGTGGTGTTCAGTTCATTGGAACCTCTAGAGTCAAAGACTGGGAGACCAAATTTATCCATAAATTTTTCAGTGCAGAGATGGGACTTTCATTGTCACCTTCTTTTAAGTCAAGAACTAGAAGACAACTATGGAGTACAAACAAAGAAGTTATCCTAATCTAACGACTATCTCATCCCCTTGTTGGAAAATTTATAATCTCTTTGATTCATATAGTCTCTCTCGAAGGCTATTTTTGGTTTGCAATTTAGTGAGTGAAAAGAAAATGGAAATGATCAAGTCTTAGGTTGTTGATGTTAGCAATGAATCGTCTGGTAGTTCTAACTTTGCTTACCTTCTTTCTTACAACTTAAATCCGATTCCCTTGTGTTTTTCTCCATGATTGAATAAGATTAGTTAACAATTTAAAAGAAATAGTTGTAACTTGAGGTAGAACAGACGGAAGTGATTTTCAAAATTCAAAATTTTTTATTTATGTCTCACTATACTTTACTCTCCTAACTATTTTCCTCACAACGTTCCTTATTAACTAAAGGAAAGTGTTTTCCTTTCTTTTCTCTCACTAAATCCATGAGCCAAACAGAGCCTAGAAGTACTTGGCAAGAGTAAAAATTCACAATCGAAGCTAATAGTTGCTATTCTTTTAGCATATAGTTATGCAATGCAAATGAACCTGAAACATATGCAGCCTTACACCAACACAGTGACTATGGCCATCTTTGATCTATTACCAAAATACTAATGCACCTGAGAGAACAAACCAACAAGTGAAAAATGTAAAATGTAGCTGAGAAGACAAATCAACAATTGAAATATATAACATGTTCGATACGGTATACCGCCCTACTCGATTACCCGAGAAAGTTCACAGCTATTGAAAGAAAAAGATGTTTACCAGATGAATTTAGATCCTTAATTTGAGGTAATCTCATCTGGTAACTAAAGAGACATGCAGTTACATGAAACATATAAAATGTTGCATTACCTGCAACATTGAACAATAGTCCTAAATAGATTCTAAAATTGATTTAGACTAATATGCATAGCAACATACCAATCAACAAGTTGACAACCACAATAAAAAGTTCCCAATTTGGAAAGGCCTCCGACAAGCAAAACCATGTGCTAATAAATGGAATTATGGGGCCATAAACAACTTGGAAAGTAATGGAGCAAATCATTCAAAAGGCAAGTTTCACTCGACCTCCCTTCAGGTCGGTATAATAATAGCTCGCCCCGTTAGTTGGCCAAAAAAATCAAGAACCTCCCTTGAGGGTTTATAACTCCGCAACACTTAGCCCCATTTCTTAAATAAAGTTAGAAAAACTAACATGATTTATCAAATTCATATAATTAACATTCGAGTTGAATTTGAATTTCATATCATAGAAGTTGCATGTTATTACACCAAACCTCAATGGAGTTCACTGTAATTTTTCCCCAAAAAAACATATATGGACCACCTTTAGTACGAAAGTAGAGAGCAAATGTTCAGAAAAGTATCATAGAACATGAGACGAAGAATAAACTAGCTTTCTTTGAGGTGTCATGGTCTCATCATTGTCATGATCTTAGCCAATAAGCTGCGTGAATCACAAGTGACACATACAAATATATACACAAGAAGACGAATAAATAGTGAGAAATTTTTTTTAAAAAAAAAAATAGATTTTGTGAGTCACTTTGGTCCCGTGCCTTAAATAAACGGACAAACCAAACAAAGTGCAAGACAAAAAGTCATGGAATTCTCCCACTTATATATATATATATATATATCTTAGTCCTCTACATTAATTTTATTAAAGATCAATCTCTAAATAATCATATCACTTGCAGTTGAAAGTTGTAAGTGTCAAGGAAGTTTATAATACGCATAGGAGAAAATAATTTGTTGATCATTACAATGTCAAAGACAGAAAAGTCCAAGAATGCATAGATTGACATTTCTAGTTTCTAAAAGCCAATTGATGATACCCAACATGCTTATAAGTTGCTAGGCACACTTTACAGTCCCAACATAAAAAAAGAATCAATTTCCAATTAAAGTGTTCAGAGGAATTCATTTCTATACCAAATCCCCAACATATTAAAGTGTTCTCCTCAAGAGTTTGGTAACACTAATTCCCCTAACCAAAATCTATTTGGAAAACAAGTGGATGATCCATATGAACATCAACACATAGATATGCCACATTGAAAACTATTAATTTCAGGCGAAGCGGTTGAATTTTTAATGTGTGTGTGCTGACAGAGAGAGAGAGAGAGAGATCTAGAGAGTACTTGGTACTAGTCATTTTCAATAAGTTTATTGGTATAATAAATTAATAATGATTAGCTAGTAAGAATGATGGACGGTATGATATTTTAAAATATTTGTCAACATACATAAATCGGACCTTTCTATATCTATAACTGCTGTGTAATCGCAAATTTGAATATTAGATATGAGCACTTTGATTACCACAAAAGAAAATGATGTAAGGACTTTTAACATTGATTAATCAATATATCGTTTTGGAATACATTGAACATGAAATGTCACCAAAACTTTGACATGTTCTTCATCTCATTTACCAAGTTGGTATTCAAAATAGTGTTGGTTTAACATAATGTAAATAGCAATCTTCCATTTGGAGACTTCCACAGTGGTTGACACACAATTAACTCTTTTTTTTTGTCCAATAAAGGCACTCTGACATATAAATTGGGACAAATTAATACTCCCTCCGTCCCATAATAAGTGTCCACATTTCCTTTTTTGGATGTCCCACAATAATTGTCCGCTTTTCTAAATTGGTATATAGCTTTTACTTACTTTCCAAAACTACCCTTGTAATAAAGACAAAATAGCATTTATTTGCGGTCCCAAAACAAGCAAAAAGTCAAAACACTCATCACATCTAAGGGTAAAATTGGAAAGTGACTCTTCAAGGAACCAAAAAAATTAATATAATACAACTTTCTTAAACATTGTGCAAAATAGAAGTGGACACTTATTATGGGACGGAGGGAGTATATAACTAGATAAATTACACTAGGTTTCTCTGTTTGTAATGTCTCTTTTGTTTTTGTTTTTGTTTTTTTTTTTTTTTTTTTTTTTTTAAATTTCAATCAATGCCTCTACAGGGCTCAGTGTGTGTTTTTCTATTTACAGAGACAGGTTACATTGTAGCATGTTTTCAAGATCCTACCCTTTTGCGTTTTCTTTCATCATCTGACCTTCTATAATGGATGAGCATTTTAATTTCATATTTCTTTGATCAGCACTTTTTGAAGAGGGATTCATATCAAACAGAGATGCGACACATCATAAATTAAAGCTAAAGGTCATAAAAATGCATGCAATCTTCAGTAGTTTATAATCTATTAATCTAAAGGACCATTACCCACCCACAAACTGGTGACAAGCCTATCCTTTTGCATAAAGTAGTTGTGTGTGTGTGTGTGTGTGAGAGAGAGAGAGAGAGGGGGGGAGAGAAAGAGAGAAACCTGGAGAGAGAGGCGCGCGGTGGCGGCAATGTTGCTGGTGGTGATGGCGGCGGCGGCGGCGACGGCTGTGATGCTGCCGGCGGGAGGAAGATGAGAGGAGATGAGAGGAGGTGGGGGAAGATGAGAGGAGATGAGGAAAAAGATCAAGAGAGGGAAAAAAGAGCTTCTATCTGCGCGCAAACCTCGATTTCCCGCGCGCCCAATTTTTTTTTTGTCACTTTTTAAAAGCAATAAGGAGCCTTCTAAATAACAAGTTTTTATGTCACTTTTTTTTAAAAAGTGACATAAATAATCATCTTTTTATGTCACTTTTTACAAAAAGTGACATAAAAATAAAATGTTATATTTACAAAATTGCCACCGCGTTTTCATTTATGTCACTTTTTAAAAAGTGACATAAAAACCTGGTTATTTATGTCACTTTTTTTAAAATGTGACATAAATTATCAGGTTTTTATGTCACTTTTTTGAAGAAGTGACATAAACAGTCTAAAAGTGACATAAAAAGGTTGAACAATAAATATTTATGTCACTCACAATAAAAATGACATAAAAAGAAATTTAAAAGTGACATAAAAAGCATATTTTCTTGTAGTGTCTATTCCCAAAATTACCCCTCTGAGGCGGTCGGAATTCAAATTGTTTACGGTTTACTCTGGCATCTTCTTCCAGATCGGTAGCCAGGCCGACTAGTCCTTCAAACGACTTGTCTAGGTGGCCGAGAGTCAGGCGACGAATCTGCGGTGTCAGCCCTTGGTTATATTTCCGGATCTTCTTCTCCTCAGTATCAACCATGTAAGGGGCAAACCGTGACAGCCTCTCGAACTGAGTAGTGTACTCTTGCACCGACTTGGTTCCTTGCGTCAGATCCATGAATTCCTTCTCTCTTCTGTGCCTCTCCGTAGCCGGGAAGTACTTTTCCAGGAATCTCCCTTTGAACGCCGTCCACGTCATCCCCATAGCAGCTGTGTTCCCGATAGTGGCTATGACCGAGTCCCACCAATCTGCAGCGGCGTCGGTCAATTGAAATGTAGCCAATCTCCTCTTGTCCATCTCGTTGCATTGGACAGCTTCGAACATGCGGTCCATCTGTCTTAACCACTGTTCCGCTTTCCAGGGTTCCGTGGTACCCGCAAACTGCTCTGGTCTGAACGCACGAAATCTCTCCAGCAGCTTATCTCCAGTCTGGCGGTCTCGTTGGTTTTCATTCGCATTACTAACCCTTTCGAGACGTCTGATAAAAGCTTCAAATATTCCCGTGGGATCGGCAGCCTCGGGTGCTCCTTCAATCAAATTCCTGTTTCTCCTTGGTCTCCCAGCCATTCTATGCATGATAGTGATAGTAGAATGAGAAACATGCATGCAACAGTACTATGAAGTAATTTAAATGACGACAATTTTCGAAGGAGTATATATCACTATATCACATACTCGTATTATAACATAAGCATACAATAAAATCTAAATATGCAATATATATATATCAAGTACACATAATACACTAAACACGTATTCGAACTAGGGTTGTCTAATAGCAAAGAGGTCGTATTCTTATTCTTATTCTCCATACTCTGGGCTGTGGGCCATGCTGACTGTTCCGAGATTTGACTCAGGAAGTTAGTCAGTGCCTAAGCTATTTATGAAGGCTATGGTATGCTTTAACTCCTTAGAAACTCGGCTACTATCCGTCTGTAGGGGCATCATAAATTATGGCCATCTCGGCTAAATCTAAATGGATACGTCTGAAAATATATGAAAATTGCTATCATTTTTGTCGATGTGACAAGACAATCGTGTAATCATCTCTATGACGAAACCAACCTAGAACTTAGTTTCTGAACTAAGGATAATCCGTACTAAACTAAAACTGGAACTTGGTTGTTTGGTAAATATGAGCTTGGTAAATCAGACTATTCTTAGAGAAACTTAGTTGTATAGCTTAGTAAAACTTAAGGGTAACCTGTGTCACTAATCTGTGGCGTGAATAACTGAGCCTGGTCAATCTAGGAAACCTTTGGCTCTGATACCACCAAATCCTGTCACGCCCCGACGTAGCATAAATATGGAAAGCGTTTAATTTCCTTTATGGACCCGTAGGTCGCGACAGTTTGAAGGATCGATTCCGTCCCAAAACTTCGAACAACATAAAACTATTAATCAGAGTAGGGCAATCAGGGCTTATAAATTTTTTTTTCTAACTTATTACATCCTATGGTACGGGGTTAACTAAGGCACAGACCGCCTTGAAATAAAACAATAACTTAAAGTCTATTACAGTCATCCTTATAACAAAACCAAATCATATCTTAAAGCATATAAACATAAAGCATATAAAAGTAAATTCTCTTCTCAGCAGTTGATCTCAATTAGCATAGTCATAAGGTTCATCCTGATTATAACCTGCAAAGCCTGAACACGAATGTCCAGGACGCATCAACGCCGTCAGCTTCAAGAAGCTGGTGAGTATTAAAAACATAACTCTGAATGTAAAACATACTCATTTACCTTTTTCCCATTTCCATTTAAAAACCACAAGTTTATATTTAAAATAAAGAGCTCGTTTAGAAAACAACCACAACATTATTTAAAAGATAAATTCACACATATGTGACCGTGTATGAGAACGATGCACCATCTCATCTAACCGACTCTTTTCTCTCGACAAAACCCAACAACCCACTATCCTACTCCTGGTATCTTTGAAACACTAAGATAGCCACACTTTAGCAACGGGGCGCCAGGGAGTGTCCAGTTTGCCTCACACTTTGGTCCGGGGTACCAGGGAGTGTCCATTGCCTCACACTTTGAATACCCTAACCGCCATGCAAATACCGGGGCAACCCCTCACACAGTATCCAGACTCGAGTATCAGGGAGTGTCCGTAGGCCACACTTTAGCACTACCACGGGTGCCAGGGAGTGTCCAAGTTCGGCGTCACACACTTTAACGCTTCCATGGGCGTCAGGGAGTGTCCATATTTGCCACCTTCGCATTTCAAAGATACCCTTGCCGTAACCTCAACCATTACCACAACCACAACTGTAAATCTCAATCTCAATCTCAATCTCATACTCTTTTCACACTGACCATTACTCTTTCCACACTGACTGACACCCACATGCATGCACAACAGACTCCATATGAATGTCATCAAACTTTAAACATAAAGGAATTCACAGAATTATAGAAATAACGCGCGTACGGGGATTGAAAATTCGTAATTCATTGCCTTAATCATTTTAAACATAACTAATAGCATTCTGTATTAATAAATTCCCAAACAGAACCTTAACAGTACTTTAAATTTCATCCCAAACAGTCCCTGACCACATAACAAGCAAAACTAGAAACTGCCAGAAATCGCGCACGCGGGCCGCTCGCGCGAGTCGCTCGCGCGGTGGTGGCGCGAGTTTGTGCAGTAGTTTCGTCTTATTAATTAGTTGTAATCAATGTATTTTTTTTTTTTTTACCAATCTTAAAACAGATTCTATATATATTTTACAAAACAAAAACAGATTCGTTTCTGGAAAAACAGTAATCATATTTTGGAAAACAGTTTCTTTTTTTTTTTTTTTTTTCGTTTTACAAAAAAAACTGCTACTGTAATTCTCGTTTTCTGCCCAAAGGGTGCAGAATCTGAGAAAATTACATTAGACGAAAAGTGTGCAGAATCGAGTTTTGCTTGGGACAGCGCGGGCAGAATCTTAAATTTCCTTCGTTTTCCTAACAAAAATCTGAAAACAAAATTCTGCTACTATTAAAATTAAAAGAGAAAATATTAGATTTAATTTCTAATATACTTTCTCTGCTACTGTAATCCTCATTTTCTGCCCAAACGGTGCAGAATCTGAGAAAATTGCATTAGACGAAAAGTGTGCAGAATCGAGTTTTGCTTGGAATTTCGCGGGCAGAATCTTAAATTTCCTTCGTTTTCCTAACAAAAATCTGAAAACAAAATTCTGCTACTGTTAAAATTTACTACCTAAATCAGTAAATAAGGAATGAGTTACATTTTGAGTGAGTTAGTAATACTCACTGTGATTAAGTGCAAAGAGATTTGTTGAGAAAGATAACCAAATCAAGAAACCCAATACAAGCTTGGCTATGGAAATTGAGGAGCTCTTCTCTCTAGAAATTTTCAGCAAATTGAACTCTCAAACTTTCTCTTTTCTCTCTGAAAATTCTCTCTATTTCAGTTTGTAGAATGTGTAGAGTGTGTGTATGAGAGTGTTGTAAGTGTGTATATATAAACTCAGCAATTATAGGATCTTGGGGCCCAAGAATTTCTTAGGATTTCTTAATAACCCACTTTGGTTTAACAAATCTAATAATTAACCACTAATTTCTAAACTATTAGTAGATTAATAGGATTGTGCATAATGTGTAGATACCCACTAAATCTCCATCATATAAGTGTAGGTAATATATGTAGTGTGGAGTTATACCACTCTCGGATGATCCAAGGGCCAAGTATATAGGGGTCAATTTGTGGGTGTTTGGCAATTAAGCTATAGACTTAACAATTACACATGCAAGGTACTCATTGCCAAACAAAGCACAATCAAAAAATTACTTTTCCATTAATTAGTAGGAATGTGCAGAATGATGTAGAAATACACTGCATTTCATAAAGCTCCACTCACAAACTTTCCAACTAATGCACACTCCACTCACCCACTAAAATCTCCACTCATTAAACACACGCACACACTGCACTAACATTTTCAGTGGATTCCAAGTTGTTCAAGAGATATACGTGTGTGTTGAGCTCACGCAATGATACCCACACAGATAAAAATTTTACTGCTCTGAAAATTCCCAAACTGGTATTTTTTGTGACACGGTGTTCATCACAAAAATACAGAAAATTCATTTTAACGTTAGAAATAGTTTTCTGATTTTATAAAAATACAGTTTGAGTTTAAAAGAAATAATTCTACCGTTTTGAAATACAGATTTGAAATTTAACACAGGTGTTACTAAATTTATAAATTGCAGTTTGACCCCAAAAGAATTTTAATGCACAATAAAATAGGCCATAAGGTTATAAAACGTGACCTCACAGATAATACAATTTTGAATTTAAATATAAAAATGCAATGAAAATGTAGGTTATTACATCCATCCCCGTCAATATCCTCGTCAGGATGCTCGTCCTCTAGCTATGTATCCTTCTCATCCTAAATTGGCTCAGGCTCCTAAACTAGTACATCATGTACCGGTGATTATGGGGCTACTGTTGATGGTACAGCTATAGGCTCTGGTGGACCAGCTAAAATGGCTCTCAACTCAATCTCATCCATCTCTGGCTTACTCTGAACCAACCGTAATATCTCCTGACAGATATCTCTACCAACTCTCACAGAATGGTAAGCATCCATACACATCTATGTTGGGTGAATACTCCCGGTCACATAAAGCGCTCTCCACATGTCCTCTTCCAAATGTCGATTGGCTATCTGGCACACTTGCTCATGATAAAACTTCGGGTCGGCTGGCTCTATGGTATCCCCATGGCTCACGTGTCCTTCATAAGCATCGGTAACAAACTAATGAAACTCTGGATCCATGCTATCTTGCAAAAAGACTATCCAACGTTAGACAGACGAACTTATCTTAAACTTATATCTTATCTCAAAGAACTCTTAACATATTAGGACCAGATGGTATGAGATAATTAGTGAATGAAAGTATCACAAACCTAGAGCTCTGATACCAAAAATCCTGTCATGCCCCAGAACAACATAAATAGAGAAAAATAAATTTCTTTTATGGGTCCATAGGGAATGACTGGTGAATGTTACTAATCTTCCACACCACACAGTTCTAGATAACAGAAAGAACGACCCACAGTAATATAACGGAAACCTATTATATTACAACATCAGAGTTATTACAACTGAAAAGCTACAGAGAAAGTATATAAGGTTTGGAAGCAACATATGCCCAAGTACCAAATATAACAAAACAGTCTAAACGAAAGTATAAACTGTCAACTATCTCCAAGTCTTCAACTGGCTTAAACATCAGCATAGGTATCATCAGTGGGGCCACCCTCTGTGTATTCCTCTCCCGGATGGTAACCGTCATTGTAAGATCCGTCACCTACAGAATAAGGTACAGGATAGTCTGGATGGGGAAAAGTCCAGGCAATAAAAGGCTGTCAGCTTACTGAGAGCTGAGTGAATATCAACGAACAAGGTACCAATTATCTGAAGTAAAACGTAAGCTTATGAAAATACGAGTTAACATCTTATTATAATAATAACAATATCTTATTCCTTTATTCAACCTCGTAAACCAACCCTTATCGTCTTGTTACTCAAAAATTGATATTAACATATTCTGACTGAACGAACAGACTCAATCATTTAACTCTAGGCATACAACCTCATTCAGTCCATCGCTTTTAAGAGTATATGCATAACTCATCGTATGTCATGGAATCCACGTCAGTCCTTCCCCGGCTTTTAAGAACAATGTATTTTGTTCATCGCATTTTAGGGACACAACGTTTCAAATAAGGCATATCATCTATTGCCACGATTCAACATCATCTACCAGACATCCCATCTCACCACTTTTAAGAGCATATTACACTGCTCACCGCTTTTAAGAGCATATCATAGATTATCCGGTCTATCTTAGGACTACTTGGTCTAGCTCACCGCTTTTAAGAGCACATCATGACCAAACGTCAGTCCACATACCATTCCCAAAACTTACCAAACCTGCTTATACTCAGTACGAATAAGGACACTTGACAATTTCCCATTGTGGCCTGACTACTCGGATTAAAAGAAAATAGATATCAAACTCATACAAGAATCATTAGATTACCCACGTTATTACTTCCATCCAGTCTATATAATTATACTTAACTTTGTTGTCACATTATCCCTGTCTAACCCGAAATTGCATTACGGAAGTCCAAATCGAAAATTGAATAACCGAACCCTAATATAATAAACAAACAAAGGAATACATGCTCTACCCATACCAATCGATTGGTATAAGTTCCAATCGATTGGGATAAAAGTAATGTCAATCGATTGCTAACAATAGCAATCGATTGGGTCTGAAACAATGTCAATCAATTGCCAACATTGGCAATCGATTGGAATTCTAACCAATCGATTGGGTCCAGACTGATGGCAATCGATTGGTAATTAAGTTAATTGATTGGCACTTCGTCTTTACCAGTAGATTGATAAAACAACATATATAAACGTAAGAATCATGCATATTATACGTCTAAGCTGCATAATAACTTGTACAAACTTCAAATATAGGGACCAAGTGAGTTAGGAACTCACCTAGGGTGTGTTTGGTTGTGTGAGCTTGAAAAACCAAAGCTCTCTCTCTCTCTCTCTCTCTCTTCTCCTCTCTTCCCATCTCTCTCTCTCTGTCTCTCCTTCTTCTTTCTTTCTTTCTTCTTGTTCTTCTCTTCTTCTTCTCTTCCTCCCAGTAGTGAGTGTGTGTGTGTGAGTGTATATAGATATAGATATATGGATATATATATATCACAAGATATGTGACTCTCTTTCTAAGCTGAGGAAAAACTGGCCCAAGGCCATAAATAATCTTATATATAAAGAGGAGTGAGGGTGCCACACGTTCAAAGCTAAAGAAAAGAAGAAAACTTGTCTCAGCTATCGGTCATCCACGCAAACGAGCGTAATCGATTGGAAAGAAAGGCAATCGATTGGGATGTTGCTATGTCATTACTTTTAGTCGATAAAATGGCAATCGATTGGTATCAAAAAGTGGCAATCAATTGGGAATTAAGGCAATCGATTGGTAACCAAATTTTACCAAAAAGAAAGAAAAGTTTATAGAATGAAGTTTTATTTGTATATACTCTCCAGAAATTTAGGGTATTACAAATTGAGATCGAGATCAAGATCGAGAGAGAGAGAGAGAGAGAGAGAGAGAGAGAGAGAGAGAGAGAGAGATGAGGGAAGAGAGGAGATCAAAGAGATAGAAGAGATAGAGAGGTTAGGGTTTAGAAGATCCATAAAGAACTCTCCCTTTTCCCCTCGTCTCTCTCTCCTCTTTCCCCTCATCTTTCTCTCTCTCTGTCTCTCTCTCTCTCTCTCTCTCTCTCTCTCTCTCTTTCTCACTCTCTAGAAGATCCATGAAGAACTCTCCCTTTCTCCCTCTCTCCCTCAAAAAAAAAAAAAGAGTTGCAGGTTTGGAGCAAAAGTCCAAACTGGAGGAGCAACTCACCCAACGACCAGGTTTAGTGAGCTGCTCCTTATGTTTGGTGAGTTGCTCCCGATACGTTTGGTGAGTTGCTCCTAATGTTTGGAAAGTTGCTCCAACCTGCAATTTTTATTTTTATTTTCTGCTTTAGCGGGGGTGGATGAGGTAGAAGGCCCATGGTGGTGGCTGGTGGTGGTGAGAAGAGAAAGAAGAGATAGAGAGAGGTTGTGGTGGTGGTGGTCATATTATATATATACTCATGTATGTATATATATAAAGAGAGAGAGGTTGTGGTCGGGGTGGTGGTATGGGTGAGCAATGGTGAACCAAATTTGGCAATGGTAAATCGTTATCGTGAAGGCATGAGTCACCATTGCTCACCCATGTCTTCACTATCTGATATTCACTGCCTGACAAGACATACTTATCAGACAGTGAAGACATGGATGAGTAATAGTGAACCAAATTTGGTTAAACAAAAGTGCTCTCCTTAAATAATTATACGATGGTTTGATAAGATGTTTTCAACCATTGAATCAATCAAGTATGTATATTTGTTGGTCATATATTGGTTTGATATTAACTGAATGTGAAAGCATCTAAAGGCATTGGCTGGCGTGTTAAATTTTGTGGGACCTACCTTTTAAAATCTCTGGACTCTTAACAGTTATTTGACACAAAAATTCAGCATATGTATAGACTGGCCTATGTTGTGGCTTCTGTGTGCAGCTTGTAGGCATTGCTTTAGGTAGGTGTATCATATACTACTATTAGATTGGTGACATAGCCTAGAGTTGTTTGTAGCAATAACAACTTTATTTAAAGTTTGTTTTTAGTAAGTACGATTACATAAAGTCGGTTTTATTAAAATCGACTTTTTGTGTTAATTCTTTTTTTTTTCAACAAAATTTTTTTTTTTCAGAAAAATGTTTTCGGTAAAATTTAATATTAAACTCGGTTTTAATAAAACCGATTTTAAATATGTAATCAGTTTTTGTAAGAAAGACTTTATAGAGTCGGTTTTGGTAAAAACGATTTACCCTGAAAGTGTCTTTAAGTTTCAATACACTCTTGTTTAATAATTTAGTTATTAAAATACTAATTTTGTGGAAACAACTCCTTTCCCTTTGTGGGAGGATGGGGGTTAAATCATTCCGTGAAAGATTTGTGGGACGATTTTTCTCTCGGGCTATAGATGTTAGGAAGTTCCATTAAAGTGAGCATGTGGCTGCTCTGACTCTTCAAGTGTGTGTGTGGCACCTGTGGGTGTATTGCTATTAGCAACAAAAAAATTCTGCCCAACCCAAGGCCCTTGTTGCCTGGCCGCCTAGTGGTATGTCCTTCACTTTTTTTTTTTTTGGAGAGGTGGATGGTTCAACTCTCCTTTACAGGGGAGAGCATGTGTGAATGATTGTTGATGTGTGTTATAATTTTATGAGTGAGTGTGTAATTTGCTCATAACAACAAATAAAAAATTAAAAATAAATCAAAATGTTATGCTTATGCAGATGAAAGTTACACATCTGGGTAGCTAGTTACATGCCAAAGTTTGTAATGAAGTGCCAATGTGTGTAACAACATATTGTAACACATAAGGGCAGAGCCAGAATTTTGGATTGCAGTATATTGAAAATACATATATTGGTGGACCGTTGCCCTAGATATATATATATATATATGTATATATTGGGTTTATCTAGTACCTACACATATTTTCTAGACTTTTGCATCAAAAATATTATAGTCTTGTTAAGTGAGGTATTCTGGCCGTTTTGAGAATTGAAATATTTGTACTTGTAATCATCTCCTTCATTAACTTTGGAGTTTCGTTCCTAAGTGCATATTATTGTTTACAATGGTTGATCGTTGATTTAAATTTGTATAGTCTGGGCTAAGTATGAGAAAAATGTAGACTTGATATTCCCTTTGAACAAATGCATTAAATTTAACTTTTTTTTTTCTTTTGAAAGTTGGATTGAGCTAACTTAAGAAGTGAGAAGAACATGTATTGGGACAAATATATAGATACAAATATATAGAGTGAATTAGCCTACCATTAGACCATGATATTACACTTATACAACAAGAAAATTTCAATATTTGGGGAACCGGGCTACAGCAAGGCTTTGCCTGGAGTTGAATCCACCCTTGGCAACATTTGTAGTTTTCAATCAATTCTACTAACATCCAAGCAAAAAAAAAAAAAGGGAAAATTATACTTCAATCCTTAATTAACAGGCCAAAAAGTATGAAGTAGTCGCTTTTTTGGATCTTTAGTCAAAGGTCCTTGTAAACAAAGTTAGGAATTTTGGTGACCAAAGCCCCACGCGCTCTCTCCAAACTTCCAGCCACTCACACGGTGTGAGTGGCTGCACCGTAACATTCTTCATTTCAAAAAATATTTTAAAATTTTAAACTTTCATAACTTTTGATCTACAACTTCGTTTGTTACAAATTTTATACCGTTGGAATCGTGTCGACGAGAGCTACAAAACTAGTACCATTGTTGATATGTTTTGAGCAATTTTTTTTTTTTCAATTTGAAGAAATTTTGAAAAAAAAAATAGAGTTTTGTGAAATTTCACAAAAGTAGTTTTGTGAAATTTCACAAAACTCAATTACACAAGGCCGGTAAGATTTTGATTTTTTTTTTTTTTGCTCAAAACATATCAACAATGGTACTAGTTTTGTAGCTCTCGTCGACACGATTCCAACGGTATAAAATTTGTAACAAACGGAGTTGTAGATCAAAAGTTATGGAGGTTTAAAGTTGTAAAGTATTTTTTGAATTTAGAATATCATAGGGTAAAGTGCTCATACCGTATGAGTGGCTACAAAAGCATGTCACGTGAAAATTGGGTGAGAGTAGGAAAAATGTGGGAAATGTTTAGGTGCATGTCAGTTTTGTCCTTTTGACAAAGATTAGGGACTTTTGATTAAATGCAGGTATTGCAGGTACTTTTTATTAAATTTTTAGTTGACAAGGGATATATCTCTAACTGTCCCAAAAAAAAAAATCAATTCTACTTACAAAGAAAATAAAGCGCTCTTTGGAGTTATTTTCAAATATACGTTTTGGGTTGAAGTGCTTTTGTGATCCAAAATTCATGTATATTACTGTAGTTAGATAAGTCTTGAGAAGCAATGTGAAGTCCTAAAACTACATTTTGTCTAAAGTAGATTTAGAAATGTTTCTTTCCGAATGTGATGCAAGAATTATATAGGTAACTATTTTAAAGAAAGTTTTTTAATTTTCATTTTGCCATTAAGATAGGAGCTACTTCTGCCCAAAATATTATAGTCAAACACAATTCAAATGGACCCTAATAGTTATTTTCAATTGATGACAGTTGATACCTTCAGTCGGCCTTTAAAGAGTGCGCTCTCTTTTTATTAAAGAGAGGACCTCTGATTTGACCGTCAGATCGTGTTTTCATTAATGACAGTTTTGTCATTTGACAGTTTTTAAACACAATCCAACGGCCAAAACAGAGGTCCTCTTTTTAATAAATAGAGGTGACCCTCTTTAGAGAATTTTTATTGATACCTTATTATAAACACCAAGTGCCAACGTTTCGAACTTTTAAATTAGATAATGTACCACCAATATCACTGCGATATACCATAGAGTTTCCCAACTAGTAAAGATAAGAACGAATAATTTGTACGGAAAAGTCAAAAGATTCTTCTGATTACAATTTAGGGTTCAATGAATGAAGGAAACTTCAATGAACTTTCATGATTGCATAACACCGACTGCTTTGAAGTCTTTCTCTTTTTTTGGTAAAGCTATGTTTGGAGGTCACATTGGTCTTATGGTTAGTTATTCGTCTCTAACTTGACTGGAGGATTTGTTTTGTCCTCCTAATTGGTCACAACTTTTCTTTCTCCCCTCTTTTGATGATGAAAAACATGAGTAATATTTGGAGCACAATCAAACATACAATTTTTGGGACACAACTCAATTAATGTGTCTATCTCTCTCATGTGATGTCACTGGACCCCACAATGACACAAAAGAGAGATAGACACATTAATTGGGTTGTGTCCCAAAAATTGTGTGTTTGGTTGTGCCCCAAGTATTACTCGAAAAACATACACTAACAAATTAAAACATCTACCTGAAAGGGGCCCCCCACTCCCGGAACACTTCCTTAATGATTTAGGTGCTGTTTGGCATAACTTCTCACACAGAAGTCCATTTCTGGAATGGACTTTTGGAGATGGAAGTTTCAAAATGGACTTTTTTTTAAGAAGAGTTTGTTTGGTGAATGAGTTATTTTTAAATAAAAAGTGCATTTAAATGTGCAAATACGTTTGGTGACAACTTTTTAAAAGTACAAACTTTTACCTACTTACCAATATTACCCTTAATCATGAATTTAAAACTAAATGGATATAACATATTATAATATATAATTTTAGACTGCAAAATAGTTAGCTGAAATAAATTAAAAATATTTATCCATAACTATAATGTCAAATGAACTAAAATTGGACACAAAAAAAAAAAAAAAAAAAAGAAAAAGAAAGAAACACTTTAATTGCAATGTTGGTTTAATGACTTATTTTCAATAGGATTTGTAAAACAATAGGAATTCGACTAGTCTACATAATTCATGTATGGGGTTGGGATAAAGAGGACATTAATTATAAAACAAGGGATAAAAGTGTAATTCTGTGTATAAAGCTCCTGACTTCTAGGGAAGTGCAAAAATCACAGTTTTGAGAAGTCTAAATTTTTGACTTCTTGAAATGGGCATTCTGGAAATGCACTTTTTGTCAAGAAGTCCATTCCCAAATCTCACCAAACGAATTTCAATTCTGTAAATGGACTTCTTCTTCCAGAAGTCCATTCCCTTTGGTTTCCAAACACCCTCTTAGTAAGTCTATGGCCTGGATTCTAAATATAAATATCATGCTATATATATATAATGAAAACAAGCTCAATTAGCCGAATCGGCCAGAGTTTTTGACTTCGTAGAGAAAGAATAAGGATTCAAAATTTTCAGAGGTCGTGTTAATGGAATAGAAAGACAAATCTCAAGTAGATGAACAAACTGTATCCAGAGTTTTGCGTGGATTCGAATCCTACTATCCACTCACCTTCATAATTTACCTGGTGTGTGTTGTGGAATCGATACATGTCCGTGAAATTTTCCCCTCTTCTTCTTCGATAAAACGGTGGCGAGGATCCCAAAATCGCGAATGACGGACTGGAAGATTTACCATTCTCAAATGAAAAATGCATACTATGCATATGAATTTAAAATCTCTATCATGCATTCTATGTCGTAGAACCGTTATATCAGGTCATTCCACTTTGATTCTAGCTAGCACTGGTGCCCATGCGGGATCGAATTCGGGTATATGGGGAATTCACCAATTTTTTAAAAAATTAAGGGTGCGAGTGGGGTGTGGCGAGAGTACTTAGATAAAACTTTTAAAAATATACTTTTATATAATAGTATAAACAAAATATTTTATAACTATTAGTGCATTAGTGTATACCCTAAATAATTGCTATTATTATTTTCTATTATTTCTCTTTAAACCCTCAAAGTTTTCAAAATTGTATGAAGAACTTGTTATTTATTTTTATTTTTTTAAAAAGCTACAAAAGGCCACAGCCACACTCTAAAAGAACTCAAAGAATTTATGGGACACCCAGTGTCGTTGTGCATTAAGTACGGGTGCGGCGGCCTTTTCGAAGAATCCGTATTTTATAGCTTTGAGTTCTATTTGGATTAAGGTTATACCATCACAATTTTATTTATTCATTCATTTATTTTTAGAATGAGTTGAAAATCTTTAGTAGTCAGTCTATGACCTAAAATAGACTTATAAACTACATCGCCTTCTTTGGCTCATCTATTTTAGTTTTTACAATTGTTATTTTATCATTCTCATTCTCATTTTCAATCTCAATCGTATCATCATCCACACGTATATAATCACTTGCTACTTCTTCTTCCATTTGCAACTCAATTAGGAATGGAGAAGTTGAAAAATATAACCTGAATTTTATTATTATTTTTGTTTTCTGAAAAAAGATGCAAACTTCTATACTAAAGAACCCAAATCTTCTAATCAATACTTATGGTTGTGGACATGTTCTGGGGCCAAACATGTTTGTCCAAAATTCTAATTTAGACTTTAGAACTGGTACATACAAAGATATTCGACAAATAGGAACAAGACTCGGTGACCACATTGAGTAGCGCTCAGTCAGGGGGCACAGTCATTCCGACCGGTCCAACAACCTGGCCTACGGTCAGGAATGTCGCTTGGGTTCGGTTTCTTGCTGAATAGTTCAGGACAGCCTAGAGGCGCAATTCAGATAATTTCCTATACAAGTTAGAAGACTAATGGAATGAGAATATTATTTCCTAATCCAATTAGGAAACCGCATACTTTGTGATAATCACACCTAATCAGATTATTTTACCTTATTAATTACTACTTCCATGTATAAGGGACTCTGGCAACTATAAAAGAGGTCTCTCGCCCCCTGTATAGAAAAGATAAATTGAACGACCAATGACTCTTCTGCACAATACTCACCATAGCTTTGTGTGGACTGCCCGACAGACCTCTGTTAGGTCCACTTTATTGTTGGTTCACCAAAGGTCCCCGACTACTTTATAATGTGGTAAAAGTGCTCAGACATATCACGTGGATGTAGGTCTCTTCGTTAATAGGGCTGAACTACATACAAATTTTTCTTGTCTTTTTTATCTTACGATACACCAAATTTTAGCATCATCAGTTTAGCGCCGTCTATGGAAAACGACAGTTTTCCATCAACAAATCTCTTGACTGGCCATTATGCCGCCGAAAAAGAGTAAGAAGACAAGTTAGTCAACATATTAGGCAAATCCACCGGTCGCGTAACCCGCAGCTCCCATGACTCCATAGCGAATCACTATGACTCTTGCACAACTTCTAGAGGGTAAGTGTCAAACCTAACAGCAAATCAAAGTCTTGCTGGCCCAGCAGAACAAACCCCAGCAGACTGAGCCATAGCTCGAGAGCGCTGAGCATGGTCAGAGGCCAGTGCGGGCCCTATAGCGAGTCCGAGCAAAGCCAAAGTCTCTACAAGCTATGAGATAGCCTGGGAATGCTGAGCATGGTCAGGATCCAATAAGGACCCGACAACGTGCCCCGGCCGTGTGGAGGATGCAAGAAACATCATCAATGATAGGCATGCTACTCAGGGGGCAGGGCAATAGCGTGTGACCCGAGAATCAGCCCAAGATCACCCGATCAAGAGCAGAGTGATCTCAGGAACACGATAAATCAAAGAAAAAGATGAGCCTTATCGCTGAGGATAACGTACTCTGAGGAAGAAGCCTCTTCCTCTGACCCGACCTACTAAACTGATACCGGGTGAGACACCGATCGGGATAACGTGGAAGCCTGCATTAACGATTTGGAGAAACAGATTGAGAAGCTAGACCAAAAACCAAGTCGCGATTATACCAACACAGAGACTGAGTCACCGTTCACCAACCAGGTCACAGGATTTTTCATTCTATGCAAATTGAAACAGCCTTATCTCGACTCTTATGACGGCTTGAGAAGCCCGGTCGACCATATCCAGACCTATAAAGCTCAGATGGCACTAGCAACCAATGCCGATGACCTGCACTGCTTAGCCTTTCCTAGCACTCTGAAGGGCCATCTACGTAGTGGTTCCATTCCCTTAGGCCCAGATCAGTTGATGATTTCAAGAAACTTAGTAAGTTGTTCGTCAGCCAGCTCGTGGGTATGCTTGGTCTGCTACTTGCTGTCAAGCAGTGAAAGGAAAAATCCTTTAAGTGTTATGTCGATCAGTTCAACCAACAAAAGCTTCAGATTCATGACCTAAATGAGATGGTCGCAATCACAGACTTCTGCTCGGTGGTTCAGAACACAAAGATCACTACGTCGTTCAACTAACAATGACCAAAAACCTTGGTTGAACTCTTGAAGAGGGTCGGGAAATACACTAACACTGAAGTGTTCTTAAAGTCCAAACGTTCAAATTTCGCGAAAGATGAGTCCCCGAGAGGCAAACAAAAACATGAAGACTCCGAGAAGGGCTCGGGAAAGAAACAGAAATAAGATCAGCAAAGGTGTGGTTGGACCAAACCCTGATAGCCTCCACACCACTTTCCTGACCCATCCAAGAAATCATGGTAACCACTGAGGCTCAAAAGCTGCTTAAGAAACCAACCAAGTTGAAGAGCCCACCCGAGAATAGAAATTAGGACAAATATTGCTGCTACTGTACAAACCACGTCCATGGCATCGAGGACTGCTTTAAACTCAAAATTGCTATGGAAAAACTAATTACATAGGGTCATCTAGCCGAGTTTTTCACCAAAGACAAGTAGTAGCGGCTGAATGCCCGGACCCCCGAGCAACAACTACCCCTCGGTCATATCAATGTGGTCTCTAGAGGAACATCAGGCAGAGGAGACTTGTAATCGGCAAGGAAGAGGCAGGCCCGGGCATCCCGAGCAGATGTCTTGTAAGTCCAACACGTCAACTGCCCTCTGACCGATACCCTGACCTTCTCATCCGGCGACATCCGAGATCTGCACTACCCCCATGATGACCCACTGGTGGTAATTCTTTCCATAGCCAATTACATGGCCAAGAGGGTGCTCGTGGACAGAGGAAGCTCTTCTGACATACTATTTGCTTTAGTGTTTGATCAATTTGGAATATCAAGGGACCGGCTTTGACCAGTGGCCACTCCATTGGTGGGATTCAATAGATCCAGTACATAACTGCTCAGGATGATTGAGCTACTGGTTCTAATGTGGACCTACCCGCACCAGGCCTCCATGATTGCAAACTTCATTTTGGTAGAGGCCCCATCCGCTTACAATGTCATTCTTGGGAGACCAACACTTAACAATGCCAGAGCGGTCGTGTCAACTTATAGACTGATCATTAAGTTCCTGACCTTGCAGGGACCGGGGAACTTGAGAGGAGATCAAGCCACCGCCCAGAGCTGTTATATCAGTTCCTTGCCTAAGGATGTGATTTTGAAGCACTGAACATTGAAGAGATGGACCCAAGGGATATTAAGGATAGAGTCAGCCCAGGTGAAGAACTCAGCTAAGCGATGCTTGACCCTCAGTTCCCCGACCGGTTCGTCAGTATTGACACTCTCCTAGAACTAGACCTCGACCTCAGGGAAGAGCTAGTCCAGTTCTTGAGAGAAAATCAAGAAGTCTTTGCTTGGATAATGCCTGGAATTGATCCCATCCGAGCTTTCACTCGGTTAAGCAAAAGAGGAGGGGAATGGTCACTGAAAGATAGGAAATAGTACACGAGGAGGTCGGGAGACTCCTCAAAGCAAAGTTAGTCCATGAAGTGCAGTAGCTCGATTGGCTAGCAAATGTTTTCGAAGTCAAGAAGAGCAATAAAAAATAGAGGTTGTGCGTGGACGTTGTCGACCTAAACAAGGCATGTCCCAAAGACTACTATCCACTACCCAGGATAGATCTTTTAGTAGATGCAACAATAGGTCACTCACTCCTCTCCTTCATGGATGCCTACTCGGGGTACAACCAGATCTGCATGTATCTCGGCGATGAAGAAAAGACCTACATCACTGATCAGGGAACATACTGCTACAAAGTGATGCCCTTCGGACTCAAGAATACAGCAGTGACCTACTAGTGAATGGTCAATCACATGTTCAAGGATTTGATAAAAAAAGACTATAGAATTATACCTTGATGACCTCCTGCCAAGAGCCAGGATGAGCCTGACCATCTCGATCACTTAGTTAGGGCATTCAGCATCCTGAGAAGATTCTGAATGAAGTTGAATCCAGCAAAGTGTGCATTCAGGGTCTCGTCCGGGAAGTTCCTGGGTCACTTAGTTAGCAGACGGGGAATCGAAGCCAACCTAGAAAAAATTCAAGTCGTTAGCAACATGCAGTTACCCAGATCAACTAAGGAAGTTCATAATCTAGCAAGACGGGTGGCAGCATTAAACAAATTTATGTCCCTAGCAACCGACTGGTGTTTGCCGTTCTTCAATATCCTGCGCAAGTCCTTTGAGTGATCAGAAGATTGTGAGCACGTGTTTCAGGAACTCAAAAAGTACCTAGCCTCACCCCCTCTACACTCAATGCCCATTCCAAAGGAAGATTTGTTTTTGTACCTAGTAGTATCACCTTCGGTGGTTAGCTTAGCACTGGTTAGAGAAGAACATGGGGTCCAATACCTAGTGTATTATACTAGCTGGGCACTCCAAGGCACAGAAAGTAAATATTCATGCATCGAAAAGCTGGCTTTCGCCCTTGTCACTTCTACCCGGCGACTTTGCCCGTATTTCCAGGCTCATCCCATAGTTATCCTCATGAATCAACCCCTGCATAGGATTCTGTGCTGGCCTGAGATGTCCAAGAGACTTATGAAGTGGGCATTGGAATTAGAAGAGTTCAAGATTTTCTGCCAACCTTAAATAGCAATCAAACGACAGGCCATAGTAGATTTTCTTGTTAAGTTCACCTATCCAGAAGATCTGACCGAGGAATCTGCCCCGCCTGATCTACCGCCCGACCTGCAACCCCCAAAATTCAGACTTGGATACTCTTTATTGATGGGTCCTCTAATAAATAGGGCAGTGGGGCATGAGTCATCCTAATCACACCCGAAGGGATTTAACTCGAGTATGCCCTAAAGTTCGGGTTCCAAGCGTCCAACAACAAAGTAGAGTATGAAGTCCTATTGGTCGGGTTGTAACTGGCCACTTCAATGGGCACCCAATAGATCAAGGTGCACAGTGACTCTCAATTGGTGATAAATCAAGTCTTATGATAGTACGAAGCTAGGGAGGACAGTATGGTGGCCTACCTAGCCTTAGTTAAAAAGATTACCAGTAAGTTTAAAGGGTTGTCTATGACTTAGATCCCGAGGGAAGAGAACATACAAGCTGATTAGTTAGCTCACCTAGCGTCATCATCAGAATCGGATCTACAGGGAATGAGGGTAGAATACCTTCCCGAGCCTAGTGTGTCTGTCCTAGAAGGCATGGATGTGGACCCGGTCGATATAGGTCCCAGTTGGATTGACCTTTTTTTAATGTTCCTCAAGGACAAGAACCTATAGCCCGAGAAGTATGAAGCCCAGCGAGTTAGGTACCGGGCGGTAAGGTACCACATAACTAATGGAGTAATCTATAAAAGAGGATTCACAGTTCCCTACCTCCGATGCATCTACCCGACTCAGGTTTACAGCATTCTACAAGAAATTCTTTATGGTGTGTGTAGAAGCCACATTGGAGGTTGGGCGTTATCTAGAAGGGCCCTATTGCAAGGGTACTAGTGGCCCACTATAGCTCGGGACTTAAAGGACTATGTGAAATGGTGTGATAAATGTCCGAGATATGCGAGCATGATCAACCGCCCGGTGAAAGAATATACCCTAATCCTCAGTCCGTGACCGTTTGCTCAATGAGGTGTTGACCTAGTCAAACCAGTCCCCATGGCCAAGGGACAGGTCAAGTTTACGGTTATAGCAACGACTACTTCACTAAGTGGGCAGAGGCTGAGCCATGGGCCACAATCACTGAGAAGAAGATGGAAAGTTTTATGGAAAAGAACATACTCAGTAGGTTCGGCATTCCCCAGGTTCTAGTTAGTGATAACTGCAGACAGTTTGACAAGCCGATCTCCAGGCATTTCTGCTCCAACTATGGAATCTCCAACCGTTACTCCTCTCCCCAGCATCCCCAGGACAATGGGCAGGCTGAGCAAACTAATCGTACCATCCTGCAGTCCATCAAGATGAGGCTTGAGGAAGCAAAGGGACTCTGGGCGGAAGAGATTCCGAGCCTTCTATGGGCCTATCGGACTACTCCCAGAGAGGCTACAAGAGAAACCCCGTTTTCACTCACCTACGGCTACGAGGCAGTATTCCCTACTGAGCTAGAATTCCCAACCTACCGAGTGACAAACTACGATGCCTCAAGAAATGATGGAGCCCTTAGAGGAAAGCTTGTCTTAGTTGAAGAGAAGAGGGATCGTGAGTATCTTAAAATGGCAGCATACAAACAGAGAGTCTCACAATACTTCAACAAAAGGATGAAGCACTGCAGTTTTTAGGTGGGAGACCTCATCCTTAAAGCAATTTACCAGTCCACTAAGAGCCCTAGCCATGGAAAGCTGGGGCCAAATTGGGAATGACCCTATAGGGTTACCCGAGTCAACCGACCAGGAACTTAATGGTTACAGATGCCAGAAGGGCGAGACCTATCACACCCTTGGAACATGGAACGTCTATGGAAGTACTTCCAATAAAATCAGGATCAATATTGTTTGGGGATTTTATGTTTTCTTTAAAAAAGTTGTAGCTCTTTCCGAGCACTCACAGTAGTTTTCCAGATTGAATAAAGAATTTTTCTTGCAAATAGTGTTCCGTACCAGTGTTTCATGACAACAAAGGGCCTTGGGATCACACCCTAGGCACCAAAAGTCCTAAGAATCATGCCCAAGGCATTAAGAAGATCTCAGAATTGCACTCGAGGCACTAACTCCACTTAGGTCCACAACCTACATTGGGGGTAACCTCTAGGTGGCCCACGATGGAGGAGTCAAAAGACCCTAGAACCCATACGTTCTAGGTCGGCTACCTACAATGGCTATTCTTACAACGCCTGCCTTACCAAAGCTTAGGGGGCAAGAGGGGAATAGTGAACTACAGGAAATCACACCGAGCATTCACTGGCCTTGGAATTAACTAAGTATAAACCCTTAGACATTCGAGCACCCATAATGTTCAGAGTTCACATCGGGTTGTTACAAGACCTAGGATTAACCAAGTATGAATTTCTGAGTTATTCCCGAGCACTTACAACATCCCCGACCGGGGCCTACAAACCGGAAATATTCCCAAGTATAATAGCTCAGGATATTCTATGGCTTGACAAGTCCTTAGAAGACTGAGTGCTCTCTACCAGTCACAGTCCAAACCTTTTGCCAAGGAAGAGTCATAATAAGGCTAACAACTGGTCGGGGATAAGCAATCACATACAAACAATAAAGTACAAAATAGGAACAACAGTTGACGAAGAAAGTAACCTTGAAGGGCCTTCGTCATTACTAGTTCAGAAATAGTAAAAGCCTAGGGGAAATTATAGTAGCCACATAAAAAAAAAACAAACATAGATGTGCAAATGCAAAACAGGTCGGGAGTAGTAGGTTTAAGCAGTCCAGATAGACTTTAGCTATCCTCTCCACTCCCTCATTTATTCATTCACTCTGCATCTCCTTCCTTCAGCCGTCCTCTCCACTCGCTCATTCATTGAAACATTCATTCAATTATGATGGCCATTCACTCCCAATTCACCTCCCTGTTTCATCTCCCCTCCCCTGCCAGTAAAAGAGATAGACTTTATCTCTCTCTCTCTCTCTCTCTCTCTCTCTCTGTCTCTCTCGGTTTAACATCAGCTAGAGGTCATGTGTACCCCAAGCTTCTGAAGTGGTAAGTTCTTCCATTGTTTCTCCCAATCCTGAAGTGGTAAGTTCTTCCACCTGTTTCTCCTACATTCACTCCCTACCTTTTCCATAATCTATGTTTAATCTTGTTTGTGTGAAGTTATAATGTGTAATCTATGGTAAATATGCTCCTAATTTCATTTGCATAATACCTATTTGTGTTTATGTCTGTCGCAAAACTTATGCATAAACAAACTTATATCGTCATAATCTATGTTTAATCCAATTTGTGTGAAGATATAGTGTGTAATCTATGGTAAATATGCTCCTACTTCCATTTGCACATTACCTGTTTGTGTTTATGTCTACCCCAAAACTTATGCATGAATAACCTTATATCCATTACCGAACAACTTTTGGGTTGATCCCAAACCACATAAAAGTTCTGCATAAAAAAAACCTATATGATACATTCATTACCAAACACTATTGAAGTTATACATTTAACACCATATTTAAATCTTAAGCTTTTGGTTGATCCTAAAACAATTTTTTAAATGTATAAAAGAGCCCCCATTATACCATTTATGATTTTTTTTAATCCAAGCCAACCATTCAGACATGATATATGTCAACCAAGTGAAGTTGTATAAGCTTTGTAAAGTTTGTAATTACCCCAAATGTTACCCCATTATGGTCCCAAATAATGAGCCATTTTTACACTGTCTAATTGCACAAATACATTTATGTATATCCACTCATACATTCATATATATATATACATAGATATATATACGTATACTTATATACAATGTATTACATATATGCATCTCAAAACTTTTTATTAGTGAATTACACTTTGAAGTGATCTTAGGTTCTTGCAATGTAAAATTTTTTAGTAGCCCTTAAACAGTGTGCAACCAGCCCCTAAACTGCCCCCAAATCAGTCCCTAAATAGCCCCAAGCAGCCCCTTATAAATCCCCACTCAGCCCCTAAACAAGCCCCCACAAGTGAAAGATGTTGTCTTGGACCAATTGTTAAGTGTCCTGAAAAGCATATGAATAGCCATCAAAATTAATAGTATGTTTTTAGGTTGTCAAAAAGCTTAATTTTTGACCCAAAATAAAATAACAAGGAGGCGTCTCATTGGAATAGGCAAATAGTATGTTTTTGGGTTGTCAACATGCTTAATTTTAGATAAAAAAATCTGGGGAAGTGTCATTGGATATATTTATAGTTTGCAATGCATATAAGCTAAGAGAACAATTGATATAATGTATTACATATGTGCATCTAAAACTTTTTATTAATGAATTATACTTTGAAGTGGTGTTCTTGCAATGGAACTTTTCTAGTAGCCTTAAACAGTGTCCAACCAGCCCCTAAACATCCACCTAATCAGCCTGAAAAAGCCCCCAAATAGCCCCTTATTTGTCACAGCCCAGTCCCACAATGGCATAACCAGAGCCCGTGGCACGCCACTGAGGCTACATCAATTCATTATCGTTCCCAAAAGACTTAGTTTAAGAGTACGCTGTGAAAAGAAAACACTTCATTTTTAAAACCAGGAATCCAGTCGACTGCTTCTCGTGCCCAGTCGACTGAGAGTGGTCCAGTTGAAAGTTTGATTTTTGAAACATAATCCAGTCGACTGTTTTCTATTTCCAGTCAACTGGGGTGCCATATTCCCAGTCGACTGTTCTATCCGGTCGACTGAACTCCAATCAAGCAGAAAGATGATTTCTGAAAAACGTAAACCAGTCGACTGTAACTGATGTAGTGTCTCGTTCACAAAAGGGGTCCAGTCGACAGTACTCACAAACCAGTCAACTATTTTCTAGTAGCAAGGAATTCTGTAGAATTCCCCAAGTTAAAAGCTTTTTTGAAATTATCCGAGGACCAAACACACACTCCAAACTCATTCCAAAGTGACCCTAACTGTATTATAACCTGACGAAAACATAATTACAAGAGATTACTATCTATTACAACATCACTAATCCGTTCTACCATTCTAAGTTTAACATAGTTCAAAAGTCATGAAATCTCTACTACAACATTTTTATTACAAAACTGCAAGGTAAGCATGCTCAACGTCTTCTAGTTGAACTCCCGAAACCCCGCGATCAATTCTCCGATTCCTCCCCGACATTAACCACCTGAAATGGTTATTTGAATAACCACACGTATTCGATTTGTTTAAGCTAACGCTTAGTAAATAAAATAAAAGTGCACATGAATGATAAACAAGCTCGCATTCACATCTCTACATTTAATACTAGTCTCTGGAGTCCCACGTGTACACACTCCTAATCTGCGACTCACGCGAAAAGGTAAGACCCACGTTTCTTTTCTTCAAATGTGTGACCTTATGCCTATATTGGCTCCACAACGATGGCTTGATACAGGCACTCCTTTGACCCAAATAACAACTAAACATGCTCAAATACATTTCACCGTGCTATCGACATAATTAAAACATTTCACCATACAATTGGGCCTACTCATCAATATAGACGCCTAATATAAATAAACAATATATACCTATAAACTAACACATGCTTTTCATACAAAATGTGAATACATGTCAAGAAATCATTCCAAAAGATATAGTTGAATCACTCACCGCCAAATAATGCTCTTAAAATTCATTCCAAAGAAAACCCGAGCACAAAGATTGTGCAAAAGTCCGTCTAGTACGATTCCTATCGATCAAAAGTTCGATTATCAACTTTTTAGGAAAATTCTAGAAAACAAGTTTTCGATAAACTGATCTAAACAAGACCTAGTGGATATAAAAATGATGGCCTTACCTCAAGGAGTTCGAATATCCGATAAAACATTTTGATTAACGGATGGATCACTGAAAATGAGTGTTGCAAGCTCGAAAGAAACAAATCTCCCTTTTCTCTCTCTTACTCTCAGAAGCAAATTAGGCTTTGACTATAAAAATATCTCACCTCTTTCTATATATAGGCACGACTCTTGAAAATTATGTTTACCTCCCCGCAAGTTCTCAAAACTCCTAATCATTCTCCAAAACTTCTCGCACACCTAATTCATTGCTTTACGAGTGACTAAAAATTATATAAGTTTTCGTCTAAGTCCCGTTTGGTTGCTAAAATGCGATTCCACATGATTTTATGAAATCGCTAATTAAGTAGCGTTTTATTTCGTACTCACCAGGATACTAAAATTAACAACAAAACTATATTCTAAACCAGAAAATAATACAAATAGTGGAATACACAGGTAAACATTTATTTTCAGAAAAACATTTAGGATATTCCACCATGACCGTCTTAATCTCGAAGAGATGTCACAACATCAAAACACTCATTCAACATAGTCTCAAAGGGTTCTCTTACACAGATACCCAAATCGACTCGTGAGTCACAATTCACTCATACATGAGCCATAAATGCACATCACATCACATTATCATGCATGATAATGTAATGAAATGCAATAACACAATTACAAGTGTTCTAATTCTCTCCCCCTTAAGAGAAGTTTGTCCCTAAACTTGTACCTCATGTATCAAAAAGGTGCAGATACTGGGTACGCATCTCATCTTCTATTTCCCATGTCTTCTCTTTCGTCGTTTGGCTACACTATAACACTTTTACCTTCAAAATCACCTTATTTCGTAAGACTGGATCCTTTCAATCCAAGATCTCTACCAGGTATGTAACTTATGTCAAATAACTTTGAATCTTATTCGGCATCGAATCCATCACTTGCTCTCTATCTTCTGCCAAATGTTTACGTAACAATGATGCATGGAATACATTATGAACCTGGGCATACTCACTTGACAAGTTCAATCATTACGCTACAGGTCCAACTCTCCCAATGATTTCAAAAGGTCCTACATACCTTAGGTTGAGTTTCCCGTATCTCTAAAATCTAGTAATCCCCTTTGAAGGTGACACCTTGAAATAGACTAAATTGCCCACGTCAAATTCCAACAGTTGCCTACGCTTGTCGGTATAACTATTATACCTACTCTGAGCTGTCAGTAACCATTGTTGAATTAACTTTATCTTATCTATTGTCTCTTGTACAATTTTTATTTCTTCAATCATTCTTTCTCCGACTTCTGTCCAACTAATCGGTGAATGACATACGCGACCATACAAAGCATCATAAGGAGCTATTCCAATACTTGACTAAAAACTATTGTTATACGCAAGCTCAATTAACGATAAGTGGTCTTCCCAATCACCTTGAAAATCTAGTACACATAATCGAAGCATGTCCTCCAAAATCTGGATTACTCTTTCCGATTGACCATCGGTCTGAGGATGAAAAGCAGTACTGAAATGCAATTTGGTACTCATTGCTTCTTACAAGGCTCTCCAAAACTTTGATGTAAAATTACTATCTCTACCTGAAATAATAGAAACTAGAATACCATGTAGTCTTACAATCTCGTGAATATACAACATAGCTAAAATCTTTGGCATAGTTGTTCAAAGTGGTATGAAGTGCGACGACTTCATCCAACGATCAACGATCACCCAAATAACAGTATTCGATTTCTTAGACCTCAGAAACCCACTAACAAAGTCCATTGTAATGTGTTCCTATTTCCATTCGGCTATCGGTAATGGTTGTAATAATCCCGAAGGTACTTTTCATTCGGCCTTCACTTGTTGACAACTTGTACATTGTGAAACATACCGTGCTATCTCTCTTCATTCTCCACCAACAATAAACATGTCTTAAGTCTCTATACATCTTGGTGCTTCTCAGATGAATGGTGTACTTTGTATTGTGTGCTTCTTCTAGAATGTCCCGTTTCAACTCTTTCTCATTAGGTACGCAAATTCTACCCCTCAATCTCAGAACATCACTCTCAAAAGTGAATCCCGGTTGTGTATCCATCAGAATCTCATCATAAATCTTCTTCAAAGCCACATCTTGAAGTTGTTTCTCTGTGATCTCGTGAATCAAGAGTGGGTATGCCACAATCGTCGACATCAAGCCACTTTCAATCCTCTGAATCACTTCTAGTTCCAAATTCTTCATCTTGAATCAACTCTCTCTGAGAAGTCACATTTAATGCTATGCTAGTTGGGACTTTACGACTAAGAGCATCGACGACTACATTCACCTTGCTCGGGTGATACTGAATTGACAAATCATAGTCCTTCATCAACTTTAACCATCTCCTTTACCTCATGTTCAAATCTTGTTGCATGAATAAGTACTTCAACCTCTTATGATCTGTATAGATCTCACATTTCTCCCCATATAGGTAATGATGTCAAATTTTTAATGCAAAAATCACGGTGGTCGATTCCAGATCATGTGTTGGATAGTTCTTCTCGTGCGGTCTAAGTTATCTCAATGCATATGCAATGACTTTGTCACCTTGCATAAGAACGCAACCTAAACCTCTATATGATGCATCACTGTTAATGATAAACCCTTCAGTCTCCGTCAAAATAGCTAAGATTGGTGCTTTTACCAGTAGACTCTTCAACTCTTGAAAACTTTCCTCGTATTCTGGACTCTATACAAAAGTAACATCTTTCCTCATCAACTGGGTCATTGGCATTGCAATACGTGAAAAGTCTTTTACAAACCTTTGATAATAACTAAGTAATCCTAGGAAACTTTAATCTCTGTCATATTCGTTGGTCTCAACCAATTGGTAACGGGTACTATCTTCTGAGCATCTACAGAAATTCTTTTCATTGATGATATATATCCAAGAAAAGTAATCTCTATCAACCAAAACTCACACTTCTTCAATTTTCCAAACAACCTCTTCTCACGTAATCGGTGTAAGGCTAATCGTAGATGGTGTTCAAGGTCTTCAATACTCTTGGAATAGATTAGGATGTCATCTATGAATACAATAACAAACTTATCCAAATAGTCTTTGAAAATTTGATTCATCAATTCCATGAAAGTTGTTGGAGCGTTAGTCACTCCAAACGGCATAACCAAAAATTCAAAGTGACCATATCTAGTTCTAAAAGCTATCAGCTCAACATCTTCCTCCTTGACTTTTAACTGGTGGTAACCAGAACTCAGGTTAATCTTCAAAAATACCTGAGCTCCTCGTAACCGATCAAATAAGTCATCTATTCGTGGCAACAGATATTTGTTCTTGGCAGTCAACTTATTCAACTCTAGATATTCGAAGCACATATGCATTATCCTATCCTTCTTCTTCACAAACAAGACTGGAGCTCCACAAGTCATCTATTCATTGAAATAGCGCATTAACTTGTTGTTTAGTCTCATTATTCTTGTTTTGGTTAATAGTCAAGTTAAAATATTTATTACCATGCTAAATAATCTTCCATTGTAAACATTGAAGAACCGTATTACCCTAGGAAATGATTTTAGGCCTTCTTTGTTTATTACTGACCGATAAATGAAAAAAAATTTCCTTAGTTCGCCCCTTGAGCCGTTAAAATGCCATTTCTTTCTTTAATTACCATTATCCTATTTTTGCTCCAATTTGGCCAACTTGGAGTTCATCACTAAAAGATTGATCAACTTTTAGTGGTATTAAGGCAATGTGTGATTGAGAAGAAAAAGAAAATAAGATGCTATTGAGGTAGTTGCTTGGTATTCGATGAATAATCATTTGAGAAGCAAGAAAAGAAAAAAAAAGGAAAAGAAACATAATACAGAAGAGGAAGGTTGAAAAAAAAATGAATGAAAAGGAATGAAGAGAAAGAAAGATGAAAGATTGTAGAAGAAGAATGCAAGAAATCGAACATGCCTTACAATGCCATTCTGAGATTTCCTACCTAATGAATCATTTCTATCCTTTTTCATTTCCTGAGCCATATTACAACCTTTGAAAAGTCCTATCTGATCTTAGGAAACATGGTTTGGATATGTAAACGATAGGAGGGGGATTAAAACATGGTAATGATTCATTTTTCTTAACTATTGGCATCCTATCTTTGAGACTACTGTTCTTTCGTGTCATGCGTTTTTTTCGAGTCATATGTGAGCATTTCTCGTTTTGAAAACATGCTTTCTTTGCTCCTATATATTAGATAAATTACACATGTTTCTGAGAGTTTCATTTGAGAGTGTAATTCATTGTGAGATTCGTAGTCGAGACATAGTTAATTGGTTATCCGAGTTATATTCCAAGTTCATGGCATGCGCGTGTTCATTTGACTATCACATCACACGCGTGCGATTTTATGAGAAACTCTATTGATTTATACGATGCATGTGCTTGAGATTGTTTTTCATGATTTAGGTGGATGTTTCATTATGTTTCTTTATGTTCGTTATTCTATTTCAAATCTTTGTTATATGATAAAGGAGTATTGAATATTATGTTCCTTATTTTTAAAATTTTTTTTTCAATTGATAAGTTAATAAAGATGGTTGTGGGTAACTTGTTGACGAGAACCCTCACGAGACTTCACTCGTCCGACTAGGGACACCTAGAGGTTTAAAAGGCTTATTGCATATGCTAAATGCAATCGTGATCCATGCGAAAATGGAGTAGTTTTCTATTTTATTAGTAGTTTGGTATTTATTTTAGTTTTCCTCGAGAACTAGCAAAATGTAGGTTTGGGGGTGTGATCGGGAGAGAACAGATCCTATTTATACGCCTTAACGAGCATTTGTTAGTACCTTTTTATCCTATTTTTGTATATTTTTACTTCGTTTTCTATTTTCTGATAGGTTTTGGAAGAAATCAAGTATATCAGGCTAAACAGGGTGAAAAAGCAGAAGAAAAGAAGCTGAAAAAGCCAAGTCACGCGCGTGAGCCGCGGGCGCGAAAACCCAGAAATCGCTCGCACGATCCGCGCGCGCGAGGTACCAAATGTCGCGCTCGCGCGATATGTGTAAAAACCAATTATGCGTATTTCAGTATACTGATGATTCCCACGTGAACGAAACTGCCTAATTACGTCTGGAAAGCTAAATACAGCAGTTTTAGTGCGTTTCGAGTTAGGAAAGCTTCCAAAAACTTGTTATAAATCTATATATACCCTATTTTACTTCAATATTAGGGGTTGGCAATTAATATACACACGATATACAACCACAAATCCAGCCATTGAAGGGAGGGAAGCAAGGAGAAGAAGAAGAAGACCAATGATTTCCATGGCCTCCTCCATCAACTACTTGCTATCTACCGCTTCTATGGACAACTAGACTCTAGATCTAGGGTTTCAATGAAGCCCTAGTCGAGTAATAGGGAGTATTTTATGTTTTTATTTTAGTTTTATTATGTATGGATGACAGTCACATGTTTTGAGGATTTTTATAAATAAATAGAACTTCTATTGATTAAATCATTGCTTTCAATGTTTATTCTTGTCTTAGATCTATTTTGACTATGATGTGCTCAATGATCTATGCTCGATATGCTTGTTTAGATTATTTACATGTAATGGTGCTTTATTGATTTGTGCTATCAAGTATCCGAATAATCCATGCCTAGATTAGACGAATTATGTCACAACCCTAGTTTAGTGTGGGATAATTCGTGCTAACCGAAGATGGAATATGTTGGTGCTTGAACCATGATTATTTTCTTGACGGAGGAATTGGGCTTGCAGCCACAATTCCCCATATTCATCCAACACAATAAGCTAGAGTAATTCATAAATACCTTTATTACAAAACTAGTGGTGGATTTGCAATCCTAGGTTCCTTTAAACATACTTATAAAAACACTTTTAATTGCTTTCATAGTTTAGATTTATTTTTATTGTTATTAGTTTAATTAAAATCAAATCAAAATCCGTTTTCATAATTAACTAAAGTTAGGTTTTAAAATTAAGTCGCTGTAGTTAACCAATCCCTGTGGGTTCGACCTTTAATTCCACACTGCAAATCTTTAGAAAAGCACAGTATACTTTTACATCTTGATATTGACAACATCAATTTTTGGCGCCGTTGCCGGGGATTGCAAATTACGACCTTTAGTTTTAGAATCTTAGTTTAGTTAATTCGTAAATATTATATTATGTTTTCTTTTTCTTATTTTTCGTTTTATTTTGAGTTACTAACTTTTTATTTTATTTTTGTAGTTTCTCGAGTCATCAAATTCTAACGTTTCCGAGTGGATTAGCTAAGCACACCAAAGGACCTTACGCGAAAAAAATATAAATAAAATAAAATAAATTGCTTCTTGTGAAACTCGCTTTAAACCACTGTAAGTCAGGGCGCTGTGACGCACTATTTGCATTAGTTTAGGAGTGATTGTCCACGTGCATTAGCTAGGAAACCCGGGGCGCTGGGCTTGACGCGGTCATTGCATTACAGGATAATATTCATGCATCATAGTAGTACTGTGTGCTTGCTTGTTGTCTTACTTACGTGATTATTTTTTGTTTTTATTTTAGTCAGTCTTTATTTTAGTTTATTTTCTTTTTAGTTTATGTTTGGTACACGTTCAAATAAACCTAAATTACATTTAATCGATCTTGAACTTGAAAGTACTTTAAGAGTTAGTAAGTCCGCAACCCAAGCTTCTAGAGCTAGGTTGCAAGACGACGAATCAACGCCGATTCCGTCGTCGTTGTTTGAAGTCGAAATTCAAAGTACCCGTAAACGGTTAAGGAGAACTCGAACTTTTAAAATCGAACCGATTAAAATGGCTGACGGAAACAACTAAAACAATATGAATAATCTTAATATACCGCCACCTCCTCCGCTTAAAGATTATTTTATTCCTACGACTTACACGCCACAAATATGTATTGATTTACCGGAGGCGACGACATCTCACTTTGAGATAAAGCCGTCTACCATCTCGCTACTTCCATCTTTCCATGGTCGTCTAAACGAAGATCCATATCAACACTTAGGAGATTTCCAAGATATATGCTCTACTTTGAAAATTCAAAATCTTACTGATGATGAATTAAAATTGCGGCTCTTTCCATTCTCGTTAAAAGATAAAGCTAAATACTGGCTCCAATCTTTGGAGCCAAACACAATTAGAACATGGGAAGCCTTACACACCGCATTTTTACAAAAAAATTTTCCTATTATGCGTACGAATCAGATAAGGAAATTCATAACAAACTTTGTGATGCAAGATGGGGAATCACTTTACGACACGTGGGAGAAATTTAAAGAATTATTATGCTCTTGCCCACATCATCGGGTTCCTAAGTGGCAACTTGTTCAGGTCTTCTACGAGGGACTAATTCCCTCTGTCCGTAATACCGTCGATGCTATTTGTGCGGGAACTTTCCTACACAAAAGCGCCGACGAGGCCTGGAAAATTTTTGAAACTTTAAGCGAGAACTCGATGCATCAAGCTATGTCGGTACGTTCGGAAGGATATCTTCCTCCACCCAAACGAGAGGTGAAGTTTGAGTCGAGTCATTCTATTGAATTTCAAGAATTATCTAAAAAAACTTGACCGCCTTATGACAATGAATCAAGTGACAACCGCATCTTCTCACGAAGTATGTGAATTGTGTTCTGCACCGTCACATAATATCTTTGCATGCCCATCGGCATCTCAGTTTCCCGAATTTGTGGAGCAACACGTAAATGCTATGCAACAATTCCCACAAAATAATTATACGTCTAGGTCGAATAATTTTCCTAACACTTATCGATCCCAATTTCAACAAAATCAATACCAACACCCTCCTCCTAATCCTAACCCTCCAAGGACTAACGCTTTTGAGGAGACGGTGTTGGCTTCCCTTAAGAATATTGAAATTCAAGTCCAAGCACAAGCACAAATAGTGCACTCTCATACACAATCTATTGCGAATCTTGAATCCCAAATAGGACAAATAGCTACTGTGGTGAGTCGTAGAAACGAGGGAAAGTTGCCTGCGCAAACTATTCAAAATCCTAAGGGACAATATGAGATTAAGGGGTCAAGTGAACAAGTAAGCGCCGTATCGACTAGGACGACTATTCGGGAAGACGAAGTTATTAAGATTCCAGATCAAAATGACATTAACTTGAATAAGGAGGGTGAGGAGAGTAGAATTCAAAAAGATAAAGAACCGGTCCCATACCTTTTCCACCTAATGCTGAGGAACCATCTAATCTTACAAAGAAAAAGTCAAAAGTTGAGGATATACTCGAGGTATTTAAACAAGTTAAAATAAATATTCCATTCCTCGATGCTATTAAGCTAATTCCTGCTTATGCTAAATGTTTAAAAGACCTTTGTACACAAAAGCGCAAAATACGCAGTCATACTCCTAAAAAGGTCTTCCTCACGGAAAAAGTAAGTTCTATTTTTCAACACGCTCCTCCGAAGTATAAGGATCCTGGTACACCAACTATTTCATGTGTCATAGGTGACACTATCATTCATAGGGCTCTCCTTGACTTAGGAGCTAGTGTTAATCTCTAACCTTACCACGTCTACAAATAACTAGGACTAGGTGAACTTAAACCTACGGCCGCTACTATACAATTAGGGGATCGTTCTATTAGAATACCTAGGGGAGTCATCGAAGACGCCTTAGTTAAAGTTGATCAATGTTTTTATCCTGTTGATTTTATGGTCCTTGACACCGAACCGGTGCTAGATACTAGAAAATACACTCCTGTTATTCTTGGTCGTCCATTCTTAGCCACGGCCAACGCACGTGTCAATTGTAGAATAGGGGTGATGAAAGTGTCGTTCGGGAATATAAAATTAAAATTAAATGTTTTTAATGCTGCTGATCAACCTCCTAAAGACGACGATAACCTATGTGAGGCCGAATGTGATGTGAGACAGAATATTGAGCCTAAGAACGTAATACATATAAGTGAGGGGAATAATATAGTGAATGATGAGTGGATGAATCCTAATACCTCGGCCCCTAATGAAGAATTTACTCGAAAGGTAGAGAATCGATGTAATAACGATAAAGGTGAGCCGTCGAATGAATTAATGCATAATGACCTTGTTTCGACGTTTCACCGGAATCTCCCTAATGCCCTAAAGGGTACAAAATCCGAGTTACGGCCTCCATGATTCTTGAGCTAGAACGGTCTAGCTGAAGACGTAAAAGTTAGCGCTTCTTGGGAGGCAACCCAAGCTTGATTTCATCTGTTCTTTGATTTTTGATCGTTTTTGAGTCGTTTTTGTCAGTTTGGAGTTTTTCTGGACAGGTTTGGGGGTTGGAATTAATTTATTTGAATATTATTTACATAATTTTAGCCACAAAATGGAAAAAACTAAACTCGCGCGAGCGGCCCGCTCGCGCGAAGCCTCGCTCGCGCGGTCCACTGGGGTGAGTTTGTGACTTAGTGGAATTTTCTTGCTTTTTCTTATATGATGCCTCTGCTTCTTCTCGCGCCTGGTTTCGCGGGCGTGAGGTAGCTCGCGGGCGCGAGGGGGTCCCACTGGCGCAAGTATTGATTAAAAAAAAACCTGGGATTCGCGTGCGCGATGTTCGCTCGCGCGATACCACATTTTTCTGATATTTTCTTTTGTTTTCTCTATCAGTCCTCCACACCTGTTCTGATAGGTTTTAATTTTCTGTTTTTGTTTCTTACATACTTTTAGACTGAGTCAATTGTTGTTTTCATAGTTCTGGTTCTGTTTTATTTACTTTTCTAGTTTATGATTTTTCTATTTTCGTAGGTTTGTTCAGTCTTATAGTTTATTTAGTTTAGTTTAGCTTAGTTATTATTCTTTTAGCTGCTTTTACTATTTTGTTTGTTTGTTTTCTTTTATCAAGTATTAACAGGTACAATTGAACTTTATTAACATATTCTTTTGTGTTCGCCTGTTTGTCATTGCCGAGATTGAGGTACTATCGTTCCTTCCTTACGTAATCTCCCGTCTTTGGTTTTATTGTTTCATTGGGGACAATGAAAGGTTTAGGTTTGGGGGTATGCACTCACATGCACATTATTATATACACCAAAATTTTAAAATTTTTCAATAAGTGTGCTTAAATAAATTATGATTACCGATGTTTTTGCAATCTTAATTTGATACTTCTTGTTATGTAACTTGGATTGTTATAGAATGGTAAACAAGGAAATATGCAATTAATCATTTACTGAAGTTATGATGCGACGTTCTAGGATAGGTATCGTTCGAATCGTAGTTTTATATCATAAATTTGCACACAAACCTACGCACTGCATGTAGTCGCTTGAATACATGTTTGATGTTAACTATAATATGATTCGGATTTCTAGATAACACAAGGTGGAGACTAAGCCCAGTTAGCTTTTGAGCCTATCTTTTCTTTTTAGAGGGTTATAAATACATTGTGTTTGTTGAATTTCATTGAAATAGCGCATTAACTTGTTGTTTAGTCTCATTATTCTTGTTTTGGTTAATAGTCAAGTTAAAATATTTGTTACCATGCTAAATAATCTTCCATTGTAAACATTGAAGAACCGTATTACCCTAGGAAATGATTCTAGGCCTTATTTGTTTATTACTGACCGAGAAATGAAAAAAAATTTCCTTAGTTCGCCCCTTGAGCCGTTAAAATGCCATTTCTTTCTTTAATTACCATTATTCTGTTTTTGCTCCAATTTGGCCAACTTGGAGTTCATCACTAAAAGATTGATCAACTTTTAGTGGTATTAAGGCAATGTGTGATTGAGAAGAAAAAGAAAATAAGATGCTATTGAGGTAGTTGCTTGGTATTCGATGAATAATCATTTGAGAAGCAAGAAAAGAAAAAAAAAAAAGAAAAGAAACATAATACAGAAGAGGAAGGTTGAAAAAAAAATGAATGAAAAGGAATGAAGAGAAAGAAAGATGAAAGTTTGTAGAAGAAGAATGCAAGAAATCGAACATGCCTTACAATGCCATTCTGAGATTTCCTACCTAATGAATCATTTCTATCCTTTTTCATTGCCTGAGCCATATTACAACCTTTGAAAAGTCCTATCTGATCTTAGGAAACATGGTTTGGATATGTAAACGATAGGAGGGGGATTAAACATGGTAATGATTCATTTTTCTTAACTATTGGCATCCTATCTTTGAGACTACTGTTCTTTCATGTCATGCGTTTTTTTCGAGTCATATGTGAGCATTTCTCGTTTTGAAAACATGCTTTCTTTGCTCCTATATATTAGATAAATTACACATGTTTCTAAGAGTTTCATTTGAGAGTGTAATTCATTGTGAGATTCGTAGTCGAGACATAGTTAATTGGTTATCCGAGTTATATTCCAAGTTCATGGCATGCGCGTGTTCATTTGACTATCACATCACACGCGTGCGATTTTATGAGAAACTCTATTGATTTATACGATGCATGTGCTTGAGATTGTTTTTCATGATTTAGGTGGATGTTTCATTATGTTTCTTTATGTTCGTTATTCTATTTCAAATCTTTGTTATATGATAAAGGAGTATTGAATATTATGTTCCTTATTTTTAAAAAAAGTTTTTCAATTGATAAGTTAATAAAGATGGTTGTGGGTAACTTGTTGACGAGAACCCTCACGAGACTTCACTCGTCCGACTAGGGACACCTAGAGGTTTAAAAGGCTTATTGCATATGCTAAATGCAATCGTGATCCATGCGAAAATGGAGTAGTTTTCTATTTTATTAGTAGTTTGGTATTTATTTTAGTTTTCCTCGAGAACTAGCAAAATGTAGGTTTGGGGGTGTGATCGGGAGAGAACAGATCCTATTTATACGCCTTAACGACCATTTGTTAGTACCTTTTTATCCTATTTTTGTATATTTTTACTTCGTTTTCTATTTTCTGACAGGTTTTGGAAGAAATCAAGTATATCAGGCTAAACAGGGTGAAAAAGCAGAAGAAAAGAAGCTGAAAAAGCCAAGTCACGCGCGTGAGCCGCAAACGCGAAAACCCAGAAATCGCTCGCGCGATCCGCGTGCGCGAGGTACCAAATGTCGCGCTCGCGCGATATGTGTAAAAACCAATTATGCGTATTTCAGTATACTGATGATTCCCACGTGAACGAAACTGCCTAATTACGTCTGGAAAGCTAAATACAGCAGTTTTAGTGCATTTCGAGTTAGGAAAGCTTCCAAAAACTTGTTATAAATCTATATATACCCTATTTTACTTCAATATTAGGGGTTGGCAATTAATATACACACGATATACAACCACAAATCCAGCCATTGAAGGGAGGGAAGCAAGGAGAAGAAGAAGAAGACCAATGATTTCCATGGCCTCCTCCATCAACTACTTGCTATCTACCGCTTCTATGGACAACTAGACTCTAGATCTAGGGTTTCAATGAAGCCCTAGTCGAGTAATAGGGAGTATTTTATGTTTTTATTTTAATTTTATTATGTATGGATGACAGTCACATGTTTCGAGGATTTTTATAAATAAATCGAACTTCTATTGATTAAATCATTGCTTTCAAAGTTTATTCTTGTCTTAGATCTATTTTGACTGTGATGTGCTCAATGATCTATGCTCGCTGTGCTTGTTTAGATTATTTACATGTAATGGTGCTTTATTGATTTGTGCTATCAAGTATCCGAATAATCCATGCCTAGATTAGACGAATTATGTCACAACCCTAGTTTAGTGTGGGATAATTCGTGCTAACCAAAGATGGAATATGTTGGTGCTTGAACCATGATTATTTTCTTGACGGAGGAATTGGTCTTGCAGCCACAATTCCCCATATTCATCCAACGTAATAAGCTAGAGTAATTCATAAATACCTTTATTACAAAACTAGTGGTGGATTTGCAATCCTAGGTTCCTTTAAACATACTTATAAAAACACTTTTAATTGCTTTCATAGTTTAGATTTATTTTTATTGTTATTAGTTTAATTAAAATCAAATCAAAATCCATTTTCATAATTAACTAAAGTTAGGTTTTAAAATTAAGTCGCTGTAGTTAACCAATCCCTGTGGGTTCGACCTTTACTTCCACACTACAAATCTTTAGAAAAGTAAAGTATACTTTTACATCTTGATATTGAGAACATCAAGATCTATAAGACTTGGATCTAGTTTAGTTTTATTTTCTTTGTTAGAATACTCATCTTTTTCCTCTCTTGTTCTTCACACACTTACATAGCTAGATCCAAGTGTCTTTGATTTTATTGATAATTCTCAAATTAGAGATTGATTTTCACTTTGGTTTTCAATTTTGATTTCATTCTTCTATTTAATTTAGATCCATGCATACTTGATTATATGTATGTATCTATTTTGAATTCTATGATGGTTTGGAAGTATGATCTATGAGAAGGATGATTCCTACGTTCATACCTATCTCTTGATTGTTCCAATTACCTAGAATTCCTATTGAATTTCATCTCCAATAGGATATTTGTAAGTCCCTTTGATCCATGATCTAGAGTTCTTCATGGAACTTGAGGGCTAAATTGATTGGTAATCATGATAATTAAGTTCATCTATGAGTTTGATCTCTTTAATAAACTTCAATCATCACCTAAGATGTTTTTCTCACACTTTAAAATGAACTAGACAAAATTCAGCAAAAAAGATTGGTTTTGTCCATAAGATTTGGTCCACAAAAACCCATAGTTTGATAGATTATAAATTTTCTGGGTAAACTTTTGTGAATTAGCTTTCATTCGATCGGTTTTGATAACCTCTAGGATCCATATGCTATTTTTAGAAATTGTTGATAAATCGGTTGACAGATTTGAACATAGTCTCTTTGTTTTTGAATTTTAGAAAATCTATAATAGTTATCGATATTCTGCTTTTTTGGGGATGATTCCTAACTCATGTATCTATATGTCGATGTAAAATCGTGAGCATACGATTGAGTTAAGATCATTTTCTAAGCGTTTGAAGTTGATACAACTATTCTGGAATTTTCTAGATTTAACTACAATTATAATTATGTATACAAAATGGTTATACCTTGATCACTCAACAACAATTGATGAATAAAATTTGGTTTAAAAATCTCTAGGATAAATGGATGGGAGATTAAAAGCTTAGAATAACTTGATTAACATGATTCATGAACTTCTACTATACTTCTATTGTGTTTTGCATTTCTTTGTCAAGTAATATCAAATTTCTAGAATAACAGAGTCTGTTTAAAACAACTTTTCAGAAACCTTAAGGTCATGACATGTCCATGGAATTATTTCTATCATCTACTATAATGAAATAGCTTTCTTTTGACACCAAATAGAGCTTCACATGAATTTTATAGAATTAATTATGATATTTACAAGAACAGTGGACAGTTCTGGTCCACTGTTCCCAAAATCCTTATTTCTCAAACTTCAAAAATGGTCAAGAGGTTCTACTTTTTTGGAGAAGTTCCCTAAGACATGTATCTAAATTTCTGTAAAAGGGTTTTAACCCAGCTCATGTTTAATACCACTTTTGATAGGATTCATTAGAGGTTACTGAATCTGGAAATTTGATTGATGACATCTTTTACTCGTCTTTCATGCATGTCATTTGTTTGTTTTTTTGCAATGCTTGGGTATTCCTAGGTGTCCTAGTGTAGAGAATTTAATGCCATGGATTCGAACTTCGATTTGTGGACTTGCCTCGTCTACATGTGGCTTAGTGTCCATGTATCGTGTACTATCTCTATCCTTTCTCTTAGAATTTTTCTAGTTTTACAACTGTGTTTTCAACGACACATTTCCTTTAGGATAGTCCCCGTTTATATGATTATATGTTAGAGACATCTTATCTAGGAATGTTGCATGATTGCATTGCACGTTTCCTTTTTTTTTGGTTATTTTTGCGACTACGCTTGAGTCAACCCTTTGTAAGTCTTCTCGTTCCCTTTTGCATATTATGACATGTTTCCTTTACTTGCATCGGTCTTGGGCGGAACTAACCACTATTAGTATATCTCTCACTTGTATTCCATGTGCATCCGACTTCTACTTGAGTTAATCAACTGACATGATTTTCCTAGATGTTCCCTTTTGACATGTATATATTATCTATTATATTTGAAGAAACAACACCAATTATGAATTAAGAATAAGGACATTTGAATCAAGGCCTACCATTCGGTAGGGCAAGGAGGGGGTGCTTTAGCCATGCTTGGGCTCCTTCCTCTCTCGTACCAAGACCCCCGAACCTAGTTTCTGGTAATGAAGGGCGAGTAACCTTATTAAATTTTGGGCTAGTCAAACTTGGGTTTCCTAATTCTCGATAAAAATTAGGTGGCGACTCTTTGTCTCTAGGATCACGTGAGGAAGTCCTAGTTTTCCCCGAAGTGTGCTCCTTGGGATTCGTCTCGGGACACTATCGAGGGAGAATGCCAGGAGTGACCCCTTATTCCGTATTACATGGTCCACAATATGGCGACTTTGCTGGGGACTTGAACATGAAATCGATGGTTTCTTGTTCTTCAAGGGTTTAACTTGAGCCAATGAATATCCTTGTTATTAATTCGATAATCGTGTTATTTTTGCCTGTATTTGCACTTGAATTGTTCTTTCACCGTGACTGCTTGAGACCATTGCCTTATGGGTGGAGGCCCTCTTTCTTCCATTTGTCAATAGACTTTGGTAGCATGTAGTCACCGTTAGCCTTGTATTGCGTGCGGTATATAGAGCCCATGTGTGAATGACACGCCCTCGGGGAGGTGGTCACCCACACCGCTGAGCTTGCTAATGGGCCCTTTATGAGACTAAAACCCAGCCTTTGCATATAGTTTCTATAGAACCCTTCAATTAGGATTTTGATTATCATCTTTGATTAGGACAATGTGATGAATTATTGGTGTTTGCCCATAAAGGATTATGTGGATGATGAGGATATGTATGAAAAGGCATCATCAAACCTTGTATGGTGGATTCCTCAACAGTAGTATGGTCTTTATCCAAACATCCAATCATTATTCAAGGATAATTTTTGAAAATTTTGAATATACAAGCACTTCTTTGAAAAACTCGAGTCTTTTGAAAATTCTGGGAGTATCCCTATTGAAAATTTTCTTTGAAATTCCTTTCACAAAATCCAAAATTCTCCCTAGATTTTAAAGAATTTCAAAATTCCTAATTTAGTGATTCAAGTTTAAAATCTCCTCTCAGATTTTAGAGGATTTCAAACTTCCTACCTTGATTTTTAGAAATCATGATTCCACACTTTGATGATTCAATTCTAGATTTTAGAATTTCAGATTTTCCTACCTCGATTTTCAAGAATCATGATTTCACACCACAAGCATTGATGGTTCAAAGCTATTTTTGAAATTTACAAATCTTCCCCTCTCTTTCAAGATTTTCATGAAAAAATTCAATTTTGTAAACCTGAGCCATCAAGAATTTCAAAGCTAAAAATCCTTGGATAAAGATTGGATTAGTAAGATGATTAACATACTCAAGGAATCTTATGTGTTTATGTGCTGATATGCTAGGTCCAAGCTAGATTAAGGTGCATTGCATACACTACACGAGCATTGTATAAACGACTCACGAGCGCGACACCTATAATATACTTTTGAAAAGAAAAATTATTTTCCCCAAAATTTTGAAAACTTGAAGTGACTTTTTTGTAGAAAGATTTCTTTGATTTTAGAAAGTGTTTTTTAAAAAGGAAATGATTTTCAATCCACCTTTTGTAAAATATCATTCTTTGAAAATTCTTTTGCAAATAAGACACCTAATTATTTTAAAATCCCTAATAAAACAGAGAAGAGAAGATAGGACCAAAAAGTTGTACTCCATCCTGGGTCAGAGTTTCGAACAGTCGTTTGATCAGATTAGGATTTGAAGAAGGAACAGCCGAGTCGACTAGGGTTGAGGGTATGGCATACGAAGCCGATATGGAAGCTAGGTTGGCCGCAATGCAAACTGCATTGGATCAAAGCAAAGAGCAGAGTCAGGAACAACTTGCTACTATGATGAGAATAATTGAGCAACTGACTAATATGCCACCACCACCGCCTCCGCCTTCGGTGGATCACGAGGAAGAAGACTTTGGGGAGATAGTTCAACCAAAGGTTCAGCTAGATCAGGAAACTCGGGACAAATTGGCTAAGATCAACAAGCTTGAGAGTGTGATCAAGAAGTGCAAAGGGGTTGATGAATATCTGTTCGATATAGAAGGTCTGTGTGATGCTCTAAAAGCAAAACTCCCTGACAAGTTCAAAATGCCTCATATCAAATTCTTCGACGGAAATGGAAATCCAAAGAGCCATCTGAGGCTTTATGTAGGAGTTTTATAGCCCATGGGCATTGGGTCTAACTGTTTTTCCGTGTTGTTTCAAAGAACTCTGATTGGAGTAGCACAGTCATGGTATCTGACCTTAGAATCAGCTGTGGCCAAAGATTGGGAAGCCCTGACTAGAGCATTTATGGCTCAATACTCATACAATCAGTCATTCGATATTACTACAAGAGATCTGGAAACCACTAGGCAAGAGTGCGAGAAATCCTTCGCACGATTCCTTACTCGTTAGAGGGCTAAGGCTGCTCAGATGATGAGCAGGCCTACTGAGAAAGAGCAAGTCCAAATGATCATCAAGAACCTATAGTGAGTATCTTGATAAGCTTTGATTCTAGTCTATCATAACATTTGAACAACTGTTTGACATAGGTACACTCATCAAAGATGCAATCAGGGATGGGACAATCAAGAAAGAGAACACGAACAATCAAAGGCCAGTCTATCATCAGTCCGTTGACGTTAATGCATTATCTCCTCAACCTTTTCAGAAAGAACATCGAAGTACTACTGCGGCAAGAAGAAGTCAAAACTAGGGGCAGTCAAGAGGAAAGAGGGTGTTTTCTGAATTAGGAATGTCTCTAAGCACAACATTGGAAAGAATGTTGGAAAGAGGGTACTTGAAGAAGTTAGATCCAATACCAACTCCAGACCCACTTCCATAAAATTTTAGGATGGATTTATACTACAACTTCCATCAAGGACATGGCCATGGTACCAACAAGTGTTGGAGGATCAGACATAAAATTCAAGATCTAATTGATAATGGGATCATTACCCCTCCACCTACACAGCCAGATGTCAACAAGAGTTTCAAGGTTCCACCACCATGAGATATCAGTTTAATTAAAATAGGGCGTGAATCCTACGACCCTATGTTGTACATCACATCACTAGACCAACCAACCATATCTATTAAGCTTCCAAAAGATTCGATGATTTGTACAATAAGAGCTGGAGAAGAAGAGATGGAATTTAAAGAATATATGAATGCTAGGATGACCGCTATAGAATCTACTATCAACCAAATCAGTGAACTGCTTATGCAAATGATGGGTGTGATAAAACAATTGGCTAACACAACACCTCTAACTCCACCTCTTGCACCTTGTGACAATAATGAGTGGTTTGAAAGATTGGCTAATCAGGAATACAAACTCTAGATAAGGAAATCCTTGACAAGCTCACCAAGAATGGTATACTGGAGAATCCGCCCCGCAAGAGCAGAAGAATTGATGACCGTAAGTTTGATAAGGAGGGATTATTTGATATGCCCAATGCAAGGCCTTCAAAAAAGTTCAAAGGACCACTCAAATTGAACAAATATCCTGATATCAATGTATTGGTACCACAATTGCCAAAGAAGAATACTAGAGTTGTAAGGGGAAACAAGAATCAGGGGCATTAAAAAGAGAAGAGAAAATTTTCTGAGCTAGGAATGTCACAGGGCAGTGCACTTGAAAAAAATACTAGAGGAAAGGTAATTAGAGAAGCTAGAACCCAAGACAGAACCTGATCCACTTCCACGAGGCTTCAACACTGAGTACTATTGTAATTTCCATCATAGCCGTATGCATAGCACATATAGGTGCTGGAGACTCAGGCATTAATTCACGACTTGATCGAAAAGGGTATCATCATTCCTCCACCACAAAAGGCCCGAGGAATTGGCCAAAGAATTCGAGCCTTTGTTGAACAATGAAGAATTTGGGAGAGCTTACAAAGGGTAGTGTTATGATGATATTTAGAATAGCTGCTTGTTGAAGCCAAATGAATGTTTAAAAAGGAATAAGCATGTCACAGTGTCACTCCACTTGAGATCCAGTTGAGTCTAGTCCAATCTATTTTGTGTTTTAGAGTCTTTTCTTATTATCGAGTCTGTCTGTTATCGAGTTGTTTTCAAGTACTGTAATCCTTCTCTTTTGAAGTAATGAAATGAAATCTTGATTTTCTTGATCTAATGCGCCTAGTCATGAATGAATGAATCACTAAGTTGAAATGTGTCATTTCTCTGATTCTTGTGAAAAATACTCTGTTGATAAATTTTTTGCATTGAAAAGAATCCTGAAAGGATCAAAGTTGATTTTGCGTAGACACCGAAGAAAGCTAAGAATTGAATTAGTCTTACCTTAAGAATCTTGAGATGTTGTTCCTTAAATCTTGAAAAGATATACTTGATAGTGACTTGGGACTAGCATAATTCCTTGATCTTCCCACTTCAAAATCTTGAGCCCAGAAAAATGAGTCATTCAAAGTTGTCTAACCTGTAAGCCATGTATAGTTTGTCCTTGATGGTAGCCAAACATTTCAAATGAACTACTTCTCTAAAAAAAAAAGAAGCTCGCTAGGATGAAAACCAAAAAGAGAGCCTAGGCAAAAGTTAGAGCATGAAAAAAAATAAGAAAAAAATTGTATGTTGTTTTCAAGAACCTGATCCTAGCTAGTCAAAACTTTAGAGAGAAAAGAAAAGAAAGAAGAGGAGAAGAGGAACGAAAATGAAGAAGATCGAGAAATCGGGAACATGAATGATCCCAAAGCTTTGATTTGTAATTTCTTTAAGTAAAGCCCAAAGATTTGAAGGGCTAATCTTGCTCAGAAAACATGTATGATGTATGATGATGAGAAATGTAAAACTGGCTGGCTAGTGAAAGGGTGAAAAGAATCAACCGTCAAAAACAATGAAGAGAAAAAGAAAAGAGAAAAAAAGAAGAGAAAAAGAAAAGAAAAAGGAGAGGTAGTTTAGTTTCTTTCAAAGCTACCACAAGTGCCTTGCTTTAGAATATCTGTCTGATGACATGGCTTGAAAAGTCCCCCCAATTCTTGAATCCTTACACTTTCAAAACCTCTAGCCTTCAAGGAACTACGCTTGACCTACCTCCAATTACTGAAAGTGAATTCATTTACGTAGGCAACCTACTCGGTTCGGTCACTGCTTTCAAGACTTGGCTAAACTACATTGGACCTGATTCCCACTTGGGGATAAGTAGGCGAACTTCCCTGGCTCTCGGTCCCTGAACCTTGCAAACTAGGGGCAAAGCTTTCAAGTTTGCCCAGAGCCTTAAGATATCACTGCCACACTAGGGGCGAATTGCATTTTCCCAAACTTCCATTTATCCCCATCAACTAGGGGCAAACATCGTTTTCTTGTACCCCTTTTCATATCATAAGCAAATCCTGAGCCCTCAAGTATATCTTTGAAAACATTTGAAATGAATTGTCTCTTATTCTATAAGCTAAGGCACTAATTCAAAGCACATTTCAAAAAAAGCAAAGGATTGATTGATATCCATATGGAGTATTTTCAAGGCATTACTTTATCAGCCGAGTATTATCATAATAAGATGAGAAGTGCACATGAAAGCAAAGAGATACGTCAAACATGACAAACACACATTAAGATTAAGGAAAATTGGGTTTTCTCCTCCAAACTTCTATTTCAGTATCAAGAGTGTTATCTTCCTATGTCAATGTCTGTCGTGGTCAAGGCTATCATTGTCTAGTCTGTGATCTCAAGTGTGTGGGTCTAGAGTGGTCTATAATAAATTTTCAAAACTCTACTAGCATCCAAATGTGGATACAAGTAGAAGTTCCCAACAATGTTCTTGCATCAATTAATCATGTTAATCAGAAGATCGGCCTTGGATGTTAATCTGAGCCATTGTTGAAATAGATCAGAGTGCTTTACATGAATATTTGTTAGAATTGGTTGAAGACTTGTGAAGCTCGTCAAGGTCATCAGATCTTTTGAGTACCTATCAATTGTGAATCAGAATTGTGACATTGGGAACTCTTGTTTTGACCCTGGATTGGTTCGATCATGATATATAAGCCTTAAGAGTGCCTGAAACTTGTTGGAACTAGTTTGAAGGACCCTTGGGAAATTGAATTTTGGTTAAAGAAAAGTCCCCAGGCATGAAGAATCGAGGGAACCACCGCTTGAAAATAGTTGAGAATTGATGATTTACAGTGAACTCCTGTTGTTTTGGGTTGATTATGTGTCATCCTGGAACATGGACATTTGGGTCTACTGTCACTCAAGAATTACATCCAGAAAGGATTTGCAGAAGATGGATCGAAATTCAGAATAAGGTCAGAATAAACTAGATGTATTTGCAAGAACGTTTGAGCTAGTCGAAGCACCGATATGAGTCTCAGATTGAATCAGCATGGCCTCCAGAATATGGGCTCACGTCTCAGGAATCTCAGATATCTCCCCAAGTAGAGAACTTTTAGATATCATCAGAATCACCTCCGGAAGAAAGGCATACTTCAGCAAACTCGTGAATCATAGAATCTCCCCAACAGAGAACTTTCAGAATTCGTGTTGTCCCTAGCAGATATAGGGTATCTATTAGCATCAACTATCAGAAATGCCTCCAGATATAGGGTACCCATTAGAATTATGTATCTCAGAATCATGCATTAGGATTGCCTCCAGATATAGGGTTTCTCTCAAAATCGTGTGTATTTCAGAATTTGTATCCATGGGTTGCCTCCAGATTAAGGGTATCTCTTAGAATTTGTATCCATGGGTTGTCTCCAGATATAGGGTTTTTCTCAAAAAAACATGTGTATTTCAGAATTTGTATCCGTGGGTTGCCTCCAGATGAAGGGTATCTCTTAGAATTTGTATCTCTGGGTTGCCTCCAGATATAGGGTTTCTCTCATAATTGTGTGTATTTTAGAATTTGTATCTGTGGGTTACCTCCAAATGAAGGGTATCTCTCAGAATTTGTATTTATGGATTGCCTCCAGAATTAGGGTTTCTCTCAGCATCAGTATTGCCTCCAGATAAAGAGTATCTCTCAGCATCGTGTTGCCTCCAGATAAAGGGTATCTCTCAGCATCGTGTTGACTCTAGATATAGGGTTTGTCTCAGCATCATGTTGCCTCCAGATATAGGGTATCTCTCAGAATTGTGTACATCTCAGAATCGTGTATTGGGGTTGCCCCCAGAAGTAGGGTATGTCTCAGAATCAGTGTATCTCTAAAAATTCGTGCATCAGAACAGAAGATTTATCCCCAGCAGAAGGACCTGTTTTAGAAGAATAGAAGATTTGTCCAGCAGAAGGAGCTATTTTAGAAGAACAAAAGATTTGTCTAGAAGAAGGACCTATTTTGGAAGAACAAAATATTTGTCTCCGGCCACTACATCAAAAAATGGTTTTAGCAAGGAACTGAGTTTGTCGCTATAAGCCCTAATTTCCTCGCCACATTCCTCGTAGTAGTGTTGTCGTTAAAGGGGTGCTGGCGACGACATGTTTTCCTCGCCATTGAAAGTTTTTAGCGATGAAATTATTCCTTGCTATTGGTTTCAAATTTCGTCGCTAAAGCCAAGTATTCCTCACTAAAATCTATTAAGTTTTCATGAAATTGTATCATTTTGCGAGGAAATAGCTTTTCCTCGCCATTGAAAAGCTTTAGCGATGAAATTTTTCCTCGCTATTAGCTTTAGATTTCGTCGCCATAATCAGTTTCCTCGCTAAAAGTCATAAAATTTCATGTATTTCATCATTAGTGATGAAATTTTTGTTAGGGATATATACTAAAAGCCATGCTTTATGTAGTTGATTTATTATTCATTTAATAAAATCAGTTAATCCATTTTTTTTTTAGAATCTGTGTGGGCAATGTTTGTATTATATTTTAATATTATGCATGTGTGTCTCTCATTCTATATAGTAGGTGGTTTGGTGTGTAGAGTTCGGCTTACACACGGAAGATCAGTCCATCAGATATTATAGAATGTAAGATTTTGGTTTACAGTCTTAGATGAGATTGGACACACCATCGGTAGGACTGCAGCATGGTGTTGTAGTAGGTTTGTCTTGACTACGGAAAACGGTATAGTTTCAACTCACTATGCTGGTACACTTTGTGTATTACACGGGACTGACTTGGGGTAATTATCTTTATACTGACTTATAAGATAATTAATACCTCATGGCTATTATGAGTGCTTATGCTCTAAATCCTAAGTTAATTTGTAGACACGTACATTTGATATTTATACTTTGATCCCTAAAAGGGTGAGATCCTTAAATGGGTCAATATCTCATTGGATTGGGTGGCAATGTTAATTGTGTGGTGGATATTAATTAATGATGGAATCCATGTCTCAATTTTGGGATTGATGATGAAAGCTTATAAGTTTTGATTATGTCAAACCCTGCAGGTGGATTTTTTATCCGACATATCAGATAAGTTAAGCAGAGGATCTCAAGGAATTTTAAGAAATTAATTAAATATGATTGTCAGTAATTATATTTAATTAATGGATATCTGTAATCTTAACATGGGGAGATAATAAGCATTTAATAACATGGAGCTCGAAATATATTTTTGAGATAAGGGTAGGAGTGCAATTATAATTCTTTAGTGGTATGAATTATAATTTATGGAAATAGGTATCTGATTCAGTTCGAATTAGGGTTTCCTAATTCCATAAGGAAGCCTATTCCTTATTAACTTCTTATGGTCCCTATCGTAGCCTATATATATGCTGCTTTGGCTCTCTTCTCAGCTAGCGTTTTTCTATATAGAGAATTATAACTCGAAATAGAAAAGAGAAAAAAAAAAAAGAAAAAAAAAGAGGGAGAGCAGAAAACAGAAAGGATTTCGAAAGAGCCCACACTCAGTTCGATATTCTGGCAGCAAAGGAATACGGTAGAAGATCGTGAGCTGTTATCGAGCCCGTGTTCTCGATTCGTCTACTACAGCAATCCGTTTTAGCAGTTTAAGGTAACCCTAGTTCCGCCCTTGTAGGGTTATTGTAGTTTTCACATAATTTTTTGCAGTACCAACTTATACGCGCTGTCAACGAATTCTGGGAACGCAGTTTCCTAACAATTTTTCCTTGCCAAAACTACTTTCTTTAAAAATAAATAAATTTACGTAATTTATATTCCTGTTCCCATTTTATACCAAGCAAAACAATAGTAGACCACAAAATATCATTACATAGACCTGTTCAACACTAATAAAAATTACAAAATACAACTATTTCTTGTCCCTGTTCAAAATTAATACAAACCATAAAATATCCTTACATTGTGTTCATGTTCAAAACTAATAGAAACTAATACATAGTATCATGTAACTAAGCCTCTAGGAATCAACCATGTCCATAGCGAATCTGCAACACAAATACATGGAAAACATTAGTTATACGTTGATAAGAAAATAATAAAGGTATGAAAAATACAATAGAGAAACAATTTCTATCGAAAATCAAACATCCCAAAGAATTGTAATTACAACACAATAATAACTAGAGCTCATCTACCATCCCATATATATAACCACAACAAATAGTCATGTCGCATGGTTATTTTCTTTCAATCAAAAAACAAAACTAGCTTTTTTGGGGGGAATAAGTGTCACGCCCCGAATTACCAAAAATAGGGAAAAATAAATTTCCTTTATGGGATCATAGACACGTGACTGGTTGTGAGTGTCACCTGATTATCCAAACATGCTTATAACAATAATGTGATATGGGAAAGTGACTAAGTTCAGCGGAAGCAGAAATTTAATACATCCAACTCTTACATCAGTAGTATATTACAGGCCAAAAAGATATCCAAAAGATACATATTACAAGACCAGCTAAACTATTACATCACTAACATAATAATAACAGAACTATAACAAAAGAAAAGCTCCAAAGTCTTCAGCTGGCAAAATCGTAGCCTTCCTCGTAGTAATCTTCACCAGCATAGTCTTCAGTAGTAAAGTCAGCATCTTGATAGCAGTCGGCTCCGTCTGGACCTACAAAGGCTGGACGTGGAAGGTCCAGCGGCATGAAAAGCCGTTAGCAGTTAAGCTAAGTGAGGGTCCCCTTAAGGTTACCACCACTTAAGGCAAGTTATTCTTCATCTCTTCTTATTTATCGAAACCATATCTCGTTCATCATTTCATATTCTTGATACTATGTCTTGTTCCTCTTTTCTTATTCTCAAAACCATCTCTTATTTAAACCCAATCATTCCCTTTGAAACTTAACCCAGAACTGAACTGACCAATGACATTGAGTGAAAGAAGACTTAACTCCAAACGCATTTACTGGTCAAGAAAGAACAACACTCAACAATGAATAGATAACTGTCACCCAACTGGCACTTAAACTGTCGCCCAAATGGCATAAGTGTGCGGGACATTAACAATCTCTTGGTCGAACACGTCATGCCGATCCTCATGTCGCCCGCACGTTACCGAACAAGTCATGCCGATCCTCAAACCAAGGGTACGGGAAATTAATAATCACTTGGACGAACACGTCATGCCGATCCTCAGGTCACCCGTACATAACCGAACACGTCATGCCGATCCTCAGATCAAGGAACAAAACATAACTCACCAATCGACTCCATGGAATAATCGAGAGACCAACTTTGCAAGAATTATCCAAACACAACACAAAAGGTCACGAATCAATTTTGACCGGTAGTCACACGACTAGAAATGAAACCCAACATCCCTTATTCGCATTAAATTTATAATTGAAGGTTTTATCATTATTTTCACGTTCGTACGTTTCATAGTTTAGTTCATTAATATCATCCATTTATAACCATCAGTATTTCGCTTTACGTTCGACATTCCATTTCCCTCTCAATATACTTACAATGGAAACTTTCCCAATCACTTACCAATGCAATAATCGTGCCATTCAACATACTTATACTTTGGGTATGAACTTTCCAATGGGCATTAAACTATATTCACGTAGCTCATGGATTTATAATCATGGATTTAATACCAATAGACATATAGATGAAACCCTTAACATACTCATCTACGCGATAGCACTACCATAGCACAAGATTTTCATAACAACATAGGTACCAAAAAACTAGCATCAACAATCAACACCATGAATAACAAAACATCATACAAAAAGCTATACAATCTGCCAGGATACATTTTCACTATGTTGACTGAATTAACATGATTTATTTGGGCATGATAAATTGCTTTGTAGATCAAACTCAAAACTAAAACATTGTAGATAATAGGAATGTCTTCATGTACAAAACAAAGCTAGCTTTAATTACATTTTTGAGCTACTCAAACTATTTATTTTACAAGACATTTCTTATATCTCGGACTGTTCTATCCCAGATTTATAATAATGCATTGTACGTGAATTTCACCTATAAAGGATGGGTTTTTAGACTGAGCTACAGAGAGATTATTTGTAGATAAATGAGTTAGCTTTCTCCACAAAAACACCTAGCTTAATTCACATTTTTGAGCTGCACAAAACATTCATTTTACTAAACTATGTTCTGCTGAAAGTTTCAATTTCTCAGATTTATAACACTGCGTTGTACATGCATTTCACCCATGAAGGAGTGATTTCTAGACTCAGCTATATATAAGTTATTTGTAGATAAATGAGTTAGCTTTTACCACAAAAACCCTAGCTTAATTCCAATTTTTCTCCTCAAAACATTCATTTTACTAAACTACATTCTGCTGATAGTTTCTATTTTCCCAGGTTTATAACACTGCGTTGTACATGTATTTCACCCATGAAGGAATGATTTCTAGACTGAGCTATAGAAAAGTTATTTGTAGATATATGAGTTAGATTTTACCACAAAAAAACCTAGCTTAATTCGGATTTTTGAGCTACATAAAACATTCATTTTACTAAACTATGTGCTGCTGAAAGTTTCAGTTTCTCAGATTTATGGATTTGTCTTGCATGTCATGAAAACTTCAACACAACAACATCAAACTTCTGCTAAACATTAATACATACTATATATGTTCTAAATTGAGTTAGATTACTCACAATTACTCACAATTTATTCACTAAAGCTTGAAATTTAAGCTTGATATTGGTTGAAGCTTGAATCTTCAAACTTCAAGGATGAACTTCTTCTTCTTCTATTCTTCCATGGAGCTATAACTCTAGCTCTCTCTCCCTCTCAATTATATGCATATTGTAGAGACAAAAGTGTCTCAATTGTGTGTATGTGCATGATATATAGGAGATTGGCATGGCTAGGTGTCAATTGCATGAGTTCATGCAAAGACACATGTCCAATATGTGGACAAATGTCATGGGAGGAGATGACAAGTGTAAGGAGTGGCACATGAGGCTGCCATGTTGCCGGCCATGTGGGGCCCACCTCAGGTTGTGTGCCACTTTCTCAGTTTATGTGCATAAGTTCCTCAGTATACGTGTCGGTCTCGATATACGTACAACCGGGTATTATCTTAAATGTCCGGGTCCGGGTACGGGACTAAGTTAAATCTTATTATGGTCGAGTCGGTATGGTTACTACAGTCAATATGGTAATACTACAACACGTCCATACCGTCACGTAATTAAAATAATAATATAATAATATAGTCGATCCAATGCAGAAATTCAAAAAAGCTGATATTATAATGACAGAAAATTACAGGTGTTACATCTTCCACCACCTATTAAAGGATTTCGTCCTCGAAATCAGAGCTTATCTAATTACAAAACAGAAAAGATATTTCTCTCGTATCTCTGACTCTATTTTCCACGAAGCTTCTCTTTCATCATGATGATTCCATTGAACTTTCACCAATGGGATCTCCTTGTTCCTCAGCTTCTTGGTTTCTCGACCCAAAATCTTGATCGGTCTCTCGGTGTAAGACACGTTGTTATTCACCTCAATGTCCTTGAAGTCGATTACATGTGGCGTTGTGCCCTGATGATACTCCTTCAGCATACTGATGTGAAAAACATTGTGAATACCTGACAACCTTGGTAGCAACATCACTATTTTCTAATATCCTACATGGAATTTCTGGAGAAATTCAGGTGCTACAATAAGTTTTTTGATTTACGAGTTTTGCTCTAATTTGCAAATCGCAACCCGATTTTTCAATCTGTTTGTTCCTATAAGTTTGTTTGAGCTCTAGTCTCATGAAATTTAGACTTTTATTTTACTATTTTGCCATTCAAAATCTCAAATTCGACTTTTTTTTCCCAATGTAATCTATAAACTTGCGTAAGTCTACTTAGTCCTATGTGAGGTGGGAAGGCCGATTAGGTTTCCCTCCAATAGTGGGTTGACCGAATTCCATTCGGTTCGTTCCTTCAAGTCTATTTAGTATTATTGACAGAGCAACCATGTGACATTAGGGAAAAGAAACAAATACAATAGAGGTGAGAACTTGAACTATCCCATCGTGAAACAACAAAGCTGTCCAAACAACACTTAATATTGGAAGGGAAAAACTGAGTTTTGAACCCATATATAAAATAAATAAAAAAAATAAAAAGTGTGGAGAAGAAAGCGAGTGAGGCTGTGAAAGACACATAAGCTTTAACTACTTGGTTCAAGAATATGGAGGCGAAGGCATGAATCTTACGAGAAAAGCAGCAAGAAGCCCACAGGTCTCCAGATTTTTGCTGTGTTGTCCCTAGCAAGTTAAATAAACTCCTCCATCAACTGTGCTGAAAAATATAATTATACCAATAGACACTATCAACCTATGAACTAAAACACATAAAGAGACTATAAGACATGAGAGAGAGAGATAGAGAGAGAGAGAGAGAGAGAGAGACTGACATTAAATGCATTTTATATCAGACGGAGAGTCTGCTCTCACCAAAATCTTGGTCAGATGAAGTCCCTTGTATGTAATAAAACAGAATGAAAAAAGTGCAGATATGGGTTTCTTTGTGTGAGAATGTTTAACTGAAGCTTGTCAACTGAGGGGGAAAAAAAACCAAAATCATAAAGCTTGTCAACTAAGGGGGAAAAATCAGTTCTAGAGAAGAACTAGTATAGATGGGTTACAATTGATTTGCCTCCTGCAATTGAAGAAATTTACAAGGTACCAATGTACCATTGAAATCAGTTCTAGAGAAGAACTAATTTGTTAAATAACAAATCAACATCATTCCAAAGCAAAAGGCATCGTAAAAGTATAATCTCTTAAAAATTTCTCGAAAAGCACGGTAAAAAATACAAGTCTTTAAAAATTAGCAGGCTTTAGCAAGTGTGCAAGCATACGAGTTTTGTGAACCCTTAGTGTGGCGTCAATTGTAGCCTAAGCTCTATATCGGCTCCCCAATGATGGCTTGATACATGCACTCCTTTAACCCAAATAGCAACTAAACGTGCTCAAATACATTTCACCGTACAATTGGGCCTACTTATCAATATAGACGCCCAATACAAACTAAACAATATACGTCTATAAACTAACACATGCTTTTCATACAAAATTTGAATACATGTCAAGAAATCATTCCAAAACACATAGTTGAATCACTCACTTCCGAATAATGCTCTTAAAAAAGAAAACCCGAGCACAAAGATCATGCAGAAGTCCGTCTAGTACGATTCTTATCAATCAGAAGTCCGATTATCAACTTTTTAGGAAAATTATAGAAAACAAGTTTTCGGAAAACTTATCCGAACAAGACATAGTGGATATCAAAATAATGGCCTTACCACGAGGAGTTCGAATATCCGATAAAATAATTGGATTAATGGACAGATCACCAAAAATGAGCGTCGCAGGCTTGAAGGAAACAAATCTCCCTTTTCTCTCTCTTCCTCTTAGAAGCAAATTAGGTTTTGACTACAAAAATATCTCACCTCTTTCTATATATAGCCACGACTCTCGAAAATTATGCTTACCTCCCTGCAAGTTCTCAAAACTCCTAATTATTCTCCGAAACTTCTCACATGCCTAATTCATTGCTTCACGAGTTGAAACTAAAAATTAAAAAAGTTTTCATCTAAGTCCTATTTGGTTGCTAAAATGCGATTCCACATAACTTTCCGAAATTGCTAATCAGCCTACCAATTATGTAGCATTTTAATTCATCCTCACCAGGATACTAAAATTAACAACATAACTATATTCCAAACCAGAAAATAATACAGATAGTGGAATACACAGGTAAACATTTATTTTCAGATAAATATTTAGGGTATTCCACCATGATCGTCTCAATCTCGGAGAGACGTCACAACATCAAAAGACTCATTCAACACAGTCTCAAAGGGTCCTCTTATATAAATACCCAAATCAACTCATGAGTCGCAACTCACTCACACATGTGCCACAAATGCACATCACATCACATTAACATGCATGACAGTGTAATGAAATGCAATGACACAATTACGGGTGTTATATTTTTAGTTCCCACTCAGCCCGTACACAGCCTCCCCATAGGTCAAAGATGTTGTCTTGGACCAATTGTTAATTGTCTTGAAAAGCGTATGACCAGCCATCAAAATTAATAGTATGTTTTTAGGTTGTGAAAATGCATAATTTTGGACCAAAAATTAAATACCAGGGGACATGTCATTGGAATAGGCAAATGGTATGCTTTTAGGTTGTCAAAATATTTAATTTTGGATAAGAAAATCTTAGAAAGTGTCATTGGAATAGGCATTGGCATAGTGACTCAAACCATATCTTTGTAGTTTGTTTACCATCTACATAGTTTTGTACTGACATAATTTACCATGAGATTTGGCAAAAGTGAACAAACTGGTATCTCTTTCCCTTCTTCTCATAAAATGGCTAGTAGGTAATGGTTTGTTGTCAATTAAAGGCGTTCAATCATTCTGTAATAATGGGTGGCACGACTATAAAGTTTGTGTGCTCTTGTATGCAACACCCAAGTATAGGTAGACATACAAGTAGTAATCTGGATAGGACCAGGTCGATCCCACAGGGAAGGTAGATAGCTACTAACTGTGGATACCAGCATTTGGGCTCACTTCTTAAAACATTTCAAATTCAAAGAGTCGCCACTTAATTTTTTTTAAAGGAAAATTAAGAAACCATTTTAAAAGAAAACTGATCTTTTACGAAACCAAAGATAAATCGGGTCCAGGGATTATGGAATGAGAGGAGTAGGAGCCCGGCGGACTAAAACACATAGGCCTGTACTCAACATCCTTTTTAATCGAATTATTAATCTAAGCATGCCCTTAACTAATATATATATACATTTACATTACAAAAGCATGTTTGAAAGGGTATAAGATTGCTAATGATAAAATATCATTCAAAAACCACATAATTCAAGTAGCTAGCAAGATGATGTGTAAATAAGGAACTAGGAAACTTACCCGAGATCTAGCTGTAATATGGGTGTCACGCCCCGGCATAGCTAAAATAGGGAAAAATTTTGAATTTTCCATCTTGGACCCTGAGGCACGTGACTTGTTGCATTACCGAATTGTCCATCACCAAATGCTAATAATAAACAACATAACTAAAGGGATAAAACCAACAGCAGCTAACAAGGATATATTATAATAAGAGGCCACAATACTAGTTAACTATTACATCATGGTAGATACATCAGAGTCTTATGGCTCTAGGGCCTTACAGAACTATTACAAAAGATAGATGAAGTCCTCTGCTAGAGGTTACAACCAAAAACATTTACAAAGACATCCACTAGTCTTCTCTCTAACTAGCATATCCATAGCCATCTTCAGTGTACTCTTCCTCCATGTTCTCCTCTTGCGTAGCATCACCCGTGTACTCATCACCTGGATAAGCTGGACATGGGAATGTCCAACGACATGAACGTTGTCAGCTTATGAAAGCTGAGTGAGAAAACTAAATCAAATGGAACTTATATAGTCACACACAACAAGAAACATATTTACTACTTTTATTACGTCTATTAAAGTTCTCTCACGTTCTCACTGTCGGACTATAACCACTTACGTGCCCATACAGGCATTCGAAGAGAAAACAAACAATCGATACAACTCGCTTCAACATCTCAGAACACTGTCACAGTCCATTGCCGAAGTCTATTTCGGAGTCCTAACTCCAATCAACAACACCAAAAAAAGGCAGTCACTATTGCACAACTAAGTCACTTTGTACTTGCCAATTGTAACCAATCCCTCTTTTGTTAACCAAACCATCTTGCACTGATCAAATCCATCTTTTATTAACCAAACCATCTCGCACTGACTAAACCATCTTTCATTAACCAAAACACTCCTAACCTTCACTTTGTCACAAAGAACCAGAGTGTTCCCACAACCTTCACGGAACCATCTTGTACTAACCAAACCATCTCTCATCAACCAAAACATCTTTCACCAACCGCCTTGTCATGAAGAACCACCACTTCGCCATCATGAAGAACCGAAGCATTTTTGGAGTACAAGAACATCCATTCCATCACTAAGATCCGAAAGAAGTCTTCACTCTAAGAACCACCACTTCTCCATCACGAAGAACCGAAGCGTTTACGGAGTGCAAGAACATCAAATCCATCCCTAAGAACCGAAAGGAGTCTTCACTCTAAGAACCACCACTTCTCCATCACAAAGAACCGAAGTGTTTACGGAGTGCAAGAACATCTAATCCGTCACTATGAACTGAATGGAGTCTTCACTCTAAGAACCACCACTTCTCCATCACAAAGAACCGAAGTGTTTACGGAGTGCAAGAACATCCATTCCATAACAAAGAACCGAAAGGAGTCTTCACTCTAAGAACCACCACTTCTCCATCATAAAGAACCGAAGTGTTTACGGAGTGCAGAACATCATTCCATCACGAAGAATCGAAAGGAGTCTTCACTCTAAGAACCACCACTTCTCCATCATAAAGAACAGAAGTGTTTACGGAGTGCAAGAACATCCATTCCATCACGAAGAACCGAAAGGAGTCTTTACTCTAAGAACCACCACTTCTCCATCATAAAGAACCGAAGTGTTTACGGAATGCAAGAACATCCATTCCATCACTAAGAACTGAAAGGAGTCTTCACTCAAAGAATCACCGCTTCGTCATCACGAAGAACCGAAGCGTTAACCATACCCCCTTGCGTCCCGAAGACCCGAAAGGATACACAATAGTCATCACTTCACAACCCATCAATCACATCCTTTACTCACTATCCTGGCCTCCGCGGTTGATACACACATCACGAAGACCATATCCACTTCATCATGAAGGATCAAAATGTTACACACATCACGAAGACCGTATCTATTTCTTCACGAAGAATCAAAATGATACACACGTCACGAAGACCATATCAATTTTGTCACGAAGAATCGAAATGATACATAACTTTCATATTCGTCAACCATACCTTTTTCTCACTATCCTGACCTCCATTGCCTAGATTACCTATCCGACAATTATCCTTAGCATAATCTGCTTCTAACATAGCACAGTCGACCCTTATGTTTTTCCCGACCGCACATTCGTCACTCATTTCAGAATTTAGTTCATTAAAGGACTTTCGAATATGCTTTCGAAGTCACGATTATACATCCGTCATTCTGTTTTATGTCATAATATACTTACAATGGAAACTTATCCAATCACTATCAACACAATAATCGTGTCGTACAACATACTTATAGCTTGGGTATGAACTCTCTATGGTCATCACACTATATTCATAACAACGGAAACCTAGCGTGTAGCTCGTGGATTTAATACCAATAATATATAGATGAAACCCTTAACATACTCATCTACTCGATAGCACTACCATAACACAAGATATCCATAACCACAAAGGTACCGGAAAGCAAGCATCATTAATAAACACATCATACAAGTATTTATACAATCTGCCAGGAATTAATTTTACTATGTCGACTGAATTGATATGATTTATTTGGGCATGATAAATTGATTTGTAGATCAAACTCAAAACTAGAACATTGTATATAATTGGATTATATTCATGTACAACAAAATCTAGCTTCAATTACATTTTTGAACTGCTCAAAATATTTATTTTACTTAGCCATTTCTATATTTTCGGACTGCTCTGTCCCAGATTTATAGTACTGCGTTTCATGTGCATTTCACCTATCAAGGAGTCATTTTTAGACCAGGCTATAGAAGAGTTATTTGTAGATAAGTGAGTTAGATGTCTCCACAAAAAAACCTAGCTTAATTCAGATTTCGGAGCTGCTTAAAACACTCATTTTACTAAACTACATTCTGCTGGAGGTTTCTGTTTCTCATATTTAAAGTACTTCGTTGCATGTACATTTCACCTATGAAGAAGTGATTTTCAGACTGACCTATAGAAGAGTTATTTGTATATAAATGAGTTAGATTTCTTCACAAAAAAACCTAGCCTCATTTACATTTTGTAACCGCTCAAAATGTTCATTTTACTAAGACAACATTCTGCTAAAAGTTTCTGCTTCCCAGATTTGAAAATTTATCTTGCATGGCATGAATCTCTCAAACTATCAACATCAAGCACATAATAAACATTACTACATACTATATAGGTTCTAAAGTGAGTTAGAATACTCACCTAAACTTGAAATTGAGCTTGGGCTTTGGATTTGAGCTTAGGAAGTTTGAACACAACTTCAATGGTGGATGTTCCTTCTTCTTCTTCTTCTTCTTCTACTCTTGATTGTGTACTTCTTCTTCTTCTAGGGACTCTTGTAGGTTCTTCTAAAACTTCTTATTACAAATTATAAGTCTCCGTGGCGGTGTTTATATAAGTGTATGGGTGCATGTTTGAAGGTGCATGCAAGGAAAAGAGATGAACACAAGACTTCTTCCTAATTCCTCTTCTCTATCTCCTAGTATCTCTCATCTCCTAACTTATGTGCAGATTTTGGTGGCCAAAAGAATGAAATGTATGAGTGTATGCATGGTTATATAGTGCTAGGTGTAGTGACAGGTGTCAATGTGCATGGATGCATTTGTGCAGGCATTGACATGTGTCAAGGTTGTGGACAAGTGTCCAACATGAGATGGTGACATGTGTCTAGGGGGTTGCATGTGCAACAAGTGGCCGACCATGTGGGGCCCACCTTGGGTTCTCTGCCACTTTCTCGATTTATGTGCATAAGTTCCTTGATACGCGTGTTAGTCTCGATTTACGTGCAACTGGGTATTATTTCTATTATCCGGGTCCGAGTACGGGAGTAAGTTTAGTCTTTCTACGGTCGAGTCGGTGAGGTGATTACAGTCTAATTAGTAATTACATACACTGATACGGTCACACAAATAAAATAATAATATAATAATATACCAGACATGGAAATCCATAAAACTCCTACTATTGAACGTTGAGAAATTACAGGTATTACAATGGGAAACGTGCAATGCATACAAAATAGAAATCCTAAGAAAAGGTCTCTAATCACATACACATAAGGCAAGACCTAATCTAAGGTGTCGTGCATGGAGTCAAAAAATCAATAAGATCAACAGGTAAAATAGACTAGAGAAAGAGTCAATAGATTGTACCTTGAAAGCACTACAAAACAAAGGGTAAGTCTATATGCTTTGAACAAGATATACTTTAGAATCCTAAGCAACATGCTTAAATTTCTAGATTAAATCCACTAAGCATAGAAATAGTTGATATAATTATGACTTCTCTAAGTAGTTGGAAATACAACACTTCCATAGATACGTAAGTCTCAACTAGGAGCCAATAGAATGTCCATATGGAGATGGTGTAGTTCCAACATGATCGTAGAGAACCCATAGTTATATTCAACTAAGTTCAATCAAATGCAACCTATTCAAAAATGAGTCCTAGCTTCAAGTGTCAACATACAAGGATGAATGCATGAGCATGGACAAGAGTGATCTATGAACTACTCATTGATTTGGATCATTTAAACTCTAGGTTTAAACTTAATTGTCATTATTAGAACATGGTTTGAATCCTAGGACATTAGGAGTCCATTAGATTAAAGTTGTTCCAAGTTTTATCAAAATTGTGACAGAATTGTAAGAATTACAAAGAGCAGACCAGACTGTCAAAAATAAAAATAAAATAATTGCAACGGTTGGATCTTAATGAATTTCGAGTATGTTGTGCCTCTGGGAGTTAGCTTCTAAGCCAAAAAGAAAATCAAAGATCCAACGGTTAGTCTCTGGGAATAGGGTCATAACCAGGCATCACTTAGAAATTTTCAACTCTCTGTCCAGAGTTTTTGTATGATTTTCTAAAAAAATTTAAAGTATCAGAATCACTTTGATCGTTTTAGGGTATCTACCTAACGCATTGAACTACTTAGAAAAATTTATTTGAGGTCAAGAAAACATGATTAAGGCTCTGATTTACACATTTTAAAATTAACTTGCTATTCTGGAATTTTGGACAGAGAGCAACCTACTCACAAATCATAAGGCCAAACCATACTAAATATAAGATTTCATCAAAACAAAAGTTCTAGTGACACATGTATGAGTTATTAACACTCTCCAATTGGTCTCACTCAATTCTCATGGACCATGATTTAATTAAAAATCTTTGATCTCAGTGAGTTCATAAGTTCACTGCACCATTGTGGAATTGGTATTCAAAATCTTAACTAAACTCAAACTACACCTAATTCCTCTCCCAAATACATGTTCCTTAAGGAATATAGATCAATTTTCATTATTTCTCCTCCCAAGTTAATGGTCCTTGGAGATACATATCATTGAATTCATATGAACCTTCATGGAATAAGAGAAGGATTCCATGGATACTTCAAACTAGAGGGTCCAAACCATAGATCTAGTCTTGGGTCCCATAGTTATGTGAAGATGTGGACATAATCAACCTTGATTTCCATATAAGTCATGAGACCATAGAAAATCAGAGGACAAAATTCAAAGTGGATTCACATGAGACATTGAAGGTCTCATGAACCTTTAAAGATGACATAAACAGGAGAAAACAAAACCAAAGTTTATTGGAAAGTCTAGACCACAAATCCTTTTATATGCTTTTTAAATCCGAGACTCTTATTTAAATCCAAATCAATGACAACAAGAAAGGATTCAATCACAATTCTTGGTGGTGTGTGATGAAATGAGGTAAGAATAGAGGTTTTGAAAATGTGTAAAAGATCCTAAATCTATGAATTATGATTGAATCTTGCCTATTTCTATCTAGGATTTAGAAGGTTACCTCTATAACTTCGGAGACTCTCCTTGATTTGATGAAGATCTTCCAAAGTTCTTCAAGTTCCTCTTCAATTTCTTCAAACTCTTATTGGTTTCTTCCAAGTTCTCTTGATTTTCTTCAAAATTCTTCTCAATTACTTCTTGAAATTAGCTCTTCAGACTATTTCTCTTTCATACGTATTTCAGATCCAAGTTCCTTCGAATCACTCAATTTCCTTCTTTCTCTCAATTTGAAAACTTAATTTGAAGAATCTTCTGAAGAACTTGAATCGTTTGGAAAGTCTTCGAATTTCGCCGGTCGTTGTCGTCATCAGTATTTAGAGGTAATAATCCCCTGAATTCGACAATCGGTCAAAAATGGGGTGTCTACACTAACTTAGACTAATCTCGAAAAGGAAATTAAAAAATTCAATGTTTTTGTGAAATACAAAGTTCCACAGATTACTAACTAATAAAATGAAGCGATTAAATTAAACTAATAATTAACTAACTAACGACAACAATGTTAACTGGTTTTTAACTTTATAAAGAGGAAGCGTTGGGATCACACGAATCCATAGTAGCCTAACCATCTACCATGTGCTTCAATAATGCTCAATGGAGTACACCCCTTGACAGTATTCTATATTTTTCTAAAAAATAAAGATGCAATAGTCATTTTATGACCGGGACTATATCCTCACAGATAATTTAAAATATGTAGAAGACGATTTAAAACAATAGTTAAGACTCGCACTATGAATGGTGTGTGCAATCAAAATTGTTTGCAAAAGTCATTCAAGAAAATAGCCTTCAGGCTTAAAGTTAAGAAACTGTTTTGACAAACTGAGATTAAAGGGACAGTTTGATAACATATTTTGAAAATAGTAATTCTAGGAATACCACAAAGGATCATCTCAAGATTCTGCAGGTTTGATTGATCGACGCGCCCTCAATCGATCCAATTGCATCGTCTCTCAATCGATCGAAATCTCTTCGATCCCTTGACTGTTCCTCAGTTCGATTGATCAAAATAGCTTTGATCGATTGAACGCCAGTTTTCTAGTGTTTGCATGGCAGAGGCTGGAGATCACTATTTCATCGTGATCTCCCAACTCTGAGACTACTCAAACATTATCTGTAGTGCAACAGATTGGTTTTTAATGTGAGAAAGCATCGAGGATTTGTTTTGTTGAATTTTAAACATATAAACTACAAAAACTATGGATTTTATCTAAAAGCATGCAAACCTACAATTCCAACAAGTTAACACTACCAAAAACTACAAGGAGAATGTAAATACACAATATTAAAGAACTTGTGATAAATGAAAACTTGTATCAACTTCCAAAACCAAATCAAACTTCAAGCTTTAAACCTACAAAATAAACAAAACTCTCTATCTCTCTCTCTAAAACTGAAGAACAAAGTGTGGGCGTCCTGTTGGACGTGTTTATAGCAGTTATTTATACATAAAGCAAAGCTAGGGTTGTTTGCAATATGTATACTGCATACCCGCAAAATTCTGGTAAACCCATGTTCGAGCGATCGAACATATCTCGATCGCTTGAACTTTCAATCGCTTGAGATGTCTTTGATCTATCAAAGTCATCTTTTCCTTTTGAAATGTTTCCTTTGCATCTTGGCTTTACCCTTTTTCTTTTAAGTCATCCCTGCACACAGCAGCACAGCATATCTGCATAAAATAACGGATAAAACAATAAAATTCATCGTAGATTCATCTCATTGTATATAAGCTTGCATTGTAACACAAACTACAGCTAAACTAGGGAGTTGTAAACTAAATTAGTATATTTTCTTATTATAGCACGGTTGTATTTTACAAATACCCATACTTGTCACAACCCCCAACTAGTCTATTGCTAGTCCCTAGCAATAAGTCAATATAAAAATAAGCTACACTAACCTACAACGACTAATAAAAGAAAATAAACTAAACTAAGTCAACCTAAATAGAAAGAGATCTTCTAACTCAGTTTCGCAGGAATCACAGTTGCATTTAGCTAATGCAACAAGCCTTTAAACCCCTAGGTTCCCCCTAGTGGACCAGTGTTGTATCGTGTTACAGTGAATATACCCACAAAAAATTCTTGTATATAGAAACAGATAAAACATCTTTAAACTATTCTCTCTCGGTCAACTGATAACTTTGCTCTACAATAACACATTATTTTCAATCAAACCATGATAGAAATCCACATGCTCCTCATGCCACCAAGATAGATATGACATATGTATCGCATTCATGCATCCTTGTCTGTGTGTGGAGTTAACAGCTATGCATCAAACCTTGTTTAGAGTTGTTTGGACTATTGTACCTCTAGAACTTTTAGTTTCAACTCAATTCTCATATTGGTTCGCACTCATAAAAGAACATCTCTCAGAAACTTGCTTAAGAATGATTGCATGAAAGCTTCAATATAAGCAAATTTTTGGATACTAATGCTTTCATACTTGACTCTACGACAAATGGACATTTAGAGTGAATAGTCTCGCAAATAGAATACTACTTACTAGAGGAGCGAAATACTGTGGATAACTCGATTCACACATCATGTTCAACCTAATTCGTTGAGAATCATTAAGACTTTGAATTTTTTGGTTTTTTTATAGCAGAAGAAGATGAAATGAGAGAGAATGCACGTCTTAGCATGTGATGGAGCCTATTTTTAATCTTTTCACGTCACCAACCAACTTTTACTCTTGCATATTCTTTTTTTTCCTTCTTTTTTGCTTTTTTCTTCTTTTTTTTAAAAATGATATACTCCTCTTCCACATTCAACTATTTCTTTGAATAATTCTTTTTATAAGGCAACTCCCATAACTACTCCCTTCAAATCACATACTTTGACAGTTTTATCATATTCGATGCACAATGGGGTCCATTGGGTTCATGGTATAAGATTAGGAGTTCATATTTTCATAACAGAATCGGTCATATTTAATCGGTATGGGGTTGGAAACGAAACGGTTTCTTGAATGTAGGTAAAGATATATGAAAAGGTTAAGGAGTGTATATCGATGGCTTAAATCTTTTTCTCAATTTCTTAGTTTTAGCACTTCGGTGTTTATCGAGTTTGGTTGGTAGATCCTGAATGTTCTCCTCTAATAAGTAGCCAAAATTGAAGAATAATTTGAGACTATTTCAACGAATTTTATACGCATAATCAATAAAAACAATTTGAGTTTATGTGACAATTCCCTCAGAAATGAAGAATGGATCAAAAACTCACTAAGGGTCATTAGTTTGCACTACTCATTCTTCGAACACAATAGTCGTATTAACTCCTTTTTTTAATAACAAATTTGCTACATAGCTATCAACAAGTGCATATGGATGTTAGATACATGAAGTGTCAGCACTTGCACCCGTCCTAGTAATACTAGAAAACGCATGAATATAATTCATAAAAGGATGAGACTAATGTGAATGCGGCATTGCATAATAAACAACTAACCAGGAGTGAAAGTTCAAAGTTATCTTATCATTTAAGTTAAAAATTTTGAAATTTTATTGAAATTGTATGTTAATTAAGTTTTTCACAGTTTTAGAGTGATAAGTGTGAAATGTATAGGTGACTACCTATCTATACCCTATCCCCAACTGAAAATAACGATTTCCTCAGAAGTTGAGTCTTAAAATAATTTGGATGGGTATCACCTGGTAGGAGCAAACCAATAACTGCAAGCATAGCAACCTGTAATAAGAACATACAATCTCCAAATAACCATGATCAATAGATATAGAATTACAAAACAGGATCCATAGATAGCATTAGAATCAATCACTGGAGTAATTATACAATAACATAATAGTACAGCAAACTGAGTCGATTAATATCCACACATTAAGAAGTATGGAGAGAGGAAAGAAGACAAAAGAAAAATAAATACAACCAGAAACTCTCACTCACTCAACTACTATGACCTAATGAACCTCTATAGGGTCATGATTAGCAATATCAGAAACATCGATCGGAGCATCGGTGGCAGTGGTCCCCTCTCCACCCTCAGCAACTACAGGAGCTGTCACCGAATAACTCATAGTCGGGTCAAAAGGTATAGTAGATGAAGGAACAGTCATGACCGGAGGTGGTGGAGGAGGATTCTTGGAGATAATAGGTGGTGTCGGCGATGAAGATGGAGCAGATGGATCAGAAGGCGACGGCGGAGCTGTAGATGATGAAGGAACCAAGGTGGTTGGTGCAGCTGGAGGATGTGAAGCTATGTGTAATGACTGAGTGACCCGCAACTAAACTAAAAGTATATCGAGCTGGGTAGTCAAGTGATCAACCTTATCCTTAAGTCGAAACCTAGTTGCTCTCTCCTCAAATAATTTTGTATGAATAGTTTGGAGAGAAATAGTTGATGACTCTCCCTGGGTCAGAGTCTGAGGGAGCTGTCTCTACTCGAATTGCTGCACCTCCATGACAGGATTAACCTCGTCATCTGAATCATGCTCTTTAGTCGCGAAAGGCATCCCAGAAGTAGCTCCCTCTGTATCAGTACCTCCTCCTCTCTTCTTCTTCGCTCTGACTTTCTCTTTACCTTTACCTTTTAACTTCCTTTTCTTTTGGGCATCGAAGCGGCATGTCGCTGTCTCTCCAAACTGATTAGAAGCATCTATGATCTCATCCGTGGCCAAAAGGAGTAATCCAGTCAGCTTAATAACTCGATGGACAGGCCAAGCGCCCTTCAGATGGTGCTTGGCGGCAATATAGCACATCTACTGGATCATAAAGTTGATGTAGAGGCGAGCCAAATAAACTTTTTGACCAATCCCAACTACGTAAAGAACGCGTGGGTACCATGGTGCTAGCTTCTTGTGGTGGGATGTCATGAGGATACAATTGCAGAGGGTGAAGTGGAAGAGATGATAATCCTCAGTGAGATGTCAATCCTCTATCAATGATGTGCCATTCCACCGTGGAATGGCTCCGCCTGTGATCTCTAATATAATAGTGGACGGGGATGTCTCTGGTGCATCCGATCAATGCGGGCGAATATAATCTAGCACCTCAGGTACCCCCAGAGCAGCCACGATCATGGGGAGACTGAATATGATCTCCTGGCCACAGAAGAATGATCTATGTGTGAATGGAGCGACTGAATCGTAGATTATAGTCGCATAGGCCTCCCGGATCCAAGATAGATTTACCCTCTTAGCCTGTGAGAGCAACTCGAACCAATGTGGCATTGCCCATATCCGTACTAAGAACCAGGGAGTTGAGAGCCACATAGTCTCTAGGGGTCGTTCAATCATCACGTTCTGGGATTGGAGTACCGGGTAAACCATTGTTTGTCAGGGGTATTTTGAAAGCCGTGATGTGGGACCATGGGAATAGAGAGATCAAAAGGCTTCTAATAAATAGATCTTGCATCATCATCATCATTTCTCATTTTTAAAGCCTACATATGAGTATACAATGAGGAATAGCGGATTTAAATCAAGGTCGAATTCACAAAGAACAAGTAAAACAAAAACAGATGAAAAATAAATAAAATGCATTAAATGAAAAGATTACAATAACAGGTAGAGGACAACTTTTTGATGTTTTAGATAGATGAGTAGTTGGGCTCATCCAGTTGGATGTGCTCAACTTTTGGTTGAAAATTCTCTACGAACAGCTTTAACTGTTGGCCATTAACTTTGAAGCTCTCATCGTTCTTAGGATTTATTAACTCGACTGTTGCATGTGGGAAGACAGATTTAATGGTGAATGGGCCTGTCCACCGAGAGCGGAGCTACCCTGGGAGAGATAAAGGTGAGAGTCATATAGCAAGACTTTTTGCCCCAGCTCGAATGTTTTACGAAAGATTGTTTGATCATGGCGAGCCTTCAACCTCTCCTTATGCAGCTTTGATGCATCTCTACAGATTTCATCAAGTTCTGCAGGTTGAAGTTTTTGTAGTTGACCTCCCTCTTTAATATCGAATTCAGTGAGCGTATCGCTGTGGATATCGTAATTTTTCTCCTTTTACCCACAGCTTTTCTTTTAAAATTCTTTTAAAAATTCAAATTCAAAACAAATGAGTCACCACTTAATTTTTCAAAGGAAACTAAGAAACTATTTCAAAAGAAAACTGATCTTTTGCGAAACCAAAGATTAACTAGGTCCGGGGATTAAGGAATGAGAGAGGAAGGAGCCAGAGATTTTGTACGATTTTTTAAAAATAGTAAGAAAATCATAAATGCTTTGGTCTTTTTAGGGTAGCTTCCTAACACATTAAACTACCTATAAAAATATATTTTGGATCAAGAAAGCTTGATTAAGGTTCTGATTTGCTTATTTCAAAAGAGTGTTACTATTCTGAAACTATGGACAGATTGTAGTGACTTCACAAAACTCATGACTAAACCACTTTAAACATGAAATCTCATTAAAACAAAAATTACAGTGGTAGAACTTTGAGTTATAGACACTTTCCCGTTGGTTTCACTTAATTCCAACGGTTAGATTATAAACTAAAAATCTATGATCAAAAACAGTTTGTGAACTCACTGCTCCCCTATTGGGCTTATCACCATTTTGTTACATCTATCATCAAAGCCATGGGTATTGACTTATCCTAAACCTAATTCTCCTTTCCATTGAGGGTCATTGGAGATCAATACATGACTAGTACTCATGAGTTTTCAAGAAATATAAAAATGATTCCATGGAAACTCCAAGTTAGAGAATCCAAACCATGGTAGGGGTTTGGATTCATCTACTTGTCCTTAATGAGATGGTGATCAAAGTTTGACTCCCATGTGAAGCATAAGCTTACATGAGACTAAAAGATCAAAATCATGAGATTGAAGTGAGATATGGAAGATCCCCAAGAGTCTCAAGAGAAAAGCATAAACAAAAAAAAAGAAAAGAAGAATCAAAGAACTAGCTCATGAACTTCAAGAGAAAATAGAAAAGATCCCATGAAACTCCAAGTTAGAGAATCCAAGTCATAAATATGGGCTTGGATCCATCTACTTGTTTACAAATGATGATCAAACTTTGGCTTCCATATGAAGCATAAGCTTACATGAATCAAAAGATCAAACTCAAGAGCTTTCAAGAAAGATATTAAAGATCTCCAAGAACCTCAAGAGAAAAGCAAAAACAACAAGAAGGAATGAAATCAAGAAAACTATGAGAGCAAGTTCTCTAAATCCATAAAAGAAAACTAACAAGAGTAAAGTCTCACCTCCAACTATCCTGAAACTTCTATATTTTGAAGATCTTCCAAGCTCTTCTTCAAGCTCTCTAAAACTCTCTCTTCTCCAAAATTCTTTTTGTTTTTCTCTTTAAAATTCCCCTCTCCTAAAAATGTGTAGTAGTTCTCCCAAAAAAAAAATCCCTTGTAATGGAGTGTTCACCCTCTATTTATAGGCAAATTTTCTGAAGGATATTTCAGTATTTTCAAGCCAAAAACCCTAACTTCAGATGCACTTTTGAAGGTACAAAACGTGCTATATAACAGCTAGCTGCTACAAAAATACGCACTCAACGGAGATGGAAGCGACACTCAGTAAATGCCGTTACGGCATTCAGTGAATGCCGGCGTGGCATTCACTGACTGCCGGAACGGCATTCATTGAATGCCACAGACAACTCCAGGGACTGCCGTCTTTTCTGGGAATCCATTTTTTTACGGCACTTGATGTAAAAATGCGGCATTCAGAGAATGTCATCTGGCAGTCCAGCGACTGCTGCAGCGGCAGCCCGTGAATGCCGTGAATGGGTTTAAGTGCCGTTCTGCCTCTCTTTTTTTCTTTTCCTCTCTTTTTGCTTTTTATTTAGGTTGGAGAGTCTTTCGAAGAGCTTGAATCGTCCTTGAAAGTCCTAAATAAGTTCTGACATTGTCATCATCGGATATGGAGGTAACACTCCCCTTAATTCGACGTTTTGTCAAAATTAGGGTATCTACAGTTGGCCCCTCTTCGGCAGAGCTCATGGAGCAATGCGTTTCACAAGCGAATGGCGAAGCCTATGTGAAGACAAGCCTTTGACCAAACTGTCAGATTTAGGTAAAACAAAATGCGTTGCAAAAGAAGAAAGACGCGCGGTAAGGTCCCAGTTGGTCGTGCTCAATGGTGAGCTGCCTACGTATCCATTCAGGAATCAGATCAAGACCTAGTTCGGGCAGGGGTCAAACACACACACAAGCGCAAATAATCATACGGATGAATGCACTTATCCTATCGTGATGCATGTGCTCATACAATGATGGCTGTCAATGCAAATTCATGCTCTATAAATGATGTGATTTGAAACTGTGCTATCCTGACATTTCTTGATGCAATCCATGCCTTACTTAATGCTCGCATTTACTCAAACTTAAAGACATGTTATTCTTTAGAATTCAAAGTTTCGATAATCCACAGGTTGATTCTTCTTCAAGATACTTGGCCGTCTCAGCCAAAAGGACGAACGCAATTGACCGGGCGGTGCTTTGTGACTTAGGCCCCCGTGTCTTCCAAGAATCATCTGATCGACTGAGATGCGCTTCGCGCCTTATACTCCGACGTCGAATCAGGAACCACAATTTTTGAAAAGACTGAGATGCGCTTTGTGCCTTATACTCCGATGTCTTCCAAGAATCATCTGATCAACTGAGATGCGCTTTGCGCCTTATACTTTGGCGTCAAATCAGGAACCACGCTTTTTGAAAGGACTGAGATGCGCTTCGCGCCTTATACTCTGGTGTCTTCCAATAATCTTCTGATCAACTGAGATGCGCTTCGCACCTTATACTCCCGCGTCGAATGAGGAACCATGCTTTTTGAAAGACTGAGATGCACTTCGCACCTTATACTCTAGTGTCTTCCAAGAATCATCTGATCGACTGAGATGGGCTTCGCGCCTTATACTCCAGCGTCAAATCAGGAACCACGCTTTTTGAAAGACTGAGATGCGCTTCGCGCCTTATACTCTGGTGTCTTCCAAGAATCATCTGATCGACTGAGATGCACTTCGCGCCTTATACTCTGGTGTCGTGTGAGTTTGCTCTGAAAAATCCGCAGCCCTTTGGCCCCGTCGGATATGTTTTCTCACAATGATCCGCAGAATTCATTTTATTTTTCAAAACCTGGAGTCGGACAGACTCAAATTTATTTTATTTTTCAAAATTGGGAGTCAACCAGACTTAACTCAATTTAATTCAAAATTTGGAGTCAGTCAGACTCGAATCAGTTCAATTCCAAAAAACCGGAGTCCTTTAGACTTTATTCGATTTTCAAAAATCGAGAGTCTATTAGACTCAACAAATTCTCTTCTTAGTGAAATAAATTTCATTCCATTTACTTTAAAAAATTCGGAGTCTAGTACTTCAGACTCAAATTATTTCAAATTTCTACATCGGGAGTCTGATGGGCTTACATTATTTCAAATATCTAAAGTCGGGGGTCCAATGGACTCAAATCCACTTTAATTTCCAAAATCGAGAATCAGTTAGACTCAATTAATTCAATTTTCCAAAATTGGTAGTCAATCAAGATTAATAATAATTTTTTTTTAAATTTCGATCAGGAGTCAGTCAGACTCAAACAAACTCAATTTCACCAAGTCCGGAGTCGATTCGACTCAATTTGAGTTCAAATTCAAATGCTAAATTAGGAGTCGCCTAGACTTGACTTAATTCATTTCTGAAATCAGGAATCAGCCAGACTCAAACAAATTCAATTTCACCAAGTCCGGAGTCAATTTGACTCAAATCAAATTCAAATCCTAAATTAGGAGTCAATCAGACTTGATTTAATTCTTATTTCGCAAAATCGGACAAAACTAGGAGTCAATCAGACTCAAAGAAATTTAAATTCACAAAATTGGAATTAAAGAATTTCTATTTCACAAAAGAATTTTTACAAAATTGGGAGTCAATCGAACTCAAAGAATTTCTATTTCACAAGATTGGGAGTCAACTAGACTCAAAAGAGTTTCTAATTTCCAAAAACATGAGCCAATCAGACTCAAAAGAATTCCCAATTCCAAATCATGAGTCAATCATGCCCAAAAAATTTCTAATTTCAAAGTCGGAGTCAAACAAACTCAAAATAATTTCAATTTTGTAGAACAAGAGTCAATTGGACTCGAATCGGATTCTATTTCACAACACCAAGAGTCAATCAGACTCAAAGAATTTTAATTTAAAAAATAGAGTCAATCAGAATCAATTCGATTCAAAAACTCTAAAATCTAGAGTCAATCAGACTCGAATGAATTTTTCTAGAATTAGGAGTCAATCAAACTCAATTCAATTCAATTTCTAAGCTCGGGTGCTAAGTTAGACTTTCATAAATCGGGAGTCAATCAGATTCAGCTTAATTTAACATTAAAATCTGGCGATAGTTAGATCAATTTTAGCCCAAACTTTCGAAAGTTCGGAGTTCGTTAGACTCGAAGAATTCAATTCCAACAAAATTCGGAGTTAAATAGTTCGGCCAAAGCTTAAATAAAGTGCCAGATCATTGGTGGCGACCAAACCAAACAGGTTGCCTACGTATCCCCGAGTGGGAATCAGGTCGAGCGTAGTTCAAGTACTCTAGAGGTCTTGAAAAAATAAGGTTTCAAGAATAGGCGGGCTCTTCGAGCCATGCTTTCATATAGGTCTAATGAGTGCCCTTTCTGAAATGGGTGGCTTGTGGTAGCCTTCGAACAGGATGATGAGAACATGAACTATTTCTCTATTTTTTTTGTGGCGGCTGATTCTTTTCACCTTTTCACTAGTCAGTCTTTCTTTATAGCTCTCGTAGCACATCATGTTTTAATCATACTCTATCATACTCACAAAGCAGTATCAACCCTCCAAATCACTTTTAACTTTCTCAAAGATATCTCTGCATTGTTTTCACTTAGCCAATGAGCCTTCCACAAAATTTTGAGATTAATTGATACTTTCAAATCTCTCTTTTCATTTCCAATTCATGTTCCAATGATGTACTTTGAAGTGCTCAAGAATTCTCAATCCCATTTATTCTTTAATTTTTCTTTTCTCTTTCTTTTCTTTTCTCTATCTCACTATCTTTGATTTTCTTCACGATTTTGACTGGCTAGGATTGGGTGTTTTGAGATCAGCACGCATCTTTTTTTTGGTCTAACTTTTGCCTAGGCGCCTTTTCAGGTTTTCATCCTAGCGAGCTCCTTTTTTTTCTTTCTTTTTTTATTCCCCTTTTTTTTGGAATAAGAAGTTCATTTAAAATGTCTGGCTACCATCAAGGACCAAGTTTATGGCTTTAGACTGGTTGGGCTCATCTTTTAGGCTTGTTATTTGTGAAAAGAAAATGGTGAGCAAGTTTCAAGTTCCAAGTTCATTTTTTCAAGATTGGCCAAGAGCATCTTTAAATTCTTAAAGTAAAGCTAATCAATTCTCTACTCCTCCTTGGTTTTGGCACAAAATTTCCTTTGATCACTTGGGGATCCTTTTCAATGCAAAGATTTATTAGCAAAGTATTTTTCATGATCGTTTGAGGAAAAAAGTTACTTTTTTAAAAAATTTTATTTTTTACTTTAATGATCCATACATTCACGACTTGGCACACTGAATCAAGCAAAAATGAGATTTGATTCAACTAGGATAGAAGGAGGATTACGTCACTTGACTCGATTGACTCGATGAAGACTTGATAATAAACTCGATAACAGACTAACTAGAAGACTCGACTGGACTCGACATTTGACTCCAATTTAGACATGAGTCAATTATAATGGACTAGACTCGACTTTGGCCTCAATTGGAGTGTCACAGATGATCTTCAATTTATTGGGTCCCCAAGAGCATCCAAATTTGATTCAGTAGTAGCATTTCCAAACACTATTACCTCACTAGCATCTTTCTCAGGTTCATCATTCCCCTTCTATATCTTTGTAGGAACATCATCCACCCTTATGGCCCATTTTTCAGTCGAATGTTCGTTCTTTGACTCATGCCGAGTATTGTCAATGCCTTTTTCGATTCTGTTGATTGGGTCGGGGCCTGTTGGTTGTTGTGCACTCATGGAGGCAACGAATCCCTTGAGAGTATTCAGCGATGGCTGTGATTGAAAAGATTGTATGTCATGCCAGATGCCACTCGGTGGGTTCAGCAAAGGAGTGATGATTTTATGCTCAATGAGATTTTGGATATCATGGCGGAGTTTCATGCAATAGTTAGTCGTATGGCCAGGGGTCTGGTGATAGGCGCAGTACAAAGACAGGTCACATTTGTGGGCTAAGGGATTTGGTAGTGACTTTGGGTCCAGGGAGTTGAGGTGACCATTCTTGACAAAGTGACCAAGGGCCATGGATAATGGCATGCCAAGGTTGGCGAAGATTCTCGGCTTGCGGGTTTGGCTTGATTTTTGATTTGATTCAGAGTTGGCTTTTGGGTTAGAGGGGATTGGACCTGAATATGGACTTGAGGTCGGAAATGGGTTTTGGAGATTGGCTGGGTAAGACTGTAGATTTTGGTGATTGGTTGGGCTTGGGATTGGATATGGGCCTTGGTGCATAGGTGGGTTCAAACATGCATGTTGGTACTTCTTTAAGTAATCCATTATTCTCTTCTCCAACTGATTCATCTTTTTCTCATCAAAGCCCATTTGATCTTTTAATAATTGAATGAACTCACGCATGACCCTCTCCAATTGCTTCACCCTTGAATCTTGTTGTTCAATAACAACTTGCAGTTTGCTCACTTTCTCCTCCATAGCTCGCAAGGCCATTGGTGGATCAATTGCAACATCATGGTCCATGTTCTCCTCTAACCAAGAAAGACGAACCCAAGAAGATTAGAAGTGTCCTTACTAGGGGATCTGGCTTTTCCACTCTTTCTAAAAGGTTTGCATGTAGAGTTAATTTTCAGGAGGCAAGGAATTTTGAGGAATTATTGGATTGCTTTGATCTTGACTAGAAAAAAGATGTGAATTTGTATTCTACATGTATGCAATGATATTGATTGATGAGAGTGCAAAATGTACATGCTCTAATGATTTGAATGCATGCACCGCACACATGGCACACGGATGAAATGCAAGTGTGTGTGTGTGTGTGTGTGTGTGTGTGTGTGTGTGTGTGTGTGTTCCTACTCACTTTATATGCTAAAGAAAAGAAAATTCCTAATCTCAACACATAAGACACATAAGCACATAAAATCCTCATCCATGTCAAGTGTGCTAATTTCTCCTTTAATTGTGATCCTTATTACCCCTTCAAGGATTTTTAAAAATTTTGGAAAATCATTTAGAAAGTATTCCTTGGATGATAATTTTTTTTGAAAACAATGCTTGAGAATTCTTTTGAGAATGAAGATGTTAAACATTCTTCTACAAAAATGATTGGATTTTTATTTTGAAATTTATCTAAAAAGAATTTCTCCTAAAATAATTCCAAAGATTTTCGAACTTTTTTCTTTTGAAGATGATCAAGTGAAAAGATGCCTTAACAAAGGTTAGTTTGGAGCTTTGCTTGACCAAAAAACATTTTGGGATAAAGAATGGTAGTTAATCAAAATCTTGTTTGCTCTCAAAAGTGAATTTTAAAACTTTTGGGTAGAAGGATCACACGATCAGATTGTCACCGTACTTTTCTTGAATTTGGATGTATACAAGGTCAATGATGCTTAGCTAACATGATATAAGAAGTATAATCTTATAATCAAGGTTCAGCATCTTCTCCAAATATCGTGGAACATGAGGATATATTGCTAAAAGGTGATTAAAAGATTATACATCTTTCATCAAGCAAGTATCGTCATCATCTCAAGTAATCCCTTCCGGGCATACAAAACTTCCTAGCACATAATCCTAATCAAGAATTGATTTCCTAAGATTGAAAGGTTCTATAGAAGCTATCATGCAGAGGCTGGGTTTTGGTCAAATAAGGGACCCTTGACACACATCCGATAGGATGCTTCATATACCAAATCATGGTACGAGATCAAGGGTGATCACACAGTCCCATGATAACTTGACTGACCGGGTTGCCCCGAGTCTCCAAGGTCATAGTTCCGTGCAATCGACTAGCTGGACATGTAAGTGAAATGCAACAGGCACACAAAGATTGATTAATTTGATTAAAGGAGTGTTTTCAAGTTTAATTGACACGACTAAATATTTGTGCACTCTTGTGCAACACCCAAGTGTAGGTGATCGTGCAATTAATATAGTACTGGAAGTCCAGGTCGATCCCACAGGGAAGGAATAGGGAGAATGTCTACTAAGTTATAACCGAAAGAAAATGAAAATCTTAATATACGGGTAGAGGTTCTACGAATCCTAATTAATTAAATTAAACAAAATAGAAAACTAAAGCATAAAGAAACATAACTAATTAAACATATAAACTAATGGTGTTGGAAACACGAGAATCCACATTGATCCTAACCATCTACCATGCATATTCATTAACGCTCTATGGAGTAAATCCCTTTTCAGTATTCCATATTTTTCTACAGATAAGGAATCAATAGCCCTTTCATGACCGGGACTACATCATCACAGTTGATTTAAAATACTTTGAAGACAATTTAAAACAATGGTTATTACTTGCACTCTAAATGGTGTTAGCATTCAAAGTGGTTTTCAAAAGTCATTGAAGAAAATAGCCTTAAGGCTTTAAGTTCTAAAAACTGTTGCGACAAACTGAGCTTATAGGGACAATTTGATGACAGATTTCTAAAACAGAAAGTCATGGAATACTTAAAAGAATCATCTCAGGAATTAACATGTTCAATCGATCGAAGCGCTCTCGATCGATCGAACATCATTATCCTTCAATCAATCGAAATGCCTTCGATCGCTTGACTATGGCTCTGGTTCGATCGATCGAAATACCTTTGATCGATCGAGCCTAGGTTTTCTAAAGATTGCATGGCAGAGGTTGGGAATCAATGTTTCATCACATATTCCCAACGTCCAAACTACGGAAACATAATTAAACTAATACAGGAACAGTAAAATAAGGCAATCATAATAACTAGAGTAATAAACAATGAAATAAAGAAAAGGGAAGGAAAAACCTGTAATAATCTGATTATAATTTGAAACAAACTTGAAATCTTCAATAACATTTAGTATAGCAATGGAAAAGAGGAAGAAAAACAAGAATCTAACCTAATTTACACCTAATCTAACCCTAAAACTACCCTAAATTGCTGTTTTCTGCGTTCTGGAGTGTCCCCCCTTTGTCTGGCATCAAAACGACTTATATATAGGGTTCCTGCAGAGTTTACGCAACTTTTGGGTGAATATGAAGTTCGATCGATCGATCTTAGTTCGATCGATCGAAGGTTCGATCGATTGAACTTTGCTCAATCGATTGAACTCTCTGATTTTGACAACTCTGCGCATCAATGGGAGAATGGCCATAACGTTTTACTCGGACCTCGGATTGACCTCCCTTTTGCGGCCATGCAACCGTAACTCAAAGATTTACATTTTATATCTCTGGGAAAATCTTCCAAATCTGAAGTCTTCATTGTCAAAATTGGCATTTTCTCAGCTGCTTCTGTTGTTCTATCCACCAGAATCACTTTTCTTTAGCTCCACTTCATTGATTTGCATTCTAATACCTATAAAACAATGCATAAACATATGTTTTAGCATTAACACAATAAAAGAACATTATTATTAGAATATACCTAAATGTAGGGACTTTGGGGATAAAAGTATGCATAACAGACCATATAATACGCTATGAACATGCACTTTTCACCACGAATCACACCCCCCAACTAGCTCGTTGCTAGTCATTAGCAATGAAGCGAACTACAACAGTGTTTATTTAACTCTAACAATCGAAAATAAAAGAAAGTAAAAATCCTGAATCACTTTCGCAGGAATCGCGATTGCATTTAGCGTATGCAACAAGCCATTAAACCCCTAGGTTCCCCCTAGTGGACGAGTGTTGTCTTGTGAGGGTTTGCAGTGAATTTACCCACAAAATTCATGTTTATGGTAATAGTTCTCATTTAAATCTTTTCAAGAAATTTTCCTCTCATTAACAATGTGGTTAAGCTCAACAATCTTATGAAACTCTCTAGTATGCCATAACCATGCAACACACACACATTACAGTTAATCTACTATCAAAGTCATTAGAATGTTCCATACCTATTAATCTTCAAGTGTGTGTGTAAATGGATAACCAAAATAAAAAACTTCAATTTCAAAGCTTGCATAACCTAAGATACTATCAAGACGTTCATTTTTACTCAACTCTCACCAGGATTACACTCTCAAGATGAAATCACTCCGAATTAGGTGTAATAATTATCACTCATGAAATAGAAGCTATAAGGAATAAATGTAAATAGAATCTAATGCTTCTCATATCTAAATAGAAAAACGGACATTTTAGTGCATAAAGTCTCATGAATGGATACTTTTCATTAGAAAAGCGAGATACCGTGGAGAACTCTCTCATTACCTTAACTTCACATCCAATTTACCTAGAATCATTAGGGCTTTGAAAAAGAGGTGTTAGGTGAAAGAAGAAAGAGCTCGTGATATTCAATTAGGTTAACGGATGTGATTGAAATGTCTATTACAACTTTTCAAACTTTCACACATCTCCAATCTCTCTCTTCTTTTTCTTCTTTTCTTTTTTTTATTATTATTTTTTTTCTTTCCCACACTCTTTTTTTTATTATTTTATTTTTTTCTTTTTCTTTTGTAACAACCATTGGCACTTTTTTTTTCTTTTCATGCTTTTTTTTTCTCTTTTCATGCTTTTTTTTTCTTTTCATCTTTTTTTTTTTGCTAACTTTCCCTTATTCACACAACCAAACATCTTGTCAATGCAACACATCCCAATCACTCCTAATAAAGAATTGAGGCTTGAACTCCTAATTTGGAGTTAGGTACAGACTTTAAGGATTGCGAAGACAAGGCGAATATGGTAAGGTTCAAAGGGTGAAATAAAGGAATATCATGGAGGTAGGCCAAAGCTGTATTATACATGTATGGTCAAAAGATGGCCTAAATCATCTTCTAAGTTCATTCGGATTATTCATTTCAGTAAATTCAAGAGCTCTAAATTTTGGTAAATCCTGAACGTTCTCTTCTAGTGATCAGTCAAAATGAAGAAAATTGAGACTTTCAACGAATAAATACGCTTTTCAAAAAGTAAGAGTAATTTATAAAACCCTCAAAAACAAAGAATGGCACAAAAGCTCACTTGGGTTATTAGTCTCCACTATAGTCTCTCAAGACACCTAAGCTATGCTTACTAATCCATTTTAGCTAAGTACAAGGTTGTCACAACGTGCTCAAAGTTGTTTGAAGATTAAAAAGCACAAAATATACTATAACTAAGATAGTAAACAAACTACCATAGTGTATCACATACTAATAACATACAGAAAATAACATTACTGCATCATAACTAACTACATTAACTAATAGAGAAATACAAGAACCATTTTATTATATTTTTAAAAAAAAATCTTATTTTAACATTTTTAACTTACTGAGTCATGTTACTAAGCAGGTGTATTGACATTAAAGCATAAAAAGAAAGAAACGAGGCATGCAATGACTCACTCCCCCCAACTAAAACTAAACATTGTCCCCAATATTCTAAACTAAGCACATGGACATGTAAAGTAAGCCAAGAGAAGGAATGATATTACCTCGTGGCGTTAATATCCAATTTGTTTTTTTTTTTTTTTTAAGTTACTTGCAAAATCATTAGTTGCAACAAGGAAAAAAAAAATAGAGAATATACTACAACTACTCAGTAACTAAATTCGGTTAATCAAGATTTTTATCATAAAGTAATAACCGAAATTTTTGAGGATCTTCCCAATGAAATAATTTAATAGTGAAAAGAATGTAGGGATCCTCGTAAAATTGCAACTCCCCCCAACTAATGTCAGGCTCAAGGTCAGAGGAGATGATGCAAAACCTATGGCCTCTAAATTTGTTGGAGACAATTATAAGAGGTATACCACACTTTTTAGGAATTATACACAAGAAACAATCTTTGGTGTTGATATTTTCTATAACAGCCTCTATTTTAATACAAGGAGGTGGCCATGGTTCGATAAAAGGAACAGGGTCTAGGTGATGTTCTAATAAAGTTTCATTACCCTCCTCTTGCCCTAGAACAGAATCTATAGAAATATGATCATAGAAATTTAATTTCTGTTCGATGCACATTGATTTGGACTGGACTTGGATAAAACTATTTATTTGAGCCTCAATATTATTATTACTCAAGAAGGTCAAGTAGTCTAGCTGATTACTAGCTTCTTGTTGAAGTTTAAGATCATCTAAAGTGAGCCTAATATTTTCCAAGTCCTCTCTCACAAAATTTTGAAATTTAAAGTTTGGTGAAGTACATGTGCTAGAATCTTTATCATCCTCTTCTACAACACATTCATTTTGTTCAATATTGGGGTACACATAACTTTCAAGCTCGGGATGAGAGCTTTGATTAATAGAGAGGATAGATGATGGGCAACTTAGTGACACCACCTCTTCAGTCGAAAGAGGTGAGGGTTCATGAATATCACATGAATCTAAATAGAATTTAGATTTTTCAATTATGTCCTCCCTAGGGTCACTATCAAAGGTAGGGGTAGAGTCAACAGGGGACTCATCCTTTCCTAATTGCGTGCAACCACCTAAACTCGCATTATTTTTTAAATCCTCATTCTAATCCTTGTAACTCTCCTCACTATATATATCATCTATTGAGGTGCTTTGGACAAGGAGATTGTGCAATTTAATCAAGGTAGTGAAGGAGTTGATGTCTGGGGTTGTATATTGAGGAAAAGATGGTTCTACAACTTCATGCTTAATGGTTTGGTTTTGGAGTTCTTGTTGGGTTATGACTTTCTCGAGTGAGTTGTTAACCTCATTCGGTATAAACCCGTCATTGTCCTCCAATTCCATTCCATTGTTAATGTCTTTAAATTTAGGTTATAGTGTTGAAGGACTAGTATAGTCTTCTAAAGGTTGGCTATGATATGCTTGTTGATATCTTGTTTCTAATTTATCAAGTGCACTATCTAGCCTTTTCATTTCACTAAGCAGCAATTTTAACATACCATTATCCTCAACTTGGTTATTCTCCTCATTATTACTATATGAAGTTTCGCCCCATTGTGGTTGGTGATAGTCCCCTTACAATTGTGCTTGTGAACAAGACTCCCCAGAAGGAAAGTCTTGGTGCGTTTGGTAATCATGGGAACTATTACTATATCCTACATTGTGATTTTGGTTATATCCCCATTGCGGTTGATAGAACTCTCCATGTGGAGGTTCTTGATACTTTTGACTACAACTATTGTTTTCCCATTGTGATGGTTGGTAGAACTCAAGTTGATAATCTGCATCATAAGTGGGTGCTTGCCAACTTAGGGGACAATTTTCATTATCTAATGTGTACATATTCATGGTGTTTGTGTTGTATGAAGGGTAATATGGATAAGACATTCACTCAAAATAAAAATAGGAATTTTTTTTTTCGTGTGAGAGAAAAAGTCCAAAGGTTTTTTTTTTATTTTTTTTATTTTTGAAAAGTAAGAAAAATTGAAAATAACTTAGTAAAATTCTAGCCTAGTTGCCTTCCCCGGCAACGGCGCCAAAAACTTGACACGACTAAATAGTTGTGCGCTCTTGTGCAACACCCAAGTGTAGGTGATCGTGCAAGTAATATAGTACTGGAAGTCCAGGTCGATCCCACAGGGAAGGAATAGGGACAATGTCTACTAAGTTATAACCGAAAGAAAATAAAAATCTTAATATACGGGTGGAGGTTCTACGAATCCTAATTAATTAAATTAAACTAAATAGCAAAGTAAAGCATAAAGAAACATAACTAATTAAACATATAAACTAATGGTGTTGGAAACACGAGAATCCACATTGATCCTAACCATCTACCATGCATATTCATTAACGCTCTATGGAGTACATCCCTTTTCAGTATTCCGTATTTTTCTACAGATAAGGAATCAATAGCCCTTTCATTACCGGGACTACATCATCACACTTGATTTAAAATACTTTGAAGACGGTTTAAAACAATGGTTATTATTTGCACTCTAAATGGTGTTAGCATTCAAAGTGGTTTTCAAAAGTCATTGAAGAAAATAGCCTTAAGGCTTTAAGTTCTAAAAACTGTTGCGACAAACTGAGCTTATAGGGACAATTTGCTGACAGATATCTAAAACAGAAAGTCATGGAATACTTAAAAGAATCATCTCAGGAATTAACATGTTCAATCGATCGAAGCGCTCTCGATCGATCGAACATCATCATCCTTCAATCGATCGAAATGCCTTCGATCGCTTGACTATGGCTCTGGTTCGATCGATCGAAATACCTTCGATCGATCGAGCCCAGGTTTTCTAAAGATTGCATGGCAGAGGTTGGGAATCAATGTTTCATCACATATTCCCAACGTCTAAACTACGGAAACATAATTAAACTAATACAGGAACAGTAAACTAAGGCAATCATAATAACTAGAGTAATAAACAATGAAATAAAGAAAAAGGAAGGAAAAACCTGTAATAATCTGATTATAATTTGAAACAAACTTGAAATCTTCAATAACATTTAGTATAGCAATGGAAAAGAGGAAGAAAAACAAGAATCTAACCTAATCTACACCTAATCTAACCCTAAAACTATCCTAAACTGCTGTTTTCTGCGTTCTGGAGAGTCCCCCCTTCGTCTGGCGTCAAAACGACTTATATATAGGGTTCCTGTAGAGTTTACGCAACTTTTGGGTGAATATGAAATTCGATCGATCGAGCTTAGTTCGATCGATCGAAGGTTCGATCGATTGAACTCTGCTCAATCGATTGAACTCTCTGATTTTGACAACTTTGCGCACTGATAGGAGAATGGCCATAACTTTTTACTCGGACCTCGGATTGACCTCCCATTTGTGGCTACGTGACCGTAACTCAAAGATCTACATTTTATATCTCTAGGAAAATCTTCCAAATCTGAAATCTTTATTGTCAAAATTGGCGTTTTCTCAGCTACTTTTGTTGTTCTATCCACCAGAATCACTTTTCTTTAGCTCCACTTCATTGATTTATACCTATAAAACAATGCATAAACATATGTTTTAGCATTAACACAATAAAAAGAACATTGTTATTAGAATATACATAAATGTAGGGACTTTGGGGATAAAAGTATGCATAACAGACCATATAATACGCTATGAACATGCACTTTTCACCACGAATCATTAATCCTCGAGTGAACCCAAAATCAGGAATTCTAGTCTGCGAAACTAGAGATTCTGGGTTCGATCCCCAGCAGAGTCGCCAGATTGTGGATATATCAATTTTTCTCCTTTACCCACAGCTTTTCTTTTAAAATTCTTTTAAAATTTCAAATTCAAAATAAATGAGTCGCCACTTAATTTTTCAAAGGAAAACTAAGAAACCATTTCAAAAGAAAACTGATCTTTTTCGAAACCAAAGATTAACTTGGTCTGGGGATTAAGGAATGAGAGAGGAAGGAGCCCGTCGGACTAAAACACCCCCTCTCATCCTATCTTGCGATAGGCCTCTACTCAACATCCTTTTAATTGAATTACTAATCTAAGCATGCCCTCAATTAATACATATATATATATATATACGTATACACTACACAAACATATCAAAATGGTGTAAAATTACCAATTTACAAAATATCATTCAAAAGCCAATAATTCAAGTAGTAAGCAATATGTTTGCAAATAGGGAACTAGAGAACTTACTTGAGATCCGGCCGTGAATATTAAACATGCAAATGAATGCAAATAGATAAAACCTAGGAAAAGAGTCTCTAATCCATATATACAAGTAAAGAAAGTCCTAATTCTAAGGTGTCGCGCTTGAAGTTGAAAATCAATTAAAATCAAAGAATACAATAAACTAGAGAGGGGTTGAGAAATCGTACCTCAATAGCACTAAAAAATAGAGGTTAGTGCATATAATATACAAGATATAAAGTTGGATCTTAAATAACAATCCTAGACTTCTAGCTTAAATCTATCAAGTGTAATTAAATCTAAAGCGAACAAGTCCTAATTACAAACATCAAGCCACATGGATGAATGTATACATGAACAAGAGTAAATTATGAAATATTCATTGATTTAGATCACTTAAACTTTGAATTCAAGTTTAATTGATCATTATTAAAACATGGTTTGAGCCCTAGGTCATAGAAAACCCATTTGGACCATTATATACAAATTTGGTCAAATCTGTCATAAAATTCTGAAATTACAGAGAGCAGACTAGAAAGTAAAAGAAATAAAAATCATGCTTCTCATGGTTTGATGTCAGTGAATTTTGGACACAAGATGCCTCTGTGTGTCTAGTTTCCATCCCAAAAAGAAAATCAAAGTTTCAACGGTTAGATCTCTGGGAAATGGACAAAAACTAGATATCACTCAAAGATTTACAAATCTCTGTCCAGAGATATTGTACGATTTTTTAAAAATAGTAAACAAATCAGAAATGCTTTGGTATTCTTAGGGTAGCTTTCTAACACAATAAACTACCTATAAAAATTTATTTTGGATAAAGAAAGCTTGATTAAGGTCCTAATTTGCTTATTTCAAAAGAGTGTTACTGTTCTGAAACTCTGGACAGATTGTAGTGACTTCACAAAACTCATGACTAAACCACTTTAAACATGAAATCTCCTTAAAACAAAACTTACAGTGGTAGAACTTTGAGTTATAGACACTTTCCCATTGGTTTCACTTAATTCCAACGGTTAGATTATGAAATAAAAATCTATGATCAAAAATAATTTGTGAACTCACTGCTCCACTATTGGGCTTATCACCATTTTGTTACATCTATCATCAAAGCCATGGGTATTGGCTTATCCTAAACCTAATTATCCTTTCCATTGAGGGTTATTGGAGATCAATACATGACTAGTACTCATGAGTTTTCAAAAAATAAAAAAATGATTCCATGGAAACTCCAAGTTAGAGAATCCAAACCATGGTAGGGGTTTGGATTCATCTACTTGTTCTTAATGAGATGGTGATCAAAGTTTGACTCCCATGTGAAGCATACGCTTACATGAGACTAAAAGATCAAACTCATGAGATTGAAGTGAGATATGGAAGATCCCCAAGAGTCTCAAGAGAAAAGCATAAACAAGAAAAAGAAAAGAAGAATCTAAGAACTAGCTCATGAACTTCAAGAGAAAATAGAAAAGATCCCATGAAATTCCAAGTTAGAGAATCTAATTCATAAATATGGGCTTGGATCCATCTACTTGTTTACAAATGATTATCAAACTTTGGCTTCCATATGAAGCATAAGCTTACATGGAATCAAAAGATCAAACTCAAGAGCTTTCAAGAGAGATATTGAAGATCTTCAAGAATCTCAAGAGAAAAGCAAAAACAACAAGAAGGAATGAAATCAAGAAAACTATGAGAGCAAGTGCTCTAAATCCATATTGAAGATCTCCATGAATCTCAAGAGAAAGGCAAAAATAACAAGAAGGAATGAAATCAAGAAAACTATGAGAGCAAGTGCTCTAAATCCATAACAGAAAACTAACAAGAGTAGAGTCTCACCTCCAACTATCCTCAAACTTCTATATTTTGAAGATCTTCCAAGCTCTTCTTCAAGCTCTCTAAAACTCTCTTTCCCCCAAAATTCTTTTTGTGTTTCTTTTTAAAATTCCCCTCTCCTAAAAATGTGTAGTAGTTCTCACAAAAAAAAAATCCCTTGTAATGGAGTATTCACCCTCTATTTATAGGCAAATTTTCTGAAGGGTATTTCAGTATTTTCAAGCCAAAAACCCTAACTTCAGATGCACTTTTGAAGGTACAAAACGTGCTATATAACAACTAGCTGCTACAAAAATGCGGCACTCAACGGAGATGGAAGCGGCACTCAGTAAATGCCGTTATTGCATTCACTGAATGCCGGCGCGGCATTCACTGACTGCCAGAACGGCATTCATTGAATGCCGCAGACAACTCCAGGGACTGTCGTCTTTTCTGGAAATCCATTTTTTCATGGCACTTGATGTAAAAATGCGGCATTCAGAAAATGCCGTCTGGCAGTCCAGCGACTACCGCAGCGGCAGCCCGTGACTGTCGCGAATGGGTTTAAGTGCCGTTTGGCCTCTCTTTTTTTCTTTTCCTCTCTTTTTGCTTTTTATTTAGGTTCGAGAGACTTTCGAAGAGATTGAATCATCCTTGGAAGTCCTAAATAAGTTCAGACATTGTCATTATCGGATATGGAGGTAACACTCCCCTTAATTCGACGTTTAGTCAAAATTGGGGTGTCTATAATCGCCCTATAAGCCTTATATTCGATTTCAATAGGGAGGTGACATGCTTTTTCATACACTAGCCTATACAAGGACATTCCTAGATTTATTTTAAATACAGTACGGTATGCCCATAAAGCATCGGTCAACTTGTACGCCCAATCTTTCCTATTTGAGCTATCCATTTTTTTTAGAATGTCTTTTATTTCTTGGTTTTCCAACTCCTCTTGTCCATTAGTCTGTGGGTGGTAGGCTAAGGTAATTTTGTGGTTGACCCCATACTTCTTAAGGAGTGACTCCAAGGGTCTATTACAAAAGTGTTTTCCTTGGTCACTAATTAATGCTTTCGGGGTTCCAAAACGTGACAGAATATTTTCTTTTAGAAATGACATTACTATTCTGTGGTCATTTCCTCTTATCGATATTGCCTTCACCCATTTCGATACATACTCCACAGTAAGAAGTATGTACTCGCAGTTATTTGATTTTGGGAATGGGCCCAAAATATTTATGCCCCAATAATCAAAAATTTTGATTATGATTATGGGAGTTAAAGGCATATTGTTCCTTTTTGAAATTATACCTAATTTTTTACAGCGTTGACACGCTTTACAGAAGGAGTGGGCATCTTTAAACATGGTGGGCTAGCAGAAATTACTATGTAGAACTTTTTGTATGGTCTTCTAGAAGCAAAATGGCCACTGTAGGCTTTAGAGTGGCATGAGGATAGGATTATAGTTATATCCTTGTTCGAAACGCAACATCTGATGACCTGATCAGTACAATATTTGAAAGGGTACGAGTCATCGAAGAAAAAGTGACGTGTGAATGAGAGAAATCTTTTCCTATCCTGATTTTACCCATGCCCAGGGGTTTCTCCCAGAACTAGATAGTTTACGACATCTGCATACCATGGTAGAGCAAACACAACCATTAGTTGCTCGTCTGGGAATTCATCCTTGATAGGTTGAGGTTTAGTGTTGTCAACAAAGGTTAACCGAGATAAATGATCCGCAACCACATTCTCTACTCCCTTCTTATCTTTGATTGTGAAATCGAACTCTTGGAGTAAGAGTATCCATCGAATAAGCCTTTGTTTTGCATCTTTCATGGATAACAATTATTTAAGGGCCGCGTGGTCTGTAAAGGAGATAATTGGTGCCTGTATTATTGGTGCGGAGGTAAGGTGCTCTTTTACTGCATCAAAAGATTTTTGGCAGCTTTCTGACCACTCGAATGGTGTGTCTTTAATGAGCAATTGACATAGTGGTCGGGAGATTGCACTAAAATTTTGAATGAATCGACGGTAGAATCCTGCGTGCCCCAAGAAAGAACGAATGTCTTTGACTGTATGGGGGACAGGTAGATTCGAGATAATGTTGATTTTGGCCTTATCCACTTGGATACCTTCTTAGAGATTATGTGGCTGAGGACTATTCCCTTAGTTACCATGAAGTGACACTTTTCCCAGTTTAACATTAGGTGTTTGTCCTTACATCGTGCTAACACATGTTCAAGGTTTTCTAGACAGTTGTCAAAATTATGGCCGAACACAGAGAAATCGTCCATGCAGACTTCGAGTATTTGTTCGACCATGTCACTGAAGATACAAGTGCATTACATAGGCCAAAAGGCATATGATGGTAGGCGAAAGTACCGAATGGGTAAGTAAAAGTCATTTTCTCCTGATCTTTTGGAGCTATTTCGATCTGATTATACCCACTGTACCCATTCAAAAAGCAATAATACTTGTATCCCACCACTCTTTCCAACATTTGATCCATGAATGGCAGTGGGAAGTGGTCTTTTTGGGTCACCGTGTTTAGCTTTCGGTAGTCTTGCACATCCACCAACCAGTGGAGACGCGCGTCGATACTAACTCGCCATCTTTAATTGGAATGACAGTTATGCCTGCCTTCTTTCGTACCACCTGGGTTGGACTGACTCAAGGGCTGTCAGAGATTGGATATATGATCCCAACATCAAGTAGTTTTAAAACTTCATTTTTAACCACTTCTTGCATGTTGGGATTCAGACACCTCTGCATTTATCGGGATGGTTTAGCATCTTTTCCAAATAAATTTTGTGGGTACAAATGGATGGACTTATGCTTTGTGGTCAGCAAAAGTCCATCCCAATGCTCCCTTATATTATTTCAGCATTTGAACTAGTTTACCCTCTTGCTCAAAACTTAAAGTGGATGATATGATAACAGGGTACATCTTCTCAGTTCCTAGGAAAGTGTATTTGAGCTCCTTAGGATGTTCCTTTAATTCCAAGTCAGGAAATTGGAAATTCGAGGGCATAACTAATTTTGCTTTTGGAGGCAACAATTTATATGGTGTTACCCATATACATTCAGCTCTATCCTCTTCTATTGTTTCCATCATGAGGGAGGTTTGATTTAAGTCGGCATCTAGTGGAGTACAATCTTTAGGTTTATATACAGCATCAAATTGTGACACAACTACTTCCATAGGATCTTTGTAATCGACAAAATCAGCCTCATCTTTGATAACACTTTTGATGAGGTTTACTTCTTCCTCATCCTCGTATTCTTCAGGTTGGGGACTTGAAAAGATTTTGACATTTAAAGTCATATTCCCGAATACGATAGTCATTATACCACTTCTTATTTTTATCGTGGCATCGATTGTGTTGAGAAATGGACGTCCAAAAATCACTAGGATTTGTGCACATGGATTAGACACAAGTTCAGTGTCTAAAATCACAAAGTCAATCGGAAAGACGAACGAGTCTATTTGTACGAGGACGTCCTCCAACACCCGTCTTGAGTACTTCATCAATCTATCTGCCAATTGCAATGCAACTCGGTTGGGTTGAGTTCACCCAACCCCAGTTGTTTATAGACTAAGTATGGCAGTAAGTTTACACTTGCTCCTAGATCGAGGAGTGTGTTGTCTATTCATTGATTTCTAATTTGGCATAAGACAGTGGGAGTACCGGGGTCTTTGAGCTTCGGGGGCAGTTCATTTTTAATAATTGTGCTTTTTTGGTAAGCAACATATGCGTGTTTTTTTTACACTTTGCTGCCTCTTGACCGTGCATAATTCTTTTAAATATTTAGCATATACCGGCACTTGCTTAACTGCATCAAAGAGTGGAAGGTTTATTTTAACTTGTTTAAACATTTCCAAAAACTCCTGATTCTTTACCTCATTTTTGGGTTTCTTTAGCCTTTGAGGGTAAGGCACGGGGAAAAGGCATTTGGGAACATCATTGTTAACGAGTTCCTTTCTGGGCCTTCTCTCTACTTCCTCTACTTCTATAGGAGCTTCATCGGTTAATTCTATGGTTTCATTATTATTCGATGGCTCCTCTTCATTAGTAGATGGTTCCATTTTATTTACCACTTCATCCTCCTCATACTCTTTAGGTGTAGAAAGAGGCATGCTTTTCCCTATTAACTTGCCGCTTCTCATGGTAGTCACGGCCTTAGCATGTTCTTGATTATTAGGACCATAATTGTATCCCTTAGGGTTTGGAAGTGGTTGGCAGGGAATGTTCCTACCGTTTCCTCTTGTCGAGCATCTATCCTCTCTAACGTAGCAGACATCTTGCTCATTATTTGATTTAATTGTTGCATTAAGTTCGCGTTAGAAAGTGGATCTTCCTCTTGCACCTTCTTGTGCGATGGTACGTACACATTCGATTGTTGATGATTAGAGAGTTGACCTTGATTGTAATTATTAGATCTATTTTGATTGAATTATTGGGACTACCTATTGTGTTCTCCTTGATATTGATTGTTATTGTAGGGTTGTTGTTGATATTGGTGTTGGGTTCTAGCGTCATTCTTCCAATCAAAACTGGGGTGATTCCATCAATTATTATTATTATATTGAAAATTGTTATTATTGTTGTTGTAGGAATTCCCCGCCCCTCGGTACCCTTGCATGTCATTCATCTCCATGGGGCTTTGTTCATGAAAGTACGGCACATTGGGACAGTATTGAGTAGTGTGTGCCAACATATTGCATGTACCGCATGATTCTTCAGGAAGAACCTACCTAGAACTCTCTCCTCTCATTTCTTACTTGTCTACCTTCCTTGCTAGCTCCTCGTATTTGGTCATTAAATTATCTTTAGTTTTTAACTAATATATGCTTTTCTCCTCCCTACCCAATGGTTGTGTTCGTGAGACATCTTCGGGGTCAGACCATTCGGCATGTTCGGCTAACCACTCGAAATGTGCTTCAGCCTCTTTAGTGTTCTTACTAAGGAATGAACCCACACTTGTAGTTTCAACCAATTTTTTTGTTTCGCCATTAAGTCCTTCATAAAAGAAGCTGATTGTTCGCCATTTCTCATATCCATGATGTGGACATGAGAGAAGCAAATCTTTAAGTCGCTCCTAAGTTTGACTGAAGGTTTCATTATCACTTTATTTATATGAATTTATTTGACGTTTAAGTTCAGTGGTCATGCGAGGTGGGAAAAGCTTCTTTAAGAACGCAGTATTCATCGCATGCCATGTGAAGATAGAGTTGGGTTTAAGAGATAATAGCCATTGAAACTTTGTCTTCAAAGTGAAAGGAAAAAGCATCAAACGGGTGACATCCATAGGACAATTTTGAGAGAATGCTTTGCAAACCTCCTCAAAGTCCTTGACATACAGATATGCCTTTTCATTTTCCATTCCATGAAAAGTTGGAAGGAGTGGAATCATTCCATTCCAAAATTGGAATTCGCCTGCATGAAGGTGTCGGTGCATGAGTAGGTTGCATGAGGTCGTGCAAGGGATGTAACGAATCGTCAATGGGTGCAATTCTATTCTCACCATTCTTACTTTCATCGTCAACCATTGAGTTTATAGGAGTGACTACGGGATTAACGAAGCTATCAGAGTCAGATGAAAAGAGTGGATTTCATAAAATTCCCTCAATGGAATTATCGAACATAAAAGGGAAAAAGTCTAAGGAGATTTTGATCTAGAGAACTAAAAGAGAGAGAGAGAAAAAAAAACATAAATAAATGAAGATAGAGTGAGGTAATCTAGGCAATAACTAGTCGCCCTCCCTGGCAATGGCGCCAAAAACTTGGCACCACTTAAAAGTTTGTGTGCTCTTGTGTGCAATACCCAAGTGTAGGTAGACGTGCAAGTAGTAATCTGGATAAGACCAGGTCGATCCCACAGGGAAGGTGGATAGTTACTAACTTAGACTAATCTCAAAAAGGAAATTAAAAATTCAATGTTTTAAATGAAGTGTGAAATACAAAGTTCCATAGATTACTAACTAATAAAATGATGCGATTAAATTAAACTAATAATTAACTAACTAACTAAAGCAATATTAACTAGTTTTTAACTTTATAAAACAGAAGCGTTGGGATCACACGAATCCACAGTGACCTAACCATCTACCATGTACTTTCATTAACACTCAATGGAGTACATCCCTTGATAGTATTCCGTATTTTTCTAAAAATAAAGATTCAATAGTCCTTTCATGACCGAGACTATATCCTCACAGTTGATTTAAAGTACGTAGAAGGCAGTTTAAAAACAATAGTTAAGACTCACACTATGAATGGTGTGAGCATTCAAAGTGGTTTGAAAAAGTTATTGAAGAAAATAGCCTTAAGGCTTAAAGTTAAGAAACTATTTTGACAAACTGAGCTTAAAGGGACAGATTGATAACATATTTCGAAAATAGTAAGACTAGGAATACCACAAAGGATCATCTCAAGATTCTGCATGTTTGATTGATCGACGCAAACTCGATCGATCGAACTGCATCGTCTCTCAATAGATCAAAATCTCTTCGATCGCTTGATTGTTCCTCAGTTCGATCGATCGAAATAGCTTTGAACGATTGGACGCAGGTTTTCTGTAGTTTGCATGGCAGAGGCTGGAGATCACTATTTCATCATGATCTCCTAACTCTAAGACTACTCAGACATTGTCTGGAGTGTAACAGATTGATTTTTAACGTGAGAAAGCATTGAGGATTTGTTTGGTTGTGTTTTAAACATATAAACTATAAAAACTATGGATTTTATCTAAGAGAATGCAAACCTATGATTCCAGCAAGTTAACACTACCAAAAACTACAAGCAAAATGTAAATACACAATATTAAAGAACCCGTGATAAAAGAAAACTTGTTTTAACATCAAACTCCAAAACCAAATCAAACTTAAAGCTTTAAACCTACAAAATAAACAAAACTCTCTATCTCTCTCTCTAAAACTGAAGAACAAAGTGTGGGCGTCCTATTGGACGTGTTTATAATAGCTATTTATGCATAAACCTAAGCTAGGGTTGTTTACAATACGTCTGTTGTGTGCTCGCAAAATTCTGGTAAACCCACGTTCGAGCGATCGAACATATCATGATCGCTTGAACTTTCGATCGCTTGAGATGTCTTCGATCGATTAATGTCATCTTTTCCTTTTGAAATGTTTCCTTTGCATCTTGGCTTTACCCTTTTTCCTGTAAGTCATCCCTGCACACAGCAACACAGCATATCTGCACAAAATAACAGCTAAAACAACCAAATTCACCGTGGATTCATCTCATTTTATATAAGCTTGCATTATAACACAAACTGTAGATAAACTAGGGAGTTGTAAACTAAATCAATATATTTTCTTCTTATAGTGCAGTTGTATTTTATAAATACCCCCGCTTGTCAATGGGGCTTTGTGGACACGCGGAATCGGACCACTTCTCTTGTTTGAGATTGTTTTGAAAAGGAATTTGACTTGGATCAAAGAAAAGAAAAGGAAAGGTCTGTTGGAAACAGATACAGAGTCGCCACTTGGTCTTTAAGGAACCAAGAAACCTAATTTTGACTCACCCAAACAGATAAGGGCACCGGCCCTTCATAACCAAAGAACTTGGTTCGGGGTTTTGGTACGAGAGAGGAAGGAGCCTTTGTCGCGACTAAAACACCCTCAACTTGCCCCGTCTTTCGACGGGCCTCAATTAGCATCCAAATAATCATCTTATACAATGTATGGTTCAACAAATAATACTATGATAGTATATTACATCACATAAGGAGATTTGAAATGGAAGATCTAAAGATAAGATATCATTCATAAGATCTAAGCCAAATATCACACAATGCAAAGTGAAAGATCACACAAATAAACCTAAGAAAAATCGTCTAATCATGTATCAGATAATAAAGTTTTCCTAATCTAAAGGGACATGAATTGTTCATGAAACAAATAAATCAAAGAAAGTAAAATATACTTAGCAAACTAGTATGATGCATGTTAATCTTTGATAAAAGAAGATTTCTCAATCCCCGGGACGGATGAGAAAGGACGATTAGATCGAGGGGAGCATAAACGTGTGATCATGATCATTCCTTATAATCTTCTTAGATTAGGAGCTACAAAAACCCCAAATCTTTGCATGGATGCAATGTATGTATCTAGAGTGTGCCAAGGTTGTAGTGTGCTTTGTGTTCATGGATTCCTAGAATGACTTAGAAGTCTCAAATGTGTATGAATGAATGAATTAAATCAACATGGGATATATACAAATGTAGTATGAACTACTTCCTAAGATATGAGCTAATTTGGAATGCATATAAGCATTAAATCAAAGAATGGAAGTTAAGGTATGCTTGCTGTGAATAGTGGACAGAATAGTAGCATCATCTTTGGAAATTTGAAAAGAGGGGTTAGGAATGTTTTCAATGCATGATTTTTTATGGAGATGTTCCTTATTGTGTCTAGAATACAACCCAAAAAGCCAATCTTGAATAGATATCACAGATTGAGAGAAATCATATAAACAACAGAGGTCACTCAGAAACAGAGTCTGCACTGTCGACTGAAATGTTGGAAAATCTTAGAAAATGAAAACGAATGATCTAGAGGCCCATTTTATAAAAAAAGTTCCCTAAGACATTTAATTTTAAGGGAAAAATAAATTAGGACCACTCCTTTTGGAAAAGTTTTCTGTAAAAGAGGTTGGAAGTGGACCTAGCTGCTGTGACAGCAAAAACAGAATGTTTGGAAGGAATTTTGGGATCCAAATGGACCATTTCCAAGTACTTCCAAGTCAATCCAAAAATTGTGGGTGTTCTCCAATGAGTTAGGAAGACTTTCCAAGTGGCCTTGCATCCATATGTTGAGTATTGAGTCCTAGAGAAATCTTTGAACTCAACTCACTCACTGTTTTGACTCATTGTTTTGAAGATTTTGGAGAAAACAAGGTTTTGTTTCTTGAAATCAAAATGAGAGGGATTAAGAGGGGTTTTGAAATAGATGTTTTGAAAGCATATTTTCAATACTCAATAAGGATTGTAGCCACTCAAAAATGTCAACATCAAACTCATCATCAAGAACCTCCAAGATTGTTGGAGAGATTTATTTTATTTTGAACATAACTTCAATACATTTCAAGAACAACTTGGAAGTATTGAGGTTATGATCATCATCTATCAAACATGTTTTTGAGGTCAAGAGCTACTATCCATAAGGATTCACTCACCCCAAACTTCATGTCATCACTTAGATGATGATGAACTAGTAAGTAAATAAAGAAAATCAAAAAGAAATGAGATAAGAAGAGATGAACAATAAATAAACAAGCAAGTAGATAATGATCAATAGATGATATTCATGAAGTATTGAACTTGTATCTTGGTGTTTCACTCATAGATTTTGATATTTGGACATGGAAGTAGCTTCCTAACTCAGGAATGCTCAAGAATGGTGATTGGGGGTGATTTGGATGTGAAGTATATAGAAGAAGAGTGGAGGAAGATAAGATTGGAACTCACTTTCTATAGAAAATCAATGGGAGAAGCTCCCTTTCTCTCTTCTAAACTTATCTCTATCTCTCTTCCTCTCTACAACTTTTCTTAGCTTTGCACTTGGCCCCCCTCAAATGAAGAGCAATGGGGGGTTTATATAGGCCAATTTGGGGTGGTTTTGGAGTTTTAGAAGTGTTCCCATTGGTCCCAAACATCTGAAATCATGAAACTACGTCGTTTTGGTTTTTAATTAATCAAAATAGGACCCCAAAAGTAATTACAAAAACTCACTGTTCTGGGGGAGAGTGCCGCGGCAGCACTGGGCCAGTGCCGCGGCGGCACTGCTCCTCCTTCGTCCAGATAATGCTGTTTAGGCCCCCCGAAGTTTCGGTATTCGCGAAAAGGCCCTATTTCGTCCGAAATTCACAGAAAATGCATACGAACTCCAAATTGACGTTGTGATATACTGTTGGAAAGGTAATGGAGTCTACTTTACATAAAAAATAGTTCGGGGATAGGTCACTTTGAAAAGTTTTGCGGTATTTGCAATAAAAGCCGATTTGGTCACCTTTTTCGCCTTTGGAAATTCATAATAAATTCGTTTTAAATCCAGGAATTATGTGCGATATACCGTTGGAAAGCTATTGACCTCTAGTATCTATGAAAAATATTTTAAAATTGTTTCGGCGCCCCGGTTCCAAAGTCAAATTTCGGTCAAACTTGTTAAACTTGGGATTCCCGGGAAGTTCTGGAAACCTCTGGGAGTTCCCGGGAGCTGATGTTTTCGCTCGATTTTCTTTTGGAACTTGTTTTAACACTTTTCTCATGATTTAAAATGACTCTGGTGAATTCAGACGATTTCGGTCAAACTTGGTCAAACTCCGTCAAACCTTGGTCAAACCTAGTCAAACCGGTCAACGGGGACTTTCCGGGAACTTCCGGGACTTTTGGGGGTCTCTGGGAGCTGACGATTTCACCCGATTTCTCTTAAAAACTCATTTTATCACTTTTCTTACGACATAGCATGTTTTCAGAACTTTGGGACCAATTCTGGGGGTTTTCGGGCCTTCAGGGGCATTTTGTTCATTCTGAGCATTCTGAGAGATAGAGCTGACTTCCAGGAGTCCTTTTGAGTCTTTTACGATCATTGTGAACCACCAAGCTATGGGTCTCCTAAATCTGATAGCCGACAAAATGGGGTGTCTACAGTTTGCCCCTCTTTGGCATGAACTTGCGAGGCAACGCATGTCGTAAGCGAGTGCCAAAGCTTTGAAGAGACAAGTCTTTTGGAGGCTATAGATTTAGGATAAAAAGCGTTGCAAAAGATGCAATGATGCTGAGGCTAGTGCTGGTCGTGCTCTGCGTGAGCTGCCTACGTATCCCAAGAGGAATCAGACCAGGACGTAGTTCGAAGCTCAAAGGAATAAATCACACATGCACATACACAACAATCAGGCGGATGCTATGCAATAAGAGTGATATGCAATGCATGGATGTGATATGAATTGTGTCATGAGTCCTATCATGTCTAGTGTTATGACCCTAGTGTGAGTGGGCTGGTGTTATGCTAGTGTTTGTGACTGTGATGACTCGGATAAGGACATCAAGGTTTAGAAGACTCTGGGTCTAGGGGCAAACTTCTGGACTTTGGGAAGTGTGCTTTGTAAGCAAAACGGATCAGACGCGGGGTCCTGACAGTTTGAGGAAACCAGAGTGAGAAAGCTCAAGAGCGACAAGTGAGAAAGCTCATAATAAGTGAAGAAGCTCATGATCTTGGATAAAGGAGTGAGGAAGCTCACGATAAGTGAGAAAGCTCACGATAAGTGACAGGCAAGGAAGCTCACGATAATCAATAGGTAGGTGAGGGGGACTCATGATTTTGGACAAATGAGTGATGAAGCTCACAATAAGTGAGGAGCTCACGATAATTGACATGTGAGAAAGCTCACGATGAGTGAGGAAGCTCACAAGAATTGAGCGGTGAGGAAGCTCATGATTTTGGACAGAGGAGTGAGGAAGTTCACGATAAGTGAGGAAGCTTATAATTTTAGACGAAGGAGTGAGGAAGCTCACGATAGTTGAGTTGGTGAGGAAGATCATGATATTTGTTTGGACACGGATCCTTGAATTGCGAATAGACAGTGCATGCCCTGGGAATCGGGGTGATTTGATTGCGGGTGATGTTTTCAATTGCTGGCCGATCCTTATGATGACAAAGTTCGGAGAATTGGTTCGGACTTCTGTTACCTTCTGCTGGAGATGGTAGGGGACTCTCTGAGAATCTCTCTAAAATGATTGATAGATGTGGAAGTTCTACCCTAACCTAAAGGGTTTATAATGAAAGATTTGCCTCAATCTGGAGGGCTGGTGACGAAGGATTTGCCTCAATCTAGAGGGCTGGTGATGAAGGATTTACCTCAATCTAGAGGGCTGACGATGAAGGATTTGCCTCAATCTAGAGGGCTGGTGATGAAGGATTTGCCTCAATCTAGAGGGCGGTGATGAAGGATTTACCTCAATCTAGAGGGCTGATGATCTACGCTTCGCTACGACTAATAGACTTATGAGGGATCTCGACCTGGAGGTCTTACCTAAGGAAGAGCGTGGTGCTCAAAGTGGTACTGTGGTGCTCAAAAGAACGCTTATGGTGTGTTTGCCACTCTTAGTGGGCTTTGTGATTTGTGTGTGCCGCGACTGATGGGCTTTGCGTCATGTTATGGCCAATTTGTTGAAGTGACGCTCTAGACTTGACTCGTGCTCCCCTTAATCGTGATCCTATGGACTCGGTGACTCTCAGAGTCTCGACGGTACTTCTCAAATTTCAATGATGATCCTCAATTCTCAACGACGCTTATGTTGTTCCTCAAATCTTTGATGGTGTTTCTCAATGCTTCTTGATTGTCAACGGTGTTCTTAAAATCTTAACGATGCTCCTCGACTTTTCAATGTTGCTTTTCAACTCTTCTGATGCTCCTCAACAAATCTGATGCTCCTCAACACATCCGATGTTCCTCAGCGTATCTGATGCTCCTCAACACATCCGATGTTCCTTGACTCTTCATCGATGCTTCTCAACAAATCTGATGTTCCTCAACAAATCTGATGCTCCTCAATTCTTCAATAATGCTCCTTAACACACCCGATTCTCCTCTTCAACAATATTCTCTTCTGATGTTCCTCGATGCTCCAACAATGCTTCTCAACTCTTCTGATGTTCCTCGATGCTTCAACAGTACCTCTAAACTTTTCTGATGTTCCTCGACACATCTGATGCTCCACATCAACAATACACTTGGACTTTGAACCTTAAACATCTTGATAGCACATCTTATCAAAACTTCTCATCAACACATCTGGACTTTGGGCCCTGAAACACCTCAACAACACGTCTCATCGACATACCTTATCAGCAATAGTTTCTTGGTGTTGGCGATATCTCCTCCGATCAGCCACCTTGAGAAATAACTATCGGTTTGTAGTTTGTAACCACTTACGAGTTTATGCCACTCATACCTGGGACACTTCTCATGTTGCGACCTTGACTGGTGTAGTAATAATGTTTGGTACTTCTGCTTATTCCCAAAGTTTTTTTTTTTTTTGGTTATAATTGGGAATCACCTTTAACCCACACATTTGAGATCATCAGGACAAATGGACTTAACAGGAACGACAAGGAAAGTTGGGTTAGTTTGTATGAAACCTCGATCTCTGACACACTTGTGATCAGATTACTACTGACTCAAACAAAGAAGGATTGATTTGGACATGAAATTCTCAAATTGCCACGATCCAATGTGCCTTCATCATGAATGATGTACCGCTCATCTTTTATGTTCACTCCTTATCTTAATATGACAGCACTTTGCTGATAAATCTGGTTTTTGAAAATTCCTCCCTATTGATCTAATCAATTCTCTACTTCTCCCTGGAAGTGCTTTGAATTAGTGCCTTAGCTTTTAGAATAAAAGATGCTCTATTTCAAAAAATTTCAAAACAACTTGGTGACTTGAAAACTCGCCCTTAGTGTGAAGGGATCATGTTAGGCAAACGGAGTTTGCCCCTAGTTTGAGGTGTACGAAGTGGAGTTCATAGGCAAACGAGGTGGGTGACCGAAGTTTGCCCCTAGTTTGGATGATGGTTTATTAGAGCTTTTGGGTAAACGAGGTAGGTGACCGAAGTTTGCCCCTTGTATGAAGGGTAGATAGTAAAAGTCAGGCAAACGAGGCGGGTAGCCGAAGTTTGCCCCAAGTGTGGAAGGTGATTTCTGGCTTGAGGCAAGGACCGTGACTTTAATCTCTCAAATGCTCATAACTTTTGCCTAGGCACCAGTGAGGTGACCTAACGAGCTCTTTTCTCTCTTTTGTTATTGCTCACCTTGGATTTAGCTCTAACTTTTGCCTAGGCGTCCTTTCGGATTTTCGACCTAGCGAGCCATCCTTTTTTTTCTTTTTGAAAGTCTGCCTACGTACCCCCAAGTGAGGATCAGGTCCAACGTAGTTCGGGCCATGGTCAGAAAGAAGCGGGTTGATTTTTAGGTAGGTGGGGTGACCGAACCGTTGTGGTTGCCTACGTATCCCCGAGCGGGAATCAGGTCGAGCGTAGTTCAAGGCAAGGCTTGAAAGAAATTGGTTTGATTATGATGGTGTTGACCGAACCAATGTGGTTGCCTACGTATCCCCGAGTGGGAATCAGGTCAAGCGTAGTTCAAGGAAGGACTTGAAGGAAATTGGTTTGATTATGATGGTGTTGACCGAACCAATGTGGTTGCCTACGTATCCCCGAGTGGGAATCAGGTCAAGCGTAGTTCAAGCCATGGTTTGAAGGAAATTGGGTATGAGGGTTTCTCAAACCAATCGTCAAATAAGTTCAAACTTGAGCCACTTGTGGTAGCTTTGAATAAAAGGATTCAGTTTCAATCCCCCTTTCTTTTCTCTTTCTTGTTCTTTTTATTTTGAGGATTGATCCTTTTCACTTTCGCCTAGCCAGTCAATTTTGCTTTTCATGTAATTGATTCTTGCAAGGTCGTTCAATCGCAATCTTAGAATTCCGAAACGTGCATGTCAGCTCTCGGAATTTTGTGGTTGTTCCGTGCCTTTGGAAATGTGATCCAGGCACGTTCTTATGATGTACCTTGAAGCATACAATTTTCTCATTTGTTTCATCAAAAATTTCTTCAACCTTTTGACTGGCTAGGGTCAGATTTTGGAAATCAACACCTTTTTAGCTCTCATTTTTGCCTAGGGGCCCTTTTCAGATTTTCAACCTAGCGAGATTTTCTTTTCTTTTTTTTTTCTTTTTTTGAAGGGGGAAGAAACTCATTGAAATGTTTGGCTACCAACAAGGACCAAGTTCGCACAGGTTCGCATGGCTATCAATTGGGTTGGGTCCAAGGCTTTGAAATGGTAGAAATGGTGGAAAGGGGTGTTGGGCAAGCCCCAAATCAGTCTCAAGTATGTCTTTTCAAGATTTGAGCAAAAGCATCTTTAAATTCTTAAAGTAAGACTATTCAATTCTCGGCTCTTCTTTGTGGTCAGCGCGAAATCGACTTTGGCCTATTTGGGATTCTCTCTTTTTTTTTGTTTGACGCAAAAATTTATTAGCAGAGTAATGTCCATGATAATTTGAAAAGTGACATTTTTAGTTCAGCGATTCATGCACTTATGAATATACACATCAGATTAGGCAAAATGAGACTTCATTCCATTAGAAGAGAAGGATTACATTACTCGATACAGACTCCCAACAACTCGATGACAGACAGACTCGACCACAAGATCAAACTTGAAATAGACTCAAAACATAGAGCAGACTCGACTTGGTCTCAAATGGAGTGTCTTTGTGACCCATTTATTATCATTGTTTTTTTTTTTTTTTTTTTTTAGCAGAAGGTCCAAACACTATCGCTCTACTGCACGGATTCAACATTCATGGGTGTCAATAAAAGGGATCATTTGAGAGGATAGGCAATGGGCTTAGGTGACATGGGGTTGAATGGGTGGTGGCTCGATGGTTCCTCGATCAATGAGGTCTTGGATATCATGGCGGAGACGTATGCACCGGTCGGTGTCATGGCCTGGGCCTTGGTGGTAGGCACATCGTTTGGACAGGTCACAGTTAGGTGGTGGGGGATCGGCACGGGGCTGAAGGAGTTGGAGGTGCCCCTTTTTTAGCAGGCGGCCTAAGGCTACGGAGGGAGAGATATCCAGCTTGGAAAATTCACGGGGTACCCTATTTTGGTAAGGGCGACTAGGCGAGCTGGTTTAATTTGTGAGCTAGTATGATTGGAGAGAATAGGCCATGGGTTGGTTACTAAGGGCGTTGACATTCGAAGGGTTTCGGGAGTACTCGGGCCTCTTGGATTGGCTTTGTGATTCTTCATTCTTGATTTTCCCTTCCCTGATTGCATTCTCAATTCTAGTCCCAACCTCAAACAGTTCTTCAAATGTTGAGATGGACTGGTAGAAGAGTTTCTCATGGTACAGCGGCAGTAGATTCTTGATCAACATCCGGACTTGTTCCTTTTCGACTGGTCGGTGGGTCATTTGGGTCACCTTGTTCCTCCATCTGCTCAAGAACGCAGCGAAGGGCTCATTGAAGTTCTGCCGGGTAGTCTCCAGATCCCGGATGGTGACATCGAGCTCTTGGTTATAGGAGTAATGATCAATGAAGACCTGGACTATATCTTCCCAAGTTCGAGTCTTAGATACCTCCAAGGTCAGAAACCAGGATAGAGCGGCCTTGGCTAGGGTTTGAGGGAACAACATTGCAATGTGCTCATGGGTGCAGCCCATTGATTGGAAAACACTAATGCAGAACTTTATGTGGCTCTTCGGATTCCCAGTTCCATCAAAACGATCAATTTCAGGCATCTTGAAGTTCTCCGGCAGTTTCAGCTTAACAGGCTCAAAGAGGCCTTCCAGGTCTAGCATGTAATCATCGATTCCCTTGCTTTTCCTTAGCACGCTCTCCAGTTTGTCGACCTTGTCCATTTTCTCTTGGAGCTTCTTTTCATACGCAAGCGGTGGGACCCCTTGGAACCAGTTTTCCTCCCCATTATTCTCATGCAGAGGAGGTTCAAACCCTGGTGGTGGGAACCCGGGCGGAGGTTGCGGCTGCTGCTGCTTCAATTCTTCCATGAACCTCAGGACTTGGGCTAGACTGTCGGACTGTTGGCTTATAGTTGCTCCCAACTCGATGACCTTGATTTCCAATTCTTCTCTATTCATGTTGAAGCGGGCTGTCGGACTGATTCTGACTAAACGATTATCCGAACTCCTGGTCCACAACGAGGATTCCGAATGCTGACCTTGGGAATCTATACTGACCTGACAGATTTTGAGAGAAAGGGGTGTATCAGATCCTGACAGTGATGACTTTTAGACAGACAAAGGCAGTGACGTGGACTGACTCGAGACAGTGCGCACAGAGAGATGGGGATGGTGTATGCATGGGAGATAAGCATGCGGATGTAAGCCCTAATCTACATGATGCTCCAATTTATAACAGATATCAGTTAAGCAATTAAGGTCCTAACCATATAGAGTGTGCTAACCTTACTTTCCAGTGTGATCACCAAGGGATAACAAGGATTTTTGGGATACTTTGAGAATTTTGGACAGAGTTTCTGGGAGAAATAGGGATTTGAAGATTCGGGGAAATTTCTAGAAGTCATTTGAGTTTCTAGGAGAAATAGGGATTTCTGGTTGATTTGGACTGAGCTTTTAGGATAAATTGGGAAATCAAAATTTCTGGGAGAAATTGGTAAATCTAGGCATTTTGGGGAAGTTTGGATAGAGTTGCTGGAATTTTGGGAAATCTTGGAGATTTGGATAGAGCTTATGGGAAAACATGAAAATTTGGGTAAGTTGGACAGAGTTTCTGGGAGAAACAAGTATACCGGAGTTTCTGGGAGAAATTGAGATTTCTGGGTAATCTGAGAGATTTGGACAGAGCTTCTGGGAGAAATTGGTAAATCAGAATTTCTGGGAGAAATTGGTTAATATGACAGAGTTTCCGGGAGAAACTGGTATATCTGGGAAATCAGGGAGATTCAGAAAGAGTTTCTAGGAAAAATTGGTTAATATGGTTATATCTGGGATATCTGGACAGAGTTTCTGGGAGAAACAGGTTAATATGTTTATATCTGGGATATCAGGACAGAGTTTCTGGAAAATTGGTTAACGTGTGGTGATAGTGATCATACTGTTTAGCAGGTCTTCATACTCCTATGTCTTAGGACCGACAAACAAGGTTTGCGGTGTATATCTTTGTGAGCATGGAGCAGACATCCTTGTCATGGTGCCTAGGCAGGTCAACTCAATGTGATCACATGTGAGTGATTGCCTTGGGGATCATAAGAAAGAGGTTCTGTTCTATGCCACATAAGCGTCTACACCGCGCAGGTAATCCCGTCAGGGCATACAGCAGTTATATCATATTGTCCTATCTGAAAAGATAAATGAACAGTCCTATGAAAGGTTCTACAGGAATCTATATGCAAAGGCTGGGTTTAGTCAAAGAGGGTCCGTTGACGAGAGTTCCAATATACCGTCGGAGAGACAGTACGGAGGTTTTTACTCTTTTTGATATACCTTGGAAGGTACAGTATCAACGGTGACTTGTGCCCTGGCACAGCAAGACCTGAACAATGTCAGCGCCGCTTTTCAGACACAGTCGGAGGGGGGGAAATGCAAGAGTGCAATGCGGTGAACCAAACACAGTAAAAAGATGATTTTAAGGATGCTTCTTATGAGTCAAACCTCTGTATTATTTCGTTTTAAAATAAAAATCCCCAGCAGAGTCGCCAGATTTTGGACACGCAGAATCAGACCACTTCTCTTGTTTGAGATTGTTTTGAAAAGGAATTTGACTTGGATCAAAGAAAAGAAAAGGAAAGGTATGTTGGAAACAGATACAGAGTCGCCACTTGGTCTTTAAGGAACCAAGAAACCTTATTTTGACTCACCCAAACGGATAAGGGCACCGGTCCTTCATAACCAAAGAACTTGGTTCGGGGTTTTGGTACGAGAGAGGAAGGAGCCTTTGTCGCGACTAAAACACCCTCAACTCGCCCCATCTTTCGACGGGCCTCAATTAGCATCCAAATAATCATCTTATACTATGTATGGTTCAACAAATAATACTATGATAGTATATTACATCACATAAGGAGATTTGAAATGGAAGATCTAAAGATAAGATATCATTCATAAGATCTAAGCCAAATATCACACAATGCAAAGTGAAAGATCACACAAATAAACCTAGGAAAAATCGTCTAATCATGTATCAGATAATAAAGTTTTCCTAATCTAAAGGGACATGAATTGTTCATGAAACAAATAAATCAAAGAAAGTAAAATATACTTAGCAAACTAGTATGATGCATGTTAATCTTTGATAAAAGAAGATTTCTCAATCCCCGGGACGGATGAGAAAGGACGATTAGATCAAGGGGAGCATAAACGTGTGATCATGATCATTCCTTATAATCTTCTTAGATTAGGAGCTACAAAAACCCCAAATCTTTGCATGGATGCAATGTATGTATCTAGAGTGTGCCAAGGTTGTAGTGTGCTTTGTGTTCATGGATTCCTAGAATGACTTAGAAGTCTCAAATGTGTATGAATGAATGAATTAAATCAACATGGGATATATACAAATGTAGTATGAACTACTTCCTAAGATATGAGCTAATTTGGAATGCATATAAGCATTAAATCAAAGAATGGAAGTTAAGGTATGCTTGCTGTGAATAGTGGACAGAATAGTAGCATCATCTTTGGAAATTTGAAAAGAGGGGTTAGGAATGTTTTCAATGCATGATTTTTTATGGAGATGTTCCTTATTGTGTCTAGAATACAACCCAAAAATCCAATCTTGAATAGATATCACAGATTGAGAGAAATCATATAAACAACAGAGGTCACTCAGAAACAGAGTCTGCACTGTCGACTGAAATGTTGGAAAATCTTAGAAAATGAAAACGAATGATCTAGAGGCCCATTTTATACAGAAAGTTCCCTAAGACATTGACTTTTAAGGGAAAAATAAATTAGGACCACCCCTTTTGGAAAAGGTTTCTGTAAAAGAGGTTGGAAGTGGACCTAGCTGCTGTGACAGCAAAAACATAATGTTTGGAAGGAATTTTGGGATCCAAATGGACCATTTCCAAGTACTTCCAAGTCAATCCAAAAATCATGGGTGTTCTCCAATGAGTTAGGAAGACTTTTCAAGTGGCCTTGCATCCATATGTTGAGTATTGAGTCCTAGAGAAATCTTTGAACTCAACTCACTCACTGTTTTGACTCATTGTTTTGAAGATTTTGGAGAAAACAAGGTTTTGTTTCTTGAAATCAAAATGAGAGGGATTAAGAGGGGTTTTGAAATAGATGTTTTGAAAGCATATTTTCAATACTCAATAAGGATTGTAGCCACTCAAAATGTCAACATCAAACTCATCATCAAGAACCTCCAAGATTGTTGGAGAGATTTATTTTATTTTGAACATAACTTCAATACATTTCAAGAACAACTTGGAAGTATTGAGGTTATGATCATCATCTATCAAACATGTTTTTGAGGTCAAGAGCTACTATCCATAAGGATTCACTCACCCCAAACTTCATGTCATCACTTAGATGATGATGAACTAGTAAGTAAATAAAGAAAATCAAAAAGAAATGAGATAAGAAGAGATGAACAATAAATAAACAAGCAAGTAGATAATGATCAATAGATGATATTCATGAAGTATTGAACTTGTATCTTGGTGTTTCACTCATAGATTTTGATATTTGGACATGGAAGTAGCTTCCTTACTCAAGAATGCTCAAGAATGGTGATTGGGGGTGATTTGGATGTGAAGTATATAGAAGAAGAGTGGAGGAAAATAAGATTGGAACTCACTTTCTATAGAAAATCAATGGGAGTAACTCCCTTTCTCTCTTCTAAACTTATCTCTATCTCTCTTCCTCTCTACAACTTTTTTTAGCTTTGCACTTGGCCCCCCTCAAATGAAGAGCAATGGGGGGTTTATATAGGCCAATTTTGGGTGGTTTTGGGGTATTAGAAGTGTTCCCATTGGTCCCAAACATCTGAAATCATGAAACTACGTCGTTTTGGTTTTTAATTAATCAAAATGGGACCCCAAAAGTAATTACAAAAACTCACTATTCTGGGGGAGAGTGCTGCGGCGGCACTGGGCCAGTGCCGCGGCGGCACTGCTCCTCCGTCCAGATAATGCTGTTTAGGCCCCCCGAAGTTCCGGTATTCGCGAAAAGGCCCTATTTCGTCCGAAATTCACAGAAAATGCATACGAACTCCAAATTGAGGTTGTGATATACTGTTGGAAAGGTAATGGAGTCTACTTTACATAAAAAATAGTTCGGGGATAGGTCACTTTGAAAAGTTTTGCGGTATTTGCAATAAAAGCCGATTTGGTCGCCTTTTTCGCCTTTAGAAATTTATAATAAATTCGTTTTAAATCCAGGAATTATGTGCGATATACCGTTGGAAAGCTATTGACCTCTAGTATCTATGAAAAATATTTTAAAATTGTTTCGGCGCCCCGGTTCCAAAGTCAAATTTCGGTCAAACTTGTCAAACCTGGGATTCCCGGGAAGTTCTGGAAACCTCTGGGAGTTCCCGGGAGCTGTTGTTTTCGCTCGATTTTCTTTTGGAACTTGTTTTAACACTTTTCTCATGATTTAAAATGACTCTGGTGAATTCGGACGATTTCGGTCAAACTTGGTCAAACTTGGTCAAACCCGGTCAAACCTTGGTCAAACCTAGTCAAACCGGTCAACGGGGACTTTCCGGGAACTTCCGGGACTTCTTGGGGTCTCTGGGAGCTGACGATTTCACCCGATTTCTCTTAAAAACTCATTTTATCGCTTTTCTTACGACATAGCATGTTTTCAGAACTTTGGGACCAATTCTGGGGGTTTTCGGGCCTTCAGGGGCATTTTGGTCATTCTGAGCATTCTGAGAGATAGAGCTGACTTCCAAGAGTCCTTTTGAGTCTTTTACGATCATTGTGAACCACCAAGCTATGGGTCTCCTAAATCTGATAGCCGACAAAATGGGGTGTCTACAGGCTTCTTGATCTTTACTTAAATTTAGTATACGTGGGTGATTCCATTGCCACATTAGTTGAGAACCAAAATCAGAATATATAATAGGTAACCTCACCGAATGTACATAGGCAGCGCACAACTGTTTTTACACTTATCGAAAATCTAAATTCTTCCCCCAACTCCCTCTTTCTCTCTTTTATCTTTGAAATCTGCACTTTAGAATAGTGAATAAATGAAACAGAATGTCCCCTTCCAAAAAGGTGCCTAAAGTTATTTTTAAGATGGAGAGGGTTCCTGACCATTGAAATCAAATTCATTTCAGAACTAAGGAGATTCTATAGCTGTTGTAATGTGTTTGCGAAGTTGGTATTTTAAACAAAGAAAAAAATGGATCTCAATTTGTTCCAATTAGTTTGTTGAACTATTTTGGACTGACCGGTTCTGCAAACTATTAAACTTCTGTTTGTGAAAATTAAATTTGTCACATAGCGCACAAAAATAACAGATTATGTGTACTGTAGAATCTGCACACCCCCCATCAGTCCACATGTACATCTGCAAAACTTAGCATGGCCACAACACACATGCACATAAGCCCAAGCTCACCGCACATGTGCACAACCACATGTGCAATGTACATACTTACCGACCTTAGCTTTATGGATTAAACGAAGAGGTACTAACAAATCTTCCACCAAATGTAGGAACTACCTAAATATGACATCTAGCATGAAATATAATCTGATATCTGAACTGAATAGCCAAACAGATGCATAGACTATCAAAGTATGCGTCATCAGGATGTGGGATGCTGTAAATTCGAAGAATGACCAACTCATTAGTTCATTATTGATTTTTTTAGATGAAGATGTATTCCATTAACTATCTAGACCTATAATAATACTACCAATTATCAGTTGTGTGAAGCTAACAACTAACAATGTCTTAAACTCTACTAAAACAATGACATACATGGGTCCATATGGCACAACATAGCACCCAAATTCAGGGCAGATATTGAAGAAGAAAAGATATATTACATATCCAATATGAGAGTAGGGTCATGTGATGACAAATATCGTCCAATACCAATGGAGAAAAAACTATTCTTTCACTTTAACACAGATGTAAAAGAAGTAATAGAGATCCCACCAACATTTCCTGCACAAAAATTCCATGCCATTCTTGCTAAAAGAGTTAATGACATTATCCAATTCAGTGGTATGTTACACATCTAAAAGTGAAACTACCAATCAATATATACTACAATATTGAGTAATAAATTCATATATATGTTACAAATATCATAGGAAAAGTGATTATGTAACACCCGTACCCGGAGAACGGGTTGATTATTATGTTAATATGCATTAATTAATATAATTAGTTTATAAAACGGATAAAGAGGAGGCTTGGACTTGCGCATCTGAAAAGTGTCCAAAGAAGAAAATCATTTGGAAAAGTCCCCAGTGAGGTGGGATAGGTACTGAAGTGGGACCCAATGAAGGGCCCGGATAAAATAAATGTGCATTTTTATCTGTTAAGTGCATTTTATATGATTACATGGATATTTGCTACATCGCTTCCATATTATATTGTTATGTGTTAGCATTAGTTTGGACTCCCAAATAAGGGCATAATTGAAAAAGATTAATAATTAGTAGGAGCGATAGCAACTTTACAAAATATTTGGGACCCATGTTGGGACCCATACGGAACTTAGATAAATACTCATTTGGATAATTGGGTAGTTAATGGAATGTCTGGGGGATTTCATAATAGGAACTTAGGAAATTCTGGGGGTATAAGTGAAAATAAGGGAAAATGAGGTAATGACACCTCAAGCTTATGCATGAGGATGTGTCAAAATAAGGGAGAAGTCTCCCATTTACAGAAAATTCAGCAAATTTAAGGAAAAGAAAGGAGAGAGCTCGAAGAGAGACAACGAGATTTCGAGACGTCGACGCCGTTTTCTTGCCGTTCCTTCGCCGTTCGACGCTGGATTTATGATCCGAGACCACTTTTGGACTCGTGGAGGTAAGAGGATCACATGCACATAATTTGTTTTCATTTCTAGCAACATTTTTTTGGCAACCGTTCTTGACAAACAATATTTGTTGTACCAAAACTATGTAGGATTATTCTAGAACAAGAATTAGCTTTGGTTCTAGCTTGAATCAGGATTTTAGGAGCATAATTGCATATAATTTGAGGAGGTGAGTTTTCTACACTAAAGAATGATTGTGTTTAACTATCTTTAAGGCTTCAATGATGTTAGAAATAACAATTTATGCGTAGGAGATATGAGAATGCCTTATTGTATTGATTATTCATGCTTCGAAGTCATAGAGATGTGTGAAATTGTGAGTTGTATGTTAATTATATGAAAATCTTTGTGCTTACATGTTAATGTGCTTATATGTTTATATGATTATTTGGTAATCAATGAACACCGGGGAAATGATTCATTCGTTGGGAGTAATAAGGGAGACGAAGGAGAAGAATCCGATAAAAACGAAAATCCAAGGAATAGAAGTGGCCACGGGACCAAGGGAAGGTCTTCGGGTCTGAATGAATCATTAAATCGGTGGTTCGGTGATTACGGATATGATTTATGTGTTATATTGTAGCATTGCACATGTTAAGAATTCAATCACATTTAGATCACTCACTAAGCGTAATGCTTAAGAAAACCGTTTTCCTTTTCTGTTGTGGTAAATAACAACCACCGCAGGTAAAGAGCAATATCCGGAGAGGAAGTAACATGCTCGAAAATGGGGGAGAGATTTGGGACTTGTAGTTATGTTTATAACTTGTATTATAATATAACTTGTGGCTTGGGATCCTTAACTTGTGGCTTAAAGCCTTGACTTGTGGTTGTAGAGTTAGAGAGATTTGGGACTTGTAGTTATGTTTATAGTAACATGCATGGGAATGCTCTTGTGAATGTCAGGCTTAATTGTTTGTTAGTAATGGATTTAGAAAAAAAAAATAATAATAATAATAATAATAATAAAATCACCATCAAGGGTGGACTGAGTAGAACAAGTCGTTGAAATAATAGTAAGAATAGTGGAAATCAGAATGTCATCGACTGAGGAAGAACCCGAAAACCCAAATCCCGAGGTAAGAACAGAATAACCTACCACAAAAAAGTTTCCAACAGAGTCCCAACAACATCAAGAAGGTAAGAGATCAAGAGAAAATGCAAGTAAAAGTTAAGGTAATAGTAAAAGAGCATATGTTAGAAGTTTATCAACAAGTAATACACCGAAGGAGAGGAAGCCACGTTGTTCACCATGTAATAAGCAACATTAGGGTGTATGTCACAAAATTATGGTCTGTTATGCTTGTAGACAGGTTGGGCATATCATTAAGAATTGTCCAAGCGTGAGTGCAAAGTTTAAGGGTAAGTGTTATAAATGTGGTCAACCGGGCCATCGAGCACACAACTGTCCTAATAGACGATGGGAAGGTCCAAGTTCGTCGATACCTATGACCACTCCAGGACCTGAACAACCGCCAAAAGGGAAAGAACAACAAGAAGATAGAAGCTCATAACTTATGTTTGAGCCGCTATGGACTTCAAATAGCAGGTAAAATTATTATTATTTATACTTTGTATAGGTGATTCCCCAAGTTGATTATATCGTAGCAATTGTCAGTAATCAGAGATACCGTAAATCATTAGATTTGGGATTTGGCTATTAATAATTAATCGGGATTTCTTTGATTGGGTCTAGTATTTCAAGGGTAAGTGAAGTAAGGGTAATACATGGCAAACTACGGTGGGTGTAGTTTTGTTAATTTGATAAACAATTGGATATGAAATTGCTATCGAATAAGTAAGCTGATATTGATTGGGTATCGGTAAGGTGTTGAATTAAACAAGGTTTAATCTCAAGGGAGTTAGTATGATGTCGTCTTTTCGTATTATGATAACTGTTAGAATTTGTCAATATGGAATATGGGAAGGCATTAACTTGAACTTGAAAATGTTTGGGTGGTAAATGAATTGCATAACTGTCATCACACCTGCTGAGTTAGTTTGATTAAAAGAAGACAATAGAGTTACCATCAATGAAGCGATGGGATTATAAATGGTATCTAGGGTACCATAGTGAAGGAATTTATGGGGCTTAAAGGAATGGGAAATACAGGTTGTAAAAATTGTATGCTAGAAAATTTGTTCATTTAAACGTGTTACGATAGAGATTATTAGAATTGTTGTGAAACAAAGAAATCGGGTAAACGAAATCAGCAATAATGGTTGGGGTCGAGTGAAGCTACAGTTGAGAACAAGTATTCCTTGATATGACCTTAGATATGAGTGTTATTGACGAAAGATTAGAACAAGGGTGTTGAGAAGACATCGGCCATCATGGTTACTCTTAGTATTTGTGATGCAATCCTTAATGAAGTGATTAACCAGAGTTATTTCTTTTGAATGAACTTGAGATGTGAAGGAATTGGTGAAAAATCAAGCCAATCACTTGAATTCATAATTGTACGGGTATACTAACTACGTACTTTGCTGAGTACCAGAAATTGTTATCGATAGAGAGTTGGCAGTAAATATGTTTGTACTACAGCTTCAATTATTTGAATAGAAACATGTGTGAAATCTATACTAGCATTAGGAATTTGACGTTTATGGGAAATCTTGTATTGGGATTGGATTGAGTGTTGGTGCTGGAATTGTTTATATTTTATCAAAGGGTAGAACTACATGAGACAAATTATCAGATGTAAGAGTTGAAATTTGGTGGTATTATTTTCATTGAACATTTAGAGGTATTATTCCTACAAGCAAGGATTATGTGGATTGCAGAGATTCAAATACTTGTCTGCATTATAAACAACGAAGGTACAATAGAGAAGGTAATTAGAACTTATGTTAGGCCACGATATGAAGAAAAAAATCCAATGCTAATTAGGTAAGGTCGGTGTAGTTGCTAATATTTAAAATGAAGATTGGGAGAAGTATTATATCCATATATTGATCATTTGAGAATTATCACGACAAGAAAAGAGATTGGACTCCACTTCACGGAAGGATATGTTGGAATCTAGAAGCCGAGTATGTGATTTGAATGAAGGTTGATTATGGAAGGGATATCAGACGAGATTTTAAATTTTCAACAAGATTGCAGAATGTAGTATGCTAGCGATTGGGTAATTCATAGTACTAACTACAAATTTATTATATGAGATGACTTATTAATCAACTACATGGGATATCAGTCTTTGAGAATTTATTTAAAGTCTCAGCACTATCAATTCAAGTCAAAGTTGGGATGTTGAGCAGATTGCATTCAGATGGGAAATTGTAGACATTCTTTTAGATGTGAGATAACTGGTAATAAGGACAGGATCATGGAAGATTGGCAGGGTTATTATAGTTGATGTTAATGATTGTTAAATACTTGCAATCAATTTATGGTACGAATGCTCAAGTCGACGAGATAAGGTGTTGCCATATGAATGATTGAGGACATGTTAACCAGGTAGCAAATTCGTTTAAGATAATCGAGTTATGTGTGAAGATGAATTGTGAAGTAATATGGAAAATAGAATCCCGTCATTGAAACGTAATATTTCAATTGTATAAAGGTTATAAATCTTCCAAAAGGCAATGGAAAAGATATCAAACCGTGGTAGAACATCTTACTACAAGATGAAGATGGGTTGGGAAACATGTTTCAGGAAAGTGAGTTAATTTTCAGAATGATTGAGACCATTTGAAATACTGGGGGAAAGAGAAATCAGTTGTTTGTCGATTGAGACTCTAATTAGAATCAATCAGTATAATTCATTATGTGATACAGGTTCAGAAATCAGACTTGAATCAAGTTATTATACGTGAATTGTTGAAAGTTCAAGAATGAACATTTATAGTTATCTACTATTATGAGGTGAGGAAAGTATCGCCTTTGAAAGGCATAGCACAGTTTGGTAAAGGAGGTAGCTAATTGGGAGCAGGAGGATGAAATCCGAGATAAGTACCCGCATCTCTTTGATTCCTGAGTTAAGAATAAGTTTGGGGACCAAACTTCCTTTTAGGGAGGGAGAAATGTAACACCCGTACTCGAAGAACGAGTTAATTATCATGTTAATATTCATTAATTAATATAATTAGTGTATAAAATAGATTAAGGGGAGGCTTGGACTCGCCCGTATGAAAAGTATTCAAAGAAGGACACCATTTGGAAAAGTCCCTAGTGAGGTGGGACAGATAATGAAGTGGGACCTAGTGAAGGGCCCGAATAAAATAAATGTGCAATTTTATCTGTTAAGGGCATTTTATTTTATTACATGGAAATTTGCTACATTGCTTCCATATTATATTGTTATGTGTTAGCATTAGTTTGGACACCCAGATAAGGGTATAATTGAAAAAGATTCATAATTAGCAGGAGCGATAGCAACTTCACAACATATTTGGGACCCACGTTGGGACCCATACGGAACTTAGATAAATACTCATTTAGATAATTGGGTAGTTAATGGAATGTCTGGGGGATTTCGTAATAGGAACTTAGGAAATTTTGGGGGTGTAAGTGAAAATAAGGGAAAATGGGGTAATGACACCTCAAGCTTATGAATGAGAATGTGTCAAAACAAGGGAAAAGTCTCCTATTTACAGAAAATTAAGCAAATTTAAGGAAAATAAAGGAGAGAGCTCGGAGAGAGACGACGAGATTTTGAGACGTCGACGTCGTTTCTTGTCGTTTGACGCCGGATTTACGATCCGAGACCACTTTTGGACTCGTGGAGGTAAGAGGATCACATGCACGTAATTTGTTTTCATTTTTGGCAACATTTTTCTGGCAACCGTTCTTGATAGACGATTGTTGTACCAAAACTATGTCGAATTATTCTAAAACAAGAATTGGCTTTGGTTCTAGCTTGAATCGGGATTTTAAGAGCATAATTGCGTATAATTTGAGGAGGTGAGTTTTCTACACTAAAGAATGATTGTGTTTGACTATGTTCAAGGCTTCAATGATGTTAGAAATAATAATTTATGCTTAGGAGCTATGAGAATGCCTTATTGTATTGATTATTCATGCTTAGAAGTCATGGAGATATTTGAAATTGTGAGTTGAATGTTAATTATATGAAAATCGTTGTGCTTACATGTTAATGTGCTTATATGTTTATATGATTATTTGGTAATCAATGAACACCAGGGAAATGATTCATTAGTTGGGAGTAATAAGGGAGACGAAGGAGAAGAATCCGATAAAGACGGAAGTCCAAGGAATAGAAGTGGCCACGGGACCAAGGGAAGGTCTTTGGGTCTGAATGAATCATTAAACCGGTGGTTTGGTGATTATGGATATGATTTATGTGTTACATTGTAGCATTGCACATGTTAAGCATTGAATCACATTTAGATCACTCACTAAGCGTAATGCTTAAGAAAATCGTTTTCCTTTTCAGTTGTGGAAAATAACAACCACCGCAGGTACGGAGCAATATTCGGAAAGGAAGTAACGTGCTCGGAAATAGGGGAGAGATGTGGGACTTGTAGTTATGTTTATAACTTGTATTACAATATTACTTGTGGCTTGGGATCCTTAACTTGTGGCTTGAAGCCTTGACTTGTGGTTGTAGAGTTAGAGAGATTGAGAATTAGTTTGGAATCCTATAACTCATGTGTTTAATGTAAATTTGGATAAACTTATGTAAATTTCTATGCGAACGATTGGATTATGCGTAAGTTTTATATTTGGATAATTACGACAAGTCCGGATACATGGGTTGCAGATTTTAGTCAAGTTCTTTTTGTAAGCAAATGTTTTGCAAAGTTTGATTCTCTTGCCGGAAGGTTTTATGTAAATGCTTGCTTGGCTAAATGAAAACTTGAGTTCGAATGCTTAATTTGATTGAAGTGACTTGGGGTTTATGATTTAGATGCTGGTAATACTTATGAATGCTTGGAAATATGGTTTCCTAATGTTCTATGTTGTTAGTTATAGCTTAGGTTCATTTTCAACAAGATTTCTTGAGATATTAGCTTTTGTCAAGAATTTTAAACTTCTAAACTTGATTTGATTCAAAAATAATGTGTCTATGGGATGGCTTGATCCAAATGATGTTATGTTCATGATTTGAATATTTGAAAGAGTTTGAATTTGTATTTAGAAAGGTTTGAGTGTGTTTTAAATGGTCTTGGAATGGATATTCAAGGTTCCATAAGGGTTGATTATGTTTTGGATATGTTTAAACTAGTTTAAATAGGGGTTTGTACTGTCAAAATGTGTGCTGCAGAATCCGGATTGATCAGAGTCTTGAGCAGATCGATCCGGCACTTCTGGAGGGCCAAAAATGAAGTTCTGTCAAAACCGGATCGATCCGGTTTTGGGGCGGATCGATCCGCATGCCATTTTGTTGCACTGTCGACCTTTACAGAAACGGACATAACTCACTCTAGAAAATTTAGATTCGAGCGTCGTTTTTTGCGTTGGAACTAGAACTCAAAGACTTATCTTTTGGTATAAAATTTGCTATACTTTATTAATGACCATTTTATCCTTGGGGTTATTTTTGTCACCAAAAAGTTATTTTATGTCGTTTAACACACGTGTTTCTTAGTAATTCGCGTGTTTTTTTGTTAATTCGTATAGTTGAGCACTTGTAGCATTGTTACACGTGTCCTAATTTGCATCAGACGGGTTAGGGTGTGACAGATTGCCATTGGACCAATCCAAATAAGCTAGTCTGACAGAGGCGATGTTAAACGGAGCAATGTTGAATTGCTTACATTCAAGTAAGATAACATTGCCCCTTTCCACACATACCACGTGCACGAAATACATTACAACATCTATTTTATGACTTACAATCTGCATTTACAAATCAGATCTCTTCAAGTAAGACTCACATTGGGGAACGATGCTACAAATGAAATAGAGGACAATGTCTTTGATGAAATTGAACAACCTATTGCTATTGTGGTCACAGCAACGACTATGAGGCAGTTCTAAGGTACTACACATACTACTACAATGCCAATATGTACAACCTTAACAAACTTACAAATGTATTCTATTACAAGAAATGCTACACTTTTTTTTATCCTACATCTTCATTTCATTGTATTTCAATTCTTTACTGTAACTGCTAACTATATTAATTATCCAGGTAATTTCACTTTATCAACAACGGCTTCAAAGGTTTACGTTAACTTGGAAATCCCTGAAGTTGAAGAATTCCTAGACAGGTAACTTACATGTTAGAACTAAAATCCCATACTACTCTATACATTGGCAAAAACTAAACTAACGCATTCGACCTCCTGCTACAGCGATATCTATGGAAGCCAAATTTAGAAGCTACCAAGCCAGCAATCAAGTCAACTATCAATTGATGAACAAATTCAACACAATAGAAAAACAATTGAAGAATTAAAAGCGATGCAATAGGAATCTGGTGAGCAGGTAGTTCATTATAATTCCCCTCGCATGCAAAATATTTCAAATGTGGCCTAAAATGAACATGGCAGTTTAAAACATAGGACACCATAATCACGTGCAAAGCGACCGTTGAAAACATTGAAGCACAATCTGGATGGTACTATATCTCATGTGAATTGTGCCCAAGAAAGCTATAGCCAAAGGACGATACTCTCTAGTGTGACATATGCAAGATGGTTTCGCAATACCCAATACAAAGGTACTATAGTATTCCCTTAAACACTTACAAACTTTTCGGCATTTATAGTCCTAATGATTATAGAATATAAATCATAGACTAATCGTGCCAACACTGATACATGCTACAACTACAAGTTAAAGATTTAATAGGATATACTTCATTCGTGCTTTTTGATAGAGAAGCTCAAAAGCTAACTGGAAAGCCAGTAAGAGAGCTAGCGAATTAGGCATTAGTTATAAACCCTGTACAATTTGTTTAAATTGACAAAACCTTTTGCATATATACAACTTAAATATTTACTATGACATCTAACAAACATGAAACATTTACCACAGGAGGATAAAAGCTGTACTGCTGCATTCCCATCTACGCTAAACAAAATAATTCAAAATACTTACATTTTCCAACTGAGGTTAAATGGTTTGAATCTTAAAGAAGACTGGCAGAATTACACTGTCAACAAAGTGTTCGACTCAAACTATGACCCAATACAACATGATAGCATTTACATTGGAAAGGAAACGGTAGCATCCAATCTTTATAGTTTACTACAATAATTGGTTATAACTCAATCACATTATCAATCTGGTATAATAAATTAAGAAAGCAATCTAACAAATGATTGTAAATCAGGAGTCCCAGCCTAACTCTATTATAGGATCATCAAGCAGTGTAGCAAATCAAAAGAAGCGAGCTAGAAATCATTTAGAAGAAGAAGAAGTAATGAGGAAGTTGCAACTGCAAAGGCGACACCCCCTTCATATGCAACAAAGAAGAGGGCAAACACTAAGAAATCCAATTGATGATAGCACATTAACACAGCAGTTACTATAGCAATTTAGCACAAACACAATATGTTATGTGATTAATTTTATACACATGGTTCCACATGAATAGTTTTTTTCTACTCGTATTTGAAAAAAATCTAGACTGATGTTTTCAACCTATGGTTGCTTCTTCCTCACAAGGAATTTGAGCATAATTAAATTAGTTGTAATTATTCTTGATTATCCAATACTTCCAATTTTGATTTTCTTCAAAAGTCTAACCACAAAGTGTATTTCTTGAAAAATGTTTGAAGGAATTCTAGATAGAGTTGATATTTGAATAATCAACGAAGTTGTGCTTGACATATCATTAACATGTCTTCTGTTAAAATCTATAATTACATGGTGAAATAATAATTAAACCTACAAAAAAAAGTTGGAAATAATTTCTAACCGGAGCTACTTAAGTTATTGGGGTTAGTCCATCTTTCGCCTCTAAAATGTTTGCGAACTACTCAAGTCTAATTCCATTCTATTGATTCATCACTACCAAATGATTTGGTCCAAACCATTTGAAAACTACAACTATGGATATACCGGAATTTCTAAAACAATAGCATTACACCTTAATGAAATCCAAGACTAATATCGTACTTTAAATTAACTCACATTACTATTAATAATGTAAAATCTGAATATACAGTAACCATTTTGTAAAAACTAAAAACGAAAAATTGCATTTCATCAATCGTATGTTAAACAATAATTTTTATTTTAGTCCAGATAATATTTATGACTCCCAAACTCTCATCCCAAATCTACCCACAAGTCATGTGAAAGTGGAAACATTGAAAATTTATTGGAGGATGTTGAAATCCTTTACAATGGTTACACTAAAATTACGCTTTAGTTTTATAGCAGACCATACACTGTTCCTAGGCTCAAATGAACTGTTTGTTGATGCAATTTACTGATGGTTGCAATTTTCCTAAATGAGTGTCATACGTAAAAAAAAAAATTGAACCGAAAAAAAAACATTGTAGTAGTAATTTTAATCCCAAACAATTTGACTATTTACAGGTATTTTATGGACCTTCAAAACACTTTGGCTTTTAGGCTTTTGCTTCATAGATTGTGGGAAGAGTTGAATGGAAAAGGAACAACAAATGTTCATATTTTAGTTACCAAATACACACACACACACAAAAAAAAAGGAATTATTATGTACACCCGTGTATTTGCTATGTACACCCAAATTCTTTTTTTTTAATCACTTTTCTTCTAAAAATTCTCACTTTTGTGAAGGTGAGCGGTGTACATAGCAAAATTAGCGGTACGTAGCAATTCCCAACAAATATAGGATAAACTTGAATAATTAAAAACCAACGTGGCAAACATAACTCCCACTCTCTCTTAGACTCTGTTTCTCTCTCTCTCTCTCTCTCTCTCTCTCTCTCTCAAACTCAGCAAGTCCATCCCAACGTCCTCCCACCTTCACCCTTCTCCCATACCACCCAGCTCCTCCACTCCCAAATTTATTGTTGTCTCCCTCATCCCAAATTGATTGACGTCCCCTCCACTCTATGATTCATTGAATCATTTAACTGCAGCCTCCTCCACTCCCTCAAACATTGAATAATGGCTATTAAACCCTCCCACATTTTATGTATATTTCTCACCCATGTGTGTGTGTATATATATATAGCTTGAAACTTCCTTGGAGGAAGAATTTCCAACAAAATCTCAGTCCAACATAGTTTAAGACGCATTGGTTAAAGAATTCGGTGGTAAAAGAAGAAAAATTCTAATACAAGGCCTTCCATTATTGCTCCATCAAGGTATTTAAACTTCCTCTGTTTATGTTGGACTCATTATGCATTACAGATATCTGCTCATTTAATCAGCAAAATGTTATATATATACACACACACACACACATACACATACACACACGCTTTGTTTTTTCACCCTCCATGCAAGTGTTCTCTTTTAAACCCCTTCTAGGCACATGAAAGGATTAGGAAGTGGTTTGCAGAGGTGTGCTTACAAACTGTTTGATCATTTGTCAGTGACAGTGTTTAGTGATTACTCTTATTATTTCTTTTCCCACAACCTAATATCTACATATTTTAACTATAATATTTTTTGAATATTCATTAAATTATCAAATTCATTTATTTTTCCCATATTAACTTATTACCATAATATTCATGTTCTGAATTTGATGGGATAAAATAATGTAATTATTAGTGCCATACTTTGGCCACAAATTCTGAACTACCTCATGCATAATAATACAGAATTTGATAACGGAGCTTTTGTATCCATTCTTCTTTTCCATGTTTGCTTTTCACGAAGTGGTTGTCGATGAGTTCAATTTCATTTCATCAAACCTTTACTTAATCTACTGTATTTAGCAAAGAAATCAATGGTAATAGCGCTAGAAAAATAGCAATAGCAGAAAAGATCAATTGCAATAGTCAACCCCCCGAAGGAATCAAGAATGTAATACATAAAATTAACCATTTTCAGAACCTAAAAACATACTATTAATTTTGATGGCTGTTCGTAAATGTTTTAGGACACTTAGAGTAAACAATTGGTCCAAGATAACATCTTTGGCTTGTGGGAGGGCTGTTTAGGGGCTGAGTAGGGACATATAAGGGGCTGCCTGGAGCTATTTAGGGGGTGATTTGGGGCCTATTTAGGGACTGGTTGGAGACTATTTAGGGGCTGCTGGAAAAGTTTGCATTACAAGAACCTAAGATCCCTTGAAAGTGTAATTTACTAATAAAAAGATACACAAAGACTTCATTTCAAATTAAGAGAAAAAGTTTTGAGAAATCAACATCAAATTGTAAAAATGTAAATACTCATGCCATGCTTTGGTGAAAGATTCTAAATAACCTCATGCACAATGTTATAGAATTTAATAAGAGAGAACTATCATATCATTACTCTGTGTATTAGAGCTCTATTGTTTTTGGTTTCTCCGAGTATCATCTACAATTTTAGTGACCTTTAAATTCAGCAGTGAGAGCTACCCAAATATTTGATTGCATAGTGGGGGAGGTGTAATTATAAACTATCAATGCAGATGGCAAGAGGGTTTACGTTCTTCATCTTGAAGGGTGCTTGTGGGCTTGCCACAATGCTGTTATGCAGTTTATTTAGCTCCCAACCATAATTCAGTAGGTATTTTTTCCCTCTGCCTACACTGAATGAATAACTTTCTAATCGCCAATGTCATTTTGTAATTGTGATTCATACGTTCATTGATTGTGTTAATGACAGTTTCCCAATGGAGCTTTTTCTACCCTCCTCATGAGCACCTTTAATTGGTCTTCCCTTATGTTGGAATACTTAACAATGATTTAAGTTATGCATTTACTAATTATTATTGCAGTACTTTGTATTACTTTGCCTAATATCTTCAAGCTGACAACAACCTGCAAACACACACACAACCACCAAAATAAAATTTAAAAAATAAATAAATAAATGGAATAAATTAAACATTAATTGTTGTAGTTTTGAGTAATCAAAATAATATATGGGTTGAAGCCACCAGATTAAAGTGTTTGATCATCATATGGTGTATTTTTTCGACAACACACACATATGCTAAAGCTAATAGAGCATAATATGTTGACACATATGGACGTATTATCATGCTTTGTGACCCACTTGACTTTTTTTATAATTCAACTCAAAAGATGCATCGTATAAGGTGTTGTAGAGTCTGTTTCCATCACACACACACTTGGTAGTATTTCATGTATCCATTTTCTTCAATCTTTCGCTGAATTTTAATTTTGTACAATTTTATTTCTTTTTGCAGATTTGAAGATTGTTTGTCGATGTTTTTGTTGTGCTGATTGGTGAGTATACACAATCAAGTTTTTAATCTTCTTCTTTCTTTTATAATTAAAGGAAAAAAAATTGGTGCAATTGTTTTGGTTATGGCTCTACACAAACAAAGAGATATCTATGAATATTTAAAATAACATAAAATACATTAGGGCCTGTTTGCCGGTACTTTTGTTGTTCTCCTCGCCATTATACTGTTTATCAATTGCTTCTAAAATTATGCACGGGCCAGGTTCCAAAAGTACTCAGAAAAATTGTATAAATTGTAATTCAGACTTTAGGTTGAGCCCACTTTATTTGTGGTATTCACAATCCCTGTACTCATTTTAGTGTTAAACAATCACTGAAAAATGATATACAACACTGTCGTTAGTAAGATCATAATGTACTAATGTCCAACGATTTGCTAATTCATTAGTTTGCTCCTCAAAAACAAGCTCCAGTTATTAGGCACCATCCAAAATACATTATCTCTTGAAAAGGTTTAACCTGAAAATTATCTCCTCACAATTTACATACATTACATATTCAACTACGCCATGCGATAGCGCTATTTGTCTTAACAAAATTGAATATTTAAAATCCCTACAGACAATGCGTCAATGAACATGTTGACAACAATATCTGGAAATAAATTAGATCACATATCTTCTTATTTCCCAGCAAAATTGCTTCCAAATTTAAAAACACGGAAAACATACCTAAAGGCAATTTCCAAACATAAATAACAATACCACACGGAAGATAAATTACAAAAATTGCAAATATGGTCGTGGAAAGGAACGAAAGGCTTTCTGGTCAAGATTAAAAAGAAGATTGGTGACGGCTGCAACGAGAAACGTTCTACACAATGTGTGAATTAGTAGATGCAGAAACTCTCAAACCAATGTAAAGAAAACAACCCATGTTTGTAGGGCCGGTCCTAACAAATTGAGGGGGCCCTTAGCGAACATTGAAAGATGGGGCCCTTTAAATAACGAGGGTGCTACCCCTGAAGCAAAAATTTTGGATCAATTTATACATGCTTGTGAATATAATTTCTATATCAAATATGTTATATAAACTTTAGTGTTGATTTGTGAGTTTTTTTTTTTTTTGGTCATTTTTTAGAATTCAGAGGTTTAGTGATTGTATTTTTTATTGCCTGTACTGATTTTGATTTTCTTCTCCTCCCGCTAGCCCCCTTTGGCCCTATAGTCCCACATGTATTCATATTATTACTTGTTGTTGATAATAAGAGCTTATCCCTAATAATAATTTATAAAGCTTGATCTAACGTAAAATAATTTAGGTTGAGCTAAACAAAAAAAGTGAGAAGAGAAGTATTGGTTTAAATATTTAAGGTGGACTGGATTACAATGGGGCACATACAATATTTTTTTTTTTTAGTATTTGCTTCAACTCTATTACAACCGGTTCAACTTATTATAGATGAAGCTTGTATTTTGGGCCTTACTCAATTTTTTTTGGGACCCTTTTGAAGAGCAAAAAATGAACAAAATGTGTGGCCTTAGGCAACCGCCTACCCTGCATGTTTGCAAGAGGTTCCCCAAAATAACAATAGCCATGCTTCACAATGCCCATATACAATCTCATCTACAACTCCTCCTATGAATATCAATTTGCATTCAATAGTGAGTGTTGATGGCTCTGTGAGTACAACAACCATCTGCCAACCGGATACAAATATTGAAGGTAAGTTGTATATGTTATTATTTACATGGTAACAATACATAAAACACATTCCTTCACTAAAAAAAACCTCCTCGTAGAGCATGAACCAACCCTTAGAAAAGCAATGTAGAAGGACAGGCGTCAGAAACTCGGCATTTGCGTAGACAATTGGTTCAAGCATCACGGCCAAGTACTAATCAAAGACTTCTCAACCAATGTAAGTACTTACAAAATATATATTAAAAAATTAATAACAAATACAAAGATATCTAACAGCTGTTTCCTTGGTTAGGTATTTTGGGAAAGTTTACGAAAGCTTGGGACTTTGGTCAACCAACATTTTTCAATTTGTTATTCTGTGGGCCAAATTACGCTACCACTACTAAAGGACACACCAACTTTTCTTGAGAGCAATTTCATATGGGGTGGGGGGGGGGGGGGGGGAGGACAAGCATCAAAACATTTTCGCAAGAACATAAGAGCTTACAATATGAGCTTTGCAATGACATCCATGGGTGGTAATATCGATAAAGCAATTAACAATGGGACAGCACCATATTTGTTTCGGCTTGGGGGTCAAATTTACCTTAAAATTGGTTCTCTGCTTCCTCCAGAAGGTTACAAACCAACTTTCACACAACTTTATATCTATGACATTGAGAATGAAGTTCCAAATAGAGTTTCAAAAATGCGAAAAAAAAAGCCGATGCCAATACTGACAAACATAATATTATCAGTGGCCTCTTGAAAATGCTGGATGACTGCAATGTGCTAGTGAAATCATTTCGAATGTTACGTGATAGATCTAAAGAAGAGGACGTCAGAAATGTCAAGCTTTGAATAATCGGTAGTAGGAAGAACGAGATTTTTGAATATACCACCCACATTTTCACAGATGTTGTCGCACTTATTGTTGGTGACTTTGATCCTTAGCACAATAGCCATGATATAGTTGTGGAGACACAGGCATTCGGATTACAAAGAATTTACGAAACACATCCAAGTTTTATGGCACTTCAGTATCCTTTATTATTTCCATACGGAGAAGATGGGTTTCGACGTGGAATTTGTAAGAGAAGTAAGTGAGGATAGACTATTACAGATAAAAAAAATGCACTATGAGAGAATATTATGCATACAGATTGGAACAAAGATCTACAGAAGGAAAGACATTGATGCGTGGTGGAAGATTATATCAACAATACATTGTTGATTCTTACACGTCTATAGAATAAGATAGATTACACTGGCTTACAACAAATTAAGGGCAACTTTGCAGTGAGCTATTGGTTTGAAAGATGCAGTTTGGAGGGGGTATATAGATCATGGTACATGTGGAATGCGTATAATCCTGCCTTCATCTTTCACAAGAAGTCAAAGATACACGATTCAAAACTACCAAGATGCCATGGCAATATGCACATGGGCAGGTTACCCAGACCTATTCATAACTTTCACTTGTAATCCAGAGTGGTCCGAAGTAGATGCATTCATTCAATCAATGCCTGGTCAAAAAGCAGAAGACAGACCCGATATTGTTGCTAGAGTGTTCAAGATCAAACTAGATCAATTGTTGCACGATGTCAAAAAAGGAAAACACTTTGGCACAGTTACTGGAGGTAAAAAAATGTACTTTAACAATTATTTAATACACCAACAATCATTATATTCATAATGGAGTGCAAATGCAATAGAAATTACTGTCCATTGCACAACATCATACCTATATCTGATTATGTTCTTTAAAATAATAGTGATATACACTATTGAGTTCCCAAAAAGAGGACTACCATATGCACATATATTGATCTTCTTACATTCAACCGACAAGAATCCAACACCAGAGCATATTGACAAAATTATATCAACAAAGATACCATATCGAGGAAAAGATCCAGATGGTTATGAAGCAGTTCAAAAGTTTATGGTTCATGGCCCGTGCGGCTCTTCAAATCCACGATCACCATGCATGTTCGACCAAAAGTGCAGAAAACATTTCCCAAAAAGGAATTGCGCGAGGAAAACTATAGATGAGATTGGTTTCCCTATTTACAAACGAAGGGAAAATGATAGAGTTATGGAAAAAGCTGGTATTCATTTGGACAACCGTTCTGTAGTTCCATACAATATAGACCTCCTGGTGAAGTATCAAGCATATATAAATGTAGAATGGTGCAATCGATCCAGATTCATAAAATATTTGTTCAAGTATGTAACAAAGGGCCCTGATAGAGCAACAATAGCCATCCAATAAAATGAGCATGGAGCTGGTGGACAAGACACGTAACCCTCAACAAGATGATATAAAGAGTTACTTAGAATCTGAGGCATGTTAGAGCATGGAGCATATTAGATTCTAAGGCATGTTAGAATCTGAGATAATGAGCATAGAGCATGGAGCATGGAGCATATTTGTCAGCATTTGAGGCATGTTGGAGGATCTTTGAATTTGATATACATTATCGGCAACCAGTTGTGGAGAGATTGAATTTTCACTTGATAGATGAGCAATCTGTAACATTCAGAGATGATGAAAATTTGGAAAGTGTTTTGCATCGACCAAATATACAAAATGCAATGTTCACTGAATGGATGAAAATGAATGAGAGCTATGAGTATGCTAGACAATTGACTTATGCAGAATTTCCAAGAGATTGGGTATGGCATTCAGATATAAGAAAATGGAGTAGAGAAAAGCAAAAAATTGTATTGCCAGAGTGTTTAATGCTCACCCATTAAGTGGAGAAAAATTCTATATGCGTATGTTGTTGAATATTGTTAAAGGCCCCAAAAATCATGAGCAAATCAAAACAGTGAACAATGAATGCCATCAAACATATAAGGCAACATGTTATGCTATTGGACTTTTAGAGACGGTGAATGGCATGAAGCCATAACAGGAGCCTCAATCTGGGCTACTGCTTCACGAATGCGAGAACTATTTGCAACAATGTTGACATAATGTGAAGTGTCTGATCCATTACAATTATGGGAGGGGAACTGGAAGCTTTTAACCGACAATATCGAGCACAGGCAAAGACGTGCTATCTCTTGAACATTTAAAGCTATCAGAGGCCCAACTAAAAATTTATGACCTACATAAGATCGATCAAATCTTAATTAAAAAGGGTCATGAACTAAAAGACTACCCTCCTTTACCAGTAGTAGATGCGAAAATATTCAAACAAAGTACCAACAGATTGATCCAAGAAGAAATGTCATACGATGTCGAATAGCTAAGAAGTCAACGCAACACTTTATTCGTAGGCTTGAATGTTGATCAAATGAGAATATATGCCGCAGTTATGAATGTAGTGAACGCAAAAGCAGGGGGTTTGTTTTTTATTTATGGTCATGGAGGAACAGGGAAAACATATTTGTACAAGACCATTTTATCAACAATACGTTTCCAACACAAAATTGCACTTGCTGTAGCGTCATCAGGAATAACTGCTCTATTGATGCCAGGGTGGAGAACTGCACATTCAAGATTTCATATTCCAAAAAGAGTCCACTTGTGAAGTTAAACCAAGAAGTCATGCAGCCGAACTGTTATCAAAAGCTAGCATAATAAAATAGGATTAAGCACCTATGGCACATAAACAATGTTTCGAAGTCGTTGATAGAACTTAAAAGATATAATGCGCCTTAAAAGGCAGAAAATGAAACAAAGGCTTTTGGAGGAAAAGTAGTAGTAATGGGTGGAGACTTCCGCCAAATCCTACCAGTTGTACCAAAGGGCAGGAGAGAAGAGATAGTCCAAGCATCAATAAATCGATCACATTTATGGCAACACTGCAAGATATTTTTGCTCCAAAGAAATATGCGACTAGCTTTTACCTCCAAACAATCTAACTCCATAACATCGCAACCTAATTTTGCAAAATGGATACTACAAATTGGTGATAGAGAAGACGGAAACAGTGATGGAGAAAGTAAAATTCAACTTCTAAAAGATTTGATAATTCCTTCAACTGGAAGAAGTCATTCAAAGCAGTTACCCCAATCTGGAAAAACAACTCAAAGATAAAAAGTACTTGGAAGAGAGAGCAATACTTGCACTAACAAATGAAATTGATGAAGAAATTAACAATAGGGTGATCAAATTGATAAACGGAGATGAAAGGACATAATTGAGTGTAGATTCCATTTGGAAGTATTCAGAAGATCAAGAAACACTATACCTAATTGAATTCCTCAATACTCTAAAGTTCCCAGAGATACCCAACAACAAACTCATTTTAAAGGTTGGTTTGCCAATAATGCTTCTCAGAAATTTAAACCAAACTGCACGACTTTGTAATGGCACAAGACTCATTATCACGCAAATTGGAGATCAACTAATAGAAGCAGAAATCATTACTGGTATAAATATAGGTACCAAGGTATTTAATATTCCAAGAATTGGGTTATCTCCAAGAGACACAAAATGGCCATTCATACTCAAAAGAAGGCAATTCCCAATCATAGTGTGCTTCGCCATGACCATCAATAAGAGCCAAGGGAAATCATTGAAAAATGTCAGTATTTTCCTGCCTAAAACAGTTTTCACACACGGCCAATTATATGTCGCAATTTCAAGGGTAACTTGAAGGAGTGGACGTAAGGTGGTAATCAACAATGACAACTTTGAAAAGACAACGACCACAAAGAATATCGTCTACACTGAAGGCTTTAATAATCTACCAAAAGGTACTACAGTGTATTTTTTAGTTCGCTATAGTATACATTTCATTTAATAGCCATTTAATTCAGTTTTCCCTGCAACATTACATATTCGATACACCATTCACCCTATTTGTTGCATTTTATTTGAGTAATCAATTTGGTTATCTAATCACATTAATCATACCTAGATGGGTCTATGAGTTGTATTTATTATCTGCAGTTTTATTTGTAAATTTATTTTTTTTCAATATCAATTATTTGGTTGGATACTTCAGACTAATATTCACAGCAATGGAAGGCTTGGAACAACAAGTACTGGCAAAAACACATATGGCTTTTGTTTTGATCCTTCTGAACAGTTCCATCGGTATGGTAAAACCCCACCTAAATTTTAATGGGTTCAATTTGCATGTTACTTTCAATCTGAAATTTTGGATTTGTTTTGTAGTCGCTCTTTGCCTTCCAGTTCGTGCAAAAGAAGAAGCATAGGACAATCTCAATATTGAATTTCTTCTTCAAGGGTTGTGAGTTAAAGGTTTTGGAGGCATTTTCTATATTACTGTTTGTGGTTGTATCAATCCATAGGCTTTGAATATGCTCAGTTGAAAGGTACATAGTCTGATCGAAGATTCCAAAATCGTTTCTATTGTTATTTCCGAGAAACAAATCACAACAGGGGTTTTTTTTTCTCTTACTTCTAAATAATCTGTTTGGTGTTTTCTTTGAGAATTTTGACTTATTAAGGTTTCCAGATTGAATTAACAGCAAGTGTTTTGGTGGAAATCAAAATTTATATTCAGGGTAATCCAGCTTTCAGTTATTAGGTATTTTGTTCATTGTTATTATTATTATTTTTTTTTAAACATTGTCAAAAATCTACAACTGCTGATATTGGATAATCAAATGGAAGACGAAAAGAAAAACAACAAATAAGCATTGATTTGTCTTCTGTGTTTTTTTTCCTACTTATAATATCATGCTTACCCAAAAACACTCTATTGGATAATAAAGTTTTCTCTAGGTTTAGAAACAAAGCAGCAAGTAAGAAATTTTAAATTCTTTAGCATTAAGATACTACTACAAATGATCACTAACAAATAATAATAATAATAATATTATTATTTAAAATATAAATAAGTTATAATGCATCTCCCGCGACATCTCATGCATCGCACGGGTGTTGGACTAGTTGTAGTAGAACTACATAAACTTTTAGTTCGTAGACTCGTTGTAAATTCAGCCCTTGTTTTAGAACCTTGTGTAGGACTTAGGACTTCGATGAATATATATATATATATATATGTATATATATGTATTTTAAAGTATGACCTTTTTCTCCTAATAATATATCCTCTTAGGGCGTTTGGGACGCAGGATAATGGATAGGACAAGCCTTGTCTTATCCTGTGTTTGTTTCAACCTATTGCTGGATAAAAAAAATTCTGAACTCGCTTTTTATTTTGAATTTGTCAATTTTTTTTTTTTTTTGATGGAATGAATTTGTCAAATTAAATTATACCATTTGGTTGGTCCGGAGGATGGGGGATTAGGAGCAGTGCTATAAGAAAGATGATTAAAATAATGTCATGGAAGTAAATATCCATAAACATTATCAAGGAACATAATATATTTAAAAAAAAATATAAAATTATTATTTCAAGCATAACATATAGAAAAATTTAGTGGGAAATCCCATTCTACCAATGTTTATTATAATAGACCCACCAATTGGTACTTCCCAATGAGAGACCCTATAATTGTGAATGTTGTTAGAGATTAGTCCACAATCCCCAATTATAGATAATTTAAGTGACTTTTTTACCCCTATATATATACACAGGCATACATATATAGAAATATATATATGGTAATAACTCTATTAGTGTGACATTATATATATATGGTAATAACTCTATATAGAAATATATATATATATATATATGGATACCCATAACTTTAGCCTTGTATATTATGGGTCTTTTGAATATTTCTAACGTCATTTTTATGTGGATATCCCATTTTTGTATGTTCTACCAATAATCATTGATCACATAACATATTAATCTGTTACTATGCACCATTAGTATTGAATTTTACACTGCAACTAGTTCGTTTTACACTGCAATTGGTTCATTAGTGTAAAATTTTACACGGCAACTGGTTTGTTTTTACATTGCAACTAGTTCATTAGTGTAAAATTTATACTGTAATTGGTCAAACACAATCCCATAATCTTGCATATATTTTGGGAAGTTACCAAACTTATTTTATACTGCAATTGGTCAAACTCAATCCCATAATTTTGGGAAGTTACTAAATCTTGCATATATTTTAGGAATTAAGTTACTAAATGCCATAATTGTAGGGCTTTATACGTTAGAATCTGTTTAATATTACACATATCTTTTTTAATTTCGTATTTCATCATTCTTGGGTGATCTAACAGTCATTCATCACCATCACCAAAAAAAATTGTGTTAAATTTCACACTAGAATGAATATAAGTCTTAAATTTCACACTCATATTCGAGTTATTCAACAAAAGGAACACTGTCTTATAACAAATTCATTTGCACATTCATTTTACACTGACTGATTTTATACTACAACCTTTTAAACCATATCATTTGAACTACAACATAGTGTACAGTTACACATCACAACTTTTGAAGCAAGAACAAGAGTGTTAAATTTCACACTATAACAATTGCGATAAAAACTCCTCCGAAACCCGAATTCTTAAACACCCAGATGGGGCTTTTTGTATATCAAACGGTTGACAAGTCGCAGCTTTTTTCAGAAACAAATTCTTTGAATCTCTGGAGACCAAAGCTAACTGTGATTGCGAAGAAGTGGCGGCTATAGCGGCGGCGAAGGAGGCTACAGTGACGAAAGAGAGGACCGATTGGAAGAAATGGTTGGGGAGGAGGAAATAGTTGTGTCCGATCTGTAACTGATCAGTCTAGGACAGAGCAGGGACTTTCTGGCCGATGTAGAAGGAATCGGATCGGCAGACCATGTGTTTTGGGAGCTGTAACATGAGCTCAGAGACGTGGACCGGCCGATGGTAGATCTTGATGTTGCCGTCCGATTTCATGAGCTTGATTGTTCCGACGGCCGGCGGCTCCGGCCGATGGAATGGGAGGTATGAGACTCTGTTACCCATTAAGTGAAAACATGAGAATGTGATCATTTGGAGATTCAAGATCTTGATGCCCATTTTCTCATCAAAGAGAGAGAGAGAGAGATAGAGAGAGAGACCTTGTTGATGCATATATAATGTGATTGATTCTCATTTAGGTATTTGGGATTTGAATTTTGAAAACCCCTAAAATAGTTGGGGTTATTAATAGCAGTTTTGAATGAGAAATGGAAAGGGTAGTTTGGTCCAAAATTTTTGGTGTGGACTTCAGACGAAATTGTTTCATACGTTGGGCCTATTGCAAGAAACCTAGAGTAAAATGGACATTATACTAATTAACTCTAACATATATTTTAAAATTGAAAAGAATATTCAACAAACTAAAAAAAAAAAAAAGCCATATTGTAAATATTGTAAACCTTTAATAATATGCGGAACTCTTATCTTGCACATTGCCAAACGCAGAGCAGGATTTAAGCTTATTCGACAAAATAACATGTCATATCCATTTCTGCCTTATGTTACCATATTCAACAGTTTTATCAGCCTACCAAACATGGCCTTAGAATAATTCTATTTTTCTCGAACTTTGTCCCAAATATTTTGTTAATTGTACAACACATAACCTTAGAGTAATTCTATTTACCAATCACTACCACTATGTGACACCATGAAGGTTGAAAATCAAATTTAAGATTCAAAAAAGAAAAGCTTGCATTATTCATTAACATAATGTTTCCTTAATGATCGTGGTTCATTGCCATCTGTCTTTAGGATAAAAGAAAGGAGTAATGCTATGCTTACCAAACTTCTATCTCAAAAGTGTTCTTCAAATATTGTGGCAGTAGGGGCGGATGGAAGAAGGGACAAAAGGAGGCTCAAGTCCCCCCTAGTTTTCAAAATAATACTAGATTTAGTAATAAAAAAATTATAAAAAAAAACCATATATACTCTGCACTTAAGCCCACCAAAAGTGAATAATTTTACACATATGCCCCCCAAAATCCGAAAAAATAAATAAATAAATAAAAATAAAATCCTTCGTTTTAATGCATTTGAGGGTTTGTTTTAATTTTCATAGCATTAAATTAGATCATCTACACATAAGTATGCATACATAGACCCTAAAAAAAATGCCTCAGGGGCGCTACTCCCGAACCCCAGTAAATTGGGTCACCCGAATGCAATTTACTAGTTCCGCTCTTGCCAAGTCCCTACTTTGACTTTCTATATCCGCCCCTGGTGGCAGTGGGGTCAGGTAAACAACTTCTAATCAAAATTCAACTGGTCTCATTGTATCAGAACTGGCCCCACGCCACATCATTTGAAAAGTACTTTGAGATAGAAATTTGAGAAGCATAGCATTACTCAAAAGAAAGGGAACCGGAGATATAGCCAAACCGACTTAAGGTCCCATTTTTGGCACCTTGGGACGCACAATCGTGCTTTTGGGACCATTTGGTACAGCTGCAATTGCATTGCAATCTCCGAAAGCTGCGTTTGGCAAGAAGCAGCCCTGGCCTGCTAATTTCCATTGTACACGCTTAGCCAAACAAGCCTCAAAATGTCAAAAATTGCAGCCAAGTCATCTAAAATATCAAAAATTAAAACTACACTTCGTGAACCAGAAGATAAAAATTTCAATAGTTTCCAAATCAAAAAACAAAAATAAAGAAATAGGGGCACGTTTGATCGCCCAGCTACCTAAGTGTGAAAATTTCCATTCTCCGCACTTTTTATTTTCTAGTATGTTTGTTATATTTTCTAGTATGTTCGATATATATTATCCGCACCTTTTATTTTCCATTCTCCGCACTTTACTCTATACGAAAATTCTCAGGAAAGGTCGCCCTCTCTTTATTAAAGAGAGGTCTTCTGTTTTGGCTGTTGGATCGTGTTTAAAAACTGTGAAGTGACAAAACTGTCATTAATGAAACGCGATTTGACGGTCAAAACAGAGGCCCTCTCTTTATTAAAGAGAGGGCGCCCTCTCCATAGTCTGACTGTATATTTATATATATATATATAGCGAGAGCGAGAGAGAGAGAGAGAGAGAGAGAGAGAGAGAGTCAAACTCTAGTGCGCACTGGGTAAGCGCACTGGGTGAACGCACTGAGCTTTTAAGCCTAAAATAACCACGGGTCAACGAGGCGGCGGAATAGGCCCACTGCGCACTGGAGCCTAACTCATATATACACATATATATATATACATCGAAAATTTTCTAAAGAGGGCGTCCTCTCTATAATAAAGAGATGACCTCTGTTTTGGCCATCGGATCGCGTTTGCATTAAGGGCAGTATTGTCATTTCACAGTTTTTAAACACGAACCGACGGCCAAAATAGAAACACTCTCTTTAGTAAAGAGAGGACGCCCTCTTTAGAGCCTGACTGATATATATATATATAGACTCACCACTTAACTAAAAATTCGACAAAAAAACCAGTTGAAAAATTTAAGTAAAAAATTTGTAAAAAATTCTATTAAAAATTTCAAGTCAAACATTAATTTCAGTATTGTAAACTCAGTAGCTTATATTTTTGGATAAAATTGCGCTAACACTCCCTCAAGGGCCTCTACTATAACCTTTTTTCCAATACTCCTGAACTACCAAACTCAACAAACTGACTCCTCAACTATTATGTTTTTTTTACTAACACCACTATTATGGCATTTTTACCTCCTTTGAGTCATTGGAAATTTTAGAGCAAAATTGCCATAACATTTTGTGTATAAAAAGGGGTGATTATCTGTTCACAAAATATAATTTTTGTTCTAATATTTTCAAAATATCATTGTAAAATTTTTACATAATATGCTGCTCCCATGATGCTGAAACGTTAATTTTTTGGATAAAATTTTAACGGAAGAAGTGTTAGTTTAAAAATATAATATTTGAGGGGTCAATTTGTCGAGTTCTTTAGTTCAAAGTGCATTTGAACCCGAGTCATAATTGAGGGAATGTTACTATAATTTACCCCAATTTTTTTAGCACTAAAAATTCTGTATTTATTTTTGAATTTAACAAACGGGACTAAGAATTTATCTTTGCATTATTGTTCATGGTTACTAATGGCAGCACTACACTATCACATAACAGATTAACAGTAAATACATTAGAGTTCAACCCCCACACCCCTTCCCCTTGTAATAATAATAAATAAATAAATAAAACATTAGAAAGAATTGAAAATACATGCACTCATCCTGCGGCAAACTTGATGAGGTCCTCATTAATTTTTTTGTTTCATATTCCACTGATATAAATGCAGCTTCGAACTAGAAAGAGGAAACAGTACATTTTTTAAGCAAACTTCCATACTATACTGCCAAACTAATTGAAAAAAGCATACATGGGTTATATAGAGTACCAATATCAGATCTAATTCTCTGCTAATTCAAGAGAGAAAAATCAAGCTTTGGAAGGCCAAGAGGCTTGGGCTGACATAATAATTCCCACAATGACTCCAAACAACCCAAGTGCACTGCCAAAGATTTCAATCACAAGAATCTTGACAAAAAGTGAGGAGTTCTGAGCATCAGATAACGCACAGCTGCTCCCAATTATTCCTACACACAATCTGGCAGCAAGCAAGACGAAAATAAAAGTGGTTGAGAAGTAAATAAGGAAAAAATAGTATTCTAGGTTTGCGCCATGTCCAACCCTTACTCAAAATTTTACTCACATTTGAGTACGTTTCATTTGATATGAGGCTCTCCCATGATCATACACAAATTTTCTTATAAACATAATACTTTTCCTAAAGTGAAAATTTTGAGTAAAAACATCTCCAATCGTTATTCAAACCCATATCAAGTCAAATTTGAATAAAAATCTATATATATATATATAAGAACTCTCAAACTCTTACTCAAACCCATATCAATATTTGAGTACGTGAACAATGTTATTTCAAGTTTGTGCCATCCCCAACCGTTACACAAATGTTTTACTCAAATTTGACTAAAAGTTTCATCTGATATGAGGCGCTCTCAAATGGTCATACTCAAATTTTCTTACAACACTACTACTTATCCTCAATAAAGTGTGAAATTTGAGTAAAAGTATATCCAACCCTAACTCAAACCCATATCAAATCAAATTTGAGTAAAAATCTATTTTATTTTTTTAAAAAAAAGCAAAGAACAAAGATTCGCCAACCGTTGCTCAAACTCATATAAAATTTTAGTCTACGAAAAGTGTTGTTTCAATTTAGGTTTAAGCTCGAGTAAAACTCAATTTGGAATAGATTTGAATCAAGGATTGGAGGAGGTTTTTTTAAGACTTTTACCCAAATTTAAATTTGGTACTACCTCCGTCCCATTTTATGTGTCCATCTTGGGGAATCCAATTATTTAAGGGGACAAAAAGAATCTACACTTACTTTCCACAATTGCCCATAATCATTACACTTTTTTTTTTGGGTGTTGATTGAAAGGAAGAGTAGTTTGGGAAACTAAATAAAATTTGCATACTAATTTAGGAAAGTGGACAACAATTTTAGGACATCCCCAAAAAGAAAGATGGACACATAAAATGGGACGGAGGGAGTATGAGTTTTGGCTAAAGATTGGGCATCTCCAATCTTTACTCAAATCTCATACCAAATTTAAACTTGGGGAAATTTATTCAAAACCTTCTCCAATACTTATCATACCAAGTTTTAACCCAAATCCACAAAATACTATTCACATACTCAAATTGGAATGGGTTTGAGGAAGGGTTTGTATCTTTTTTTCGAATTTTTACTCAAATTTGATTTGGTATTGGTTTGATGGAGGGTTGGAGGCGCTCTTACTCAAATTCTACACCTTATTGAGGGAAAATAATGATATTATAAGAAGGGTTGAGTACAACCATTGGAGAGCTTCGTATGATCATATCAATGAAGCTTTTACTCCAATTTGAGTGAAATTGGTGCTGGCCTAGTTGAATTTATTCGAATCCAAGAGGTAGAACAAACCCGCAGACTAGGTTTGCAAAGCCCACAATAATCCCAGAGGCAAAGATTGCATATCCAGCTCTAAGAGACTCAGGAGCATAAAGCTGTGATGCCGGAACACTCTCCAACTTTGTTTGAAGGATAATCGCCACAATAACACCATATATAGCAACAGCTTCACAGAAAATTACACTGACAAAACACAAGATAAAACTGTTAGATTACAACTGAAGACGGATGGAGCGATTCAAATTCATCATATTAAATCATCCGGTCCACTTCATCTAATTCCAAAGTCATTACAAGAAAGGATTGTTGAGAGTTAGTACAGAAATATAAAAATCAAGAAGAGTTGCTGATTAATCAAGCATATCCCAACCAGTCTGCTCAGACTGATTTGCCCCTTATCTACGAGTCCAAAGGCCGTTGAAATTTGGGGCAACACCAGGACACTTGTAAGCGTCCAGAAGTGCCCGACTATCTACACTGGAAAACAACGCTTCCACTTCACAAGAAAACTAAATGGTCTAACAAATAATAACGTACCAGGAAATTAAAGGGAAAAGAAATTATGAGCATTGCATTCTTCCATATTGGAAGTGGAAGCTACTCTCTTGCAAGATCTTGTATCTATCCGCTATATAGCATGGGATAGGATGCGACATGATACGGACACGAGTCACACGACGACATAACAAATCTTCAAGTGTAGCATACGAACAATGCAAGTAACATATTATACCTTTACAATCATTTATACAATAATATGTGTGCCATGTCCACTCCCGTTTCCAAAAGTCGAAAACAGACCCATTACTGATCTCCCATTTTATTAAATTAAGGATTTTACCTCCTAATCGAAAAACATTTTTAACAGAGCCCCGTGTTGTGTCCTCTGTCGTGTTCATCGGTGTTCTCCGCATGTTCGACACATGTCCAAAGTGTGTCTAATGTAGCAAAAATAAGACCCGCTTTTTATTTTGTCCAATTCATGTCAACACGTGTCCGACACCCAAATTGAACTGTCTGCTGTTTAGTCAATCTGACTGCACTACATCAAACACAGAGCAGTCTCCAAAGCCTTCCTCTCCCTCCAACTACTGGCCCATGTAGTCTAAGGGGGCGATGATGGTTAGGGTTTTGCACTTTCCGCCCTATATTTTATTTAGCATATCATTCAAAAAACATGTACTTGGCAACCTTGAAGTCTTTGAAATATTCTCAGGTCACCAGATTGTATAGCAAAATGCAAGTAACAACATGAGAGGGTTTGTTTGTATAGCGTAATGCAAAAGTCACGGTAGTGGTATTATACACTGTCCTGGGAGGCTTTGAGACGACTTGGTCATGGTGTCGCATCATGGTATAAAGAGACACAATTATGAGCTAGAACTGAGGTTCAAAGAATTCCATAAAAATAAAAAATTTGCGAAAACGAAAATAATAAAATACAGCATTAGCCACTTATAATATTGTCTAATTCTTCTATTCAGACACACTGATAAGTCTACTAGAGAATTATAGGATAACTCATTTATAAACTTTTAGAAAACAACTAGAGAATTATAGGATAACTCATTTATAAACTTTTAGAAAACAATTCAAAGTACATAGAAGGCAAATCAAACCGTATAGAGGTAATGCAATCAATATCTTTGTTGTTCTAGTCATCATAAACAAAATTGTCATCCCCAATACTACCATAATGTTTTTATTGTTTCCACGCTCATTATAATTTCAACTCCCAACATCTTTAACTGTAAGAAATACAATTCAAATATAAGGAAAAAACTATTGCTACTTAATATTAACTGCCACAGAGTTATCTTATGATTACAAAGTTACACTAACTTCATATTATATTCATTTATTGAATTCATTCAATTATAACAAGTCATAAAAAATTATTCCAAACAGGTTGCTTAAAGTTTTCTTTTCTATTTCATGCATACAGATGACTACAGTTCTTTTTTCCATAACAAAAAAGTGATGACATCTTCGCCCACATCACACAACAGTGTCGTCTAGTCTCTCGCAATTCATAGTAAGACGATTGACCAGCTAGATTCCAGTAACACATCCCAATATCATTACGGTAACTGGGTTTACTGAGCAAGTTATCTTGCTTGTGGCCAATACTTTGTAGCAAGGAAGCATTGGTGCTTGCGATGTGGGGATGCAGATGGAGGATTCGTCAATTTTCTAAGAAGCTAGGATCCATCCGGGTGCGGGGTAGTTGTATTAAAAATATATATATAATTTTACACTGCGAAGCAGGAACCTTCTAAAGAGGTCACACTCCCCTCCCCCGCTCACACAAAAACGTTTGAACCTTTTAAGTTTTAACGCTTGCCCACTCCCGCCCCCTCCCCCTCCCCCACCCCCACTCCCGCTTTGTGCTTCTATGCTTCTACATAAATATATGAACGATTCTACTGCTACATTGTCTTGATTTATACATAATTAAGACATAAATAACAAGCATAGAAGTTACACAAGCAACACTAGCTTTTTAACATTTAATACAACTCCGAGCATTCTTAAATTGACCACAGAGTTTTTAAACTAAGGTTATAGACCTTTTCTTAGGAAAAAATTTACAAGCACCCAAGAAGAATCCACGCTAGTGTATATGCAGGAGCAGATTCTTCAGCCTTTAAAAGAATCTGTGCTTCCTTGCTTTCTACCATACTAAATAGAAACCAAATTGCTCTGTACATGTCTCTAAAAATACTAATTGATGTCCATACACTCAAGGAACTAATAAATAATAGACGATGGTATCATTAGAACTGATATTGGTGATATATTTAGTTGGCTAATTCTCAAACTTTCATGCATGGCTTCAATCATCTAGCCCATTAAATAGCTTACTATGTTTAGCAACAAAGGATGCTTTTATCTAGTTGGAAACCTTACTTTGACTAAGAAATGCATCTATATAGACACAGTTTGAGCAGAAAACAGTAGAATCTGTGTAATCGGTGGATTGAAAAGTCAAATTGCATTTTACCAGTGATAAACTAAACTATCTAATCCGCAAATTAGAGGAAAATTTGTGCCTTTACTCCATGATTTAGGAACGATAGCATATAGCATGAGTCTCTACTCCCCGGAGATATGATACATGTATACAGTATACATATTAGTGTGATCATTATCCACTTGGGAAATATATGAGATTTTTAGCCATCTCTCTCTCTATATATCTCTCAATTCTCTCACAAAAAACTGCGAATCTCTCTCCCTCCCTCACTTTTTTTTCTCCCAACACTCCACCTCTTTTTTTCCCCAATCCCTTACCGTTACCAAAACCTCCAGCATTCTCCACTAACTCTGTCCCCCTCTCACCTTTATCACTCTACCAACTTGGCGAAATTCTACAGAATTTATAAGGCTTCATGAACTTCACTTCAACCTCAACTTCCATCATTTTTCTTCTACTTTCAGCTCGAACACAAAAGATAACTTGTTCCTCTACTCAAGCTCTACATTAGGGTGTTCTCACATTTTCATTTGGAGTTTGTTAAGTATTTGCATAAGTACTTTGAGCTGGTTTTATGTTGTAGCAATACACTATCGCTAAACTGTTTTTGGTTGATTAGTGTTAAGAAGTTAGGCATGCACTACTTTTGTTGCAAGAACTCTAAATGTCTTCCATGATAGAAGTTGTTTACTTGACCAATTTGCTAGCACATGCAACCATGTCTAAATGCTGAAGGGTTTTAAGCATGTCTACAATTTCAAAGTATGTGATTATCTTGAAGATACTCATGTGTTACCATCACTTCATCCATGTCACAAGCATTACTTATGGGGATGAAATTATAGCACTGTGCATTATGGCCATTTACATTTTCAAGAGATTGTAAAAAAACTGTTGGGACACCTTCTTGCGAGGGATTGTATTGTAGATGAAAAATTTCGGATGTAAGTGAGTGAAAATCCATAGGAATTCCAACCTTGGCCTAGCAGCCTTGGGTTGGTATGCTACACTTCGTTTTCAAATGGCCCATAATCTGGTGTGGAGAGAGAGAGCGTTTTCTTAAGCTTCAGTTTGTGCATTTGATTAAGCCTTTGTGGCTCCTTGGATTATTGCCTCGGTGGCAAAGTCATGTGCATCATTCCACAATTCATCGACATCATGATTTTAGTATACTTTTACGATAGTTTCTCTTGAACTTCAGTTTGTGCATTTGATTAAGCCTTTGTGGCTTTTTGCACTATTCCCTCGGTGGCAAATTCATGTGCATCACATCTCGATTCGCGGACTAGGTGATTACAGTATACTTTTATAACATAACTCCTACAGGCCATCGTGCTCATAAAACCAAAACTCCATTTTTTTTTTCCAGGTGATTTTGCAAAAGGCAAGGCACCGATACAGTGACTTCGGAAGTTGGTGTGTAATGTGTGTTTTGAAGGCCTCTCTTGTGGGGGTTCTTGTTTTGCAAATTGTATATTGGCATAGTTGTTTGTTTGGAACATGTAACAAGTGTAATTTAAACGCTTTGACAGGTTTGAATTATGGGATTCAGTTGTATGTGTTTTAGAACTTGAGATGTAATGTTGTATGCTATGCCTATAGAATTTAAACAATGAGTTGTATGTATGCAACATTTCTAGTATTACATTGAACTTGTAAAACTTCTGGCTAACTTGGAAGACTTTGATGATCCTTCTTGTAATTGAAGCTTTGAAGAGCCATTTTTCGTAAATTGAAGTTAAGAGTGTTTGCATCCCATCCTCTTTAGATTTTGGGATCTTGGTTAAGTCTCTTCCGTTAACTTAGAACTTTGGTATTGGCATATGCATTATTTCTCTGTGCTTTGGGTAATAGGGGACTCGTTCTGCCCCCATTTCGCTCAAGCGAAATTAGATCCGCACAAGTGAAAATTAGGAGCCTCCCCTCCACCTTTTTCTTGGGACAAATTCACTCAAGTCTCAAGCAAAATTTATCTTGCGCAACTGAACTTGGAAATTCGCTCAAGTGAAATTAATCTCGCTCAAGCGAGTATGACACAGATTTTACTTTATTCTCTGTACCATTTGCTTTGCTAACCCAAATTCGACGCTCTTCTCTTAGTTAGCTAAAACATTTTGTAGGATATCTGATACTCACGGTATTTTTTTTATAAACAAAACTCGATTATCTTTCTATTAATATAGAATATAACATTGGACATTTAACTTGACCATTTTACCCTTAGTTCATGCCCAGAGATTTGGGAGTGCGTCTTCAACCCCATTAAATCTATTTTGACTTTAACCAATGTTAACCTTAGTTTCACTACTTTTAATCCCTTAACCTTATTCCGGAGTCTACTTAGGATTCCACGCACAATAATTTAACTCTCTTTGAAGTTGCCTCGGTGTCACGGGATTCGGGGTCACCTAAAAACTTCAATTGAAATCTAATTATTCCAACAAATAAATTTAACTGTGCTAGGGTATAATCATTAAAAAAAAATCAAAAGATTCTACATCAATATTCACTATATGAGAAAGGGATGATAAAAAAATTTATTAAAAAAAAAACCTTAGCTTTTATTGTATTGTACTTTTAGCCCTTCATGTTTCAAAATTTCATTTTACAATCCATGTTTCAAAAAGTATCTTGATGAGCCCATGTATAATGTGTATCCTACATGAGCTAGCTGCGTGTTTGGCTAAACAATAAAGAAAAACATTTTATAATTCAAATTTTTATGTAACAAGAACTTACGCTTCAAACGAATCCTGGGTGCTTATGTGCATCCTAAAGTGCTTGCACTTGTTCGACTAAAAGGAAAACAAAAAGGATATTATCTAAGTGGGTCCAACAACTGCAATGTGTCTCTGACATGTGTTGATGTTTGATACCTGTCATATACGAATATCTAAACATTTTAGATTTGCCTATGCCTTCAAGTGAACAATATGCCATTAAATGACTAAGCACAACCCAAAGAAATGAAGAAATGACAAAAACAACTATTCCATAATAAGAGGAAATTTCAAATTTGGGTAACATACTCTCCTACCTCCATTGTACATACAACATAAGTTAATTGTGATCTAATCTTTTTATCTCTTCTTGTAGTCGATCAAATTGCATTACCTTATCTTTTTTTTTTTTCCCCTCCTTGTAGTCGATCAAATGCCATTATTGCATGAATCTATCACGAAAAGCCACCTTGTGGCACCAACCAACTCTCCACATAAACAATTTTTTATCCACTAATTAACATACGGAATGACTTCACAACGAAACTACCACTCTATCAATTCATCACCTTTGACCTCAAACCATCAACCACGTAAACCCCATATGCCCATCACATGCAATGTATCTAACAAAAGCTCAAACGCCACGTCCTAATCCTGCAAGGTCTTAAGAAACTTTTGACTCCTGAAAGTTTGCTTAGCTTGCAACATATCTAGTCGTGGCATACCTATAGGCAATGATCCTGACAGGTACAAATATCACTCCTTTTATGTCATACATGTACCCTTCTATTATCTAATCCGATGACACTGCCAACATTGCACATGTATGCTTAGAAAACACCCCCTCTCTCTTCTCTCTGCTGCAAGGCCTCCAAAAATTTTGGTATCCACACCATAAAATTATTGAAACCCCACCCCACCCACCCAACCAAAACAAAACCAAAATAAAAAAGAAAGAAAAAAAAAAAGGAAAAAGAAAAAACGAGCTTCCATGTTTTTTGATAGGTAATGTCCTTCAATAACATTTAACATCAAAAAAATCCTACCTAGCACAATGTCAATCGTCCCGAATATAGTTTAAATTATGAGATTAGACATTATCTAGGGATTTCTGAGATGACTAAGTTGCAGCATTTATCATAATACCAGGCATTACACATAGATTTAAGGTTCGAAATTCTAAAAAAAAAAAAGGAAGAAAGGAAAAAAGGTAAGTATCACGATATACTATCTATAGCATACAACATCAATTAACTAATGGGTAAATATCACTTACTCTCTTGAGGTTGGGCCTAATAACACTTACCTCCCTCCATATTTCAGGAGTAACACTAACCTCCCTTGTCAAAGTTTGTCCACTAACGGGTCTAACAGACATTGTAAAATTATCATTTTACCCTTGCTAATACGACGGTGTTTTTGGAAAAGTGTTTCTTTCCCTTTCATCAATTCATCTCTCCTTAAATTTTGTAACCATTACTCTTTAATTTATATATCCATATATGTGTGTGTGTGTGTGTTGGCTAAACCTATTGAGTTAAGCCTTCACTTTCTCTCAACTCTCTCGTATAACATGGTATCAGAGCTACCCAAATAGGGTTCTCTGTGCCTCCACAACCACCTCGATCGTCACCATCTCCATCCACCACCACCACACATCACCATCACTGACCCTGCGCATCATCCCTGCCCTCACCAAACATTGCCGCAACACCCAGCACCCATCCAGCCCACGAAGCACCATCCCAGCCTCACCTAGCCCTTGGGGCCTCGCTGCACCACCAGAACTCTTCCAAGACCAAACCGCAGCCCACCAAACCTTGCATGACCTGATCGCAGCCCCAGCTAGCCTCGCCGTACCACCAGAAATCTTCCTAGACCAAACCGCAGCCCACCAGACCATGCATGACTTGATTGCAGCCCCAAGACTTTATTGATGTTGGACGATATAAGAGACTTGTGGGTAAGCTAATTTATTTGACGGTAACTCGGCCAGACATCACCTTTGCGGTAGGCATTGTTAGTCAATTTATACGGAGTCCCAAACAACAACTGTCACGCCCCAAACCCACAAAGAGTAGATGGAGGACACGTGACTACCACCAAGGCTCTATTCCCCACCTTACTAATCAACTAAAGAGTATATTAGAATGGACCAAAACCAAACAAGCATCTTGTTTCCTCAAGTTGAGTTGTTATAAAATCCCTTTTTTTTTTTAAAACCCATAAAGGCTCTTTCCTTATTATAATCTGTAAAAACCTTTAAACACAAGCTAAACAACATTTTCCATTTTTAAAATTCAACTGTGCTTTCCTTGCTCGGGCGAGCTCCACGCTTGTTTCTAACATTCCAATTTTGTGTTAAAACATCTCCAAACACTTCATAACACACATGTAGTTTCCAACATACTCAGAGATGAATAAAGAGAGATTTTCCTCAACATTTACAATTTGCTCTTACGTCATAACTCATCTTTTATCTCTTTTATCATGCACATTTTATTCAATGCTTACGTTTATCTTGATCTCCTATTTCAATCTTACAAAGTGACGATTACATGTTCCATTTTCATAGTATATCATTGTCCAAATGCTCACGTTTAACATGGCATCTCATTTGAATCATATGACATGATGTCTAAACATATTTCCATGCAACCAAAGTTATCGTCATGTCTCACAAATGTAAGACATACAATCACTCTTACACAATCTACTTCCAAACAAGTTTAACATGTCATGCAAGTATGCGCATTCCCTTGTGTTTTTCCCCTTTTTAATCTCTTTCCCACGAGTCACCATTCATTATTAAACACACGTACAATCCGTTATTGTCTATAACTCCACATAGTAGTACCCTTGAGGTATTAACAAATGTCGCTTCACCTCTAGAGTACCACTTCTATCCCTACCGCACCATTAATCTCATTATAGGAGTTGTAGTTCATTACCAATTTCACTGTATTCTCTTCTGAAATATTATTACAATACCATATAAGTATCTAAAATATAAACACTAAAACGTTCTTCAATTCTTCACCTCACCTCAACTCACCTTGCTTCCCAAATACCTGAAATGTTTATATAAATAACCAATGAGCTATAAAGCTCAGTGAATAACATAATCAGTGAACGTTAACATTACATAGCATTTAAGCACAATAATGATTATAAGTACACCGATTAAACGCATTCTTTTCCAACACTACTTTAATACCATATAGTTTACACTTCATTTCATACTTTCTCATTCTTTGCTCTCTTCCAGTGCCATTCTCACAATTCCACGTAGGAATTCTCTTACTTTCCCTTTCTTCTGTTTATTACGGAATCCATTCGCATGTCAAAACATTCATCCCCCTTTCCATGCACACCAAAATAACAATATCTATCCATATCCTTATTATACTCGATAGAAAGCATAATTAAACACATAACTCCATAAGTCATGCTTATAACATCACTTCATGAAACCATAACAAGAAAACATGATCACTTACAAATCTCATGGCTCATCAATATATATAGCATCTTGATCATCAATTCAAGGATTAGAATTACTCACATTGCTAGTAGATTTAATTACATGATTACTAGCTCATTTCTACATCACCTCTTTAATCCCCTTACATTAATTATTCAACATGTAAACAATATATGAACATGTCATATTCCTTAATCAAAACGGAATTAAACCATAGACTACAAGTCTACTTACCCTTGGGGATCAAATTCCAACTCCAATTCCTTTCTCATAACTTCCCTTTTCTTTATTTTCCTTTCATTTCTTTCTATTTTCTCCCTTATTCTCTCTTTTCTTTCACCTTCTTGCTTGTCTCTACCCAAGCACCTCAAAGATGTACATCTATTTTGTATTATTCCATTAGACTAGTCATCACCACATGTCAGTTGGAGATTTAATCTCCCAAGTCATGACACTTAACACCTCCTTGCTTGGCACAAGCTAGCCTCTTGATTAAGCTAATTAATCTCAATTAGCTAATTAACCTCAATTAAGTTAATTAATCTCCCTACTTAGAAGATTCCACCAAGTTCTAGAATTGAGCTTTCCTAAATTACATATTCACCTACTATACTTTCTGATATCGCATTCTAGCACCTCACACTTTCGTGAATTAGCGTTCTACCTACTCCACTTTCAATTATTCCAATGTAGCTCCTACATTTCCGTGAATTACTATTTGACCTACTAGTTGTTTACATTTACACCCTTATCATTTATACCCTTTTTCAATGTTAACTCAATTCAATGAATTCACCCGTATTAGGATACTAGCTTACCCCCATGTTATGCACTTCTTGCTTATTACTAATTAACACCTCACATTCTAGTGAGTTATTAGTTATCCTACCAATTATGGAATATTTTCATCTCATCGTTTCTCTCTTCTTCTTCCCATTCATACCTTCCATTCTCATAATGGAATTCCCCTTGTCTCACCTCTCAGACCCTTTCATTCTTATGCTCCTATCATGGGACCGCTCCATCTTTTTAATGAAGTCTCTTTCCCATCTATTTATCATACGCTAGCATGACTCGTGCTCATGTATTGCAGCATAAAAGAAATATAGAAATTTCGGGTTATTACAACATCATTGGGAGGTACTGTATCGTATATTAAGATATTTAAAGAGTGCTCCTGGTAAAGGTTTAGTGTTGAAACTCTCAGATGGCTTAAAGATAGTGGGATTCTCAGATGCTAGTTGGGCAGGAGATCATTTAGATAGACGTTCAGTGCCTAGATTCTATATATTTGTTGGTGGCAATCTTGTCACGTGGAAGACTAAAAAGCAAAATGTAGTGGCAAGCTCAAGTGCTGAGGCTGAGTATAGAGCTATGGCTCATACTGCCTGTGAGATGTTATGGGTGAAATCTATTCTCCAAGAGATGGGGTTTTCAAGTGACAAAGTCTATGAAGATGCATTGTTATAATCAAGCTGCATGTATATTGCCAACAATCAAGTGTTTCATGAAAGGACCAAACACATTGAAGTTGACTATCATTTTATTAGAGATATGGTCATGAGAAAATAGATTGTTACTCATTTTGTTAGGTCAAATGGTCAGTTAAGAGATATTTTCACTAAGGCTCCGAATAAGGGACCTTTTAATGATCTTTGTAACAAGCTGGGCATGATATATCTATGCTCATGCTCCAGCTTGAGGGGGAGTGTTAAAGTATTAAGGGTATATGTGTAATTTTGTAACCATTACTCTTTAATATATGTGTGTGTGTGTGTGTGTAGGCTAAACCTATTGGGCTAAGCCTTCACTTTCTATCAACTCTCTTGTAGCAAACTACATATTGCTTAATGGTAGCTGGTTATACTTTCAAAAAAGGAACTACATATTAGCTTAATAGTATAGATTGTAGAATTGGATAATGTATCTCTCAAGAAAGTTTTAGAAATGAAAAGGGAAATGGAAATAAACAAGGAGGCGACATAGGAGAGACAGAGAGGGAGAAAGAGGCGTGAACATGTTGAAGTTGAGCTCGTCTTGCATATAGATTTCTAAAGAACAAACTAATAACAAGTAGTTGGCCGATTTAAATCTTTAAATTTACATTTTGAGTAATATTTGGGACACTAACAAATTCCACTAACACTTACTAACACACTCTATCTCTCTCTTAGTGGCACTGTGGGGTCCGCAGTAGACCCCGCAGTACCACTAAGAGAGAGATAGAGTGTGTTAGTAAGTGTTAGTGAGATTTGTTTGTGCCCCTAGCATTGCCCTTAAATTTTCAACACCAAAGATTATTTCTCAAGTTTTATTTTTACTTCAATTTCACTAAACTACCATTGTATTGTCTTTTACCAAATTACAATCTACGTCCACATTTAAAAGTTGAGGCCTAGCCTAGGTAATTAGATTTAGTGTTACAACTGAAATATAATACCTACAGATTACTCTCAAGTCTTAAATGCCAATATCGACACAGTTTAAACTTAGCATCACATCCTTGTTGGGTAATAATTTTGTATCGCATTAAGAATCAAGTGTAATATAGATAATCCCACTCTATAGCATGCTGTATCCAATTGAATCTAAATACTGATTAATCTAATCAACAACTGGCTTTTCGCATATCACCAATAAATGGTAACTAAAAAAAATAAATTCAAACAAATCAATTGAATTTCATCATCATCTCATATCATAGGAATTGAAGTTCACAGAAAAAGAAAGCTAGGGTTTTACCTAATAAGATTCTTTGACGTGATGCGTGGGGCTTTGATTGCCGCACCAATCAAACTACTTCCTGTTATGTAAATCCCCCTGATACAATATCACAAAGAACTAAGGCCTCAGAAAAAATTCATCGATATACCAATTACATATATATATATAGACATACCAAGCAGCTCCTAAGACGGAGACGCCAATGGAGATGGCGATGCCGATGGCAGAGAAGGTGTAGGGTGAGATCTGCACCAATGCGCGAGACCACGAGCTCGACGCTCCCATCATTGCTGAACTTGACATCGAACAGGTCCTGGTTCTCTCTCTCTCTCTCTCTCTCTCTCTCTCTCTCGATCAGGACCCCTGCCACAGAGAGAGTTTAACACGTGCTGTCTGCGTGTGCAATGCGACCACGATCTAAATTATGGGCCTGATGGCAAAGAAGCCCAAGTATAATTGTTTGGGTTGAAGAAAGTAAAAGTAGAGGTAAAGAACTGAGCAGCCGAACAAGGCATGAAGTTTGGCTCGATAAAGGCTAGACTCGCTCATTTGAGCTTATGAATACGATCAATTATGATTTGTGAGCAGATTCGTGAAAAAGTTTGTTAATAGATTTGATGAATAGCTTGCATAGTGACTTTTATATATACTAGGGTAGACGTCCGTGCAATGCACGGGCCAGTCAAAATCAAAAAATAAATTAGATGTATTTATCTAGTAAATCATTCAAAAAAAATTAAATTAAATTAAATTAGAAAATGTTAAATCCTAAATGTACTAAACATGCACTGCTGTGAAAAAAAAAATTGTAAACGTAAAAACTTCAATAATCTGAGATAGAAGCAAAATGTATTTTCTTTTTTCTTCGTCCTTTTTTTTAATTTTTTTTCTGGATCTTTTCTTGGTATTTTCACTTTTGGTTTTTTTAGCCCTTCTCTCCCTAATTTTATTTTGTCTTAGTAATAACTTATTTTTAACATCCTAACATATGATATATTGGAAGAACTTATCATTTTTTTTTTTCTTTTTTCAACTTTTTTTTAAAGCATTTTTTTCTTTTCTTTTGTTCATTTTTTTTGTTTAAAGTAATAACTTTTTTTTTTAGTATCACAACACATGATATATTCAAAAATCCTATCATCTTTTTTTCTTTTTTGTTGAACTACATGTAAACTTAATATAAATATGATTTATTTTGCTAAAATCAAGGGAATGGTTATATGTAATACACATACATGCCTATAAAATTAAATTTTCTATTTTGATATTATCCACAATCTCCAATATTATTTTTTTTAAGTTTATTTTATGCGCATAAAAAGGTAAATTTCTAACTATGTGTGTGTGTAAATTAATTTTATAGGTATCTGTGTGTAATAAAATATGAAATTCCATTTATGTTTATAGCTCTAATAAATAATAAATAAATAAAAAAAGAAAAAAAAAAGAGTTAAAGTAAAAAAGCATATGGAAATGTGTATTTTGTGCAACCTATGATTATATATGTAATCGTAATTGTTAATTATAATTTGTCTTTTAGCATTGCAAACTATTGCTTATATATGTATTACTATATATTTATTTATTCATTTATTTATTATGAGTGTGTGTATAATATAGAAATATAAAATTAATTTTATTCCAAAATTGGTGGTGCTTGTTTGGGAAACAAAAAAAAAACATAAAAACAAAAAATAAAGGCCAAAATAGGTTTGCCATGCATGGCACAACCGGTTTCACAACCGATTTTGGTTTTTTTTTTATATTTTATTTGTTGAAAAAGTGAGGTGGGCTTATAAATTTAACTTACACACATGCTTAGACATTTAATTTTATTACACATACATGCCTACAAAAACAAAAACAAAAAAAAAAAAAAAAAAAAAAACAAAACAAAACAAAACAAAACAAAAAACCAATAATTGATTGTCCCAAAATATTTTAATCACACACAATGCCTATAAATTTTATTTTATATTGGATATTACCCACAAAAAAAAAACTTTTATTTTTAAATTTTTTTAGGCATGTGTGTGTAATAAAATTAAATGTCTAAGCATGTATGTAAATTAAATTATAGGCACAGCTAATTTTTTCAAGGAAAAAAAAAACCAAAATCGTTTGTGAATAAATTACCAAAAAAGAGTGTGTAGATGTATGGAATTGTATATGATTTCATTGGGGAAATGGTAAAGATGAACAGTTCAAAAAATGACATATAAGGATAAATTGGAAATTGGAAATCACATTTAGCAATAGACACAAAATTGAAATTGAAAATCATATTTAGCCTTTTATATAGGGTATAGATATAGATTTATAAAGGGTATAGAAAACAAATGTTAGTACTTTGTTTGGGAAAACCAAAAAAACAAAAACAAGAGCAAACCAAACAAGGCATAGCCCAATTCAGGTTGAGTTGTGCCTTATTTGTGTTAGTGGTTTGTTTGGGAAAACCCAAAAAAATAAAAACCAAGAACAAAACAAAACCAAACAAGTTAGTGACTTGTTTGGGAAGAACGAAAAAACATACAAATCACATAGCTAAAAAGCGGTTGTGCCAAACAAGACAAAACCTACAATTGTTGACTTCTGGGTTTTGAACCAAATTGTAAATAATTGTAATTATTGCTTGAAAATTGATTGAATCATCATTTCTAGATTAATCTAATTTTAAAAGTTGAACAACATAGTGAATATTTGTAATTATTGTTTGAAAAGTTGATTAAATCATCATTTCTAGAATAATTAAATTTGAAAAGTTGACCTAATAGTAATAAGGGTTGTTTTGTGGGTGAAATGATCAACCTACCCTCACAAAATGACAAAAATCCAAAGTAATCATTAAAGGAAAATGGAACAAAAAAGAAATGGAAGGGGTTAAATTGACATTTCAAACAAATCAAAAAATAACAAATCAGGTACAAAGTTGAATTGAAATTGAAAATCAAAGATAGCCTCTTTTATATAGAGGTATAGATATATTTGTTATAAAACTATACAATTTTAGAGAAAATATAACATATCTCGCAAATAGGTTTGATAATGATTGTTTTATTATTAAACTATGTAGTTTAAAAGGGTGCACGAAAAAGCTCGCGAGAAAGCTCACGAACACTTAAAAGCTCGACTCATTTAAGCTTGTGAGCGCAGGTTCGAATGCAGGCTCGGCTCGTATACACCACTAGGTAAAAGCAAATCAAACTTCAAAAAGATATAGTAATTGTTCATGACAATTTTAGGGTTTAAAACTATTTGTTAATTATTAACTTTTTTAGGGTATTAAATTTTCTTTTAATTTTTTCCTTTTTTCTTGTTTAAAATTTTGTTTTTAGTGTTGAATGATTATAAAATAGTTTATTTCCGCAGTGCTGGAACTGATATTGGAAAGAGCTTCTACTGTAACCTTAAGTTGTGTTTTTGGCTTTATTAAGGGTGCGTTTGGCAGCATCAATTATCTAATTTTATAAATAATTCTATTCAAAATTAGTAACTTTACCTAGATACGTGTGTACAAATAGACATTTTATATGTGACGATTGCTTGAGGGAGAGGAAGGGGAAAAAAGGGATCACCATGACTCTAGATAGGGTTGTAAGTTCGAATGGAAATTCTGATTCTGACCACAGCCAATCCAAAAATTTTTGAATTTGGAAGCATATAATTAGTTTTGATTCCATAATTCTAAAATTTGGAAAATTTGAAGCAAAATAGGAGTGGAATCGGAATGATGCAATATTCCAAAAATTCCTATTTTCATATTCAAAAATTCCAAAAAACTTCCAATCCGACTATTCTGAAATACTCCGATATAATCTAAATTTTTAAAAATAGATATATAAGTATATATTTCATTCCTTTTAAAAAAAATGTATACATAATTCATGAAATGCATGATTTTATATTCTTTTCATCTGAACTTCTAAAAACTCTGTAGGAAAAAAAAAATTAAAAAACAAACAAACAAACAAAACAAAACAAAAAATTAGACAAAAATTTTAGATTCCAATAATTTCCAAAAATAATCCGAAATTTCTAAAATTTGGAATCATAATGGAATTTTGGAATCTCGAAATTTCAATCAGAATCAGAACGCTTTTCTCGGTTCCATAAATTTTGGATCATTTTTTTTTCTTCCGAAAACATCACTTCCAACCCGATCTGATTCCAATCCGATCTGATCTATCTAAAAATCAATCGTATATCCAAATGAAGAAAATACATTGAATGTCTCAAGACTAACGGTATGAAATGTGAAGACTAAATTTCAAATTAAGGCATTTCAAGTTGTTGGAGAAATTACCTTATTAGAGTTTTGTATAAAGTAATATTTGGGGCACTAACAACTTTCACTAACACTTACTAACACACTCTATCTCTCTTCTAGTGGTACTGTGGGGTTCGTTGTAGTACCACTAGAAGAGAGATAGAGTGTGTTAGTAAGTGTTAGTGGAAATTGTTAGTACCCCTAGCATTGCCCTTTTTGTATAATGTGGAGAAAATTTTAAAATTATGAATTCGTTAGTTTTAACAACCAAATATCATTAAATAGCCTAAGTGTGTTTGATAACCCAATTAAGTGCTGAAAATGAAAAATTTTCAACACGTATTATATTTCAGCATGTTTGATAATGTACAAAGGGAACCACATAATTGAAAAACTTGCCAAACAAAAATTTGAAAATTTTAAGCAAAAAAAATGCCACTAAAAGTATTAACAGAATGCAGTCTGCAAATTAGCCTTCAAAAGGAGAAGTTATTCATTAAGCCTGTCACACCATGCTGATGTGGTATGACGTCATAATTAAATGATTATGAGGCCCCTAAAAGTAGGTAGACATTATGATTTGGGAGCTTTGGCGCGTAAATTGCATGACTTCCTTAACAAATTATCATTACTTGTGTGGTAACTCACTATAATAGTAGAAATACTACATAGTGTTTAGTTAATATAGCGAGCACATGGGTAAAGTTGTAGTCTTTTAGATTTCACTATTTACTAATTATCATTATCAAACAATCTAATTACATTCAGTACTTATCAATACTGTTAATTCAGTGGCTTAAAACTTTTAGCACTAAAATTTTGACACTTAATTTTCAATACTTAATTTTTTTTTATCAAATCGTGCCTAAGACATAATAGGCTTCTTCTAAACAGCATAGTTCGCATGTGAACTTAAAAAACCATCCTAAGTGTGTATGCTCACATTTGTGAATGATCAATTTAATTAAAAATTGTCCCACATTTTGTGACTTGTGAGCTCTTCTTCATTAAGGTGTCACACCCATCCCGGAAAATCTTTTTGTTTTAAATGCATAAATATTTTAAATGGAATTCTTAAGGTGGCTTAATAGTTGTGGATGAGTCTGACCGTGGGTCAACAGTGGATGTCAATCGAGGACACGAGGAATTGGAAATCAAAGAGGAATTAGCATGATTTAAATGACATTTATGTAATTAAATGTTATTCGATGTAATCTGATATATATGAATAGTGATTTTACGTGTATAGTGTAATTTCTGATAGTTTTGATCTTGTTGAATGTCATTTTGATTGTTTTGGTGTTAACCAATATAATATGTTACATAAAAGGTAAGTTCTCTAGAAATTCCACGAAAATAGTTTTCAAAACGTAATTACAGTCCTAAACGGAACTTAGACGAAAACTGTAACAACCCTAAAATTTCTATGTAAATAATTATTTTAATTATTATTTTCAGTTAGCAATATTATATGAGTGTGCCTATGTAAGACATGTGTTTGGAAAAATTTTAGTGTTTGATGGACATATAAATTAAATCATGAGTGAACGCGTTTAGTTTGGGAGTTATATTTTATTAATTTATATTTGTAAAAAAAAAAAAAAAAGTGAAGGGTTGATATGTATTTTTATTATATATAGTGTTTACAGGCCCGCGAATGTGTTAAATAATGTAATTAATATTAAAACTTAGTACCGGGGTCATGGGTACCCATTGGGCTACTCATTTTAACACTTTGTACAACATTCTGGGCTCATATAAGTCTCTTTTGTAAGCCCATAAAAAGAAAAACGGGATTTATATATTTATGTGTATTTTATTGGCATGTGTTGTGTGTGTAGTGTACATATATACTTATATTAAAACCCTAGCCCCCATATTAAAACAAAAAGGGAAGATAAGAATAGAGAGTAGAAGAGAGAACAGACGTGTGTTGTGTGTGTATGTGTGTGTGTGTGTGTGTGTGTGTGAGAGAGAGAGAGAGAGAGAGAGAGAGAGAGAGAGAGATGGAGAAGAAGAAGAAGAAGAAGAAGAAGAAAGGAGAATGATCTCGGGTTCGTGGGCACGTGGGGAATCGCGGAGCATTCGTGGTTGTCAATTTTGGATCAAACTAGGTGAGTTAAAGATTTGTTTTTGGGTATATATATATACACATATGTGTGTATATATATATATGTATACGCTAGGGAATCCTATTAGTTCTTGTTAACTTGGTGATTTGTTTTAAACTGTGTGTTGATCCCCATTTGTTATTATGGACTGATATAAACATTCATTTTTTTTATTGTGATTTTATCAATGTGATCTCGGTGTATTAGGATAGATTATGTGGATAGTTAACTTGATGAATGCACAAAGGAAAATAATTTTGATAATGAATAAATAATAAGAAAATTCGTTTTTATTTTATTTTAACAGTTGCAGAAACTTCAGAAAATTATTAGAAAATCATGGCTTTGAATTTGAACATTCTGTCCGCGTGTCTTATGTAAAACGTGATTCTGCACACTTTTCGTGTTTTAAGTTTTTCCTGATTCTGCACCGTTTGGGCAGAAATTTAAGATTACAGTAGCAGTTTTTAATGTAGTTAAACGTGCAAAATTGGAGAATATGATTTCTTATTATGTGCTTTATGTATGCTAATTTGAATGTTGGGTTGAGATTATTGTATCTGATAACTGACCTTATTTTGTGGTCATTTTGGTAAAAAGGAGTAAAATAGATTCGTTGAATAATATATTGGGGAACTTATAATTTGATTGGGAATTATTGAGGGAAGATTGTTATGGGTTAATTGATAAAGCCCTTTATTGTAAGAAATTGGAATGCATATAAAAGTTAGAGATGTGATTAGACGATGATAAGACGGAACTATGTGATAAACGTGAAATTGGGAATAATACGAACGATAAGTGATAATTGCAACATAGTTCCTTAGTGTTCACCGCTCCCCGTTGTGTGATATGTTTTTTTTGGTAGCTCGACTTGCTGAGTGTACCATTTTGCCAGTGGCTTCGTGATCAAGCTGGCCTAAGCCTTATGCCCGGCTTATTTGTTAGACGTCTAGGCATATTGACTGGCCTTCTGTGTGTATACCTGGTTTGGTTGATACCCCAACCAAACTAGCACCAGAGTGGATGTTAGTAGTATGTCCGGGCACACATGGGATATATGTGTGGGTGTACCATGGAGGGTGACCAAGTGGTGAAGCTAGGGAATGCAAAGATAAATTTAAAGTTAATAAGTAATGAACATGGATTATTTCATAAGACTGATAAGCGTGGAAAAATGTATGCGACGTTTGAGTTAGAATGTGGACGGTTTGTATACAGAATTGTTTGCTTGGTTTATGATCATTCAATTTGCAGGATGGTGGGCCCACTAACGTATTACAGGTTTGGCTCACCATAAGTAATGGGTAAGTATGAAATTCGTAGTAACTTTGGATTTCGGGCAAGAAACTACTTGCCACCACATAAATGGAAACTACTCTATTGTCCAGATATGTGTGTGGAACTACCTGTCTTGACCCAAGAGTGTTGTAGTGTAATTTGTTGTCTACGGGTTCAAGTTGGATCCCTAAGACTTGTTGTTTTGTTTAACTCATACCAGTCATGTGACTGACCCGAGTGTGTTATACATTCGGGGGCGTTTCTATATGAAACGTAGTCGAATGTATTTGTGCAGGTTTAATTTTTGGAGATTTTCGTTGGAGCTTCTGTTTGGGTGAAGAGATGGTCGTTGTGTTGTTTATTATTGGAGTTGTACTTGATTGTATTTTATTTTTTTGGCATTGTGGGCCAATATGTATAATTATAATAAATATGGTATATTAGGTATTGGGAACGTTGTAGTTACTCTGACCAATGGATGTATAGATTTTATTCTTATTTATTTTTATTTCCGCTGAACTCTGTATGTGGACATTTTATTTATGAAAATGATGTTTTTTTTTTAAATTGAAAAGTGATATAATATTTATAATGGAACTTTATTTCTTTTACAATGAAATGGATGTTTGGGAATACATGTTTAATAATAAAGAGTTTTTTTTTTTAAACACAAGATCACATGTCCTTATTTAAGGAGTATTAAATACTGTTTTCTATAAATTTTCTATTAGCATGTGTGAGGGTGTCACTCTCGGTGTTTTGGGAATTGAATATTAGTCTGGATACATGCTCTGGATTAAATATTTGGTTGTCAAAAAAATCGGGATGTGACAGTTTGGTATCAGAGCTTAAGGTTAGCTTAGCGAGTCTAGGTGATCCTCGGAATGTGGAGTAAGGAGTTGGTCAGAGTTATAGGTTTGCGATTTATTGGGTTCGGGTTATGTGTGTCTATGTGTTTACTTATGTAAAAGTAACTACAGATGTGTACCTATTATTAAAAAATAAAAAATAAAAATAAAAAAATTTAGTTGATTTTAAATGTATACCATATTAGGAGTATTGATAACGTTATTTAATATTGATTAGTAGAGCATGCATCATTTTAATTCTCATGGGATGAAATAGTAGAGGGGAGATGTAATTTTCTTCGTCAGGCGGTTGAGTTCAGGAGTAGTACTGGAATATCTTCTTCGAGTTATTATTATCTGGCAGTATCAACTTAACATTCAGAAGGGTATTATTCTATTGGAGTATCGGGATTCTCTTATTCTCAGAAGACTTATTATTTTATCAGCAGGATTTCTATTGTCCCTTTTATTATCTACTGAGTGATTATTGGACTTCATTTATTGGGCATTTGGATATTCTCAGAAGACTTATTATTTTATTAGCAGGATTTCTATTGTCCCTTTTATTATCTACTGAGTTGATTATTGGACTTCATTTATTGGGTATTTGGACTTCTTATACTATCGGCGAATCTGCCATATTCTCTATGGGTGTTCTGTACAACCGTCTATTATTACGGATTTTCTTGATTTCTGATTATTACTCTGATTATTATCAGACAAGGATATATTTCTCTTCAGTGCCAGTAAATATTCTCAGATGTGGTTGGAGCGGTAAGTAAGTATTGGATATCCCGATGAAGTGTTGTGCGGGACATAGTAAGAGGGGAACATGTGCATACACGTAGTCATATCTTTGTGAAATTAATCAATTGTTGCTTTTAATAAATGGTTAATATCTAGTGCTTTATGTGAAATTATGTGCTTTACCTTACTGGTGTTGTGTCTTGTGTGTCTGTTAAAATTTAACAAGCGACTATATGAGACTATGGGTATATACATGAGTGTTTTCTTGTTTGGATTATTCGCTTGATGTACCAAGTCTCATTACTGTCGGGAGTTAAACGATAGCGACACTTTGATGTTGGATTGCTTTCATTGTGTGTTTAACGTCATGCATATTAATTATCTGTATTTGTTGCACCCCAAATTTCGGGACGAAATTTCTTTAAGGAGGGTAGAATGTAACAACCCTAAAATTTCTATGTAAATAATTATTTTAATTATTATTTTCAGTTAGCAATATTATATGAGTGTGCCTATGTAAGACATGTGTTTGGAAAATTTTTAGTGTTTGATGGACATATAAATTAAATCATGAGTGAACGCGTTTAGTTTGGGAGTTATATTTTATTAATTTATATTTGTAAAAAAAAAAAAAAAAGTGAAGGGTTGATATGTATTTTTATTATATATAGTGTTTACAGGCCCGCGAATGTGTTAAATAATGTAATTAATATTCTGAAGGTTTTCTAACTGATTAATGTTCTTCAGAATATTCTTCAGTCCCAATAAAGTTTTCAAAAAAAGATCGGGTGTTCGGGGAAGCTCATATATGAAGTACATATAAAGAGAAAATTTGCAAATTAATTTCTCTAATACCCTGTATTTTTGTTGTACTTTTATAATACTTTTGATATATTAGATTCAGTGTGCTTGTCTTTACCTTCCCTGTAATTTTAGTTTTCAATTGATCGAACTTCATTCGAGCGATCGAACTTTTTCTTCCTTCAATTGATCGAACCTACTTTGATCGCTTGAACCTCTGCCGACCTGATTTGATGACATGTTTCTTTTTTCAAGCAATTGAACCCTTCTTAATAGATCGAACCTTGGCCGACCTGTTCTCAATCAATCGAACCTTGGCCGACTTAGGCCCACAACACATACCCCATAATATTCCAAGCAGTTTCCTACTCAAGATAGAAGACTTATGGAAAGTGAACATTGTTTCCTAATCCAATTAGGAAACCCCTACAATTAATGCCAATCAAGCTCAATTGGATTATATTTCCTTATCCATGTATGAGTAGATTTTTTGCATCTATAAAAGAGACCACTCACCCCCTTCAAAGGGACCGCCTTTTCAGTCTCTACAGCACCTCTATAGCAGTCACCAATACGGCCGCCCGACCTATGGTAGCTCCAAAATATTGTTGGTTCACCACAGGTCCCCGACTTTTTACAGTATAGTGAACGTGCTCAGACACACAAGTGGACGTAGGTTCCTTCATTAAGAGGGCCGAACCACATACAAAAAACCAGCCTCTCACTCTCTCTCTCTCTCTCCTTAAATTGCTTTAATTTACTTTAACCAAATTTTAGCATCATCAGCTTGGCGCCGTCTGTGGGAACGACAAGTTCTTCATCAACAAATCTCTTGGATGATAGTCATGTCTCCGAAGAAGAGTGAGAAGACTGCACAACAGGCCAACCGGGATGTTCCGCCAGCTCTGGCACTGGCACTGGCTACGGCAGTTATGACATTTGAGCAGATCACCACGACCCTCACACAACTCTTAGAGGGCCAGCGTCAAATCCAGCAACAGATCGAAGCCCTGCTGGCCCAGCAAAGCAGTCCTCCAGTGGCCGAAAAATGACTCGAGAACGTTGCGTACGGTCGGGAATCGATCTTAACCAGATAACGCGCCCGAGCCAACCCGTCCCGTGTTGAGGATGCTAGAGACATTAATAGTAGGCATGCTGCCTGAGAGGAAAGGCAGGATCGAATGGCCTGGGAATCAGTCCAGGGTCACTCGGTCAGGAGTCGAGGTGTCCCTAGGCACACGATGAACTAGAGTCATAGCCAAGCCCGATCCTACGGGACAGCACACCGCCATGCGAAGGAAGCCTCCTCTACTAACCCAACCTGCGGCCCGAATACTAATCGGGAAGGTGTGGCAGCATGTATCAAGGACTTGCAGAAACAGATTGATGGAGTGGCCAAAAAGCTAGGCCAGAACCCTACTCAGAATCATGACAATATCGAGACAGAGTCACCATTCTCAAGCCAGATCACGAGGTTTGCCATCCTGCGCAAATTTAAGCAGTCTCGCCTAGATCCCTATAACGGCTCGGGAAGTCCGGTCGACCACGTCCGAACCTACAAGGCTCAGATGGCCCTAGCCACCAACTCCGATGAACTATGATCGGGAGAGAACAAATCCTAATTACATGCCTTAATTCACAGTTGTTAGTACTTTTTTATTCTATTTTTGTATATTTTTACTTCGTTTTTTATTTTTTGTCAGGATTTGGAAAAAAGTAAGGATTCCAAGCTAAATGGGGTGAAAAAGCAGAAGAAAAGAAGCTGAAAAAACCACATTGCGCGCGAGACCCGCTCGCGCGAAACCCAAGAAATCGCTCGCGCGACCTCCCAGAATCGCACTCGCGTGGCCCGCTCGCGCGACCTATGCAAAAAAGTGAAAATGCGTATTTCATTGTATTGAAGACTCCTACACGAACGAAACTGCCTAATTACGTCTGAAAAGGCTAAATACAGCAGTTTTAGTGCGAATTGGGTTAGGAAAGCTTCCAAACGTGCTCCAAATCTATAAATATTCAATTACAATTCAATTCTTGGGTTGGCAATTATTATACACACAATATACAACCATACTTTCAGTCATTGAAGAGAGGAAAGCAAGGAGAAGAAGAAGAAGACCAAGGATTCCCATGGCCTCCTCCATCAACCCCTTGCCGTTCATCAATTCTATGGCTAACTAAAAGGGTTTCAATGAAACCCTAGCCAAGTAATAGGGTGTATTTTATGTTTTTATTTTAGTTTTATTATGTATGGATGACAGTTACATGTTCCAAGGATTTTTATAAATAAATCGTGCTTTTATTGATTAAATCGTTACTTTCAAAGTTTACTCTTGTCTTAGATCTATTATGATGGTAGTGTGCTCAATGATCTATGCTTGTTGTGCTTGTTTAGATTATTTACATGTAATGGTGCTTAAATTGAATTGTGCAATCAAGTATCCGAATAGTCCATGCCTAGATTAGACGGATTATACCACAACCCTAGTTTAGTGTGGGATAATTCGTGCTAACTGAAAATGGATTATGTTGGTGCTTGAACCATAGTTATTTTCTTGACGGAGGTATTGGGCTTGTAGTTACAATTCCCCATTATCATCCAACTTAATAAGCTAAAGTAATTCGTAAATACCCTTATTATGAAGCTAGTGGTGGATTTGCAATCCTAGGTTCCTTAAACTTATTATAAAAATAAATATTTTATTGCTTTCATAATTTAGATTTACTTTTATTGTTATTAGTTTAATTCAAATTAAATCCAAAATCCATTTTTCTTAATTAACTAAATTTAGGTTTTAAAAATTAAAGTGCGTAGTATTCAATCTCTGTGGGTTCGACCTTTACTTCCTGTGGACACGCGAAATTTGATTTGGATCAAAGAAAGAAAATGATCCGTTGAAAACATATATAAAGTCGCCACTTGGTCTTTAATGAACCAAGAAACCTAATTTTGATTCACCCAAACGGATAAAGGGCACCGGCCATTCATAACCAAAGAACTTGGCTCGGAGTTTTGGTACGAGAGAGGAAGGAGCCTTTATCGCGACTAAAACACCCTCAACTTGCCCCGTCTTTCGACGGGCCTCAATTAGCATCCAAATATTCATTTTATACTATGTATGGTTCGACAATTAATACTATGATAGTATATTACATCACATAAGAAAATTTAAAATGGAAGATCTAAAGATAAGATATCATTCATAAGATCTAAGCCAAGTATCACACAATGCAAAGTGAAAGATCATACAAAATAAACCTAGGAAAAATTATCTAATAACATATCAAGTAATAAAGTTTTCCTAGTCTAAGGAGAGATGAATTGTTCTTGAAACAAATTAATCAAAGAAAACAAGGATGCTTAGCAAGCTAGAATAATGCATGTTAATCTTTGAGAAAAGAAGATCTCTCAATCCCCAGGATGGATGAGAAAGGATGATTAGATCGAGGGGAAGTATGAACGTGTGATCAACTTCATTCCTTATAATCTTCTTAGATTAGGAGTTACAAAAACCCCAAATCTTGCATGAATGCAATGTATGTATCTAGAATGTGCCAAGGTTGTAGTGTGTTTTATGTTCATGGATTCCTAGAATGACTTAGAAGTCTAGAATGTGTATGAATGAATGAATGAAATCGTTATGGGAGATGTAAAAAAGTAGTATGAACTACTTCCTAAGACATGAGCTAATTTGGAGTGCATGTAAGCATCAAATCAAAGGGGGAAAGTAAAAGTATGCTTGCTATGAATAGTGAACAGAACAGTAACATGATCTTGTGAAAATGGAAAAGAGGGGTTAGGAATGTTTTCAATGCATGATTTTTTATGGAGATCTTCCTTATTGTGTCTAGAACACAACCCAAAAAGACAATATTTAATAACTATCATAGATTGAGAGAAATAATATAACCAATAGAGGTTACTCAGAAACAGAGTCTATACTGTCGACTGAAATGTCAAAATATCTTAGAAAATAAAAACAAATGATCTAGATGCCCATATTATACAGAACGTTCCCTAAGACATTGAAGTTCAAGGGAAAAATAAGTTGGGACCACACCTTTTGGAAAAGTATTGTGTAAAACAAGTTAAAAGTGGACCAAGCTGCTGTGACAGCAAAAACAGAATATCTGGAGAGAATGTTTGGGTCCAAATGGACCATTTTTAAGTATTTTCAAGTCAAACCAAAAATTTTAAGTGTTCTCTAATGAGTTAGGAAGACTTTCCAAGTGGTCTTGAATCCATGCATTGAGTATTGAGTTCTATAGAAATCTTTGAACTTAGATCACTCACTGTTTTGACTCACTGTTTTGAAGATTTTGGGAAAAACTAGAGTTTTCTTTCTTGAAATCAAAATGAGGGGTTTAAGAGAGGGGTTTTGAAATGGGGGTTTTGAAAGTATACTTCCAGAACTTGGATGAATATTCTAACCACTTGGAATATCAATTCCTAACTCATTTCAAGAACTTACCAAATATTTGCAAAACATGGTTTTATTTGGAAACCAAACTCAAAAATCTATGGGAGTATGATACATGAGAGGATAGATGATACATGATATGATGTAGCATGCTAAAAGTGGTAAAGAACATGTCCATGGGATATGGGTTCATCTAGATACAAGAGAGTGTTGCATCAAAGTGTGAAAGCAAAAAGTGACATGCTGTGAATAGTGGACAGACTGTATTCATTACTTTATAACATCATAATGGCAGGTCAAACGTGCCTAGGAAAATGGACTGTTCTGGGGAAGAGTGTCGCGGCGGCACTGGGCCAGTGCCATGGAGGCAGTGGGCCTATGCCGCGGCGGCACTGCTCCTCCTTCGTCTAGATAATGCTGTTTAGGCCCCCAGAGGTTTCGGTATTCGCGAAAAGGCCCTATTTCGTCCGAAATTCACAAAAAATGCATACGAACTCCAAATTGAGGTTGTAATATACCATTGGAAAGGTAATGGAGTCTATTTTACATAAAAAAAAAATAGTTCGGAGATAGGTGATCGGGAGAGAACTAATCCTATTTATACGCCTTAACGCGCATTTGTTAGTGCCTTTTTATCCTGTTTTTGTATATTTTTACTTCGTTTTCTAGTTTCTGACAGGTTTTGGAAGAAATCAGCTAAACCAGGCTAAACAGGGTGAAAAGTCAGAAAGAAAGAAGCTGAAAAATGCAAGTCGCGCGCGCGGTCCGCGGGCGCGAAAATCAGAAAGTCGCTCGCGCGATCCGCTCGCGCGAGACCCCCAATAATTCGCTCGCGCGACCCGCGCGCGCGAAAAGCAAATGTCGCGCTCGCGCGACCCGCTCGCGCGATATGCCCAAAAACCAAAGTTGCGTATTTCAGTATACTGAAGACTCCTGTGCAAACGAGACTGCTAAACGACGTCCAGACTGTAAATTACATCAGTTTCAGTCCGTTTTCGAGTTGTAAAGGCTTCCAAAACATGTTGTAAATCTATATAAACTCTATTTTACTTCAATTAGAGGGTTGGCAATTATTATACACACATTCTACAACCATACTTCCAGCCATTGAAGAGAGGGGAGCAAGGAGAAGAAGAAGAAGACCAAGGGTTTCCATGGCCTCCTCCATCAACCTCTTGCTATCTACTACTTCCATGGACGGCTAGATCATTGATCTAGGGTTTCAATGAAGCCCTAGATGAGTAATAGGGAGTATTTTATGTATTTATTTTAGTTTTATTATGTATGGATGACAGTCACATGTTTAGAGGATTTTTATAAATAAATCGTACTTATAGTGATTAAATCATTGCTTTCAGAATTTATTCTTGTCTTAGATCTATTTTGACTGTGATGTGCTCAACGATCTATTCTTGCTGTGCTTGTTTAGATTGTTTACATGTGATGGTGCTTTATTGATTCGTGCTATCAAGTATCCGAATAGTCCATGCCTAGGTTAGACGGATTAGATCACAACCCTAGTTTAGTGTGAGATAATTTGTGCTATCCGCAGATGGATTATGTTGGTGCTTGAACCATGATTATCTTCTTGTCGGAGGAATTGGGCTTGTAGCTACAATTCTCCATATTCATCCAATGTAATAAGCTAAAGTAATTCATAGATATTCCTATTATGAAACTAGTGGTGGATTTGCAATCCTAGGTTTCCTTTAAATATTATTTAAAAACACTTTTAATTGCTTTCATAAGTTAGATTTACTTTTATTGTTATTAGTTTAATTAAATTCAAAATCAAATCTGTTTTCCCTAATTAACTAGACTTGGGTTTTAAAATTAAATCGATGTAGTAATCAATCTCTGTGGGTTCGACCTTTACTTCCACACTGCAAATCTATTGAAAAGTAAAGAATACTTTTATATCTTGATACTGACAACATCAAATTTTTGGCGCCGTTGCCGGGGATTGCATTACTACCTTTAGTTTTATAATCGTAGTTTAGTTAATTCGTAAATATTAGATTAGTGTTTATTTTTCTTATTTTCTGTTTTTGTTTTTAGTTACTAACTTGTTTTTTTTATTTTGTAGTCAACGTTTCCGAGTGGAGCAGCTAATTACATTAAAGGAGCTTACGCAAAAATAAAATAAATAAAAATTAAATAAATTGCTTCCTTTGGAATTCGCTTTAAACCGCTGTAAGTCAGGGCTCTGTGACGCACTATTTGCATTAGTTTAAGGTTAATTGCACTGCATTAGCTAGGAAACCCGGGGCGCTGGGCTTGACGCGGTCATTGCATTACAGGATAATTTGCATGCATCATAGTAGTTGAGTGCTTGTTATCTTAGTTGCGTGATTGCTTGCTATTTGTTTTTTTTTTATTTGAGTCAGTCTTTGTTTTTAGTTTCGTTTCTTTTGTTTTAGTTTATGTTGGGTACACGTTCAAATAAACCAGATTTAAAATCTTTCGATCTTGAACTTGAACGTACGTTAAAAACTAGTAAGTCCACAACCCAAGCTTCTATAGCTAGGTTGCAAGACGACGAATCAACTCCGATTCCGTCGTCGTTGTTTGAGGCCGAAATTCAGAGTACCCGTGAACGGATAAGGAAAACTCGAACTTTTCAAATTAAACCGATTAAAATGGCTGACAGTGGAAATAACAATAACAATCAAAATAACGGAGCTAATATGAATAATCTTAATATACCGCCACCACCTCCACTTAAAGATTATTTTATTCCGACGACATACACGCCACAAACGTGTATTGAATTACCGGAGGCGACGGCATCTCACTTTGAGATAAAGTCGTCTACCATCTCGCTGCTTCCATCTTTCCATGGCCGTTTAAATGAAGATCCATATAAACACTTAGGAGATTTTCAAGACATATGCTCTACGTTGAAAATTCAAAATCTTACTGATGATGAATTAAAAATGCGGCTCTTTCCATTCTCATTAAAGGACAAAGCTAAATATTGGCTCCAGTCTTTGGAGCCAAACACTATTAGAACATGGGAAGACTTACACACAGCATTTTTACAAAAGTTTTTCCCGATTATGCGTACAAACCAGATAAGAAAATCAATAACCAATTTTGTAATGCAAGATGGGGAATCACTTTACGACACGTGGGAAAAATTTATAGAATTACTACGCTTGTGTCCACATCATCAAGTCCCTAAGTGGCAACTTGTTCAGGTCTTTTATGAGGGGCTTATTCCCTCTGTTAGGAACACCGTCGACGCCGTTTGTGCGGGAACTTTCCTACACAAAAGCGCCGACGAGGCCTGGAAAATGTTTGAAACGTTAAGCGAGAATTCGATGCACCAAACGGTGTCTGTCCGTTCGGAAGGATATCTTAATCAACCTAAGAGGGATGTAAAATTCGAGTCAAGTCAATCAATTGAAATAAAAGAACTATCTAACAAACTTGACCGACTTTTAACAATGAACCAAACGACAGCCCCACCCGCTCGTGAAATTTGTGCATTATGTTCTGATCCTTCACATTCGATACTTGCATGTCCATCGGCGAGTCAATTTCCGGAATTCGTGGAGCAACACATTAATTCTATTCAACAATACCCACGAAATAATTATAATGCAACTACTAATAATCCGGATGCGCCATGGAGAAACCATCCTAACTTCTCGTGGAAAAATAACAATAATAATCCTAACGAGGCGACTAATTTTCCTAATGCGTATCGACCTCAGTTTCAACCTAATCAATACCAACACTCACCTCCTAATTCGAATCCTTCAAAGGGTAATGCTTTTGAGGAAAAGGTGTTGGCGTCCCTTAAGACTATTGAAACGCAAGTTCAGGCACAAGCACAAATAGTGCACTCTCATACGCAATCCATTGCGAAGCTTGAATCCCAAATGGGACAACTAGCTACTGTAGTAGGTCGTAGAAACGAGGGGACGTTGCCTAGTCAAATAATCCAAAATCCTAAGGGACAATATGAGGTTAAGGGGTCGAATGAACAAGTGAACGCCGTCTCAACTAGGTTGACTACCCGAGAGGAGGAGGTAATAGAAATTCCGAATGAGAATGTGAAGGGTATGAATATTAACTCTAATAAAGAGACGGGTGAGGACATGAGCCAAAATAAGAAAGAAAAAGACTCGGTCCCAACGAATTATACTCCTAGAATGCCATATCCACCAAACGTTGAGGAACCGTCTAATCTTACAAATAAAAAGTCTAAGGTTGAGGATATACTCGAGGTGTTTAAACAAGTCAAAATAAATATTCCTTTCCTCGATGTTATAAAACAAATTCCCGCTTATGCTAAATGTCTAAAAGACCTTTGTACTCAAAAGCGCAAAATACGGAGTCATACTCCTAAAAAGGTCTTTCTCACGGAAAAAGTAAGCTCTATATTCCAACACGCTCCTCCAAAATATAAAGATCCAGGTACGCCTACGATTTCATGTGTCATAGGTGACACTATCATTCATAGGGCTCTCCTTGACTTAGGAGCGAGTGTTAATCTTTTACCCTATCACGTCTATAAACAATTAGGTTTAGGTGAACTTAAGCCCACGGCCGCTACTATTCAATTAGCGGATCGTTCTGTTAAAATACCTAGAGGAATCGTCGAAGACGTATTAGTAAAAGTTGATCAATGTTTCTATCCCGTCGATTTTATGGTCCTTGACACCGAACCGGTGCTAGATGCTAGGAAACACACTCCTGTCATTCTTGGTCGTCCATTCTTAGCCACGGCTAACGCACGTGTTAACTGTAGAACAGGGGTGATGAAAGTGTCGTTCGGGAATATACAATTAAAATTAAATGTTTTTAATGCTGTTGATCAACCTCCCAAAGACGATGATTATCTAGGTGTGGAGGGTAGTGAGGTTACACGGAATATTGAGCCTAAGAATGTAATAAATATAAGTGCGGGAAATAATGTAGAGGATGATGAGTGGATGAATCCTAATACTTCGGACCCTAATGTTGAATCTACTCGAAAGGTAAGAAATCGATTTGAAAATACTGATAAACCGTCGATTGAATTAATTCAAAGCGACGTAATTTCTGCTTACCATCGAGCTCTGCCTGACATCCTTAGGGGTACACAGTCCGATATACGGCCTCCATAAAATCTTGAGCTAGAACGGTCTAGCTAAAGACGTAAAAGTTAGCGCTTCTTGGGAGGCAACCCAAGCTTTATTTCATCCGTTTATCTTGTTTTTGGTCGTTTTTGGGTCTGTTTGTGTCTGTTGTGGACATTTTGGATAGGTTTGGGGGTTGGAATTCAGTTTTTTTTATAGTATATACAAAATTTTAACTAAATAGTGGAAAAAACCAATCTCGCGCGCGCGGCCCGCTCGCGCGAGACATCGCTCGCGCGGCCCGCTGGCGCGAGGATGCCCCTTAGTGGTTTTTCCTTGTTTTCTTTATTTTGAGGCCTCAACAGTTACTCGCGCCTGATTTCGCGGGCGCGAGGTACCTCGCTCGCGCGAGATTAAAAAAAAAAAAAAAAAAAAAAAAAAAAAAAAAAAAAAAATTGGAATTCGCGCGCGCGCGATTCCCCCATTTCTGCATATTTTCTTTTGTTTTCTGTATCCTTCCCCCATACTTGTTCTGATGAAGTTTTCGTTTCTGTTTTTGTTTTTTTTTAGCCATTTTAGATCGAGTTAGTTATTGTTTTCCTTATTACATTTCTACTTTTTCGTTTATTTCTTTTCCATTTATTCGTTTAGTTTAGTTTTGATTAGTTTATAGATTTATATTTTGTATTTAGATTTCATTTACTTTTAATATTGTTGTTAGTTTCTTTTCGTTTATCTATTAGTAACAGGTAACATTGAATTTTATTGCCATATTCCTTTGTGTTCACCTGTTATACGCTTGTCAAGATCGAGGTATTATCGTTCCTTCCTTCTGTACTCTCCTTTCTTTCGTTTTATTGTTTCATTGGGGACAATGAAAGGTTTAGGTTTGGGGGTATGCACACACATGCACATTAGTTTATGCACATTAGTTTATGCTAAATGTTTAAAAAAAGTGTGTTTAACTAAACGATAGTACTAATGTTTTTTGCAAGATTAATTCGATACTTCTTGTTCAATAACTTTGAATTGTTATAGAATGGTAAACAAGAGAATATGTGATTAAACATTTACTAAAGTCATGTTGAAATGTTTTAAGTTATGTATTGTTTGAATCGTAGTTTTATATCATAGATTTGCACACTAAACTTATGCACTGCACGTAGTCATTGGAATACATGTTGGTTGTGAACTATAATATGATTCGGATTTCTAGATAACACATGGTGGAGACTAGACCTGGTGAGCTTTTGAGCCTATCTTTTCTATTTTGAGGGTTATAAATACATCTTGTGTTTGTCGAATTTCATTGAAATAGCGCATCGACTTGTTGTTTAGTCTCATTATTCTTGTTTTGGTTGATAGTCAAGTAAAATCTTTGTTACCATACTAAATAATCTTCTATCGTAAACGTTGAAGAACCATATGACCATAGGAAATGATGGTAGGCCCTCTTTATTTGCCACCGACCGATAAATGAAAAAAATTTCCTTAGTTCGCCCCTTGAGCCGTTAAAATGCCTCTTTTTCTTTGTTCACCATTATCCTCTTTAAAAAGCTCCAACTTGATCAACTTGGAGTATACCACTGGAAGAGTGATCAACTTTTAGTAGTATTAAGGCGATGTGTTGATTGAGAAGAAGAAAATAAGATGCTATTGGGGTAGTTGCTTGGTATTCGATGCATATTCATTTGAGAAGTGAGAAAAAGGAAAAAGAAAACAAAATAAAGAAGAGGAAGGTTGAAAAAAAACAAAACGATAAAAGAAAAGAAGAAAAAAGAATGAAAAGGAATGAAGAGAATGAAAAGATAAAAGTTTGTAGAAGAAGAATGAAAGAAATCGAACATGCCTTACAATGCCATTCTAAAACTACCTAATGAATCCTTTCTATCCTTTTTCATTACCTGAGCCACATTACAACCTTTGAAAAGTCCTATTTGATCCTAGGAAACATGGTTTGGATATAAATGATGGGAGGGGGATTAAAACATGGTAATGATTAATTTTTCTTGATTGTTGGCATCTTATCCATGAGACTACTGTTCTTTCGTGTCGTGCGTCTTTTTCGAGTCATATGTGAGCATTTATCGTTTTGAAAACATATTTCCTTTACTCACATATATTAGAAAAATTACACCTGTTTCTGAGTGTGTCATTTGAGAGTGTAATTAACATTGTGAGATTCGTAGTCGAAGCATAGTTTGATGGTTATCCGGGTTATATTCCAAGTTTATGACAAGCGCGTGTTCAGTTGACTGCCTTATCACACACGTGCGATTTTATGAGAAACTCTATTGATTTATACGATGCATGTGCTTGAGATTGTTTTTCATGATGTATGTAGACGTTTGATTCTATTTCTTTATGTTCGTTATCCTATTTCAAATCTTTGTTGTATAATAAGGAGTATTGAATATTATGTTCTTTGTTTTTAATAAAACTTTTTAAATTTTAAGTTAATAAAGATGGTTGTGGGTAACTTGTTGACGAGAACCCTCACGAGACTTCACTCGTCCGACTAGGGACACCTAGGGGTTTAAAAGGCTTGTTGCATACGCTAAATGCAATCGTGATCCATACGAAAATGGAATAGATTTTTATTAGTAGTTTTTATTTTAGTTTTGCTCGAGGACTAGCAATATGTAGGTTTGGGGGTGTGATCGGGAGAGAACTAATCCTATTTATACGCCTTAACGCGCATTTGTTAGTGCCTTTTTATCCTGTTTTTGTATATTTTTACTTCGTTTTCTAGTTTCTGACAGGTTTTGGAAGAAATCAGCTAAACCAGGCTAAACAGGGTGAAAAGTCAGAAAGAAAGAAGCTGAAAAATGCAAGTCGCGCGCGCGGTCCGCGGGCGCGAAAATCAGAAAGTCGCTCGCGCGATCCGCTCGCGCGAGACCCCCAATAATTCGCTCGCGCGACCCGCGCGCGCGAAAAGCAAATGTCGCGCTCGCGCGACCCGCTCGCGCGATATGCCCAAAAACCAAAGTTGCGTATTTCAGTATACTGAAGACTCCTGTGCAAACGAGACTGCTAAACGACGTCCAGACTGTAAATTACATCAGTTTCAGTCCGTTTTCGAGTTGTAAAGGCTTCCAAAACATGTTGTAAATCTATATAAACTCTATTTTACTTCAATTAGAGGGTTGGCAATTATTATACACACATTCTACAACCATACTTCCAGCCATTGAAGAGAGGGGAGCAAGGAGAAGAAGAAGAAGACCAAGGGTTTCCATGGCCTCCTCCATCAACCTCTTGCTATCTACTACTTCCATGGACGGCTAGATCATTGATCTAGGGTTTCAATGAAGCCCTAGATGAGTAATAGGGAGTATTTTATGTATTTATTTTAGTTTTATTATGTATGGATGACAGTCACATGTTTAGAGGATTTTTATAAATAAATCGTACTTATAGTGATTAAATCATTGCTTTCAGAATTTATTCTTGTCTTAGATCTATTTTGACTGTGATGTGCTCAACGATCTATTCTTGCTGTGCTTGTTTAGATTGTTTACATGTGATGGTGCTTTATTGATTCGTGCTATCAAGTATCCGAATAGTCCATGCCTAGGTTAGACGGATTAGATCACAACCCTAGTTTAGTGTGAGATAATTTGTGCTATCCGCAGATGGATTATGTTGGTGCTTGAACCATGATTATCTTCTTGTCGGAGGAATTGGGCTTGTAGCTACAATTCTCCATATTCATCCAATGTAATAAGCTAAAGTAATTCATAGATATTCCTATTATGAAACTAGTGGTGGATTTGCAATCCTAGGTTTCCTTTAAATATTATTTAAAAACACTTTTAATTGCTTTCATAAGTTAGATTTACTTTTATTGTTATTAGTTTAATTAAATTCAAAATCAAATCTGTTTTCCCTAATTAACTAGACTTGGGTTTTAAAATTAAATCGATGTAGTAATCAATCTCTGTGGGTTCGACCTTTACTTCCACACTGCAAATCTATTGAAAAGTAAAGAATACTTTTATATCTTGATACTGACAACATCAATAGGTCACTTTGAAAAGTTTTGCGATATTTGTGATAAAAGCCAATTTGATCGCCTTTTTCGCCTTCTGAAATTCATAATAAACTCGTTTTAAATCCAAAAATTGTGTGATACTGTTGGAAAGCTATTGACCTCTACTATCCATGAAAAATGTTTGAAAATTGTTACGGTGTTCTGGTTTCAAAGTCAAATTTTGGTCAAACTGGTCAAACTTGGGATTCCCGGAAAGTTCTGAAAACTTCTGGGAGCTCCCAGGAGCTGACGCTTTCGCTCGATTTTTTTTTAAAACTCATTTTAATACTTTCCACATGATCTAGAATGATCCCGGTGAATTTTGATGATTTTGGTCAAACTTGGTCAAACCTGCTCAAACCTTGGTCAAACTGATCAACGGGGACTTTCAGGGAACTTCTGGGTCTTCTGGGGGTCTCTGGGAGCTGACGATTTCATCTGATTTTACTTAACAACTCATTTTCTTACTTTTCTTACGACATAGCATGTTTCCAGCACTTTTGGTCCAAATCTGGGAGTTTTCGGGCTTTCAGGGACATTTTGGTCATTCTGAGCATTTTGAGAAATATAACTAACTTCCAGGAGTCCTTTTGAGTCTTTTTTCGATCATTGTGAACCACCAAGCTATGGGTCTCCTACATCTGATAGCCGACAAAATGGGGTATCTATAGTTTGCCCGTCTTTGGCATGAACTTGCGAGGCAACGCTGTCGCAAGCGAGTGCCAAAGCTTTGAAGAGACATGTCTTTTTGGAGGCTATAGATTTAGGATAAAAGCATTGCAAAAGATGCAATGATACTGAGGCTAGTGCTGGTCGTGCTCTGCATGAGCTGCCTACGTATCCCAAGGGGAATCAGACCAGGACGTAGTTCAAGGCACAAAAGAGCAAATCACACATGCACAACGAGACAGGCAGATGCTATGCTATGAGGATGATATGCAATGCATGGGTGTGATATGAATTGTGACATGAGTCCTATCATGCCTAGTGTTCTGATCCTAGTATGAGCTGGTGCTGTAGGGCATGTGCCACTCTGAGTGGACTTATGCTATGCTAGTGTTTTTTACTGTGATGCAGTTATTGACCCGGATAGGGATACCAAGGTGTGAAGACCCTGGGTCTTGGAGCAAACTTCTGAATTTTGGAGCAAACTTCTGAATTAGGGTCCCAGAGGACGTTAATCAAAGATGAAGTTTGATAGATAATCGATGGACATGGAAATCCTGGACATAGAAACCCTAAGAATTCCAGTGATGAAAACTAGAGATGTCAAGCGACTGACACGGAAGCACCATTAATGGGCATGGAAGCCCAAGATTTTGAATGAAAACAATGAACACAACACATTTTGAATGGGAGTGATGATAAACTAATGATGATTAATGAACTGACGATGAAAGAATCGAGATGACGAGTAGTCAGTGAACTATGTGACTGTTATGGGTTGGACCAACGGTTGGACTAACCGTGATCAGAAGAACTGACCATGCACTAATTAAGGTGACAAGTCAACAGTGAACTACTGTGACTGTCATGGATTGGACTGATGATGTACGGATCGAGATGATGAGTCGACAGTGAACTACTGTGACTGTCAGGATTGAACTACCGATGTATGAATCGATATGACGAGTCGACAGTGAACTACTGTAACTGTCATGGATTGAACTGCAGATGTATGAATCGAGATGACGAGTCGACAGTGAACTACTGTGACTGTCATGGATTGAACTGACGATGTACGAATTGAGATGATGAGTCGACAGTGAACTACTATGACTGTCAAGATTGAACTGCCGATGTACGAATTGAGATGACGAGTCGATAGTGAACTACTGTAACTGTCATGGATTGAACTGCCGATGTACGAATTGAGATGACGAGTCGACAGTGAACTACTGTAACTGTCATGGGTTGAACTATCGATGTACGAATCGAGATGACGAGTCAACAGTGAACTACTGTGACTGTCATGAATTGAACTGATGATGTACGAATCGAGATGACGAGTCGACAGTGAACTACTGTGACTGTCATGGATTGAACTGACGATGTACGAATCGAAATGACGAGTCGACAGTGAACTACTGTAACTGTCATGGATTGAATTAATGATGTACGAATCGAGATGAGGAGTCGACAGTGAACTACTGTGACTGTTATGGATTGAACTGACGATGTACGAATCGAGATGACGAGTCAACAGTGAACTACTGTAACTGTCATGGATTGAACTAATGATGTACGAATTGAGATGACGAGTCGACAGTGAACTACTATGACTGTTAGGATTGAACTGCCGATGTACGAATCGAGATGATGAGTCGACAGCGAACTACTATAATTGTCATGGATTGAACAGCCGATGTACGAATCGAGATGGCGAGTCGACAGTGAACTACTGTGACTGTCATGGATTGAACTGACGATGTACGAATCAAGATGACGAGTCGACAATGAACTACTGTGACTGTCATGGATTGAACTGATGTTGGACTAAACTTGATTAGAAGAACTGACGAATTGATATGCCTGCTGGGGATTAAATTGAATCTGCTGGGGGGTGAAGCGACTCTACTAGGGATGAAAGTGGTTTCTTCTGTGGTCTTGACTGAGATACACCATATTCGTTCAGGACACTTTTCTGGAGATGAACCAGCTCTGTTGAGAAAGACTTTGTTGGGGATGAGAAGATTCGACTGGGGAATGAATGGTTGTACTGCGAATAGAGTAATTCAGCAGCAGATGAAGAACATTTGTGACATGATTTCCGGTTGGCTGCTGAGGAGCTGTGGATATCGCAATTTTCCTACCCACAGCTTTTCTTTTAAAACCTTTTCTAAATTTCAAGTTCAAAATAAATGAGTCGCCACTTAATTTTTCTAAGGAAAACTAAGAAACCATTTCAAAAGGGAACTGATCTTTTGCAAAACCAAAGATTAACTATGTCCGGGGATTATGGAATGAGAAGGGAAGGAGTCCATCGGACTAAAACACCCCTTCTCATCCTATCTCGCGATAGGCCTCTACTTAACATCCTTTTAATCGAATTTTTAATTTAAATGTGCCCTCAGTTAATACATATGTATAAATATACATTACAAAAGCATATCTAAAGGGGTGTAAGATTGCAAGTGATAAAATATCATTCAAAAACCACATATTTCAAGTAGCAAGCAATATGATATGCAATAGGGAACAAGAGAAGTTACCCGGGATCCAGCCGCGATATTAAACGTGCAATGCATACAAATGAAAGAAAAATCCTAGAAAAGAGTCTCTAATCACATGTATTCACATAAGGCAAGATCCTAACTCTAATGTGTCGTGCATGAGATTGAAAAATCGATAAAATCAAGAAATTATAATAAACTCAAAAGGAATTCAAGAAGTCGTACCTTGATAGCGCTAAAAAACAAAGGGTTAGTTCACATGATATACAAGATAAGAAGTTAGAAATAACGATCCTAAATATCTAGCTTAAATCTATCAAATGTAGTTAAATCTAAAGCAACTAAGTTCTAATTACAAGTGTTAAACCATATGGATGAATATATACGTGAACAAGAATAAATTGTAAAATACTCGGTGATTTAGATCATTTAAACTTTGAATTCAAGCTCAACTAATCATTACTGAAACATGGTTCGGACCATAATTCATGAAAATATCATCTAAGCCACTACTCATAAAATTGATTAAAACTTGCAGGATTCTAAAAATTGCTGAGAGCAGATCATAACTTAAAAGAAATAAAAAGCATGGTTCTCATGGTTTGATCTTGATGAATTTTGGGCACAAGATGCCTCTGTGTGTCTAGTTTCCATCCCAAAAAGAAAATCAAAATTTCAACGGTTGGATCTCCGGGAATTGGACAAAAACCAGACATCACTCAGCATTCTACAACCTTCTGTCCAGAGTTCTTGCACGATTTTCTAAAAATAGCAAAATGATCAGAAATGCTTTGTTCTTTTTAGGGTGATTTCCTAACACATTAATCTACTTAAAAAAATTATTTTGGGTCACAAATACTTCATTAAGGTTCCGATTTACTTATTTTAAAAGAGTGTTGCTGTGCTGAAACTCTGGGCAGATTGTAGTGACTCTACAGAAATCATAACCAAACCACTTTAGACATGAAACCACCTTAAAACAAAAATTACAGTGGTAGAATATTGTGTTATTGACACTTTCCCGTTGGTTTCACTTGATTCCAACAGTTAGATTTTGAACTAAAAACCTTTGATCAAAAACAGTTTGTGAACTCACTATTTTCATTTGTCAAGTTCAACTTTTATTTGTTAACTCCAACTATTAAACCATGAAGTTGGACTTGAACTAAACCACTTTCTCCTACCATTTGATGGTCATTGGAGGTTAAAGACCTTTATACTTGTAGATTTCAAATGAAGTATGAATAGACTTCATGAAATCTCAAGATAATGAATCCAAATCATGGAGATGGGCTTAGACTCAAACTACTTTCTCCTACCACTTGATGGTCATTGGAGATGAAGATATGACTAATACTCATGAGTCTCAAGGGAATATAGAAAGGATTCCATGAAACATCAAGCTAGAGGACCCAAGTCATGAGTATGGACTTGGATCCATCTATTTGCTTATAAAATGAGATGATGATCAAACTTTGACTCCTATGTGAAGTATAAGCTTACATGAGATTCAAAACATCAAACTCAAGAGATTTTAAGAGAGACATTGAAGATCTCCAAGAATCTCAAAAGGAAAACATAAACAAGAAAAATAGACGAAGGATCAAAGAATTAGAAACAAAGACTTCCAAGTTTACTTAACAAACTCTAAAACTTAATCAAGAAAAACTAAATGACTTGAATATTAGAAGCTCAAAAGAAATAAAGCACAACTAAGATTAGAGGGTCACCTCCAAGACTATCCTCAAATTCCTATATTTTGAAGATCTTCCAAGTTCTTCTTTAAGCTCTCCAAAACTCTCTACCTCTCTCAAATATGTGTTGTTGTAATGATAGTGATTTCTTGTGTATTTTTTTTGTCTCCTCTCCTCCCAAGGAAGATCCTCCCTCTTTTATAGGCAAAATTACCAAGTATTTTCAGTGAATTCGGAGTAAAAGATAGGTGTAAATGTTTCATTTGGTGGTACAATACGTACTTCCTAAAAATAGACAGACTGTTACACAGGGCGGCAGTCAAAAACCTTTTGCGGCAGTCAGTGACTGCCACAACGGCACTCTGTGAATGCCGCGGCGGCATTCCATGACTGCCGCGCGGCACCTATTGAAAGCCGCAAAAAATTATTAACTGCCGCGTTTCAGTCAGCCTTACTTTATCAGTTTTTTTGTTTTTATCCGCATGCACATACGTATTATACCACAAAATACGGACTTTAAAAGCAAACGGCAGTCAGAAAATGTCGGCGGCACTTGCCGAATGCCGGGTCGGCATTCGATGACTGCCGTTCGGCATTCGCTGAATGCCGTCCGGCACTCACTGAGTGCCGCGAAATACTACCGTGTTCCATTTTTTTGTTGAACTTCCCTTTTTAGGTCTTTTCTTTCTTCCTTTTTCTTAAAGAAACTTATTTTCGAAGATCTTTTCCAAAAATGGTGTTTTATACTTGAATTCTCCTAAATACCTGGTATTTTCTTCTTTCTGTGAAATTTTACCGCGTTTGGAGAACTTTCTGAAGAGCTTGGAATACTTTGAATCTTTCGGTCCTTATCATCATTGGACGTGGAGGTGACGCTCTCCTAAATTCGACGTTAGGTCAAAATTGGGGTGTCTACAGTTTGCCCCTCTTCGGCAGAGCTTGTGGAGCAACGCGTGCCACAAGTGAATGTCGAAGCCTGTGTGAAGACAAGCCTTTGACCAGATTGTCAAATTTAGGTAAAACAAAAAAATGCGTTTTAAAAAAAACGGCTTCACAAACGGTTCATGTTGGTCGTGCTCAATGGTGAGCTGCCTATGTATCCATTCAGGAATCAGACCAAGACGTAGTTCGGGCAGGGGCCAAACATACACAAATACAAGTAATCATACGGATGAATGCACCTATCTCATCGTGATGCAAGTGCCATGCAATGGTATTTTCTGAGTGGACCTGGTCATACAGGCACCATGCTTATCGTGTCTTCCCTAAGTACAATGCACTTTACGCGACGTGTTAGTCGGGGAAGATCACCTAATTCTTGACTGATGTAAAATCTGTTACGGGGGTCATGAAGATGCTTTTGATTTGATTTCGAGGGTTAACGCAAATTCGTTGCGAGAACCGAGAATGTAAAATCGTTACATTCAAAAACAAAGAATCGTCGTAAATTTGTTGCGTGGATCGAGGATATAAATTTGTTATATTCTCGAAATGAGGGTTAACGCAAATTTGTTGCAGAAACCGAGAATGCAAATTTGTTACATTCCCAAGATCTTTAGCGTAAATTTGTTATGCGGATCGAGGATATAAATTTGTTATATTCTCGAAATGAGGGTTAACGCAAATTTGTTGCGTAAACCGAGAATGTAAATTCGTTACATTCCCATGATAAGGATTAGCGTAAATTTGTTACGAGGATCGGGAATATAAATTTGTTATATTCTCGATATGAGGGTTAACGCAAATTTGTTACGGAAACCGAGAATGTAAATTTGTTACATTCCCAATATCTTTTTCAACTTTCAAGTGTTGGGAGCCCATGGGCTCAATATTTAAAATTTTCAGGAATCGGGAGTCCACGGGCTCAAATATTTTCAATTTTCAGGAATCGGGAGCCCACGGGCTCAAATATTTTCAATTTTCAGGAATTGGGAGCCCACGGTCTCATATTTATTCCTAAATTTTGAAATTTGTAGCCAATTTAAACCTAAAAATGACCCCGAGGGCCGAAAGTGTAATGAGGGCAAATTTTGGGTGCCCCAAATTTGATTTACGGGACCTGATTTGAATTTTTGGGGGGAATTGAAGGATCTTTGAACCGACTTAAACGCGGCACACACGGATTTTTGCGGCAGTCACTGACTGCCGTGTAGCACTCACGGAGTGCCGTTGCGGCACTTGGCGAGTGCCGCTCGGCAGTCCATCAACTGCCGCGCACAGAAAATCGAGTGCCGCGTTTGAGCGGCAGTGGCTTAAACCGCTGGATTCATTACATTTTTCTCATTCTCCCGATCTTCTCTCTCTCGATTCTTCTCTGGAGAAAAATTCTCCTATTTCTTTTCTTGCTTGGATCGATTTTCCGGAGCTTTCAGGTTAGTTCTACCCGATCAAAACTCAGTTAAACGCTTTCAATTCGTTGTTTTTCTGGATTTTTTCATTATTTTAATGCGCGGATCTCCCTTTCTCTTTGACAGACTATGGCGAGCGGCTCAGGGAGGAAGAAGAAGGCCAAGTATACGGCCACTCATCATCCTGATGCTACACTCCTGCTCTAGGATCCGGACGAGCACTTATCTGTCCGCGCGTTCAAGCGCGAGGTAATCCTGCCAACCTCTCTTTACTTCTTTTTGTGATTCTAATGCCGTATGATACTTCTGAACGTGATGTGAAAATCATGCAATCTCAAATGCCTTAATGCAAATGATGTGCTTGTAGTGCTTTCGGGCGTCCTGATTGTTTTAATCCATGTTTATTCGAATTATATATATATGTACATTTTATTTCTTACGAGCTTATGACTGTGGAGACAAGATCCTATATAAAAGAAAGAATGCTTGTGCCTACGAATTTCTGGATGTCCCATCTGTACTTGCACATATTTAACTTTATTAACCTTCCCCAAAAGGTCCCTTGTCTAGTACTTTTGAAACATTCTCACTTCTTTTATTATTCTCGTGAGCGACTGCTAAACTTTATATGAATGAGTGCCGTACTTGTGAGACTTCCTATGAAATTTTCCATTCCTTTCTCTTTCTCTCTCTCTTTTCATTCATTCTTGTGTCGCTTTCTCTTATTACCACATTTTTATGGTTCTCTTCTATTCAATTACCAACACTGAAACTTGCAATTTTTCTTGCAACTGCAGCGCAGGGTCCTAAAGGGGCATGGCAGCCTCGCTCACGGGTATGAGTGGTATACACTGCTGAGCGAGCCGGTGAGGGCTTTAGTGGACGCGACCGGGTTTGGAGACTTCGTCAAACTCTTGACGAAGAGCTCCAACGACTTGCAGTAGATTCATGCCCTGGCAGAGAGGTGGTGGGACACTACTAGCACGTTCCACTTTGACTTCGGAGAGATGACGATAACCCCCCTGGACTTCTCTATGATTACCGGGATTGCCTTTGGTGGAGAGCCTCTGCGGTATTTGACGGATCAGGAGTGGGACCAGGTGGAGCCATTGTTGGGAGTGGTCCCGGAGGAGGCTTTGGTCACCGCTCGATGGCTCATGGATACGTTTAGGGGTCAGTAGGGCTTTACCGACGAGCAGATGGCCCGGGGTTTCCTTATGTACATGCTGGGGTGCTCTTTGTTGAGCACCAAGGGTGATCGGGTTGATGTTTCTTTGGTAGCGTCCCTGGAGCACCTAGACCGGGTCGAGGAGTATGACTGGGCTGGTGTAGGATTAGCCATCTTGTATAGGCATATGAGTGACATTTCCCGGGACAGGCCGACTTCCATCAGTGGCTACTGGAGAGCGTGGGAGGTATACCTTCTTCTATGCTTCATTTTTTTATTGCACTTTTAGAAACTTATTTAAATTGTGAAACTAACCCCTTTTCTTCTTTTTGCATTATAGATTTGGTCCAACAAGTATCTCCGTATGATGTCCCCTGAGACACGTGAGGCAGACGCCCTTATCATGCCCCAGGGGCTAAAATGGGCGAAGGATAGAGTCGGGCGGAAGATCGAGGCCCATAATTTTATTTTGTTCAGGAACTTCCTAACGAATCTGAGGGAGCAGCATGTTCATTGGTAGCCATGGCTGAGGGTGCTTCCTGACGCTCGTGCGGAGATCCGAGAGTCGGCTGGATACGACCCGACGAGGCGACTCCTTGATGGGCCAGAGGGCCAGGTGTGGTACTTAGGAGAGAGGGTGACTAGGTAGTCATTAGCGGCCCCTGGATTCTTTGTGCCGTTTCCTCCTCCTGACTCTATGAGAGCCACGGACACACTCCAGGGTAGCAAGCTGACGGCTGCTCTGATGGGCTTGGGCATTCATGGCTTCCTGGAGCCCCCTGCAGGAGATGCGGCTTTCTGTGCCGCCAAGCTGATGTCGAACTTCCCTCTAATGGAAGTGACTCGGGTGAGTACAAGATTCCTTCAATCGTTTTATGAGTTCTCTTTCATTCTTTATTTATGTTTTATTTTTTGTTTACAGCCTGTTCCTTCTGCGGCTCGTCCTCCCACCTTGCCTGAGTGGGATTGGACCATGTCGATTGTCTCGTTTGGCGAGCCCTTCACAACGACGATCCCCCGACTCTCATAGGGTGCCCCCTCTATTCCTCTTCATTATGATGTCGTCCCGCGTGCTTACGTGGAGGAGGGCTTGACGTATGCCCACAGCGTGCGGCAGTGGGTTCTCGGGCAAGAGTGGATGGTAAGAAACTCATCCCTGCCCTTCACTTTGACTTTGGTTGCATCTTCTTTTACTAACCTTTACTCTGGGTTCTTGTTTTTTAGACTGAGGGAGCTCGGGCGACTGCTGCGGCTCAGTTAAGGACTCAGGTATTATTCTTACCCTTTATTCTTAGTATTTCATTTGCCCTTTCAACACTTTCTGGACTTATCTTTTCTTATTTCAGACGGAGGGGATCAGAGTCCTGTCCCAGCAGGTGGGGCAGCTTCAGCAGCGGCTCTAGCAGTTCGGCATTCAACTCAGCGACACTCCTGGAGATGGCGGTGCTGAATGAGACGTGGGGCGAGGCGGTGGCAGCGGTGGAGGCAGCAGCAGGGGTCGAGGTAGAGGCGGCGGTAGCGGCGGACGCGAAGGGAGTGGTGGAGGCAGCGGGACAGAGTCGGAGGAGGAGCCCCTCAGGCGGACGACCCGTCAGACTCGCGGCCGGGGTCGAGGCTGATCGCTTTTTTTTTTTGTCTTTACTTTTTTACTTTTTTTGAGTGTTCTGGGAGGATGCATACTGTATTTTTGGATGATTGTATATACTTATGCACACATTTTACTCTTGATGACAGCTCTATGATAGCCGGTAGGATAGGCTCTCTCATTACCTTTATCTTTCACTGTATGTGTGACCATGGCTTGGTCCTTCTCTTGCCGTATGTGGGACCATAGCTTGGTCCCCCTTTTATTTGATCTTTGAATGCTTCTATTTCTTTTATTTATTTGAAATGCACAAATGAATGAAATGAATGAATGTATTATGGCTTAATCTTTGTTTCACATGCTGCATGAAGCGCACGTTTTATTGTCCTTTATCTAGTTTTCTGTTTGCAGGTGGCTAAACGTGTTACAAACAGACCCTGGCCAATGAAAAACCCGGAATGGCACTCAGTTAGGTCTCCGCGGCACTTGGTGAGCGCCGCTGCGGTAGTCAGCGAATGCCGCGATGGCATTCACGGACTGCCGTGCGGCACTTCTCCGAGTACCGTTCTACTTTACCGAGTGCCGCCCTGACTTCAGGCAGATCTACCTCTATTTATACCCTCTTTTCCTCAAAACTCTGCAAAACACTGCCTTTCTTTGTTCTCCCCTTTTTCAAATGGCCCCCGTCGGCTCCCAAATCCTCTTCCCATGATGGATACTCTCTCGGGCATTGACAAGCTCAACTTTGAGTGTTTCAGATTAAACGATCTCTTCTCTTTCCGATAGATGAATTTGAATGAGGGCCTACTTCGAGCTGCCATTCAGTGTTGGGATCCCGCTCTCAATGTCTTTCCTTTCGGCTCCCAAGAGACTTGTCCCTTGTTTGAGGAATTCAGTGCCATTCTGCATACTGACCCTCTTACCGAGTTGACAGTCCCTTTGGTTTAGGCCGGGTACGTCCAGGATTTAGCCATTCTCCTTCACATATCTCGAAATGCGGCGGGTTCTTTTGTTCATGACAAGCAGATCGACTTTGAGCCCCTTTCTTCTGTTTATGCTCCCATAGGAACCCTTACGATGGTGAGTATCAGATCATTCGACGTAGTGCCCTGTCAATTGCTATGCTTTCTTACTTCCTCTTTCAGTCATCTTCCAACACTCTCAAGCCCATTGTCTGTGGTTTGCGGGAGATGAAAAGTGCTGTTATGCTTGTCCTTGGTGAAACTCTGATCGGATTGGGCCATGCTCATGCTACCCAGGCCATATTATCTGCCGGGGCACCTTTTGTTCTGCAGATTTGGCTCATGGAGCGTTTGGACCACTTTATACACCCTTCCCATCTTCGTGGGTCACTTCCTTACGATCGTATGGAGATTCACAACTTATTTCATTCCGCCGATGCGTGGCTTGGTTGGCTTCAGGGCCTCTCTTCCAGTGATATCTGCTGGATCTGTCCGCAGTGGACTTATTGCTCCATTGTGGTACGTCTTCCTGGGCGACTCGGCATTTTGCTACTGAGCTTGCGTGCTACTACTTTCTACATTCCTGATCGGGTGGTCCGTCAGTTTGGACTTTTGCAGGATACTACTGAATCTGTGACTGCTGATTTCACCAAGGGGTTCTCTTTGCGCCCTTCTATTGTGAAGGCTTTTATTGAGGCTTGGCACAGCAGGATGGCTGCTCCATGCTCGAGGATTCTGGCTCTGACTGTGCCTACCGCCCAGTATCTTCTAGAGATCTAGGCCTTGGTTGCGAGACGAGCTTGACAGACATATGCATAATACAGTAGACGAAAACAGGGAAAAGCTTGCCATTTACAAAACTTTCTGACAGACCTTGCCTACTCCTTCTACGCTTTTGAATGTGATTTTTCTTATTTTTTTTTCTTTTTTTCTTTTCAAGAAGTGTTGTCATCTTTAGGAAAGTTTTAACATGTTTAATCAAAGTGCTCACTCCTTCGATTAATCTTTTATAAAGAATTCTCCTTTCAATGTCTTTACTTTGGCTCTTCACTTTTTTTTTTTGCTTAAAGCTTTACTCCTTCTATACCATGAATTCTCATTTGTTTCTTTATAGTACTTATCTTGATAGCTAGGTGATCCAAAGGAAGGTATTGTATCTGGGTTCTTCGGCTAGCAAACGAAGTTTGCCCCTGGTTTTAGGGCTTCGAAGTGATTCCAGGCAAACGCCAGTTTGCCCCTAGTTTAGCACAGTCTCTCTTTTTTAGGCTTTCATGGGCTGAAGGCTTTTGAGAGCCCGCCTACTTATCCCCGAATGGGTATCACGCCTGCAGTAGTTCGATTGAGTGGTTTGAAGGAAGACGCCGCTCGGGCAGTTTTATTTTCAATGACCGAACAAAGTAGGTTGACTACGTATCGCCTAGCGGGAATCAGGTCGAGCGTAGTTCATCGAGGTAGGAGGTTTTGAAAAAAAAACGATTTTAAGCAAAATATTTCTTGAGGCCATCAAGGTTGATTGGCTGTTTAAATTCAACTCCATCTAGATCCATGAGATAGGCCGCTCCTCCGGAAAGGAGAGTCTTAATGATGTATGGCCCGACCCAGTTGGTTTTGAATTTTCCTCTGGGATCATAAACAGGCACTTTTAGTTCTTTGAGGACCAGGTCACCCTCGGCAAGCTTCCTTGGGCGGACCTTTTTGTTAAAAGCACGAGCTATCCTCTTTTGGTACCCCCGAGTATGGTTTATTGCGGCTAGCCTCTTCTCATCGAGTAACATCAATTCCTCACACCTTCCTCGTACCCATTCTGATTCGCTGACCTCACATTCTGCCAAAACCCTAAGAGAGGGTATTTCCACTTCGATTGGGAGAACGACCTCCATCCCGTAGACCAACGAATATGGTGTAGCACCCGTTGAAGTTCTCACCAAGGTTCGGTATCCCCACAAACCAAACGGCAGCTTCTCATGCCAATCCTTATATGTATCCGTCATTTTCCCCAAGATTGCTTTAACATTCTTATTCGCTGCCTCTACTGCTCCATTCGTCTGGGGCCTATATGGGGATGATTGATGGCGAGTGATCTTATACTTTTCCAAGAGCGGGATAACTTCTCCCTGGAAATGACTGCCATGATCGGAGATAAACTCATTCGGGACCCCATACCTACAGATTATGTTTTTCTCGATGAAACTCACCACATCCTTGGCTTTCAGAGTTTCATGCGAGGCTGCCTCTACCCACTTTGTAAAATAATCGATTGCCACGATTATATACCGGTGCCCATTGGAAGCCTTCAGAACTATCTCACCAATGATATCAATTCCCCACACGGAGAATGGCCAAGGGGTGGTCATGCTATAGAGTTATGACAGCGAGGTATGCATCAAATTTGCATGAATCTGGCACTTGTGACACCTTCTAATATATTCGCAACAGTCTTTGTCCAAGGTCGTCCAATAGTACCCCTATCGGATGATCTTCTTTGCCAGCATGTGCCCATTCATGTGGGGCCCACACACTCCCTCATGTATTTCCTCCATCATTCTCTTAGCTTCCTTCCCATATAGGCATTCCAGATTATACCCGGTGTAGGACTTCTTCCATAGCCTATTCGCATAAATCACAAACTGAGCAGGGAATCGTCGAATCGCCTTTCTGTCTTTTTTTTAGGCTCCTTCGGGTTATTCTCCTTTCTTAATGAAGTTCCAGACATCTTCATACCAAGGCACTTCATCTTCTCTTTCTACGGCTGTGATCATTTCAAACGACGGTTAGTTCCTTACTTCTATGGATAGTGGGATCATGGCAGTTTTGGAAGGGATTTGGATCATCGAGGCTAAGGTAGCCAAAGAGTCGGCCAGTTGGTTTTCTTCACGAGGGAGGTAGTAAAAAGAAATCTTTTGGAACTGCGCTTTCAGATTTTCCAGATAATCATGGTAAGGTCTCAATTTCTCATGCTTTACCTTCCAATCTCCTCGGACTTGGGATATGATCAAGTTGGAATCTCTGAAGACATCAATCTGCCCGACTTTCAAAGCCAAGGCTGCTTCCATCCCAATTATGCAGGCTTCGTACTCCGCGGTGGTGTTGGTTGAGTTATACTTGAGTTTGACGGCTAATGGGGTAGGGGCCCCATCGGGTGCTATGAGGATGACCCCGACTCCGTATCCTAATTGATTGGCGGCTCCATCGAAATACCTCTTCCACAAATCCTCTTTAACCTCCATTATTTCTTCATTCGGGAACTTGAATTCTCCCTTGTCCTCGGATTCTATAGCGAGGTCAGCTAAAAACTTGGCGACGGTGGCGACGGTCCTCCCTTTCACAGACTTGGCAGTGACATACTTGATGTCGAACTCGGCCAGCATCATGGTCCAACGGGAAATCCTACTGGTCAAGATGGGTTTTTTCGAATAGGTATTTTAATGGGTCCATTCGGGATATCAGGATTACGGGGAAGGCTAGCATGTAGTGGCGAAGGCGACGGGTACACCAAACCAAGGCCCAACAGGCCTTTTCCAAGGGCAAATACTTTAACTCGTATCCGACCATTCTTTTGCTCAAGTAGTAAATGGCCTTCTCCGCGTGTCCCTCTTCTCCTTCTTGGGCCAACATATACCCCATCGAATCTTCAGATACGAAGAGATAAAGTAACAGGGGTCTCCCAGGTGAAGGTGGTGACAGGACAGGTGGGTTCTGGAGGTAGGTTTTGATTTTGTCGAAGGCTTGCTGACACAAGGTATCCCACTCGAATCTTTCCCCTTTTCTGAGTAGCTTAAGTAGCGGGTCGCAGGTCATGGTGAGCTTTGAGATAAAACGGCTTATGAATTGTATTCTACCCAGGAATCCCCTCAGCTCTTTCTCATCTTTCTGTGGGTTCATTTCGGTTATGGCTTTTATTTTGGTGGGGTCTACCTCTATTCCCCTCTGAGTAATGAGAAACCCCAAGAATTTCTCAGTAGTGACTCCGAACGTGCATTTCTGCGGGTTTAGTCTCATTTTGAACTCCCTCAATCTCTCAAAGAACTTTCTTAAAGCTTCTAGGTGCCCTCCCCTCTCTTTGGATTTCACAATCATATCATCCACATACACCTCCACTTCTTTATGGATCATGTCGTGTAGTAAAGTGGTGGCAGCCCTTTGATAGGTCACACCTGCATTCTTAAGTCCAAACGGCATGACCCTATAGCAATACGTCCTCCACGGAGTGATGAACATGGTCTTCTCCTTATCCTCGGGTGCCATGAGGATTTGATTATACCCAGAGAATCCATCCATGAAAGATAGAAGCTCGTGTCCCGCAGTGTTATCAACCAACACGTCGATGTGGGGTAATGGGAAATCGTCTTTAGGACTTGCTCTGTTTAAATCTCGAAAATCAACGCAAACCCTAACGCGACCATCCTTCTTTGGGATAGGCACAATGTTGGCAATCCACTCAGGATACTCGGTGACCATAAAGAATCCAGCCTTTAATTGCTTTTCAACCTCCTCTTTTACTTTAAGTGCCCATTCTGGCCTCATTCGCCTCAATTTTTGTTTTATGGGTTTTGAATTGGGAAAGAGAGGGATGTGGTGCTGGACTATTTTTGGATTAATACCTGGCATATCATCATAAGACCATGCAAAAACATCTTTGAATTCATTTAATAGATGGGTTAGTTCTTTGCTTTCTTTATTGCTAAGTGTGGAGCCGATAAAGACATTTTGAGGATTATTTTCATTTCCTAGATTAATTGTTAGAGTGTCCTCAATGATTTTACATGCAGATTCTTTTTCTTTTTCAATTAACTTTTGCAATTCAATAGGTGTTTCATGATCATCACATTCATCACATTCATTAAGCGCGTTCGAGTAGGCAGAATCAGTCATGTTTTCATTGATTTTCTTTGGAGTGATTACAACATACATAGAAATTGAAAGATGCCTCATTTAGGCCATTACAGACTCTGGGTGAGGGGGAAACTTATCACTAGACTCAAAAACCCACACTCTCTTGCTCTCTCCCCCCAGATCGGTGATGAAGCATTCTTCCAGATCTCCCGCCTTGGTAATCTTTTCCATCTCTTCTTTCTCGGCCCTTCCTTTGTTGGTTTCCCCCTGATCTTCCTCATCTTCCCCACTCTCGGCTGCCTCTTCCACCATACCTTCAACATGTTCACCCTTGGCCTTTTCATGATCCGTTTCTATAATCTTTGTGCTCTCTTCGCCTAACAGATCTTTCATGGCAGAGTCGTCCAGTGCACCAATCCAATCTTTGACGGTAACAGGCTTTTCAGGCATTTGCAAAAATGGGTCTTTATACTTGGAAAATTCATGGGAGAAAAAGATCTCGAACCCTTGCTTTAGACATTTGTCCTTTTGGTCCATCCATGGCTCTGGGAAGCCACAGAAGGGGAAATTTTCTCCTTCCTTCACAAAATACCCATTGAGCGTCTTTAGGTAAGGGTCTAATGGCGCATTGACTGCCTTCTTCTTTGCCCTCAGTTCCTTCTTTGTCAGCTGGTACCCCAGACCATGAGTGTGAGTCTGGGTGGGGATTCTTGGAGACTCTGGCAGACCCTGAAGGTTCTTCCCCAACCCTAATCCCAGAAAGAAACCTATTCTCTTCATGATTACCATGACCACGGGACTGGCATACTGATCAAAATGGAGTGGTAAAAACTCTCTTGGCTTTTCCTCTTCTAACATGCTGATGAACTCGAACCCTCCCACATTTGCCTCTTCTTCTTGCAGTTGTAATTCTAGCACCGGTGCGCTTGATGACGCTTATGACAAACGAACCCAGCTGTCCCCGAGAATGTCGCAGACCTAGCCCTTCCAAACGTATTTAACCTTTTGATGAATGGTGGATGGTATGACACCTAAGCTATCCAACCATGGCCTCCCTAGCAGTAGATTGAAGGAGGCAGGGATATCGATGATTTGGAATTCAACTTCTTTGTCTACTGGCCCAATAGCAAGATTAAGGAAAATAATGCCCATGACTGCTCTCTGGGTGTTGTCATATGCCCTGACCTTTTGTTGGGATGGCACAAAGGACGATTCATCTAAGCCCATTCGCTTGGCTGTTCGGAAGGGACATACATTTAGGGCAGACCCGTTGTCAACCAGGCAAGCGGGCACGGTGTTCCCCAAACATTCGATAGTGATGTACAATGGTTTGTTGAGCATGGGTCCTCCGGGAGGTATGTCATTTAACGAGACGGTAATAGCTAAAGTCAGAATTTTGCCGATCAGCCCTATGAGGTCCTCCGGGGTGGTGTCGATAGATACGTCATCTTGGTTCAGAGCATCTAGGATCGCCTGCCTATGGTGTTTGGAGGCAATCAGCAACCCCCAAACAGTGATGTTAGCCTGGGTCTTCTTCATCTACTTTAGAACCCTATCTTCTTCCTCTTCTTCATTCATCTTTCCTTTTCCTTTGTCTAGATCTCTCCCCGGATGATCCTCCTCTAGCTCATGTGGTTTAAAGTGTCTGCCTGACCGAGTTAAGTGACTGACTTCTTCCTTTGCCCACAGATTGTCAACTTCTGGATCAACTTTCATAGCAGCTTTCACCATCTCTGTTTCTTTGTCGCTATCATACCTAAGATCATCTTCCACCCGGCTCACATCTCGATCGTCATTCCCTTGAACCCACCAGTCTGAGTATCCCATTTTACTCTTCTCCGGCTGATGCTCCAAAGCACAGATTATCGAATCCTTAGGCAGCTGGTATGGCTTTCTTGGTGTCCTGGCCTTAGTGATTAGTCTAGACGGATCGAAGGTTACTTCTTCTATCCCCAAGAGATAAAGGCCCTGCGGTGGGTGCATTGCTTGATGATTTGGAAGTGGATTCCTAGTAACATTTGGAGCTTTGATAGGTGGTTTTGAAATTACTTTGTTATCAATGAGGTTCTGGATTTCGTGCCTCAATCTCATACACCGGTCCATCGAGTGACCTTTCTGCTGATGAAATTTGCAGAAGAGGTCTCCTTGGAAATTTGGCGGAAGTGGTCTTGGTAGCGGTCGAGGTTCCAACTGACGGAGATGCCCCTTCGCTAACAGCCTGTCAAGAGCGGTCGACAGTGATACCCCCAGATCTGAGAATTTTCTTGGTGGCTTATCTCCCCCTCCCTTAGGGTAACTTCTTGTGATATCAAATTTTCTCTCTGGCTCGCTAAGTGCATTGACATCAGTAGGGCCGGGGTGACCCCCCGAATGTCCTCCGCTTGATCCATAGTTCGGTCTCCTATATCGGTTTGGCTGTTCTTCCTTCTTGATGGTTCCTTCTTGAATCGCATCCTCAATTCTTGTTCCCACATCAAACACCTCAGCAAAGGTGTTGATGGATTGGAACCTTATTTTCTCTTGATAGACCGATTGTAGGTTCTTCATTAACATCCGGATCTGTTCTTTCTCAGATGGCCTTTGCACCATCTTTGCGGCCTTCCCTTTCCATCGGCTCAAATACTCAGCGAATGACTCTTTGCTTCCCTACCTGGTTGTTTCTAGATCTCGGACGGTGATGTCTAAGTCTTGATTGTACTCATATTGGGTCACAATTGACTTCACGATTTCCTCCTAAATTCTGGTTTTACCCGGCTCAAGTGTAAGGTACCACGATAGAGCAGCTCCGGTTAGGGTTTGTTGAAATAGAACAGCCATCATGGTAGTGCTTAGCCCGCTAGGCTGGAAAGCCCCTATGCACATTCGGATATGACTGCGAGGATTCCCGGTGCCATCAAACTTATCAAAAACGGGCATTTTGAACCCGGCAGGCAGCGTCTCATGGACCCCATCATACAGGCCTTCTAACTCTATCAGATAGGTATCAACTCCCTGAGCCTTGCGCATTACCCTTTCCAACTTCTCTATTTTCTCGGTCAGTAGCTTCTCCTTCTCAGCTTTCTCTCTGTCTCTGTTGGCCCGTAGTGCATCAGTCCATTGCACTTCCTGATCATCGAACCAATCTCCTTCCCCTCCTCCCAAAGGTGGGTCTATAATAGGTGAATTCACATGTGGTGGTTGGCGGTTCAGTTCTTCTATCATCCCCATCATTCGATTCATGTTTTTGGCCTGTCGCCTCATCTGCTCTGCTTGTTGTTCTACCAGTACCCTTAACCCGATCATCTCTTCATTGTTTCTCTCTTCAGCCATGTCAGCGTATCCTCTCCTTACTAGCCTTGCTGTAGGATCCCTAAACCACGCTTGATTTACTATTTTCGCTCCTACAATAAATTTTGAAATTTTCTCTTTTAAAATCTTTTTTATCTTCATTTTATCATACAAAAACTTTTTGAAAAGAAAGGAAACTTTCCTCTTATCTGTCACGCGGATGCAATGCATGTGTGTGTGTGTGTGTGTGTGTGCCTACTCTATATGCAAAAAAGAGAAAAAATCCTAATCCTAACATATAAGGCACATAAGCACATAAAATCCTTATCCATGTCAAGTGCGATAATTTCTCCTCTCATTGTGATCCTTACTACCTTCTCAGAAGTTGGGTAAAGAATTTTCAAAATTCGTTTGAAAAACATTTCTTTTTCAAAAACAATTCCCAAGATTTAAAAAAAAAAAAAAATGATCATGCGAAAATGTACCTTGATAAAAGTAATTTGGAGTTTCAAAAGAAGTGAACTTCAAAGATTTCCTTTTTTGAAAACTTTGGAATAAAGATGACAAAAATCTGTTTGCTTTAAAAGATGGACTTAAAACTCTTTGGGCAGAAGGATCACATGATCGGATTATCACCGTACTTTCCATGAATTCGGACACATACAAGGTCAATGATGCTTAGCTGACATGATAGGAAGTATAATCTTATAATCAACGTTCGGCATGTTCTCCAAATGTCGTGGATCATGAGGAGAAATTGCTAAAAGGTGATTAAAAGATTATACATCTTTCATCACGCAAGTATCGTCATCATCTCAAGTAATCCCTTCCGGGCATACAAAACTTCCTAGCATATAATCCTAATCAAGAGTTGATTTCCTAAGATTTAAAGGTTCTATGGAAGCTACCATGCAAAGGCTGGGTTTTGGTCAAATAAGGGACCCTTGACACACATCCGATAGGATGCTTCATATACTAAATCATGGTACGAGATCAAGGGTGATCACATAGTCCCATGATAACTTGACCGACCGGGTTGCCCCGAGCCTCCAAGGTCATAGTTCTGTGCAATCGACTGGCTGGACATGCAAGTGAAATGCAACAGGCACACAAAGATTAATTAATTCGATTAAAAGGATGTTTTTCAAGTCTAATCCTCGAGTGAACCCAAAATCAAAATTCTGGTCTGCGAAACTAGAGATTCTGGGTTCGATCCACAGCAGAGTCGCCAGATTGTGGATATCGCAATTTTCCTACCCACAACTGTTCTTTTAAAACCTTTTCTAAATTTTAAGTTCAAAACAAATGAGTCGCCACTTAATTTTTCAAAGGAAAACTAAGAAACCATTTCAAAAGGGAACTGATCTTTTGCGAAACCAAAGATTAACTAGGTCCGGGGATTATGGAATGAGAAGGGAAGGAGTCCATCGGACTAAAACACCCCTTCTTATCCTGTCTCGCGATAGGCCTCTACTTAACATCCTTTTAATCGAATTATTAATTTAAATGTGCCCTCAGTTAATACATATATATAAATATACATTACAAAAGCATGTCTAAAGGGGTGTAAGATTGCAAGTGATAAAATATCATTCAAAAACCACATATTTCAAGTAGCAAGCAATATGATATGCAATAGGGAACAAGAGAACTTACCCGGGATCCAGCCGCGATATTAAACGTGCAATGCATACAAATGAAAGAAAAATCCTAGAAAAGAGTCTCTAATCACATGCATTCACATAAGGCAAGATCCTAATTCTAATGTGTCGCGCATGAGATTGAAAAATCGATAAAATCAAGCAATTACAATGTAACACTCGTACCCGGAAAAGAAGATTAATGTGATAATAATATGTGTTAATTAAAGATAATTAATGCATGAGATGAATTAAGGTGGGGATATGAACCCACATGTGAAAAGGTGTTCAAATGCGGACACAGATGAAAGTCCTGTGAAAGGAGGGACTGGTATAAAAGTGGGGCCCAACGAGGTTCTAATTAAAATAATTTGCATTTTGATGTCATTATGTGCTTATATGATTACTTGTTTAAATGCTTATCGATATTATTATGTCTTATGATAGGAAAGGGGACCAATTTGGGTACCCATGTGAGGGCGTAATTGAATAAAATTCATAATTGGTAGGTTTAAGAGCAACCTCATGAATTATGTGGGACCACGTTTGGGACCCACGCGGGATATAGATTAAATCCTTTTAGAAAAGATGGGTAGTTAATGTAATTAGCAAGGGGTTTCATAATAAAGCTTAAAGAAAGTTTGGGGGTGTAAATGGGAATAAGGAAAAGTGGTGACAAAACATATGCATGAGGCATATGTGTCTCTACACATTAACTACAGCTGGGAATTGAGAGAGGAAAGGACCGAGAGCTTTCGACGAAGACGACGGAAATTCTCCGACGACGTTTCTTGCCGTTCCTTTGTCGTCCGGCGTCGGATTCACGAACCGAGACCGGATTTGGACTCATGGAGGTAGGAGGATCACATGCATGTAATTTATTTTCATTTTCGGCAACATTTTTACGGCAACTGTCTTTGTTGAATGATGTTCTTGGTATCAAACTTGTGTAGGATTATCACCAACTAGGAATTGAGCTAAACTTAGGAAGGACTTGGGGAAAATCTAAGCTTAGTTGTGTATAAATCAAAGAGGTGAGTATCCTAATCTTTCAATTGGATGTTTAGCTATGATAATGTGATAATTATGGTTCATAGTTGTTAAACTCATGCTCATGTATGTATATGTTGTTAAATTCGGGTAAAAAGCATGCCAATAAGGTGAAATTGTTATGCTTATGTGCTAAGTTGCTTAAATGCTTATATGGATCAAAGGGAAGTCAAGTAGTGGTCACCATTTATAGGTCCCATATGTAAGGGATAGGAAGTCCTCAATGAGTAGGACGTGGTGACGACCACAATGAAATGCCGGTGACGCCTTCGGGGTCACAAGAGAGTGTGTGTTGCGCTATATGCGCCAAAAGTGAGAAAGATCTCGGGTGAGAAGGACCCGGGGGTGGTGGCTGGAATGACTTGACTTCCTGGAGATCAATTTGTTGTCATTTATAATGATTGTTGCATTTACATACTTTACATTCCAATGGCATGATTAGTTCTCTCACTAAGCGAAGGCTTAAACGAAAATTTATTTTCTGTTGTGGTTATTGAATAACCATCGCAGGTACCAAACGAGACGAGGAGAGGAAATGATACGCACGACGGGTTTGGCGTGGGAGTTGTCCTTGTGAATATGTATTCATATGCCTAGCTAGTTTATGCTTAGAATGTATCTTTTGTTGGCAATGTAAATGTATCTTGGGTCTTTTTGGAAACTTGTCTTATGTAAAGTTGGGTATGGTTGGTTGTTTATGTTCCAAACCATGAGTTGTACTTGCAAGTTGCAAGTTATGTATTTTGGGAGTGAAGTTGGAAAGAGTTAGTAGCTTTGGTTGTGAAACTAACTTAGTTTCTCCTTATGTGTAAATATTTATGTGTGTGTTGGAAGAACATGGTTTTGAGTGTAAAATTAAGGTTCCTAGTGGGAATTCTATGGATTATGTATGTTTAAACTACTTTAAAAATGTTTGGAAATGGTCTGGAAGCCTTTTATGATGCTTGAGTGAAGTTTTGAGCCACTTGAGAGTGCTTTCCAAATGGATTCGGTTGTATTTAAAGGGATTGTTATGTTAGACAAGTTTTTGATAGAATTTTGATCATGTTTAGTTAAATGTTAGGGAGAGATGCAAGCTTGTATTATCAACTTGAGTTGTCATTGAACTTAGTTTTCTTTGGTTGAGAAGTTATACAAGTATTGAGTTAAATATGTGGGTTTTGATGTAAGTTCTTGATCCTAAGGATTAGCTTGTGTGTGTTTGATTGCCAATTCATGTTTGGAGATATTGTGTTGAGGTTTAGAACCATTTGGAAAAGTTTGGAGAATGATTTTGGATGTTTCCTCAAAGTTTGGGAAAGTTTAGTAGTGTTTTGAACTTAAAATCTGGTGTTTTTAGCAGCAGGAAAACTCTTCTGCAGGAACCGGATCGATCCGGGTCGAGTGTGGATCGATCCGGGGTATCAGGAACTGCAGAAAAACTCAATCTGGTAAATTCGGATCGATCCGGATCTGTGGGCGGATCGATCAGCTAGTCAGAGTTCAGCCTCGACGGTTTTTATGGAAACAAGCATAACTCTCTCTAGAAAACTCGGATTCGTGCACCAATTTTTGCGTTGGAACCGGGACTCAAAGAGCTATCTTTTCATATAAAATTTGCTATACTTTATTAATGACCATTTTGCCCTTGGGTCTGTTTTGTGTCAACGGAGCTATTTTATGAGGTCTAATTCATGTGTTTCTTAATGAATTAAGGGTGTTTTGAACGTGTGGGCTTGTTACACGTGTCCCAACTCGCCCGAGGTGGGTTGGGGTGTGACAATTTTTGGTATCAAAGCAATAGGTTAAAGCCTTTGGGGACTAGTGACGATTACGACGCGTAATAAGCATAAAGGATTAAAAGATGTGTAGTTCATGCATTCACGTTTACTTAGCATGTTGAATGATGTTGAGCATGCATTGAAAAGTATAAAAGTAACGTGTATATGAATATGTATTGTGAATGCCAGAGAGAAAATGTCTGGTGAAAGATCGATACCGCCTACGCAAATAGAAAGAATGGAAAGAGTTGTAGCCGGTTTAGTACAAGTTGTTGAAACTCATACAATAGAGGGGAGACACAATGAACCAAATCCTAATCCAAGGGAGGAGGTGACCACAATTTCACAATTTTATAAGCAGAAACCGACATTATTCAGAGGAGAGACTGATCCAATGAGAGCCGATTTTTGGTTGTCCGATATGGAGAGGATATTCGGGGTTCTTCCGTGTTCTGAAGCTCAGCAGGTTTTATTTGCCGCCGATACGTTAAAAGAAGAGGCACAGTATTGGTGGCGTACAAAATTGGGACCCGATAGGCCGAACACTTGGGGGGAGTTCGTAGTACTCTTCAAGAAGCAATACTTTCCAAAATCGTTTGAAGATTTAAAAGCTCAAGAGTTTATGGAATTGAAACAAGGAGGGATGACAGTTCAGGAGTACTCTGCTAAATTTACAAGTTTGGCACGATTTGCTGAGAACATAGTACCAAACGAAGGGGATCGAACTAGAAAGTTTGTAACGGGGCTTAGAGACGAGATTCGACGTCAAGTATCAGTGCAACGGTTGGACAAAGTAGCAGAGGCATTGGATGTGGCTTCAATCGCTGAGAGAGATATGGGGTATCAACAAGGTTCGCAAGCACCGGTAACTCAACAATATAAACGGGCGGGTTCAAGTCAATATAGTGGTCAAGGGAGTTCGAAAAGACAAAGTTTTGGAGGTTCCTCAGGTGGTGGAAGTAATAAGCTGCGGTGCAACACGTGTGGTAAGTTTCATTGGGGTGTGTGCAATCTACCGACAATACTGTGCAACAATTATCGACAAATGGGGCATGTAGCAAAGAATTGTCCGGGAGTGAGGCCAAATACTTACACTCCGATCTAGCGTATGGATGATAGTGGAATGGTTTGCCATAACTGTGGGGAGCTTGGGCACCGAATGCGCAATTGTCCTAAGCCAAGGCAAGGAGGCTCCAGTGCAACCGTGAGTAGTGCACCAATACCGCGACCACCTCAACAACAACAATCACAAGGAAGGGAACAACGTCAGGGTCGTTATTTTCAGCTTAACCCAGGGGAGACCACCGTTGCTAACACAGTCGTGTCAGGTACAGTTTCTATCTGTTTAACACCTGCTAATGTGTTAATAGATTCCGGTTCTACACACTCGTTTGTATCACATCAATTCGCTAGGAACATGAATATACCCTTAGAACTTCTTGAATATGATTTGTCTGTTGACGTTCCATTGGGAAGATCTTTGGTGAGTTCGGGAGTTTATAGGAATTATGAAGTTAAAATTAATGATGAAGTGTTAACAGTGAATCTAGTACCGTTAGTAATCCAACATTTTGATGTCATATTGGGGATGGATTGGTTGTCAGTTAATCACGCGGTTATTGATTATGAAAACAAAAGGGTAGAATTCCAAGCACCGACTCATAGGGCCTTTTCTTTTCAAGGGACAGGTGTCGTGTCACCACCTTATCTTGTATCCGCCATCAAGGCTTGTCATTTATTGAGAAAGGGGTGTAAAGGTTTCCTTTGTAGTATATTGGATACTAGAAGCACTGAACAAAAATTAGAAGATATACCATTTGTTAGGGAATTTTCTAATGTATTCCCAGAAGATTTACCGAGTGTGTTAATTGAAAGGGAGGTTGAATTTGGTATAGATGTAATACCAGGAACATAATCCATTTCACGGGCACCATATAGAATGGCTCCGATAGAGTTGAAAGAGTTGAAGACTCAGTTACAGGAGTTGTTGGACAAAGGATTTATTCGACCTAGTGTTTCACCTTGGGGTGCACCAGTCCTTTTTGTGAAAAAGAAAGATGGGACGATGCGGATGTGTATAGATTATCGTGAGATCAATAAGGTAACTATTAAAAATAAGTACCCATTGCCGCGGATCATGATTTATTTGACCAGTTACAAGGGGCTCAAGTGTTTTCGAAAATTGATTTGAGATCGGGATATCATCAATTAAAGGTAAAAGCCGAGGATGTTGAGAAGACAGCCTTTAGAACTCGATACGACCACTACGAATTTCTTGTAATGCCATTTGGGGTAACCAATGCACCGGCTGCGTTCATGGATTTAATGAATAGGGTCTTTAAAACGTATTTAGATGAATTTGTTATCATTTTTATTGATGATATACTTATAGAGTCTGGAAGAACATGATAGACATTTGAGATTGGTGTTGCAACGTCTTCGAGAAAAGCAATTGTTTGGAAAATTAAAGAAAAGTGAATTCTGGTTGTCAAGTGTTACTTTCCTTGGTCATGTAATTTCTAAAGATGGTGTGTTAGTTGATCCACAGAAAATAGAAGCTATTATGAATTGGGCGAGATCGACCAATGTGTCAAAGATTCGTAGTTTTCTGGGATTAGCTGGGTATTATAGAAGGTTTGTTCGAGATTTCTCAAAGATTGCGACTCCAATGACAACATTGATGAGAAAGGATATTCTGTTTGAATGGGGGAAAGAATGTGAAGAATGTCTTCAGACATTGAAGAGTAAGTTGACTTCTGCTCCGATCCTTGCAATTCCGACAAGCACCGGAGGATTTAGCATTTACAGTGATGCTTCTCATCAAGGTTTAGGGTGTGTCCTTATGCAAGTGGACAAGGTGATAGTGTATGCTTCAAGGCAATTGAGAACTCATGAGAAGAATTATCCAACTCACAATTTGGAACTTGCCGCGGTAATCTTTGCTTTAAAAATTTGGCGACATTCTTTGTACGGGGAAACTTGTGAAATTTTCACTGACCATAAAAGCTTGAAGTACTTATTTACCCAGAGGGACTTAAACATGAGCCAACGAAGATGGTTGGAGTTAATGCAGGACTACGGTCTGAAAATTCAATATCACCCAGGTAAGGCGAATGTAGTCGCCGATGCTTTGAGTCAAAAATCAACCGAAAGTTTGGCATGTGTTTTAACAGCACAAGAAAGGTTGGTGAAAGAGTTTGAACGACTGGAATTGGAAGTTATTCCTAGAGTTGAAGGTGGATTGATGGCAGCGATTGTAGCATAACCTGACTTGATTGGAGAGATTAAAGTAAATCAACTTCTAGACCCAACCTTAAAGAAAGTTGTAGATGAATTATCTGAGGGTAAGCAACCAGAGTTCAGTTTGCATGATGGGGTATTATGGTACATCAATCGGTTATGCGTTCCTAATGTTAGTAATTTAAAAGAAAGAATTTTGGAAGAAGCTCATGGTACTCGGTATTCCGTGCATCCGGGTAGTACGAAAATGTATAGAGATTTGAGGGAAGTTTATTGGTGGAGTGGTATGAAACGTGAAGTTGCTGAATATGTAGCTAAATGCATGACATGTCAATTAGTAAAGCTTGAACATCAACGACCCGCAGGGGAATACAACCATTGGAAATACCAGAATGGAAATGGGAGCACATTACAATGGATTTTGTGTCTGGATTGCCGAGGTCTCCTAGATCTAATGATAGCATTTGGGTAATCGTTGACAGGTTGACTAAGTCAGCCCACTTCTTGCTGATTAAGACCACAGAACCGACAAGGTTAGCGAAACTTTATGTTAAAGAGATTGTAAGATTGCATGGGGCACCAATATCTATAGTGTCAGATCGTGATACACGTTTTGTATCCAGGTTTTGGGAAGGGCTGCAAAGAGCAATGGGGACAGCTTTGCATTTTAGCACAGCTTTTCACCCGCAAACTGACGGGCAGTCGGAACGGGTTATTCAGATTCTCGAGGATATGCTTAGAGTTTGTGATATGGATTTCAAGGCTGAATGGGAAACTCACTTGTCGTTAATTGAGTTTTCTTATAATAATAGTTTCCAGACAAGCATTGGAATGGCTCCTTTTGAGGCATTGTATGGTAGGAAATCTAGATCGCCCGTGTGTTGGACAGAGGTTGGGGAAAAACAACTTCTAGGACCAGAAATTGTACAAATCACCACCGATAAAGTCAAATTGATTAAGCAACGGTTGCAAGTGGCACAAAGTCGCTACAAAAGCTATGCTGATACGGGTAGAAGACCGTTGGAGTTCGAGGTTGGTGATTATGTGTTCTTGAAAGTTTCACCTTCGAAAGGTATTACACGATTTGGTAAGAAGGGTAAGTTAAGTCCAAGATATATTGGACCTTTTCTGATTTTGAGTAAGGTGGGATCGGTAGCTTACAGATTGGAGTTGTCACAAGAATTAGCACATGTTCATAACGTGTTCCATGTATTTATGCTCAGATGTTACGTGTCAGATCCGAGTTATATCCTTGAACCAGAGCCTTTGGAAGTCCGAGAAGATATGACATATGTTGAACATCCGGTACGAATTCTGGATAGGAAAGATCAAGTGTTGAGAACAAAGACAATTCCGTTGGTCCTGGTCCTCTGGCATAATCATAGTGTTGAAGAGGCAACTTGGGAGCGAGAGGATGAGAGCAGGGAGAAGTACCCACACTTGTTCGACTGATGAGGTAAGAATAAGTTTGGAGACAAACTTCTTAAAAGGGAGGGAGAAATGTAACACCCGTACCCGAAAAAGAAGATTAATGTGATAATAATATGTGTTAATTAAAGATAATTAATGCATGAGATGAATTAAGGTGGGGATATGAACCCACATGTGAAAAGGTGTTCAAATGCGGACACAGATGAAAGTCCTGTGAAAGGCGGGACTGGTATAAAAGTGGGGCCCAACGAGGGTCTAATTAAAATAATTTGCATTTTGATGTCATTATGTGCTTATATGATTACTTGTTTAAATGCTTATCGATATTATTATGTCTTATGATAGGAAAGGGGACCAATTTGGGTACCCATGTGAGGGCGTATTTGAATAAAATTCATAATTGGTAGGTTTAATAGCAACCTCATGAATTATGTGGGACCACATTTGGGACCCACGCGGGACATAGATTAAATCCTTTTAGAAAAGATGGGTAGTTAATGTAATTAGCAAGGGGTTTCATAATAAAGCTTAAAGAAAGTTTGGGGTGTAAATGGGAATAAGGAAAAGTGGAGACAACACATATGCATGAGGCATATGTGTCTCTACACATTAACTACAGCTGGGAATTGAGAGAGGAAAGGACCGAGAGCTCACGACGATGACGACGGAAATTCTCCGACGACGTTTCTTGCCGTTCCTTTGCTGTCCGGCGTCGGATTCACGAACCGAGACCGGATTTGGACTCGTGGAGGTAAGAGGATCACATGCATGTAATTTATTTTCATTTTTGGCAACATTTTGACGGCAACCGTCTTTGATGAATGATGTTCTTGGTATCAAACTTGTGTAGGATTATCACCAACTAGGAATTGAGCTAAACTTGGGAAGGAATTGGGGAAAATCTAAGCTTAGTTGTGTATAAATCTAAGAGGTGAGTGTCCTAATCTTTCAATTGGATGTTTAGCTATGATAATGTGATAATTGTGGTTCATAGTTGTTAAACTCATGCTCATGTATGTATATGTTGTTGAATTCGAGCAAAATGCATGCCAATAAGGTGAAATTGTTATGCTTATGTGCTAAGTTGCTTAAATGTTTATATGGATCAAAAGAAAGTCAAGTAGTGGTCACCATTTATAGGTCCCATATGTAAGGGATAGGAAGTCCTCAATGAGTAGGACGTGGTAACGACCACAATGAAATGCCGGTGACGCCTTCGGGGTCACAAGAGAGTGTGTGTTGCGTTATATGCGCCAAAAGTGAGAAAGATCCGGGGTGAGAAGGACTCGGGGGTGGTGGCTGGAATGACTTGACTTCCCGGAGATCAATTTGTTGTCATTTATAATGATTGTTGCATTTACATACTTTACATTCCAATGGCATGATTAGTTCTCTCACTAAGCGAAAGCTTAAACGAAAATTTATTTTCTGTTGTGGTTATTGAATAACCATCGCAGGTACCAAACGAGACGAGGAGAGGAAATGATACGCATGACGGGTTGGCGTGGGAGTTATCTTTGTGAATATGTGTTCATATGCCTAGCTAGTTTATGCTTAGAATGTATCTTTTGTTGGCAATGTAAATGTATCTTGGGTCTTTTTGGAAACTTGTCTTATGTAAAGTTGGGTATGGTTGGTTGTTTATACTTGCAAGTTGCAAGTTATGTATTTTGGGAGTGAAGTTGAAAAGAGTTAGTAGCTTTGGTTGTGAAACTAACTTAGTTTCTCCTTATGTGTAAATGTTTTTGTGTGTGTTGGAAGAACATGGTTTTGAGTGTAAAATTAAGGTTCCTAGTGGGAATTCTATGGATTATGTATGTTTAAACTACTTTTAAAATGTTTGGAAATGGTCTGGAAGCCTTTTATGATGCTTGGGTGAAGTTTTGAGCCACTTGAGAGTGCTTTCCAAATGGATTCAGTTGTAATTAAAGGGATTGTTATGTTAGACAAGTTTTTGATAGAATTTTGATCATGTTTAGTTAAATGTTGGGGAGAGATGCAAGCTTGTATTATCAACTTGAGTTGTCATTGAACTTAGTTTTCTTTGGCTGAGAAGTTATACAAGTATTGAGTTAAATATGTGGGTTTTGATGTAAGTTCTTGATCCTAAGGATTAGCTTGTGTGTGTTTGATTGCCAATTCATGTTTGGAGATATTGTGTTGAGGTTTAGAACCATTTGGAAAAGTTTGGAGAATGATTTTGGATGTTTCCTCAAAGTTTGGGAAAGTTTAGTAGTGTTTTGAACTTAAAATCTGGTGTTTTTAGTAGCAAGAAAACTCTTCTGCAGGAACCGGATCGATCCGGGGTATTAGGAACTGCAGAAAAACTGAATCTGCTAAATCCGGATCGATCCGGATTTAGCAGATTGAGTTTTTCCGGATCTGGGGCGGATCGATCCGCTAGTCTGGGTTCAGCCTCGACGGTTTTTACGGAAACAAGCAAAACTCTCTCTAGAAAACTCGGATTCGCGCACTGTTTTTTGCGTTGGAACCGGGACTCAAAGAGCTATCTTTTCATATAAAATTTGCTATACTTTATTAATGATCATTTTGCCGTTGGGTCTGTTTTGTGTCAATGGAGCTGTTTTATGAGGTCTAATTCATGTGTTTCTTAATGAATTAAGGGTGTTTTGAACGTGTGGGCTTGTTACACGTGTCCCAACTCGCCCGAGGTGGGTTGGGGTATGACATACAATAAACTCAAAAGGAAGTCAAGAAGTCGTACCTTGATAGCGCTACAAAACAAAGGGTTAGTTCACATGATATACAAGATAAGAAGTTAGAAATAACGATCCTAAATATCTAGCTTAAATCTATCAAATGTAGTTAAATCTAAAGCAACTAAGTTCTAATTACAAGTGTCAAACCATATAGATGAATGTATACGTGAACAAGAATAAATTGTAATATACTCGGTGATTTAGATCATTTAAACTTTGAATTCAAGCTCAACCAATCATTATTGAAACATGGTTTGGACCTTAATTCATGAAAATATCATCTAAGCCACTACTCATAAAATTGATTAAAACTTGCAGGATTCTAAAAATTGCTGAGAGCAGATCATAACTTAAAAGAAATAAGAAGCATGGTTCTCATGATTTGATCTTGATGAATTTTGGGCACAAGATGCCTCTGTGTGTCTAGTTTCCATCCCAAAAAGAAAACCAAAATTTCAACGGTTGGATCTCCGGGAATTGGACAAAAACCAGACATCACTCAGCATTCTACAACCTTCTGTCCAGAGTTCTTGCACGATTTTCTAAAAATAGCAAAACGATCAGAAATGCTTTGTTATTTTTAGGGTGATTTCCTAACACATTAATCTAATTAAAAAAAATTATTTTGGGTCACAAATACTTCATTAAGGTTCCGATTTACTTATTTCGAAAGAGTGTTGTTGTGCTGAAACTCTGGGCAGATTGTAGTGACTCTACAGAACTCATAACCAAACCACTTTAGACATGAAACCACCTTAAAACAAAAATTACAGTGGTAGAATATTGGGTTATTGACACTTTCCCGTTGGTTTCACTTGATTCCAACGGTTAGATTTTGAACTAAAAACCTTTGATCAAACACAGTTTGTGAACTCACTGTTTTCATTTGTCAAGTTCAACTTTTATTTGTTAACTCCAACTATTAAACCATGAAGTTGGACTTGAACTAAACCACTTTCTCCTACCATTTGATGGGCATTGGAGGCTAAAGACCTTTATATTTGTAGATTTCAAATGAAGTATGAATAGACTTCATGAAATCTCAAGATAATGAATCCAAACCATGGAGATGGGCTTAGACTCAAACTACTTTCTCCTACCACTTGATGGTTATTGGAGATGAAGATATGACTAATACTCATGAGTCTCAAGGGAATATAGAAAGGATTCCATGAAACATCAAGCTAGAGGACCCAAGTCATGAGTATGGACTTGGATCCATCTATTTGCTTATAAAATGAGATGATGATCAAACTTTGACTCCCATGTGAAGTATAAGCTTACATGAGATTCAAAACATCAAACTCAAGAGCTTTCAAGAGAGATACTGAAGATCTCCAAGAACTCAAAAGGAAAACATAAACAAGAAAAATAGAAGAAGGATCAAAGAATTAGAAACAAAGACTTCCAAGTTTACTTAACAAACTTTAAAACTTAATAAAAAAAAACTAAATGACTTGAATATTAGAAGCTCAAAAGAAATAAAGCACAACTAAGATTAGAGGGTCACCTCCAAGACTATCCTCAAATTCCTATATTTTGAAGATCTTCCAAGTTCTTCTTTAAGCTCTACAAAACTCTCTACCTCTCTCAAATATATGTTATAATGATAGTGATTTCTTGTGTATTTTTTTTGTCTCCTCTCCTCCCAAGGAAGATCCTCCCTCTTTTATGGGCAAAATTACTAAGTATTTTCAGTGAATTTGGAGTAAAAGACAGGTGTAAATGTTTCATTTGGTGGTACAATTCGTACTTCCTGAAAATAGACAGACTGCTGCACTGGGCGGCAGTCAAAAACCTTTTGCGGCAGTCAGTGACTGCCGCAACGGCACTCCGTGAATGCCGCGGCGGCATTCCATGACTGCCGCGCGGCACCTATTGAAAGCCGCGGAAAATTATTAACTGCCGCGTTTTAGTCAGCCTTACTTCATCAGTTTTTTTGTTTTTATCCGCATACACATACGTATTGTACCACAAAATACGGACTGTAAAAGCAAACGGCAGTCAGAAAATGTCGGCGGCACTTGCCGAATGCCGGGCTGGTATTCGATGACTACCGTTCGGCATTCGCTAAATGCCGTCCGGCACTCACTGAGTGCCGCGAAATACTGCCGTGTGCTGTTTTTTTGTTGAACTTCCCTTTTTAGGTCTTTTCTTTCTTCCTTTTTCTTAAAGAAACTTATTTTCGAAGATCTTTTCCAAAAATGGTGTTTTATACCTGAATTCTCCTAAATACCTGGTATTTTCTTCTTTCTGTGAAATTTTATCGGGTTTGGAGAACTTTCTGAAGAGCTTGGAATACTTCGAATCTTTCGGTCCTTATCATCATTGGACGTGGAGGTGACGCTCTCCTAAATTCGACGTTAGGTCAAAATTGGGGTGTCTACAGGAGCTGGTACAAGATAGCCAGTGGATCTTGTGAATTAATTTTGTAAAGGCAAGTGAATGTGATTGGAGGGGTGTCACCAATGCTGGAGGTTCTTGGGAGTCATATCATGTTGTATACTTGACAAGTGTAGTAATAGTGTTTGGAATTTCTGCTTGTATCCACATGTTTTATAATTGGTAATCACTTTAAACCCACACATTTGAGACCACTAGGACAAATGGACTTGATAGCAACAACGATGACAAGGAAAATTGGATTGGTTTGTATAAACTTTGAACTCTGGTACAGTTTCAATTAGATTATTACTGACTCTCGACAAAAGTAACGACACGAAATGCCCAAATAAGCATAATTAAATGTGTCTCTATCATAAATGGTGTACTGCTCATCTTTTATGTTCACTCCTCATCTTAATATGATAGTACTTTGCTGATAAATTTGGTTTTTGAAAACTCTTCCCTATTGATCTAATCAATTCTCTACTTCTCCTAGGAAGTGCTTTGAATTAGTGCCTTAGCTTTTAGAATAAAAGATGCTCTATTTCAAAATTTTTTTTAAAACAACTTGGTGACTTGAAAACTCGCCCTTGGTGTGAAGGGATCGTGTTAGGCAAACGGAGTTTGCCCCTAGTTTAAGTTGTAGAAAGTAGAATTCATAGGCAAACGAGGTGGGTGACCGAATTTTGCCCCTAGTTTGGACAATGGTTTATTGGAGGTTTTGGGCAAACGAGGTAGGTGACCGAAGTTTGCCCCTTGTATGAAGGATAGATAGTAAAATTCAGGCAAACGAGGCGGGTAGCCGAAGTTTGCCCCTAGTGTAGGTGATTTTCTGGCTTGAGGCAATGACCATGACTTTAATCTCTCAAAGGCTCATAACTTTTGCCTAGGCACCAGTGAGGTGACCTAGCGAGCTCTTTTCTCTCTTTTGTTATTACTCACCTTGGATTTAGCTCTAATTTTTGCCTAGGCATCCTTTCGGATTTTTGACCTAGCAAGACATCCTTCTTTTCTTTTTGAAAGTCTGCCTACGTACCCCCGAGCGGGGATCAGGTCCAACGTAGTTCGGGCCAAAGTTTTGAAAGAAAAGGGGGGTGATCATGATGGTGTCGACCGAACCAATGCGGTTGCCTACGTATCCCCGAGTGGGAATCAGGTCGAGCGTAGTTTAAGGCAAGGTCTTGAAAGAAATTGGTTGAGGGTTTTTCAAACCAATCGTCAAAAAACTTAGCTCACTTGTGGTAGCCTTGAATAAAAGGATTCAGTTTCGATCTCCCTTTATTTTCTTTTCTTTTCTTTATGAGGATTGATCCTTTTCACTTTCGCCTAGCCAGTCAATTTTACTTTTCATGTAGTTGATTCTTGTGAGATCTTTTGATCACAATTTCAGAATTCCAGAATGTGCATATCAGTTCTTGAAATTTATTTGTGGTCGTTCTGAGCCTTTTGAAATGTGATCTAGGCATGTTCTTATGATATACCTTGAAGTGTACAATTCTCTGTATCACCAAAGTTTTCTTCCTTTCATTTTCTCCATCATTTTGACTGGCTAAGGTCAGATCTTGGAAATCAACACCTTTTTCAGCTCTAACTTTTGCCTAGGTGCCCTTTCGGGTTTTCAACCTAGCGAGCTTTTCTTTTCTTTCTTTTTCTTTCTTTTTTTTTGTTTTGAAAGGGGAGAAGAAACTCATTGAAAGTGTTTGGCTACCATCAAGGACTAAGTCTGCACTGCTTTCAATAGACAGATTGTACGGCTCCCCATTGGATTGGGCTCAAGGCTTTGAAATGGTGGAAAAAGGGTGTTGGGCAAGCACCAAGTCAGTTTCAAACATGTCTTTTCAAGATTGAGGCAAGAACATCTTTAAATTCTTAAAGTAAGACCATTCAATTCTCAACTCTTCATCGGTGTCAGCATGAATTCAACTTTGACCTTTTAGGATTCTTTTTTTGTTTTGTTGCAGAAAAAATATTAGCAGAGCAATATCTATGGTAATTTGAAAAGTGACATTTTAGTTTGATGATTCATGCATTTATGACTAGACACATCAGATTAAGCAAAATGAGATTTCATTCCATTAAAGGAGAAGGATTGCATTTCTTGGTACAGACTCAACCAAACTTTAAAAAAAGACGGACTCGACCATAAGACTACTCTTGAAATAGACATAGAACAGACTCGACTTGGTCTCAAATGGAGTGTCATGATGACTCGTTTGTTATTCTTATTCAATTTTTTTTTCTTTTTAGCAGAATTTCTAGACACCATCACTTTACTGCATAGCTTCAACACTCATTGGCATCATCAAAGGGATCACTTGAGCGGTTGATCCAAGCCAAGATAGTGGATAGGATTAGGATGGGGTACATCCTCTATGAGGTTTTGAATGTCATGGCGGAGGCGGATGCATTGATCGGTGGCATACCCTAGATTTTGGTGGTAAGCACATCGTAGGCTCATGTTGTAGTGGGAGGGTATGGGATCTGGTATCGGCTTGTGAGGGAGGAGCTGTAGGTGGCCCTTTCTGAGTAGGTAGTCCAAGGCTGTGGAAAGGGGAACATCAAGTTTGGAGAATTCGCGAGGGACTTTTGGGCGATTTGGCGGAATAGACTGGTATGGACGGAGAGGGTAGTCCATTGGTTGGTTACTAAGCGCACTGACATCTGAGGAGGCCAGGAGATAGTTGGGTCTCTTGGACTGGTGATGGGGTTCATCATTCTTGAACTTTCCTTCTCTGATGGCATCCTCTATTTTGGTGCCTATTTTAAACAATTCTTCAAATGTTGAGATAGACTGGTAGAATAGTTTGTCGTGGTACACTGGTTGCATGTTCTTGACCAGCATACGTACGTGCTCTTTGTCAACAGGTCTGTGGATCATTTCGGCCACTTTATTCCTCCATCTACTCAAGAACGCAGCGAATGACTCATTGATGTTTTGCCTGGTCGTCTCTAGGTCCCGGATGGTGACATCAAACTCTTGGTTGTAAGAGTAGTGATCAATAAAAGTTCTAGCAACATCTTCCCAGACTCGGGTCTTGGAGGCTTCAAGAGTTAGGAACCAGGATAGTGCGGCATTCTTGAGGGTTTGAGGGAACAACATAACTATGTGCTCATGAGTGCATCCCATAGGTTGGAAGATATTCATGCACAACTTGATGTGACTTTTTGGGTTCCCGGTCCCATCGAAGCGATCAATCTCTGGCATTTTGAAGTTCTCGGGTAGTTTCACTTTGACGGGTTCGAACAGGCCTTCTAGATCTAGCATGTAGTCGTTAACCCCCTTGCTCTTTTTTAGTACACTTTCCAGCTTCTCTACTTTATCCATCTTTTCTTGAAGCTTTTTTTTTTCATATATAGGTGGCAGGACCCCATGAAACCATTCTTCCTCCCTTTTATTCTTATGTACAAAGACGGGAGGTGGTACAAACCCGGGAGGTGGTGGTGGCATGAACCCTACTGGTGGTGGTAGGAACCCATGTGGGTACTGTGGCTGCTGCTGTTTCAGTTCTTCCATGAAACTCAAAACTTAGGCCATGCGATCTGATTGCTGGTTTATGGTTGCTCCCAACTCAGTGACCTTGTTTTCTAATTCTTCCTGATTTATGTTGGAATGACTTAGCGGGCTAATTTTGACCAAATGACTGTTCGAACTTCTGACTCAGGACGAGGATCCCAGTTGCTGACTTCAAGAATCTATACTGACCTACATATTCGAGAGGAGGGGTGTATCAGATTCTGATAGTGACGACTTTAGATTGACAATGACAATGATGCTAACAGACGTGGACTAACTTGTGTAAGACGGACTGAGATAGTGCATGTAGACCGATAGGAATGGTGCATGCATGTGAGACAAGCACGCGGATGTAAGCCCTAATCTATATGATGCTCCTATTTCTAACAGATAGCAGTTAAACAAGTAAGGTCCTAGACCGATAGGAATGGTGCATGTATGTGAGATAACAGGGATTTTTGGATATTTTGGGAAGTTTGAACAGAGCTTATGGGAAAAACAAGGATTTGGAAGATTCGGAGGAATTTCCAGAAGTTATGGGAGTTTCTAGGAAAAATAGGGATTTCTGGTTGAATTGGACTGAACTTCTGGGAGAAACTAGTATTTTGGGTATTTCTGAGAAAGATTGATAGAGCTTCTAGGAGAAACAAGTATATCTGGGCATTTCTAGGTGATTTGGGCGGAGATGCTGGGATTTTTGGAGAATTTGGGCAGAGCTTATGGGAAAACAGGTACTTTGAGTATTTCTGGGAAATTTAGACAGAGTTTCTGGGAAAAACTGGTATATCTGGGAAAATCAGACAGAGTTTTTGGGAGAAATTGTTATATCTGGGAAATTTGGATGACGGTGATCATACTGTATAGCAAGTTTTCATACTCCTATGTCTTAGCACCAACAAACAAGGTTTGCGGTGTATATCTTTGTGAACATGGAGCATACATCCTTGTCATGGTGCCTAGGCAGGTCAGCTCAATGTGATCACATATGAGTGATTGCCTTAGGAATCATAAGAAAGAGGTTCTGCCTTATGCCACATAAGCGTCTACACCGCGCAGGTAATCCCGTCAGGACATATAGCAGTTATATCACATTGTCCTATCTAAAAAGATAAATCAACAGCCCTATGAAAGGTTCTACAGGAATCTATATGCAAAGGCTGGGTTTAGTCAAAGAGGTCCGTTGACGAGAGCTCCAATATACCGTCAGAGAGACAGTACAGAAGTTGTTACTCTTTTTGATATACCTTGGAAGGTACAGTATCAATGGTGACTTGTGCCCTGGCATAGCAAGACCTGAACAATGTCAGCGCCGCGTTTTAGACACAGTCGGAGGGGAAATGCAGAAGTGCAATGCGGTGAACCAAACACAGTAAAAAGATGATTTTAAGGATGCTTCTTATGAGTCAAACCTCTGTATTATTTTGTTTTAAAATAAATATCCCCAGTGGAGTCGCCAGATTGTGGACACGCAAAATTTGATTTGGATCAAAGAAAGAAAATGATCTGTTGAAAATAGATATAGAGTCGCCAGTTGGTCTTTAAGGAACCAAGAAACCTAATTTTGACTCACCCAAACGGATAAAGGGAACCGGCCCTTCATAACCAAAGAACTTGGCTCGGGATTTTGGTACGAGAGAGGAAGGAGCCTTTGTCGCGACTAAAACACCCTCAACTCGCCCCGTCTTTCGACGGGCCTCAATTAGCATCCAAATAATCATCTTATACTATGTATGGTTCAACAATTAATACTATGATAGTATATTACATCACATAAGAAAATTTGAAATGGAAGATCTAAAGATAAGATATCATTCATAAGATCTAAGCCAAGTATCACACAATGCAAAGTGAAAGATCACACAAAATAAACCTAGGAAAAATCGTCTAATCACATATCAGGTAATAAAGCTTTCCTAATCTAAGGAGACATTAATTGTTCTTGAAACAAATAAATCAAAGAAAACAAGGATGCTAAGCAAGCTAGAATGATGCATGTTAATCTTTGAGAAAAGAAGATCTCTCAATCCCCGGGACGGATGAGAAAGGATGATTAGATCGAGGGGAAGTATGAACCTGTGATCAAATTCATTCCTTATAATCTTCTTAGATTAGGAGTTACAGAAACCCCAAATCTTGCATGAATGCAATGTATGTATCTAGAATGTGCCAAGGTTGTAGTGTGTTTTATGTTCATGGATTCCTAGAATGACTTAGAAGTCTAGAATGTTTATGACTGAATGAATGAAATCATCATGGGATATGTACAAATGTAGTACGAACTACTTCCTAAGACATGAGCTAATTTGGAGTGCATGTAAGCATCAAATCAAAGGGGCAAAGTAAAAGTGTGCTTGCTGTAAATAGTGGACAGAACAGTAACATGAACTTGTGAAAATGGAAAAGAGGGGTTAGGAATGTTTTCAATGCATGATTTTTTATGGAGATCTTCCTTATTGTGTCTAGAACACAACCCAAAAAGACAATCTTTAATAACTATCACAGATTGAGAGAAAATCATATAACCAATAGAGGTTACTCAGAAACAGAGTACGTACTGTCGACTGAAATGTCAAAATATCTTAGAAAATGCAAACAAATGATCTAGAGGCCCATATTATACAGAAAGTTCCCTAAGACATTGATGTTCAAGGGAAAAATAAGTTGGGACCACACTTTTATGAAACGTATTCTATAAAACATGTTAAAAGTGGACCAAACTGCTATGACAGCAAAAACAGAAAATCTGGAGAGAATGTTTGGGTCCAAATCGACCATTTTCAAGTATTTTCACGTCAAACCAAAAATCTTGGGTGTTCTCTAATGAGTTAGGAAGACTTTCCAAGTGGTCTTGCATCCATACATTGAGTATTAAGTTCTAGAGAAATCTTTGAACTCAGATCACTCACTGTTTTGAAGATTTTGGGAAAAACTAGAGTTTTCTTTCTTGAAATCAAAATGAGGGGTTTATGAGGGGGGGTTTTGTAATGAGGGTTTTGAAAGTATACTTCCAGAACTTGGATGAATATTCTAACCACTTGGAATATCAATTCCTAACTCATTTCAAGAACTTCCCGAGTATTTGCAAAACATGGTTTTATTTGGAAACCAAACTCAAGAATCTATGGGAGTATGATACATGAGAGGATAGATGATACATGATATGATGTAGCATGATAAAAGTGGTAAAGAACATGTCCATGGGATATGGGTTCATCTAGATACAAGAGAGTGTTGCATCAAAGTGTGAAAGTCAAAAAGTGACATGCTGTGAATAGTGGACAGACTGTATGCATTACTTTATAACATCATAATGGGAGGTCAAACATGCCTAGGAAAATGTAAGAAAAATCAAAGAGCCTCCATAGTGTGTCTAGAATGCACAAAAAAAAAAAAAAAAACCAAACCTCAATAGCTATCACAGATTAAAAGAAACAAATCAGAATGTATACATGACTCAGAAATAAAAGCTGCACTGTTGATTGATTTTGTATGATTTTTCATAAATCAAAGAAATGGTTTATGATGGCCCATTACATACCAAAAGTTTCCTAAGACACCCAAGTTTCGTAAAAATATAGAAAAGATATATGTACAGTGACGAAAACATCCTGAATAAGTGAAAGAAGTCAGGTAAACATTCTGTGAGAACAGAGGCAGATTAAGAATATGAACTTCTTAAATCCGAAAATAATACTTTCACATCTCTATAATTGATGGGAAAAATTGGAGACAAACTATGATGTCTTAGGAAGATTTTCCAAGTGGTTTCATCATCATAACTCAAGTATTTAATTCAAAACAAATCTTTGAATCTGAACAGCTCACTGTTTTGGATCATTCTTGAAGAAAATGGATTTGGGTTTTGGAATAGAGTTTGAGTTCTTGATTAGGGTTTTTGAAATAGATTTTCAAAGCATGAACTTAAACACTTGAGATGACTATGTGACCACTTAGAATCTCATCCAACCTTGAATCATCAAAGAACTCCCAATGTTACTTGCACAAACATAGTTTTGTTTGAGAATATGACTTCAAGAATACATATGAATGTAATGAAGGTAGAATCATCATCCATCAAACATGTCTTTAAGGTCAAGAGCTACTATCCATAAGGATTCACTCTCCTCAAACAACATGTCATTTAGATGATGATGAACAACTAAATAATCAAAGAAAAGTAAAAAAGAAATGAGGTTAAGAGAGAGATGAACATCAAAGTAAACAAGCATTCAAATAGCAATCAATAGTTGATAATCATTGAAATATCGGACTAGTAGCTTGGTGTTTCACTCATATATGGTGATATTTGGACATGGAAGTAGCTTCCTTTCTCATGAATACTCAAGAATGGTGGTGAAAGAAATGTTTGGTTGATTGAAGTTTTGATAGCAAACTCAAGTAAAAAGAAAACTCACTTTGATGGAGAAAATAGAAGAAGAAGACTACTTCTTCTCTTTCTCTCTGTATATTTCTCTAGAGTTTCTTCCTAAGCTCTCTCTAAGCTTCCATGTCTCTCTTCTAAATGGAAGTAAATGGTTTCTTTTATAGGCATATGAGGGATGGTAAATGGGGTTTTAAAAAGTATAAAAAGGTCTCCCATTGGTCCAAAATAAGCTGGGAACCAAAACTACGTCGTTTTGATTTCTAATTAATCAAATTGGACCCCCAATCAACATTACAAAAATGGACTGTTCTGGGGGAGAGTGCCGCGGAGGCATTGGTCCAGTGCCATGGCGGCAGTGGGCCAGTGCCGCGGCGGCACTGCTCCTCCTTCGTCCAGATAATGCTGTTTAGGCCCCCAGAGGTTCCGGTATTCGCGAAAAAGTCCTATTTTGTCCGAAATTCACAGAAAATGCATACGAACTCCAAATTGAGGTTGTGATATACCATTGGAAAGGTAATGGAGTCTATTTTACATAAAAAAGTAGTTCAGAGATAGGTCACTTTAAAACGTTTTGCGGTATTTGCGATAAAAGCCGATTTGATCGCCTTTTTCGACTTCAAAAATTCATAATAAACTCGTTTTAAATCCAAAAATTGTGTGTGATATACTGTTGGAAAGCTATTGACCTCTAGTATCCATGAAAAATGTTTGAAAATTGTTATGATGCTCTGGTTTCAAAGTCAAATTTTGGTCAAACTGGTTAAACTTGGGATTCCCGGGAAGTTCTGGAAACTTCTGGGAGCTCCCAGGAGCTGACGTTTTTGCTCGATTTTTTTTTAAAAACTCATTTTAATACTTTCCACATGATCTAGAATGATCCCGGTGAATTTGAACGATTTTGGTCAAACTTGGTCAAACCTGGTCAAACCTTGGTCAAACTGGTCAACGGGGACTTTCCGGGAACTTCCGGTTCTTTCGGGGGTCTCTGGGAGCTGACGATTTCATCTGATTTTACTTAAAAACTCATTTTCTTACTTTTCTTACGACATAGCATGTTTTCAGCACTTTTGGTCCAAATTTGGGAGTTTTCGGGCTTTCAGGGGCATTTTGGTCATTTTGAGCATTTTGAGAAATATAACTAACTTCCAAGAGTCCTTTTGAGTCTTTTTTCGATCATTGTGAACCACCAATCTATAGGTCTCCTAAATCTGATAGCCGACAAAATGGGGTGTCTACACTTCCACACTGCAAATCTTTTAAAAGTAAAGCATACTTTTATATCTTGATTTTGACGAGATCAATTTTTGGTGCCTTTGCCGGGGATTGCATTACTACCTTTAGTTTTAGAATCTTAGTTTAGTTAATTCGTAAATATTAGATTATGTTTTATTTTTCTTATTTTCCATTTTTATTTGAGTCACTAACTTTTCTTTTTGTTTGTAATTACTGAAAGTAATCAAATTCTAGCGTTTTGAGTAGAGCTGTCGTGCACGTCAAAGGAGCTTACGCAAAAATAAAAAATAATAAATAAACTAAATCGCTACCTTTGAGATTTGCTTACAAACACTGTAAGTTAGGGCGCTGAGACGTACTATTTGCATTAGTTTAGGAGTGATTGTTCACGTGCATTAGCTAGGAAACTCGGGGCGCTGGGCTTCACGCGGTCATTGCATTACAGGATAATATTCATGCATCATAGTAGTTGTGTGCATGTTGCCTTATTTGCGTGATTTCGTCTTATATTTGTGGAGTCAATTTTTGTCTTAGTGTCGCTATTTTCTTTTTAGTTTATGTTTGGTACACGTTCTAGTAAACCTGGATTACAAACTTTTGATCCTGAACTTGAACGTACCCTTAGAGTTAATCGGACTCCTCAACTGTTGTCGTTATTTCAAGCCGAAATTCAAAGTACACTTAAAATGTTAAGAAAAACTCAATTTATTAACATAAAACCTATTCCAATGGCCGACGTCAGAAACAACAGAAATAATGGAAATAACCCTAATATACCTCCACCTCCTCCACTTAAAGATTATTTTATTCCTACAACTTACACGCCTAAAGCAGGTATCGAGATAAAGTCGTCTACCATCTCGCTACTTCCTTCTTTCCATGGCCGTTTAAATGAAGATCTATATCAACAATTAGGAGATTTTCAAGATATTTGCTCTACGCTAAAAATCCAAAATTTCACTAATGATGAATTAAAACTGCGTCTCTTCCCATTCTCTTTAAGGGATAAAGCAAAGTATTGGTTTCAATCACTTTAGCCAAACACAATTAAAACATGGGAAGCCTTACACACCACATTTTTACAAAAAAAATTCCCTATTATGCGTACAAATCAGATAAGGAAATCCATAACAAACTTTGTGATGCAAGATGGGAAAATGCTTTATGACACATGGGAGAAATTTAAAGAATTATTACGTTCCTGCCCACATCATCAGGTTCCTAAGTGGCAATTAGTTCAAGTCTTCTACGAGGGGCTTATTCCCTCTGTTTGGAATACCGTCGACGCCGTTTGTGTGGGTACATTCCTACACAAAAGTGCCGACGAGGCCTGGGAAATTTTGAAACATTAAGCGAGAACTCGATGCATCAGGCTGTATCGGTACGTTCTGAGGGATATCTTAAGCAACCTAAACGTGAGGCAAAGTTTGAGTCAAGTCATTCAATTAAATTTCAAGAATTAAATAAAAAAACTTGACCAACTTATGAGGATGGGGAATAGGTCCAATCCACCCTCTTCAGAAGTATGTGCATTATGTTCTGAACCATCTCATAATATCTTTGCATGTCCTACTGCATCTCAATTCCTGGAGTTTGTTGAGCAACACATTAATTCTATGCAACAATTCCCACAGAATAATTATAATTCTATGTCGAACAATTTTTCTAATACTTATCGACCCCAATATCAACAAAATCAATACCAACACCCACCTCCTAATCCTAACCCTTTAAGGGATACCGCGTTTGAGGCTACGGTGTTGGCATCTCTTAAAACTATAGAAACGCAAGTCCAAGCACAAGCACAAGCACAAATAGTGCACTCTCATACACAATCCATTGCGAAGCTTTAGTCCCAAATGGGACAAATAGCTACTGTGCTGAGTCGTAGAAATAAGGGAAAGTTGCTTGCGCAAACTATTCAAAATCCTAAGGGACAATATAAGGGTGGGGGTACGAGTGAGCAAGTTAATGCCGTGTCGACTAGGACGACTATTCGAGATGAGGAAATTGTTGTAATTCCGGATGAGGGTGAGAAAAATAAAAATATAAATTTGAATAAAGAAAAGGGTGAGGACGTGAATCAAAGTAGAAAAGAAAATGAACCGGTCCCCACTAATTATATTTCGAAAATGCCTTTTCCACCAAATGTTGAGGAACCGTCAAATTTTTCTAAGAAATAGTCAAAAACGGAAGATATACTCGAGGTATTCAAACAAGTAAAAATTAATATTCCATTCCTCGATACTATTAAACAAATTCCCACTTACTCAAAATTTTTAAAAGACCTTTGTACTCAAAATCACAAGTTGCGCAGTCATATACCGAAAAAGGTCTTTCTCACGGAAAAAGTTAGCTCAGTATTCTAACACGCTACTCCGAAATATAAAGATCCATGTACACCTACAATTTTATGTGTCATAGGTGACACTATCATTCATCGGGCTCTCCTTGACTTAGGAGCTAGCATTAATATCTTACCTTATCACGTCTGTAAACTACTAGGACTAGGTGAACTTAAGCCTACGGCCGTTACCATACACTTAGCAGATCGTTCTATTAAAATACCTAGAGGAATCGTCGAGGACGTCATGGTTAAAGTTGATAAATGCTATTATCCTGTCGACTTCATGGTCCTTGACACTGAACCCGTACTAGATGCTCGAAAACACACTCTTGTCATCTTAGGCCGTCCATTCTTAGCAACCGCTAACGCTCGTGTTAACTGTCGGACAGGGGTAATGAAGTTGTCATTTGGAAACATGAACTTAAAATTAAACGTTTTTAATGCTATGGATCAACCTCCTAAAGACGACGATTACCTATGTGAGGCGGAATGTGAGGTAAGACGGAATATTGAGCCTAACAAAGAACTGTGGGTAAGAAAAATAATATAATTCGTAATGAGAGGATGAATCCTGACAACCAAGACCCGAATGATGAATTTACTCGAAAGGTAAGAAATCAATTTGAACATAATCCAGGAGAACTGTCGGTCGAATTAATTCAAAGCGACGAAATTTCTGCTTATCACCGGGCTCTTCCTGATATCCTAAAGGGTACAAACTCTGATTTTCAACCTCCCTAATCTTGAGCTAGAAAGGTCTAGCTAAAGACGTAAAAGATAGCACTTCTTGGGAGGCAACCCAAGCTTTAGTTCGTCTGTTTCTATTATTTTTGGTCGTTTTTGGGTCTTTTTGAGTCAGTTTTGGTCATTCTAAACAGGTTTGGGGGTCGGAGTAAACTTATTTTCAATTTATATACAAAAAAATAAAGAAAAAAAGGAAAAATGGCAACTCGTGTGCGCGGCCCGCTCGCGCGAGCTTGCCCCTTAGTGAATTTAAAAAAAAAAAAACCTTATGTGATATATAGCCTCAGTATCACCTTGCACCGGAATTCACGCGAGCGAGGAGGTCGCTCGAGCAGTCTGCTCGCGTGATTCTGGCACTTAGACATGTTTCTAAAAAAAATTAATAACAGGCCTCAGGTTTACCTCGTGGAGGTATTCGCGCGAGCGAGGGTCACTCTCGCTGTCCGCTCGCGCGAGGTGGGGATTTCTCAATTTTTTTCTCTGTTCTTTGACCTTCTGTTTCCCCAACCTATCTAGTTGTTTTTCAATTCTGTTTATTCTTTTCAGTTCTTTTCGTTTAAGTTTATCTTTGTTTTCATAGTTCTAGTTTTGTTTTCCTTTATTTCCTTTAGGTTGTTTTAATTCTAGTTTAGTTTCTATTGTTTACAAAAAAAGTAAATAACAAAATAAAAAGAAAAAACATATACATATATATATATATATATTATATTAGCTTTTCTTATTCGTTGTTAGTTTATTTTCTTTGAAGTATTGCCAGGTGAATTAGTGTCTCCATTTGGAGCATTTGGACTGTATTGGTATATTTATATGTGTTCACCTGGTTTGTGGTTGCTGAAATCGAGGTACTATCATTCCTTCTCTACGTACTTTCCTTTCTTTCATTTTATTGTTTCATTGGGGACAATGAAAGGTTTAGGTTTGGGGGTATGCACTCACATGCACATTATTATATACACCAAAATTTTGAATTTTTTTTCGATACTTGTGCTTAAATAAACGATGTCACCTATGATTTTGCAATCTCTAGTTGATACATCTTGTTATGTAACGTGGATTGTTATAGAATGGTAAACATGAGAAGATGTGATTAAATATTTGCTGAAGTCATGATATGATGTTTTAGGTCAAGTATCATTCAAATCGTAGTTTTATATCATAGATTTGCACACAAACCTATGCACTACACGTAGCCGATTGAATACATGTTGGTTGTGAACTATAATATGATTAAGATTTCTAGACAACATAGTGTGGAGATTAGACCCGGTGAGCTTTTGAGCCTATCTTTACTTTTTAGAGAGTTATAAATACATTTTGTATTTTTCGAATTTCACTTGAAATAGCGCATTAACTCGTTGTTTATTCTCATTATTCTTATTTTGGTTGATAAGTCAAGTTAAAATATTTGTTACCATGCTAAATAATCTTCCATTGTAAACATTAAAGAACCATATGACCATAGGAAATGATGGTAGGCCCTCTTTATTTGCCACCGACCGATAAATGATAAATTTCCTTAGTTCGCACCCCCTTGAGCCGTTAAAATGCCATTTCTTTCTTTAATCACCATTAATTTTTTTTTTTGCTCCAACTTGACAAACTTGGAGTTCACCACTAAGAGATTTGTCAACTGTTAGTGGTGATAAGGCGATGTATTGATTAAGAAGAAGAAGAAAACAAGATGATGTTTGGGGTAGTACCTTGGTATTCAATGAACATTCATTTCAAAAGCAACGAAAAGGAAAAGAATAAGGTTGGAAAAAAAAAGCAATGAAGAAAGAAAAAAAAGAAGAGGAAAGAAATTAAAAAAAAGGAATGAAAAGAAGAGAATGAAATGATGAAGTTGGTGGAAGAGAGAATGAAAGAAATCAAACATGCCTTATAGTGCCATTCTAAAACAACCTAATGAAACCTTTCTATCCTTTTTCATTGCCTGAGCCACATTACAACCTTTAAAAAGTCCTATTTGATTCTAGAAACATGATTTGGATATATAAACGATGGGAAGGGGATTAAAACATGGTAACGAGTAATTTTTCTTGATTGTTGGCGTCCTATCCATGAGACTGCTGTTCTTTTGTGTCATGCGTCTTTTTCAAGTAATATGTGAGCATTTCTCATTTTGAAAACATATTTTCTTTGCTCCCATATATTGGATAAATTACACATGTTCTGAGCTTTTCATTTGAGTGTGTAATTCATTGTGAGATTCGTAGTCGAAGCATAGTTTGATGGTTATCCGATTTATATTCCAAGTTCATGACATGCGCGTGTTCATTTGACTACCATATCACACACGTGCAATTTTATGAGAAACTCTATTGATTTATATGATGCATGTGCTTGGGATTGCTTTTCATGATGTAGGTAGACGTTTGATTATGTTTCTTCTTGTTCGTTATTCTATTTCAAATCATTGTTTTATAATAAGGAGTATCGAATATTATATTTTTTGTTTTTAATAAAACTTTTTTTAAATATATAATGAAATAAAGATGGTTGTGGGAGACTTGTTGACGAGAACCCTCACAAGACTTCACTCGTCCAACTAGGGACACCTAGGGGTTTAAAAGGCTTGTTGCATATGCTAAGTGAAATCGTGATCCATGCGAAAAATGGAGTAATATTTTTAATTAGTAGTTTAATTTTTATGTTCTTTTTGCTCGAGGACTAGCAAAATGTAAGTTTGGAGGTGTGATTGGGAGAGAAAAAACCCTAATTACATGCCTTAATTTACAGTTAGTATTTTTATCCTATTTTTGTATAATTCTACTTCATTTTCTATTTTCTGTTAGGATTTAGAGAAAAGTAAGAATTCTAAGCTAAATAGGGTGAAAAAGCAGAAGAAAAGAAGCTGAAAAAACCACATCGCGCGTGCGACCCGATCGCGCGAAACCCAGGAAATCGCTCGCGTGACCCACTAGCGCGACCTCCTGGAATCATGCTCGCGCGACCTATGCCAAAAAGTGAAAATGTTTATTTCAGTGTACTGAAGACTCCTACATGAACGAAACTGCCTAATTACGTCTGGAAAGCTAAATACAGCAGTTTTAGTGCGAATTGGGTTAGGAAAGCTTCCAAACTTGCTCCAAATCTATAAATACTCAATTATAATTCAATTCTTGGGTTGGCAATTATTATACACACAATATACAACCATACTTTCAGCCATTGAAGAGAGGAAAGTAAGGAGAAGAAGAAGAAGACTAAAGATTCCCATGGCCTCCTCCATCAACCTCTTGCCGTTCATCAATTCTATGGCTAACTAAACTCAAGATCTAGGGTTTCAACGAAACCTTAGCCAAGTAATAGGGTGTATTTTATGTTTTTATTTTAGTTTTATTATGTACGAATGACAGTTACATGTTGTGAGGATTTTTTTATAAATAAATTGTGCTTTTATTGATTGAATCGTTACTTTCAAAGTTTACTCTTGCTTAGATCTATTTTGATGGTAGTGTGCTCAACGATCTATGCTTGCTGTGCTTGTTTAGATTATTTACAAGTAATGGTGCTTAAATTGAATTGTGCTATCAAGTATCCGAATAGTCCATGCCTAGATTAGACGGATTATACCACAACCCTAGTTTAGTGTGGGATAATTCGTGCTAACCGAAGATGGATTATGTTAGTGCTTGAACCATAGTTATTTTCTTTACGGAGGAATTGGGCTTGTAACTACAATTCCCCATTATCATCCAACTAAATAAGCTAAAGTAATTCGTAAATACCGTTATTATGAAGCTAGTGGTGGATTTGCAATCCTAGTTTCCTTAAACTTATTATAAAAACAAATATTTAATTGCTTTCATAATTTAGATTTACTTTTATTGTTATTAGTTTAATTCAAATTAAATCCAAAATCCGTTTTTCTTAATTAACTAAATTTAGGTTTTAAAAATTAAAGTGCGTAGTATTCAATCTCTATGGGTTCGACCTTTACTTCCACACTGCAAATCTTTTGAAAGTAAAGTACAAGTTAAGCATACTTTTATATCTTGATTTTGACGAGATCAAACTACATTACCTAGCCTTCCCCAGCAGTTTGAAAGGCCAGGCTGTGCAATGGTTCTACTCCTTGGATCCCCGATCGGTCCGTAGTTTCAAGCAACTCAGTAAGCAGTTCATCAACCAGTTCATCAGTATGCATGAACGACTAAAGCTTGACATTCAGCTACTGACAGTCATACAAAGGGATAATGAGACCCTTAAGGAGTTCACCGGCCAGTTTAATCAAGAAAAGCTCAGCATCTACGATCTTAATGAAACTGCCACTATTATAGCCTTCTGCTCAGGAGTTCAACACACCAAGTACGCCGCGTCATTTAACAGAAACTGACCGGTAACCTTAGTTGAACTTGCAAAGAGGGTTGGAAAATACATTGACACTGAAGAGTTTCTACAACCATAGAACCCGGGCAAGAAAGCTATGAGCCTTCCAGAAGTAAGCAGAAACAAGAACAACCCGAGAAGAACAATGTGGAGAAGCCTAGTAGTTCTGACAGTTCACAACAGTCAGGGTCTAGCAGTCAGCAGGCAGGGTCTGGTAGCCCCGACCCGACCTCTAGTTCGTAGCAGTCAGGATCTAATGATCCCGACCTTGAATCTAGCTCAGAGTAATCAGGAGTCCGGTGATCCCGGCTCGACATCCTGTCTCTAACAGTCTCGACCAATCCAACTACAGTGGTACTTGCCCGATCATCGGATGAGGCTCCGTAGACTGTCAGAGAAATCTTGAAAAGATCTCGGGCCACACCTGAGGCACATCAAAAGACCTTGGGCTCTGAACCCAGGCACAAAAGAGCTCGGGCTCCAAACCCAGGCACAAAAGACCTTGGGCTTCGAACCCAAGCGCTAAAAAGACCTCGGGCCCAACCCTGAGGCAACCAAAGACCACTGTTACACAATTGGCAAAACACCCCGGGATCACACCCGAGGCAAATGACCTCAGGGTCACGCCCAAGGCATCGGCTTCGCTTTGGTCCAACCTATGATGGGCGCAAATCCCCCTAGGTGGCTAATGATGGAAAGCTTCAAAAGACCCTGCAACCACCCATGTTCTAGGTCGTCTTAGCGAAAGCTTGGGGGGCAGAAAGGCACGATGGACTAAACACGCAATCACACCGAGTACTTACAGGCCTTGTGATAACTAAGTCAAACTCTTAGACAACCCGGGCGCCTACAGTACTCAGAGGCAATAACTCCACTTAGGTCCATACTGACGATAGAGGTAACTAAAATCTCTTAGGTTGGCCGATGATAGAGGAGCAAAAAGACCCTAAAGTAATGTGATTTAGGTCGGCTCCACCAATATGGTCAAACTCTTCTCCCAACGGTCTTAACGAAGGTTGGTTGGGCGGAAGATAACCATCCTGGGGAGTTAACACAAAAGGACCCTAAAGTAACACACTTTAAGTCGGCTTTTCCAACATGGTCAAATTCTTTTACCCACAACCATGATGAAGGTTTACAGGTAGAAGATAACTATCCTGGGAGCTTAACGTAAGCAAAAGACTCCAAATTAGGCCAAGTCTCAACTCCCGGCCAATTCCCGAGCACTTAAAGACTCCGAGCTAGGCTAAGTCTCAACTCTTAGCTAGTTCCCGAGCAGTCACAAAACTCAGAAGTTTCAAGGCAGCTTCCCCGAGCACTCAGGCAGTGGCAGGTGGCATCAAATAGATTTCCAAACTTGCCCCCGATATGGCATCAGGCCAACCTTGGAAATGGGGGGCAACTGATACACCCAAAATTGGCTCTATCCTATGACCGAGCTGTTCAAATCAACAGCCAGTCCATGTCCTGGTCAAATCATGCATAACTCCTCGGACAAGCATCAGCCTGAGCAGTATAGTCTACCCGAGACTCACCATCCTGAGCGGTTTATTCATGACCAGACCAACCGGTCAGGAAGATCGTACTGGCACAGTGTATACAAGTGCAGGCCAGCTGGGACCACAACACATACCCCAGAATATTCCAAGCAGTTTCCTACTCAAGATAGAAGACTTATGGAAAGTGGACATTATTTCCTAATCCAATTAGGAAACCCCCACAATTAATTTCAATCAAGCTCAATTGGATTATATTTTCTTATCCATGTATGAGTAGGTCTCTTGCATCTATAAAAGAGACCACTCACTCCCCTTCAAATGGGACTGACTTTTCAGTCTCTACAGCACCTCTATAGTAGTCACCAACATGCTCAGCCGACCTACGGTAGCTCCAAAATATTATTGGTTTACCACATGTCCCCGACTTTTTATAGTATTGTGAACGTGCTCAGACACACACGTGGATGTAGGTTCCTTCATTAATAGGGCCAAACCACATACAAAAACCAGTCTCTCACTCTCTCTCTCCTTAAATTTCTTTAATTTACTTTAACCAAATTTTGGCATCATCATAGTTTATATATACACACTCATATGTATATATATATACACATGCACATACCCGGTTATATATATACATACAACTCATACTCACACACTCTAAAGGAGAAGAGAAGAAAAAGAAGTAGGAGAAGGATGAGAGATAGAGAAGAGAAGGAGAAGGAGAAAGAAAAAAGAGAGGAGACCACCCCGAGGAACTCGCGGCCACCCGAGCTCGCCGGCGTCATCGACGTTAACGGTGAGTGTCTATAATCACTTTGTAGTGTAGATTTGTATGTATATATATGTTTTGGCAACAAAGAATGGACCCTGAACGTACAAGAAAGGTCCAATTTAACTCTGGAATAATACTGCGTTCAATCGATCGAATAGTGTTCGAGCGATCGAGCACAGCCTAATCTCAATAGATCGATCGATCCTAGCTTTACCTCATTCGATTGAAATGATTTCCATTGATAGAACATATCAGAATGTTAAATGTTTAGTTATTTTATACCCAATGATCTGTTAACCTGGTTATTATCACGTGTTGATGTTGGAGAACTGTATTGGAATCATACACACGTGAATAATGGACTTAATTCATTGAATAGTGGAACTGATGTTATAATGATGTAAATCAGCCTGAGAAGCCAACGTAGATAGTAATGGGTCTATCAACCACAGAGGTCGATACTATTTATGATCATGCATGGGAAAATGCAATTCTTGAAGATCGGATAATATAGGTTGCGATGTGCGTATATCGCCTTAGTCCAAGATAAGGGCTAAAAGACACAAAGTCCTATGTTGCCTTAGTCCACGGGAGAGGCTAAGGGATATACGATTGACATCACCTTAGTCCATGAGAGAGGCTAAGGAATATATAGTTGACATCGCCTTAGTCCACGAGAGAGGCTAAGGGATATATGATTGACATCACCTTGTCCACGAGAGAGGCTATGGGATATACGGTTGACATTGCCTTAGTCCACGAGAGAGGCTAAGGGATTCATGATTATGAGAACGGTAATGTGGCCAGCACCCTAGTCTGATAGAGGCTAATGGAATGTTGCCTTGCCCTTGACTGATACATGAGAGATCCCATAGAGACAAGGGCATGGTCACGTTCATCCAAGACCGAGACTGAGGGTTATGCCGGTGTTCTCATCTTAATCCGATAGAGGCTAAAGGAATATTACCTTAGTCCATGATAGGGACAGGAGATCCGAATAGAGGCTATTAGAATATATCACTTTAGTCTATGACCGAGATTAAGAAGGATACATCATGAACCTAGTCCGATAGAGGCTAAAGGTACATCACCTCAGTCCAAGACTGGAGATCCAACATAGGCTAAGAGATGTCACTTTAGTCCATGATCGAGACTAGGAAGAATAAAACTGTGAAAGAGATGTGAATTGGGCGTGTTGGCCGGGATATATTAGAGGTTGTCGAAACTTGGTTCGATAGAGACTAAAGGAATATTGCCTTAGTCCATGAGAGAGATAAAGAGATATGTCACTTTAGTCCCTAACAGAGACTAAAAGATATATGAGGTGAAAGAGAAATGTATGGGTGGGTTGGCCAAACTATATCAGGTCATTGGTTAGAATACATGGGAATGTGTGTCAGGTATGATAGACTGTAGGTATGGGACTACGTGTCTGATTAATGTGGACCCAAGAGTCTACGGTATGTATTGGGAGATTTGGGATGACGTTTGTTGTCATATATGTTGAGTTGGTTCATACATGCATGCGAATGATGAGATGATCCTTTTATTAAAGTTATTGTTTATATATACTGCAAATCTATAGATACTCTGTTAGTATTTGCATTCACCAGCTTTCGTATCTGACGGCGTTTATGCCACTAGATATTCTACGTCCAGTTGGCCAAGGTTATGTATATGCAGGAGATTCATACCTGGACAGGGATTACGAGGAGGGAGCCTATGATGGCGGAGGCTATGTCGGTGCTGACTACTATGAAACCTGAAGACCTGGAAGCTATACCGTAGTTAGTTTAAGTTTATGTTTTAAGTGGCTGTTGTAATAGTAAGTTTGTAATCGTCATATGTTGTCGTAATACCTTGTTTATGTTTTCGTAGATACCTTTGGTTTGTAATAGTTTAGTATTGAACTTCGGTTTCATATATCAAACTTAGAATTTCCCAAATGCATGGTTTAATCCATTACTCAATTGGTTTGACTTTGGTTATGGACAACGTGGTGACTTTCAACTGTCATGGCCTACGGGTCTAAAAAAGAATTTATTTTCTCTATTTTTGCTACTATGGGGCGTGACAGGGTTTTGGGTGTTAGAGCCAAGTTTAGCAGTCGCGTTCACAAATTATCCAACATTTCTTGAGTTGAACCTTAAGATTCCTTGAGATAGGGGTTGACTCTAACATTTTTGGAGTTATTCGTATAGTGGATTTTCTTTTCTTTGCTATTAATTTGATAATAGTTATAACTATTATGTTTAGTTTTGAATTATTTTCTATAACTATTTTTGGGGTTGACAACTAACCGAGAGATATCTGTATAGGTATCGAACCTTACTGCATCGATGGTAAGAATGCCTACTGAGAATCGTCCTGCTCAAATTGAAGATGCCCCCAAAGCACCCCAAGTTGCAGATCCAATTGGACTGTTCGAAGCCTTTGTGCGTAGAATGGAATAGGTCAACAACCCCAATGGGAACAACGAAAATAATCATGGACCACCTCTGAGCCAGTTGAGGACAGAATAGTGGAACGTTTTCATCATTTTTGCCCAGAAAAGTTTGACGGGATTACCGAGCTGTGGCAGGCGGAATAGTGGCCCCGGGAGATGGAAGTGATCTTCGACACCCTAGGATGTAACGAGATTGAAAAGCATCGACTGGCAACATTTTAGTTGACTTATGCGGCAACCGATTGGTGGGAGTCAAAAAAGGTGACTGTAAGAGAAGATGCGACTGGAAGGATGCCCTGGATCACATTTAAAGGGCTGTTTCTTGAGAACTACTTTCCTCAAATAGAGTAGAATAAGAAGGAGAGAGAATTCATTAAGCTGAGACAGGGGAACATGACCATAAGAGAATATATGGTGCAGTTTGAACGGTTGTCTCGTTTTGCCCTATATATGATTGATACTCCAGAGAAGAAGAATAGGCAGTATCACCAGGGCCTCTCACTGCCACTACAATGGATGATGTTGAATCATCAGGGTCAAACTTTTAAAGCCATGTTATGAATGGCAGCCGGTTATGAGGATATCAATGGTCCAATGCAAGGATGTTTTGGGAATCGGCTACCACCCAGGGATAACCAAGGGCCAAGACCTCCGATGCGGTTCCAAGTGAATAAGCGTAACTAGACTAGAGAGAAGAGGCCACAACTCGTGTTTCCCCAGAGTCGCTATGATGTGAATCAAGCTCCTCCCAAGGACTACCCGTTGCTACTAGAGGTAATACTGGTGAATGTTTTAACTACGAAAAACCTGGTCATTTGGCTAAGGACTGCCGAGCTTTAAAGGCCAGAGTTGTCCAAAAGTTATTTGCTATAACTATGGCAAGAGCACTCACATGAGTAAGAACTGTAAAGTACCTTGTGGAGGATACAAGGGACCAGTGGCTTAGGGCCCATTCGGGCAGGCTTGTTTTAATACGATCATCCCAGAGAGCGCAAGATTTGATGAGATTGAACAACAGAACTTGGAAGGTACTCTTACATTATTCAGCACTCGAGTTAAAGTTCTATTTGATACTGGTGCTTCGAATTCATTTATTGCTATCGGAATTGTTAAACTGTTAGATTTAGTAGCCTAGGCGATTGATGTAGCCCTAAATATGGTATCACCTTTGGGAGTAACCGTAAGATTAGGGAAAGTGTGCAAGGACTGTGCCTTAACCCTTTAGGATAGAATTCTTCTTGCAGATCTAATTGTTTTGTCAATGAAGGAATTTGACATCTTCTTAGAATTTGATTGGCTCATGAAGTATCGTGCTAAGTTGGATTATGCCAATACGATGATTACATTTCTAGTACCGAGAAGTCAACCTTTTGATTTTTAGTGCAACACCTTTGGCGATGCTTTTCTCACTAGCTGTCTTGCAGCTATCAAGAGCTCGAGTTCAGAGGCTCCTTATCAGATGGCACCAATAGAGATACAAGAACTGAAGAAACAAGTACAGGAGTTAGAAGATCTCAAGTTTGTTTGACCCAGCACATCGCCTTGGAGAGCGCCAGTTTTTTCGTTAAGAAGAAGGAAGGAACTTATCGACTTTGTATCGACTATAGGGATCTCAACAAGGTCACAATTAAGAATAAGAACCCACTCTCTAGAATCGATGATCTATTTGATCAGTTGTAAGGAGCGATGACTTTCTCAAAGATCGATCTACAATATGCATATCACTAGCTGTTGGTTCGACCAAAGGATATTTCTAAGACTGCTTTCAAGATGAGGTACGGGCATTATGAATTCTTGATTATGTCTTTTAGATTAACCAATGCTCTAGTAGTATTTATGGACTTAATAAACATAATATTTAGGCCCTACTTGGACTAGTTCATTATCGTGTTCATCGATGATATTCTGATCTGCTCAAAGACTGAGAGGAACATGAGGAACATGTAAGGATTGCACTATATACCCTTTGAGATAACCAATTATATGTGAAGTTCAGTAAGTGCGAGTTCTGGCTGAAAGAGGTCAAGTTCCTAGGATATATCGTCTCATAAGATGGAATAGCCATAGACTCATCGAAGACAGATGCTGTTTTAGATTGGAATATACTAACCACTGTAATGGAAGTCAAAAGTTTTCTTGGTCTAGATGGATACTACTGGAGATTTGTAGAAGGATTCACCCAGATCGCAGCTCCTCTTACCGGACTAACGAAGAAAGACTTGAAGTTTGAATAGAGTAACAAGCATGAACATGCATTCTAGGAATTGAAGGAAAGATTGACCACAACGCCAGTGCTAGCGATACCTAAGAGCGGTGAGCAGTTCACTATCTATAGCGATGCATCACACCAAGGACTCGGATGTATTCCGATGCAAGATGGGAAGGTAATCGCATACGGATCATGACAATTAAAACCTCATGAGTTATATTATCTGATGCATGATCTCGAGCTAGCCACAATTTTTTTCACTCTCAAGATTTGGAAACATTACCTCTACAATGAGAAGTTCGACTTGTTTTCAGACCACAAGAGTTTGAGATACTTGTTCTCTCAGAAGGACCTGAACATGAGGCAACGACATTGGATGGAATTGTTAAAAGACTACGATTTCACATTACAGTATCACCCTAGAAAAGCAAATATAGTGGCCGATGCGTTGAGTCGAAAACCCAGGAGGATAGTAGTAGCTTCTTTTATGGTTAAAGAGGCAAGCATTGAAAACTTTTGCTGAATTCGGTATTCAAGCCTTAGATCCAAGTGAAGGATGACACTTTGGATGTCTCATGGTGTAACCAACACTCATTAGTCGTATTTTGGAGACACGGAAGAAGAATGAGGGACTTTAGGAATTGTTCGCAAGCAATGTGGTAAAGGAACCAGAGAATTAGAGTATTGGTGCAGACGAAGCACTCAGATGCAAAGGCAGATTTTGTGTGCCGGATGAAGGTGATCTTAGAAGGGATATACTGGACAAAGCTCACAAGTCGCGAATGACTATCCACCCAGGAGGTACAAAGATGTATAAAGATTTGAAGAGAAACTTTTGGTGGGAGGGGATGAATTGAGAAGTTGCTGAGCACGTGTCTCAATGTCTTACGTGTAAACAAGTAAAGGCAGAACATCAGAAGCTTCCAGGACTTCTACAACCGTAACCAATTCTCGGATGGAAGTGGGAACATATAACTATGGATTTTATGGTAGGTTTGTCAAGATATCAGCAAAACCATGATGCTATTTGGGTAGTTGGGACCGACTAACCAAATCGGCACATTTTATAGCTTATAGTATGTCATATCCAGTCAAACATTTGAGCTGTATATACATATAGCAAGTCGTACGACTGTATGGTGTACCAGTCTTTATCATATCCGACTGTGATTTGAGATTTACTACAGAGTTCTAGAAAAGTCTATAATCAGCTTTAGGAACTACGTTAAGCTTGAGTATAACCTTTCACCCATAGATGATGGACAGACTAAACGAGTTAACAAGTAATGGAAGACACGCTGCGAGTGTGTTATTGATTTTGAAAGCTCATGGGAAAATCATTTACCACTAATAGAATTCGCGTTCAATACTAGCCACCATTCGAGTATAGGAATGCCACCCTTTGAGGCATTATATGGAAGACTATGTCGATCGCCTTTGTGTTGGGCAGAGGTTGGAGACAATAAACTGCTTGGACCAGAGTTAGTTTGGGAAACTAACGAGAAGATCTAGATCGTGAAAGAAAGGATGCGTACGGCATAGAGTAGACACAAGAGTTACGCGGATAAACGGCATAAGAGTTTGGAATTCAATGTTGGATATCATGTGCTACTTAAGGTATCTCCGGTGGAAGGAATGGTCATATTTGGTCAGAAGAGAGGAAAGCTAGCAACGCATTTCATTGGACCATTTGAGATCCTTGAACGCATAGGAAAGGTTGCCTACAGACTCGCATTACCGCCTAAGATGTCAAGAGTACACAATGTGTTTCACGTCAGCATGTTAAGAAAGTGTGCTCATAATCCGAGTCATGAGATCAACTTTGAGGACATCGAGGTTAATGTCAATATATCGTTCCACGAAGGACCAATACGAATTCTGGATCAAGGAGTTAAGAAGCTAAGGAATTAAGAGATTTCATTGGTGAAGATTCAGTAGAAATTTCACAATGAAGGAAAATCATCTTGGGAATTGGAGTCAGAGATGCGAGCAAAGTATCCAGAGTTATTTGACGATGCTTAGCTCGGATTTTGGGGACATAATCTTTATTTAGAAGGGAATGATGTAATACCCTGTATTTTTCGTTGTACTTTTATATTACTTTTGATATAATAAGATTCAGTGTGCTTGTCTTTACCTTCCCTGTAATTTCAATTTTTAATCAATCAAACTTCATTCGAGCAATCAAACTTTTTATTCCTTTAATCGATCGAACCTACTTCAATCGCTTGAACCTCTGCTAACCTGAATTGATGATGTGTTTTTTTTCAAGCGATTGAAACCTTCTCAATCGAACGAACCCACTTCAATCGGTTGAACCCTGTATCTTCAGTGTACATGTTTTTCCATCTGCCCCTCTCTCCTTGCCTATATATATGTGTTATACTCACACACACACCCTTTGTTGAACCTTTTTAGAGAGTTAGAGATATATATATATATAGTTTATATATACACACTCATATATATACACACACATACCTGGTTATATATATACATACACCTCATACTCATACACTCTCAAGGAGAAGAGAAGAAGAAGAAGCAGGAAAAGGAGGAGAGATAGAGAAGAGAAGGAGGAGGAGAAGGAGAAAGAAGAGAGAGAGGAGACCAACTCGAGGAACTCGCGGCCACCCGAGCTCGCTGGCGTCGACGATACTCACTTAGTAGCGTAGATTTGTATGTATATATGTGTTTCGACAAGAAAGAATGGACCCCGAACATATGAGGAACGTCCAGTTCAACTCTGGAATAATACTGCGTTCAATCAATCAAACAACGTTCGGGCGATCGAACACAACCCGATCTCAATCGATCGATTGAGCCTAGCTTTACCTCAATCGATCAAAATGACTTCAATCGATAGAACATATCAGAATGTTAAATGTTTAGTTGTTTTATACCTGATTAACTATTAACCTGATTATTATCATGTGTTGATGTTGGAGAACTGTATTGGAATCATACACACGTGAATAATGGACTTAATGCATTGAACAGTGGAACCGATGTTGTAATGATGTAAATCGGTGTGAGAAGCTAACGTGCATAGTAATGGATCTATCAACCGCAGAGGTTGATACTATTTATGATCGATGCATGGAAAAATGCGATCGCAAAGATCGTATAGTATGGGTTGTGATGTGCGTATATCATCTTAGTCAAGGATAGAGGCTAAAAGAGATACAGAGTCGTGATTGTGAGATAAGGTAGTGGAATCACCATAGTCCACGAGAGAGACTATAGGATACAAATTGTGGAAACAGATGTGGTTTATGGGAGGACCTATGTTGCCTTAGTCCACGAGAGAGGCTAAGGGATATACGGTTGACATCGCCATAGTCCACAAGAGAGGCTAAGGGATATACGATTGTCATTGCCTTAGTCCACAAGAGAGGCTAAACGGTTGACATCGCTGAAGTCCATGAGAGATGCTAAGGGATATACGGTTGACATCACCTTAGTCTACGAGAGAGGCTAAGGGATATACGATTGACATCACCTTAGTCGACGAGAGAGGCTAAGGGATTCATGATTGTGAGAATGGTAATGTGGCTAGCACCCTAGTCCGATAGAGGATAACGAAATGTCGCCTTGCCCATGACCGAGACATGAGAGATCCGATAGAGACAAGGGCATGGTCACGTTAGTCCAAGACGGAGCTTGAGGTTATGCTAGTGTTGTCATCTTAATCCGATAGAGGCTAAAGGAATATTACCTTAGTCCATGACAGGGACGAGAGATCCAAATAGAGGCTACAAAAATATGTTATTTTATTCCATGATCAAGATTAAGAAGGATACATCATGAACCTAGTTTGATAGAGGTTAAAGGTACATTACCTCAGTCCAAGACGAGAGATCTGACAGAGGCTAAGGGATGTCATTTTAGTCCATGACCGAGACTAGGAAGAATGAAACTGTGAAAGAGATGTGAATTGGGTGAGTTGGCCGGAATGTATTAGAGGTTGTCGAAAGTTGGTCCAATAGAGACGAAAGGAATATCGCCTTAGTCCATGGGAGAGACTAAGGGATATGTAACTTTAGTCCATAACAGAGACTAAGAGGTATATGTAACACCCTGTATTTTATTTTTTTCATTAATAAATAAATACTGCATTTCATTTCCATGAGCATTTGATTTAATTTCTCTTTGTAATATTTATTCCGGGGTCAAACTGTAATTTCTTTAAATATAAAAATATTTTCTATGGTTTCAAAAGCAATATCTATATCTTTGTATAAACCGGGAATTTTATTCCTACGCTGATATCATTTTCCTGTATTTTCTTTCAACCGTAAAATACCAGTTTTGGTTTTAATCCGCGTTTTTATCGCGTCTTGGGTGTGGGAGCACGTGAGCTCAACCACACCGAGCAAAATCCGCCCATTGCTTGGAGGCTACCCAATTGTGTTTATATATATGAGTGTATATCTCTCATTCTCTCCCTAACTCTCACAGTCTCTCAATCCCCCTCAAACTCTCTCAATTCTCTCTATCACTCTCTTGCTCTCTCAAGATCACATACACACACACATATAGATTATATACTATATACATACACACATACATAGATATATAGCTTTATATATATCTCAAGCTCAAGAGTAAGAACGGAGGAAGAAATTATTGGACGACGGAATTAACGGCGGAAGTTCTCGGCTTTTAATTTATCAGTCTAATCGCCCCTGTGAGTATTATAAACTCACTCGCCATGTTTATATACGTGTATTTCAGTATATATAGGTGTGTATATGTGTATATATATGTATTTCACCATTGAAGCTTAAAATTGGAGTTTTGTCAAACTCAACCAAATTCAATTCCGTGAATTGATTATGGAAGATCTTTGTCCCAATAGGCTATGGTTCGAATCCTACGCAGTAATTCGTCCGTATCGCGACGAACGGTTGATTTAAAGTTTTGACGCCCTCACTTTAATCGCGAATATTTAGAGATATAATCCGTATTAGTTAAAATTGATCGCGTATTCTTAATCTACGCGGAAAACCGAAGAGATCCATATATTGCACGACATGTTTGAGACAGAATCTGAAAATGGGTAAATTTCAGTCCAGGAATTGAAAACAGGGGAGAAAACGAAGAAGATGAAGTTCTGTAAGAACTCGCCCGCGCGACCCGCTCGCGCGAGGCTCGCTCGCGCGGCCCGCTCGCGCGACCTGAGCAGTTTGGGTAGAAAATGATTCTTTTTACAGTTTTCGTGAAAAAAAGGCATAATCGCGCGCGCGGCCCGCTCGCGCGACCCCCCTCGCTCGAGCGGCCCGCTCGCGTGACCTGGGGCAGTTTTGACAGTTTGTGTATTTTTGTGTAAGGGACTGTTTGGAAAAGGTTCTGAAAGTTTTTGAAGGACTGTTTTGGAAAATACACTGTTTTAAAAGCTTATGCTTAAGAATTGGTTTAATAATAAGGATTAAGACTGAGATTTTGTGTTGAATGATTATCCGGCTTGAGGTTAACAAATGATGTTACGATTTATGATGTTATTATGCATCACGTGTGTTAAAGTGTGAAAATACAAAAAGGGTAGTTGTTTGGCGTACGTCCTCAATATCGATCGGATAGTATTCCTGGTATTGGAGGTGACGATGTGGTGATCGACTTAGATATCGATCGGATAGTATTCCTGGTATCTAAGGCACGCGTTTCGGATATTGATCGGATAGTATTCCTGATATCCGAAGCGATGGTAATAGTGTTGTGTATGACTCAGATATCGATCGGATAGTATTCCTGGTATCTGAGGCAATTGGATAGTGTTGTGTACGACTTAGATATCGATCGGATAGTATTCCTGGTATCTAAGGCGCGCGTTTCGGATATTGATCGGATAGTATTCCTGATATCCAAAGCGATGGTTGTTTGTGATCGACCTAAATATCGATCGGATAGTATTCCTGGTATTTGAGGCAGTAGTGCGGTGTGTGACTTCAATACTGATCGGATAGTATTCCTGGTATTGGAGGCGATAGTGTAGCGTGTGAATTGGGCGACTAAGTAGTTATTACTCCTGGTATCTGAGATGATGTGTTTGGTTGAATTGGGTTGTTTTAAGGAAAAGAATTGGTAAGATAAGATGTTACACAATTCATGTACAATTTCGTATTTATTCCTTCTATTTTCCCCCGTGATTTATGTTGGAATTGGAACCTTGAATATGTTACTGTTAAAGTTAAATTGCACCGTTGTTTATATGCTTATATATACATTGCGAGCACTTGTTTATTTTGCTCACCAGCTTTCATAAGCTGACGGCGTTGATGCGTCCTGGACTGTATGTCCAGATTTTCAGGGTCAGGAGCAGCCAGAGTTTGTTGACTATGCTAGTTAGATGACCGGAGGTGTTCCAGAAGAGCCGTTTATATTCCTTATGTCTTTCCTTTCAGAGTTGTAATAAATCTTGATAGATTTGAATAAGGGCGGTTTGTGCCACAAGACTTGACTGATGTAATAGTTTAGTAAGTTTTAAATTCAGAGCTTATGTTTATTAGTATCCTTTTCTCTAGAAATGCTGTTTAAGTTATTTGTTTGCAGGGACAATTGGTCATACTCACTTGTCACGACCTACGAGTCCATAAAGGAAATTAAATGCTTTCCTGTATTATGCTACGTCGGGGCGTGACAGGCTTTTTGGTATCAGAGCCAGGTTACGGCTCGACCAATTGTCCAGAACACATAGGATCTCCCGTTAAGATAGAATTAAGATAAGATAGTTCAACTTCGTTCCGTGTTTAGTCGTTTTCCTATCGTTTAGAATTTTCTTTCTTCTCGAGAGGTTGACCGAATTCTCGTTGATCAATGGATAGGTACCGTTCTCTCGATCATATGGCTGGAAGAAATCTCAGGAATCGTCCCGCTATTGAAGATGCACCCCAGGTAGTAGATCCAACCGGAATGTTTGAGGCTTTTGTAAGAAGATTGGAGAGGGTTAGTGATCAGAATGCGAGGAACAATAATCAGAATGGGAATCACAACGGGAATGGGAGGCAAGCCCACCAGACTGGAGACAGGCTTCTCAAGGAGTTTCGCGCTCTGCGACCTGAGTATTTTGCTGGGACTGATGAACCCTGGCAAGCGGAACAGTGGCTACGCCAGATGGAGCGTATCTTTGAGACCATAGAGTGCACTGACCTGGAGAAGAAGCGTCTAGCTATCTTTCAGCTGTCTTATGCAGCGGCTGATTGGTGGGATGCAGAAAAGGCGACCATAGGGGAAGAAGCTGCAAGGAGAATGCTGTGGGTGGTGTTCAAGGAAAGGTTTCTCGAGAAGTATTTCCCTGAAGAAGAGAAGGACAAGAGGGAGAAAGAGTTCATGGAACTAACCCAAGGAAATCTGACTGTCCGTGAGTATACTACTCGATTTGAGCGTCTGTCTCGCTTTGCTCCACATATGGTGGACACGCCCCAGAAGAAAATCAAGAAGTATCACCGAGGTCTCAACTTGTCTCTCCGACATCTGACTATGGGGCATTTGGGCCAGTCATTTGAAGCTCTAGTAAGATTGGCTACGGGGTTAGAGAATGATGGTTGTCAGAATTCGAAGCCATTTGGAAATCGACCTCAGCAGAAGGGTTATCCCGGACAGAAACCAGGGCACCCTCAAGGACAGAAAAGGGTCTGGGATGGAGGAAAGAAACCTCAGCAGACACAAGCAGTTCAGCAGTATCAGCCTCTAGCAATAGAAGGGGCCAAAAACAATAACTGCTTCAATTGTGGAGTTCCTGGTCACCGAGCTAAAGATTGCAGAGCACCTAGGCGTGCGGATCGTCCAGGAGTTGTGTGCTATAACTGTGGCATGCCCGGTCACATAAGTCCGGACTGCAAGGCTCCTAGGAAGGGTAACTATGGTCAGCAAGGACAGGCCCGCCTGAATGCTGTTATTCCCGAGGCTGCTGGTTATGAAGAAACAGGATATGAAGAAGGTGCTTATGAGGAGGGACTGCCTGAGCCACGAGCAGTGAAAGGTACTCTAACCTTGTTTAACTCTCATGTTAAAGTTTTATTTGACACGGGTGCTACACATTCCTTTATATCTGTTAAGACTGTTCGAAAGTTGGGTTTAGTACCGCAACGGTTAGAGGAAGCTTTGAGTGCTGTCTCACCCGTAGGGACCACAGTCAAGTTATTGCATGTATGTAAGGATTGTCCTCTACGATTAGGAGACCGTGAACTTTTGGCGAGATTGGTGGTTCTGTCGATGAAGGAGTTCGATATGATCCTGGGAATGGATTGGTTAGAGAAGAATCATGCGAAGTTGGATTGTGCAAGTAAGAGGATCACATTTGCTGACAATGGGAGTAGACTCTTCAATTTCTAATGTAACCCTTCAGGTGATATGTTCCTCACTAGATGCCTAGCAAACATTGAGGTTGTCAGTGCAGAGGTGACAGTATCATCAATACCGGTGATCAAAGAGTTCGAGGAAGTATTCCGAGATATTTCAGGATTACCGCCGGAAAGGGGCATAGAATTCTGTGTGGAATTGGTGCCAGGTACTCGACCTATAACCAAGGTTCCCTACAGGATGGCCCCTACAGAGCTATTGGAGCTGAAGGAACAAGTTCAAGAACTTGAGGGGTTGGGTTTTGTTCGTCCAAGTACTTCACCCTGGGGAGCACCAGTGTTGTTTGTGAAGAAGAAGGATGGGTCAATGCGGTTGTGTATTGACTACCGAGAATTGAATAAGGTTACTATCAAGAATAAGTACCCCTTACCTCGGATAGACGATCTGTTTGATCAGTTGCAAGGAGCCACGACCTTTTCTAAGATCGATCTACGGTCAGGGTATCACCAGTTGAGGGTGCGGAAGGAAGACATACCTAAAACTGCTTTCAGGACGAGATACGGACACTATGAGTTCTTAGTGATGCCGTTTGGGATAACGAATGCTCCGGCTGTGTTTATGGACTTGATGAACAGAGTATTCAAGCCCTATTTGGATCAATTCGTTATTGTCTTTATTGATGATATTTTGATCTATTCAAAGTCAGAGGAAGAGCATGAACAACATCTGAGGATTGCGTTGCAGACTCTCAAGGATCACCGTCTGTATGCTAAATTCAGCAAATGCGAATTCTGGCTTCAGGAAGTTAAGTTTCTCGGACACGTGATCTCACAACAAGGAATCGCAGTTGACTCTTCAAAGACCGATGCAGTGACGAATTGGACTCGGCCGACCAATGCTACAGAAGTCAGAAGTTTTCTGGGACTAGCTGGTTACTATCGGAGATTTGTAGAGGGTTTCTCGAAGATAGCAGCCCCGTTAACTGGTTTGACTAAGAAAGATTTGAAGTTTGAATGGACTGATAAGCATGAACGCGCTTTTCTGGAATTGAAAGAGAGATTGACAACAGCGCCAGTGCTTGCGATACCAAAGGATGGCGAGAAGTTCACTATTTTCAGTGACGCCTCGTATCAAGGATTGGGATGTGTCCTTATGCAAGACGGAAAGGTCATAGCCTATGGTTCACGACAGTTGAAGCCGAATGAATTGAATTACCCAACTCATGATTTGGAGCTGGCCGCCGTTGTGTTTGCACTCAAGATCTGGAGACACTACCTCTATGGGGAGAAGTTCGATTTGTTCTCGGACCACAAGAGCCTTAAGTATTTGTTTACTCAGAAGGAGTTGAACATGAGGCAACGTAGGTGGATGGAGCTGATTAAGGACTACGACTTTACATTAGAGTACCACCCTGGTAAGGCTAATGTAGTCGCTGACGCCCTAAGTCGGAAACCTCGAGGAAGGATTACTTCATTGATGTTGAGGGAATGGAAAGCTTTAGAGACAATCGCAGAATTTGATATGCAGATTTCTGAGGAAAGTGTCGGGCAACACTTTGGATGCCTCATGGTACAACCAACACTTGTGAGTCGAATCATCGAAGCTCAGAAGGAAGAAGAAAAGTTTCAAGTATGGTTCGCAAAGATGTTAGAGAAGGACCCGACAGAATGGAAGGTTGGGGCCGATGGAGGGTACAGATGTCGAGATAGATTGTGTGTGCCAGATTCAGGAGATTTGAGAAAAGATATTCTCGAAGAAGCACATAAATCGAGACTGACAGTACACCCAGGAGGAGCAAAGATGTATAAAGATCTGAAGAGAAACTTCTGGTGGGAAGGGATGAAACGAGAAGTAGCCGAGTTTGTGTCTAAATGTTTGACTTGTCAACAAGTGAAGGCCGAACATCAGAGACCCTCAGGATTGTTGCAACCCTTTCCTGTTCCAGGATGGAAGTGGGAACACATAACTATGGATTTCATGGTTGGATTACCCCGGTCACAACAGAATCATGACGCGATTTGGGTAATTGTGGATCGTTTGACGAAGTCCGCACACTTCATCGCGTACAATATGACTTACCCAGTAGAAAGGATGAGTCGAATGTATCTTCAGCAAGTGGTGCGACTGCACGGTGCGCCTGTGTCGATTGTATCAGACCGCGATGCACGTTTTACCTCGGGATTTTGGGAAAGTTTGCAGAAGGCTATGGGAACTTCGCTCAAGATGAGTACTGCTTTCCATCCTCAGACCGATGGACAGACCGAGCGTGTTAATCAAATTATGGAAGATATGCTCAGAGCTTGTGCAATCGACTTTGAAGAGTCTTGGGAGACGCACTTGCCGTTAGTTGAATTTGCGTATAATAACAGTTATCACTCGAGTATTGGGATGGCACCGTTTGAAGCTTTGTACGGTCGGCCATGTCGATCTCCATTGTGTTGGGCTGAAGTGGGAGATACGGAACTTTTGGGACCAGATTTGGTGAGAGAGACCAATGAGAAGATCTCACTGGTCAAGAAAAGGATGAAAACTGCACAGAGTAGACACAAGAGTTATGCGGATCGGCGACGAAAGGATTTGGAGTTCAGTGTAGGAGATCACGTACTCCTTAAGGTTTCACCTGTTCGGGGAGTAGTACGTTTTGGTCAGAAAAGAGGAAAACTGGCACCTCGTTTCATCGGACCGTTCGAGGTATTGGAGCATGTTGGGAAAGTGGCTTATCGACTCGCGCTGCCGCCAAAGATGTCCGGTGTTCATAATGTATTCCATGTCAGTATGTTAAGGAATTACATACGGGATCCTTCACATGTGGTAAATTTTGATGATATAGAGACGAGTCAGAATGTTGTCTACAAGGATAGACCCGTGAGGATTCTTGACCAGAGTATCAAGAAGCTGAGAAGAAGAGACGTTCCTTTGGTTAAGGTTCAGTGGAGGCATCATGACAAAGGAGAGGCGTCGTGGGAGTTAGAGTCAGACATGAGGACTAGATATCCCGAGTTGTTTCAGGATTAGTTAGCTCAGATTTCGGGGCGAAATCTCTGTTAAGGTGGGTAGAGTGTAACACCCTGTATTTTATTTTTTTCATTAATAAATAAATACTGCATTTCATTTCCATGAGCATTTGATTTAATTTCTCTTTGTAATATTTATTCCGGGGTCAAACTGTAATTTCTTTAAATATAAAAATATTTTCTATGGTTTCAAAAGCAATATCTATATCTTTGTATAAACCGGGAATTTTATTCCTACGCTGATATCATTTTCCTGTATTTTCTTTCAACCGTAAAATACCAGTTTTGGTTTTAATCCGCGTTTTTATCGCGTCTTGGGTGTGGGAGCACGTGAGCTCAACCACACCGAGCAAAATCCGCCCATTGCTTGGAGGCTACCCAATTGTGTTTATATATATGAGTGTATATCTCTCATTCTCTCCCTAACTCTCACAGTCTCTCAATCCCCCTCAAACTCTCTCAATTCTCTCTATCACTCTCTTGCTCTCTCAAGATCACATACACACACACATATAGATTATATACTATATACATACACACATACATAGATATATAGCTTTATATATATCTCAAGCTCAAGAGGAAGAACGGAGGAAGAAATTATTGGACGACGGAATTAACGGCGGAAGTTCTCAGCTTTTAATTTATCAGTCTAATCGCCCCTGTGAGTATTATAAACTCACTCGCCATGTTTATATACGTGTATTTCAGTATATATAGGTGTGTATATGTGTATATATATGTATTTCACCATTGAAGCTTAAAATTGGAGTTTTGTCAAACTCAACCAAATTCAATTCCGTGAATTGATTATGGAAGATCTTTGTCCCAATAGGCTATGGTTCGAATCCTACGCAGTAATTCGTCCGTATCGCGACGAACGGTTGATTTAAAGTTTTGACGCCCTCACTTTAATCGCGAATATTTAGAGATATAATCCGTATTAGTTAAAATTGATCGCGTATTCTTAATCTACGCGGAAAACCGAAGAGATCCATATATTGCACGACATGTTTGAGACAGAATCTGAAAATGGGTAAATTTCAGTCCAGGAATTGAAAACAGGGGAGAAAACGAAGAAGATGAAGTTCTGTAAGAACTCGCGCGCGCGACCCGCTCGCGCGAGGCTCGCTCGCGCGGCCCGCTCGCGCGACCTGAGCAGTTTGGGTAGAAAATGATTCTTTTTACAGTTTTCGTGAAAAAAAGGCATAATCGCGCGCGCGGCCCGCTCGCGCGACCCCCCTCGCTCGCGCGGCCCGCTCGCGCGACCTGGGGCAGTTTTGACAGTTTGTGTATTTTTGTGTAAGGGACTGTTTGGAAAAGGTTCTGAAAGTTTTTGAAGGACTGTTTTGGAAAATACACTGTTTTAAAAGCTTATGCTTAAGAATTGGTTTAATAATAAGGATTAAGACTGAGATTTTGTGTTGAATGATTATCCGGCTTGAGGTTAACAAATGATGTTACGATTTATGATGTTATTATGCATGACGTGTGTTAAAGTGTGAAAATACAAAAAGGGTAGTTGTTTGGCGTACGTCCTCAATATCGATCGGATAGTATTCCTGGTATTGGAGGTGACGATGTGGTGATCGACTTAGATATCGATCGGATAGTATTCCTGGTATCTAAGGCACGCGTTTCGGATATTGATCGGATAGTATTCCTGATATCCGAAGCGATGGTAATAGTGTTGTGTATGACTCAGATATCGATCGGATAGTATTCCTGGTATCTGAGGCAATTGGATAGTGTTGTGTACGACTTAGATATCGATCGGATAGTATTCCTGGTATCTAAGGCGCGCGTTTCGGATATTGATCGGATAGTATTCCTGATATCCAAAGCGATGGTTGTTTGTGATCGACCTAAATATCGATCGGATAGTATTCCTGGTATTTGAGGCAGTAGTGCGGTGTGTGACTTCAATACTGATCGGATAGTATTCCTGGTATTGGAGGCGATAGTGTAGCGTGTGAATTGGGCGACTAAGTAGTTATTACTCCTGGTATCTGAGATGATGTGTTTGGTTGAATTGGGTTGTTTTAAGGAAAAGAATTGGTAAGATAAGATGTTACACAATTCATGTACAATTTCGTATTTATTCCTTCTATTTTCCCCCGTGATTTATGTTGGAATTGGAACCTTGAATATGTTACTGTTAAAGTTAAATTGCACCGTTGTTTATATGCTTATATATACATTGCGAGCACTTGTTTATTTTGCTCACCAGCTTTCATAAGCTGACGGCGTTGATGCGTCCTGGACTGTATGTCCAGATTTTCAGGGTCAGGAGCAGCCAGAGTTTGTTGACTATGCTAGTTAGATGACCGGAGGTGTTCCAGAAGAGCCGTTTATATTCCTTATGTCTTTCCTTTCAGAGTTGTAATAAATCTTGATAGATTTGAATAAGGGCGGTTTGTGCCACAAGACTTGACTGATGTAATAGTTTAGTAAGTTTTAAATTCAGAGCTTATGTTTATTAGTATCCTTTTCTCTAGAAATGCTGTTTAAGTTATTTGTTTGCAGGGACAATTGGTCATACTCACTTGTCACGACCTACGAGTCCATAAAGGAAATTAAATGCTTTCCTGTATTATGCTACGTCGGGGCGTGACAATATATGAGGTGAAAGAGAAATGTATGGGTGGGTTGGCTAAACTATATCAGGACGTTTGGTTGGAACATATGGTAATGTGTGTCATGTATGACAGACCGTAGGTATGGGAGTATGTGTCTGATTAATGTGGACCCAAAAGTCTACATTATGTATTAGGAGATTTGGGATGACGTCCGTTGTTATATATATCGAGTTGGTGCATACATGCATGCGAATGATGAGATGATCCTTTTATTGATGATCCTTTGCATTCACTTAGCTTTCATAGCTGACGGCGTTTATGCCGCTAGATGTTCTACGTCCAACTGGCCATAGTTATGAGTATACAGGAGATTCATACCTGGACAGGGATTACGAGGAGGGAGCCTACGATGGCGGAGGCTATGCCGGTGCTGACTACTATGCTAGCTGAAGACCTGGAAAATGTCTCGTAGTTAGTTTATGTTTATGTTTTAAGTGACTGATATAATAGTAAGTTTGTAATCGACATATGTTGCCATAATACCTTGTTTATGTTTTCTCAGATACTTTTGGTTTGTAATAGTTTAGAATCGAACTTCAATTTCATATATCGAACTTAGAATTTCCCAAATGCGTGGTTTAATCCATTACTCTGATGGTTTGACTTTTGTTATGGACAACGTGTGGACTTTAAATTGTCATGGCCTACGGGTCCAAAAAGGAATTTATTTTCTCTATTTTTGCTACCGCGGGGCATGACAATTTCAGTATAAAAATATATATATATATATAAAGATTGGAAGAGAGAAGTAAAAAGAAAGAAAAGAAGAAGAAAAAGAATTTTGAAAAAGAAAAGGAAAATACGAGAAAAGAAAAACAAAAGACATGAATAATCCCATAAATATATACATATGTATATATAATTTATATAAGTATATATTAGTGTGTAAATATATATTTGAAAAAAATTAATAAATAAAAAGGAGGAAATTCTGTTAGAAGTGGCACGCGGCAATGCCTGCGGTACTCACTGAGTGTCGGAACGGCATTCACTGAGTGCCACAGACAACTCAGTGAATGTCGCCTGCTATAACATACTGTTTTTCTTCAATACGTATGGAATATCATTGCACATGGGTTTTCACCCCAAATTTACCTATTTAGCCCTTTGAGAATGGTCTATATAAGGAGATGTTCACCTCCATTAGAAAGATCTTCTTCCATCATCTTTCTTAGACAAGAAAATATAATATAGAGACAATTGAGAGAAAACTAAGAAGATTTTGCAGAAAACAAGAACTTTGGAAGAAGAGTTGAAGATGAATTCGAAGAACTTGGAAAATCTTCACCAACAATCAAGGAATTCTTGAGGTTATTAGAGGTACCCTTCTAATCCCACTTAGAATTAGGATAGAATTCAATCGCAATTCATAGATCTAGGACTGTTACACATTTTCAAAAAGTCTCTTCCTACCTCATTTCATCACACACCACTAAATTGTGATTGAAATTCATTTTGTTTCTCTCATTGATTTGGATCTAAATACAACTTTGGGTATAAGGCAAGACAAGTTTATAAAAGAATTCTTTGACTTGGATTTTTAAATAAGCTTTGATTCTTTTTCTTTTTACTTTCTTCTCTTGAGGTTCATGAGACCTTCAATCTCTCATTGGATCTACTTGAGTTTGAACTTTGAACCTTTAGTCTCTTATAATCCTATGATTTATAAGAAAACTAAGGTTGATCATGGTTATATCCACACATGGTTGATGGGTTCAAGTCTTAATCCATGACATGGATCCTTCAACTTAAAATCTCATGGAATTCTTCCATAATTCCTATGAAGGTTCATGTGGATTTGATCTTATTTAGTCTCCAAGGACCATTAATTTGAGAGGAGAATAGGATATAATAAGTTCATATCCCTCAAGGATCATTAACTTGAACGAGGGATTGACTTGCTAATTCTTATGACTTAAATGTTGGTATTAGTGCAGTGAATTCATGAACCCACTATGATCAAAGATTTTTAATTAAATCATGGTCTATGGGAATTGAATGAGACCAATTGGAACGTGTTCATAACTCATACATCTACCACAAAATTTTTGTTTGATGAAATTCCATAGTTAACATGGTTTGGCCTTAGGATTTGTGATTAGCCACTCTCTGTCCAAATTTTCAGAACAGTAAACCAATCTTGTTCCAAATAAATCAGAGCCTTAACCATATATTTTTGACCTCAAACAATTTTTTCTGTATATTTAAACATGTTAAGGAGATCCCCTAAAAAGAATGAAGTCATTCGGATTTATTTTCTATTTTTAGAAAATCATATAAAAACTCTGGACAGTGAGTTGTAAATTCCTGAGTGATGTCTAGTTTTAGCCCAATTAGCAGAGATTGAACCGTTTGATCTCTGATTTTCTTTTTAGATTAGAAACTAGACTCACTGAGGCATATCATATCCAAAAATCACTAAGATTAAACCGTTAGAAATATGTTTTTTTCTATTTTTCAAAGTGTGGTCTGTTCTATGTAATTCTTGCAATTCTGTCACATTTTTGATAAATCTTGTTAACTCTAATCTAAATAGTCTCCTAGTGCCTTAGGACTCAAACCATGTTTCAAATGATGATAATTAAACTTTAACTCAGAGACTAAATGATCCAAATTGATGAATGAGTCATAGCCCACTCTTGTTCATGTTCATGCATACATTACATGTGTATTGATTTTAGCTATTAGGGTGTCATTTTTGCATTATGTTATGTCTTAACTAGTTGCACATAATCATGGGTTCCTTATGACTATGTTCGGATTATACCACCTCTATATGGACATTACATTGGCTCCTAGTTAAGACTTGCATATCTATAGAGGTGCTATCACTTCAACAAATTAGAAGGAATTCACGACTATGTCAACACCTCCAATGTTTGATAGAATTAATCTAGAACTTTGAGTATACTCCCTCCATCCCATATTAAGAGTCTCTTTCGGGAATTCCAACTTATTAAGGGGGCAACCTTAATTTTGGTGAGATTTTCAACTTTTCAATATTGCCCCTTTTTGAAATTCAAAATTATAGTGTCACATAAAAAAAAAAAAAGAGAAGGAAGAGTTGGATAAAATAAAGGACAAATTTGGAAAGTGTGTATTAAAGCACTTTGACTTTTCAAAGAGGACTCTTAAAATGGGGCATCAAAAAATGGCATCAAGGAATCTAAATATGGGACAGAGGGAGTATTATTTAGGGATTAATATTGTATATGTGGACTAACCCTTTGTATTGTTGCGCTATGAAGGTACGATTCTTGACTCTTCTCTAGTTTATTCGCCTTTTGATTTATTGAGTTTTGACCTCATGTGTGACACCTTACATTAGATATGCCTTATGTGTATAAGTGGATTAGAGACTCTTTTTAGGTTTTTATTTATTTGCATGCATTACACGTTTTCATTTCGTGGTTGGATCCCGGGTAAGTTTCCTTGTTCCTTGTTGCATATCATTTTTGCTTGCTAGTTGAATTATGTGATTTTGAATGGTATTTTCTCTTTAGCAATCTTTTAGACATGCTTTTGTAATGTGTATATATATGTATTAGTTGAGGGCTTGCTTAGATAATTAATTTGATTAAAAGGATGGCAAGTAGAGGTCTATCACCAGATAGGATGAGAGGGGGTGTTTTAGTCCGCCGGGCTCCTTCCCCTCTCATTTCATAATCCCTGAACCTAGAAATCTCTGGTTTCCAAATAGAACAGTTTGCTTTTAAAATGGTTTCTTATTTTTTCTTTATAAATTAAGTGGTGACTCATATTTGAATTTTGAATTTGAAAAAGTTTTAAAAGCGTGGTTAGCCTGTGAGTATCCACAATCTGGCGACTCTGCTGGGCATCGAATCCAGAATCTCTAGTTTCGCAGACCAAAATTTCTTATTCTGGGTTCACTCGAGGATTAGACTTCTAACATCCGTTTAATCGAATTAATTAATTTTTGTGTGCCATTTGCATTGCACTTGCATGTCTAGCCAGTCGATTACACGGAACTATGACCTTAGAGGCTCGGGGTAACCCGGTCGGTCAAAATTTGGATCTATTTTGGATGTGATGTGCTCAATAGTCTATATTTGTTGTGCTTGTATGGATTATTTATATGTAATAGTGCTTATTTAAATCGTGATATCAAGTAGTCGAATAGTTCATTCCTAGGGAAGATGGAGTATGCTGCAACCCTAGTTTAGTGTGAGACACTCTGTGCCAGCCGCAGATGGATTATGTTGATGCTTGAATCATAGTTATATTCTTGATAGAGGAATTGGGCTTGTAGCTACAATTCTCCATTATCAACCAACGTAATAAGCTAATTGGATACATAGATACCCTTATTATGAAGCTAGTGGTGGATTTGCAATCCTAGGTTCAATACACATACTTATTAAAACAACTTTTAATCGCTTTTATAGCTAGATTTATTTCCTTAGTTTCTTAGTTAAATTAGAATCAAAATTCTATTTTCTTAATTTACTAGGCTTAGGTTTTAAAATTAAAGTGCTTTAGTATTTCAATCTCTATGGGTTCGACCACTACTTCCTCAATACAAATCTTTTAAAGTAGAGTTACTTTTATATCTTGATTTTGACGAGATCAATTTTTGGCACTGTTGCCGGGGGTTGCAAATTACTACCTTTAGTTTTAGAATCTTACTTTAGCTAATTCGTAAATATTAGATTAGGTTTTCTTTTTCTTATTTTCTATTTTGTTTTGAGTCACTAACTTTGCCTTTTGTTTTGTAGTTACTCGAGCCATCAAATTGTAATGTTTCAGAGTGGAAGAGCTTAGCACATCAAAAAGAGCTTACGCCAATCAATTAAAAAAAAAGTGAAATTAAAGTAAATCACTTCCTTTAAAATTTGCTTTAAACCACTGTAAGTCAGGGCGCTGAGACGCACTATTTGCATTAGTTTAGGTATGATTTGCACGTGCATTAGGTAGGAAACCTAGGGCGTTGGACTTTGATGCGAATCACTGCATAACAGGATAATTTCATGCATCATAGTAGTGTTGTGTGGTGGGTTTCCTTATTTGCATAGTTAATTCTCTTATTTGGATAAGTCAGTCTTTGTCGTAGTGTCATTTTATTTAGTTTATGTTTGGTAGGCATTTGTGTAAACCCGCTTTACATCCTTTGAATCTTGAACTCGAGCGAACCCTTAGAGTTAGTAGGTCCTCAGCTCGGTTGATGTTAGACGACAAATCAACGCCTAAACCATCGTCTTTGTTTGAGTCTGAAATTCAAAGCTCTTAAATGCTTAAGAAAAACTAGAACTACTAATATCGACCCTATTCCAGTGGCCGACCTTGGAAACAATGGTAACAACAAAAATAATAGAAAGAACCCTAACATACCTCAACCCCGGCCTCTAAAAGATTATTTCACTCCTACGGCTTATACACCACCGTCATGCATCTCACTTCGAGATCAAGTCATCGACCATCGCACTTCTTCTATCTTTCCACGGTCGTGTTACGGAAGATCCATATCACCACTTAGGTAAATTTTAAGACATTTGTGCTACATTGAAAATTCAGAATTTAACTAATGATAAACTTAAATTGTGACCTTTTCCATTCTTTGCAAAAGTTAAAGCTCAGTATTGGCTCCAATCTCTTGAGCCAAACACTATTAGAACATGGGAAACATTACATACCGCATTTTTACAAAAGTTTTTCCCCATCTCAAGAACTAATCAAATAAGAAAATCCATAATGAACTTTGTGATGCAAAATGGGGAAACGCAATGACACTTGGGAACAATTTAAAGAACTATTGCGCTCTTGCCCACATCATCAAATTGTCAAGTGGAAATTGGTACAGATCTTCTGCGAGGGACTTGTTCCCTTAGTTCGTAATACCGTTGATGTCGTTTTTGTGGGTACCTTCCTACACAAAAGTGCCAACGAGGCATAGAAAATTTTTGAAACGTTAAGTGAAAATTTGATGCATTAAGTCATGTCGGTACGTCCTAAGGGGTGCCTTCCCCCTTAACCTAAGCAAGAGGAGCGGTTCAAGTCAAGTCACTCAATTGAATTTCAAGAACTATCTAAAAAACTTGACTGATTTATGATGATGAACCAAGTATCGGGCTCACCCTCTTATGAAATTTGTCAAATATGTTACGACCCTTCGCATTCAACACTTGCATGCCCATCCACATCTCAATTTCAGGAATTCATGGAGCAACACATACACTCTAATCAACAATTCCCACCAAATAATTATAATCCAATGACAAACAATCTGGATGCCCCATGCAGAAGTCATCCTAACTTCTCATGGAGAGCTAATAATAATAATGAGATGACTAATTTTCCTAATACTTACCGACCCTAATTTCAACAAAGTCAATACCAATACCCCCCGCCTAATCCTATCCATCCAAGGTATAACGCTTTTGAGGAGAAGGTGTTGGCGTCCCTTAAGAATATCAAAAAGGGCAAGCACAAGCATAAGCACAAGCACAAGCACAAATAGTGCACTCTCATACACAATCCATTGCAAATGGGACAACTAGCTAACGTGGTGAGTCGCAAAAATGAGGGTAAGTTGCCTAGTCAAACTATTCAAGACCCTAAGGGACAATATGAGATTAAGGGTATGAGTAAGCAAGTAAGCACCGTCTCAATTAGGATGACTACACGAGAGGAAGAAGTCATAGAGATTCTAATAGAAAATTTAAAAGATGTGAACATTAATTTGAATCAAGACAAGGGTGAGGACATGAGTCAAATTAGGAAAGAAAACGAACTGGTCCCCATTAATTATGTTCCAAAAATGCCTTTCCCACCAAACATTGAGGAACCGTCACATCTTTCAATGAAAGGGTCAAAAACTGATGATATACTTGAGGTGTTTAAACAAGTAAAAATTAATATCCCATTCCTCGATGCTATAAAACAAATTCCTGCATACTCTAAGTGACTTAAAGGCCTATGTATTTAAAAGCGTTGTTGGCGTAGTCACGTTCCAAAAAAGGTCTTCCTCACTAAAAAAGTAAGTTCGATCTTCTAACATGCTCCTCCAAAGTATAAGGATCCTGGTACACTAATGATTTCATGTGTCATAGGTGACACTATCATTCATCGAGCTCTCCTTGACTTAGGTGCGAGCGTGAATCGGCTACCATACACAGTTTACAAATAATTAGGATTAGGTGAACTTAAACCCACGGCCGCTACCATATAATTATCGGATTGCTCCATTAAAATCCCTAAAGGGATCATCGAAGACGTCTTAGTTAAAGTCGACAAATGCTATTATCCTATCGATTTCATAGTCCTTGATATTGAAGCGGTGATAGATGCTAGAAAACACACTCATGTCATTCTTGGTCATCCATTCTTACCCACCGCTAATGCGCGTGCCAACTATCGAATGGGGGTAATGAAAGTGTCATTTGGGAACAAGAACCTTAAGTTAAATGTATTTAACACTATGGATTAACCTCCTAATGATGATTATTTCCCATGTGTGACGAAGAGTGATCTTAAACAAGCTAAAGGACCCAATAATGTAATAAACATGAGCAAGGAGAAGGATATAATTCATAATGAATAGATAAATCTTAATAACCCAAACCCTAATGATGAATTTATTCAGAAGGTAAAGAATCGATTTGAACATGAACATGAGGAACCAATGAACGAATTAGCTCAGAAAGACATTATATCGGTCTTCAATCGTGGTCTTCCTCCTGTCACTAGGGGAACAAAGAACGAGTTTTGGCCTCCATAAGTCTTGAGCATAGCACGGTCTAGCTGAAGACGTAAAAGACAACGCTTCTTGGGAGGCAACCCAAGCTTTTATCATTCCGTTTTTTTTTTCATTTTTGTACACTTTTTGGGTCATTTTGAGTCAGCTTTTTATTTTTTGGACAGGTTTGGGGGTTGGGGTCAATTCAATTTGATCTTATTCACGTTGAAAGGAAAGAAAAGAGAGAAAGAGGTAACTCGCTCATGCAACGCACTCACGCGAGAAGCATCTCGCGCGGCTCGAGCGTGCGAGTTTTGGACTTAGAAATTTTTTTAAGTTTTTTTTTTAAACAAGCCTCAGTGTTTCTTCGTGCGAGGGATTTTTGTGTCACTACAAGAAAATATGCTTTTTATGTCACTTTTTAATTTCTTTTTATGTCATTTTTATTGTGAGTGACATAAATATTTCTTGTTCAACCTTTTTATGTCACTTTTAGACTGTTTATGTCACTTTTTCAAAAAAGTGACATAAATGAAAACGCGGTGGCAATTTTGTAAATATAACATTTTATTTTTATGTCATTTTTTGTAAAAAGTGACATAAAAAGCTGATTATTTATGTCACTTTTTTTTAAAAACTTGTTATTTAGAAGAATCCTTATTGTTTTTAAAAAGTGACATAAAAAAAAATTGGGCGCACGGGAAACCGAGGTTTGCGCGCAGATAGAAGCTCTCATCTCACCCTATTGATCTTTTTTAATCCCTCTCTCTTTTTCCTCATCTCCTCTCATCTTCCCCCACCTCCTCTCATCTCCTCTCATGTTCCTGTCATCTTCCACCCGCCGGCAGAGAATCGGTCATCACCGCCGTCGCCGCCGCCGCCGCCATCACCACCACCATCATCGCAGCCGCCGCGCGTCTCTCTCTCCAGGTTTCTCTCTTTCTCTCCCCCCCTCTCTCCCTCTCTCTCTCACACACGCACACATACACACACTCTCTTCTCTATGCGTTTGAATGCATTGCACGATATGGGTCACTTCCATCTTTTATAGAAGTGTAGAAATTTTTTTTTCACTTCCAATGTTGTTGGTAAATTTGGATTTCATATCATTGTAGTCCTATCTCGCTCTCGCCCTCTCTTAACACTTCTCGCTTCTAGCAAATACAGTACAATAGTACATCTTTAATTTAGAGAATGTTGAGGGAGGGAAAATGATATATTGAAAAAGAGGGGAGGGAAATGCAAAAAGTAGAAAAGTGGAGAGTTTCAATTTTTTTTCAAAAGTTTAATTTAATAGAGTTGTGAAGAGTGAGAACAATTTTAAAGTCTTAGATGATACCACAGTTTAAGTCCAAATTATTCGAGTCCGCAAAATCATTCATCCTTTCACACAGTGTTGTTTTCCGAGAATAATGTGCTTGTATAAATAATTTTGGCACTTTATTCCCCCTAAAGAAGAATTGTTTGTTTGTGATAGCATTTTATCCTCTTAGTTAACTTATTTTGAAATGCAATCAACTCTAAACAAATTTTACTTTTATGAAAAAATAAATCCGTCTCAATTTTTTATTTTATAGCAAATCCCTCTCTACTTTCTATTTAAATGTGTAATATCATTGTCAATCTCATTGACCCCTATCAATTTATCTATCTCAAAGTTGGTCCAATCACATATGACATTGGGATTGCATTTAATAATAGTGAAACTATTTGATTTTTATTGAAAATTATTTTAAATGATTTCAGTGTTTATGTGTTGGAAAATAATTTTGGGTCACAAATCTGGTAACCACTGCATTACTCTTATCCTTTACATACATATATATATATATATATATATACGGCCAGACTCCAGAGTGAACATGGTGGAGTGAACATACACATTGAATATGTTTTTTTGGCCTAAAAGAACATGTGGCTCAGCGGGGCACTCGGATCAGCGGGCAGGCCATGGGTTCTTTTAGGCAAAAAAAAACATGTTCACTGGGTATGTTAACTCAACCCTATTCACTTAAGAGTCTGACCGTATGTATATATATATATGTGTTATTCTTTTTTTTTTCTTCATAGTAATATTATCCCAAATTTAAGAAGTGTAACATAATTTTTTCAAGCTACATTTGTCTTTGTGTCACTTAGCCGAGAGCTATATAGATATTGTCCTTAATATCCCTTATTGAGTGAAGTAAATGACTGATATATCCCTGAGGCATTTTACAGATTTATTGAAAATTAGAATAGTAAACAACTTTATCTACGTACGTTTGGTATATGCGTTGATATGCATTGTTGTTAGCCAAGCATTTTATATATTTTACCAACAAATTTAGGCTGCCACTATTCCCAAAGCAATAATGGCTATTTTCAAAGTAAACTGACTATTTTGAATACCAACTTGGTAAATGAGATGAAGAACATTTCAAAGTTTTGGTGACATTTCATGTTCAATGTATTCCAAAATGATATATTGATTAATCAATGTTAAAAGTCCTTATATCATTTTCTTTTTTGGTAATCAAAGTCCTCATATCTAATATTCAAATTTGCGATTACACAACAGTTATAGATATAGAAAGGTCTGATTGATGTATGTTGACAAATATTTTAAAATATCATACCGTCCATCACTCTTACTAGCTAATCATTATTAATTTATTATACCAATAAACTTATTGAAAATGACTAGTACCAAGTACTCTCTAGATCTCTCTCTCTCTCTCTCTCTCTCTCTCTCTCTCTCTCTCTCTCTCTCTCTCAGCACACACACATTAAAAATTCAACTGCTTTGCGTGAAATTCATAGTTTTCAATGTGGCATATCTATGTGTTGATGTTCATATAGATCATCCACTTGTTTTCCAAATAGATTTTGGTTAGGGGAATTAGTGCTACCAAACTCTTGAGGAGAACACTTTAATATGTTGGGGATTTGGTATAGAAATGAATTCCTCTGAACACTTTAATTGGAAATTGATTCTTTTTTATGTTGGGTTTGTAAACTGTGTCTAGCAACTTATAAGCATGTTGGGTATCATCAATTGGCTTTTAGAAACTAGAAATGTCAATCTATGCATTCTTGGACTTTTCTGTCTTTGACATTGTAATGATCAACAAATTATTTTCTCCTATGTGTATTATAAACTTCCTTGACACTTACAACTTTCAACTGCAAGTGATATGATTATTTAGAGATTGATCTTTAATAAAATTAATGTAGAGGACTAAGATATATATATATATAAGTGGGAGAATTCCATGACTTTTTGTCTTGCACTTTGTTTGGTTTGCCCGTTTATTTAAGGCACGGGACCAAAGTGACTCACAAAATCTATTTTTAAAAAAAATATTTTCTCACTGTTTATTCGTCTTCTTGTGCATATATTTGTATGTGTCACTTATGATTCACGCAGCTTATTGGCTGAGATCATGACAATGATGAGACCATGACACCTCAAAGAAAGCTAGTTTATTCTTCGTCTCATGTTCTATGATACTTTTCTAAACTGTTGCTCTCTACTTTCGTACTAAAGGTGGTCCATATATGTTTTTTTGGGGGAAAATTACAGTGAAGTCCATTGAGGTTTGGTGTAATAACATGCAACTTCCATGATATGAAATTCAAATTCAACTCGAATGTTAATTATATGAATTAGAGAAATCCTGTTAGTTTTTCTAACTTTATTTAAGAAATGGGGCTAAGTGTTGCGGAGTTATAAACCTCAAGGGAGGTTCTTGATTTTTTTGGCCAACTAACGGGGCGAGCTATTATTATACCGACCTCTTGGGAGGCCGAGTGAAACTTTCCTTTTGAATGATTTGCTCCATTACTTTCCAAGTTGTTTATGGTCCCATAAGTCCATTTATTAGCACATGGTTTTGCTTGTCGGAGGCCTTTCCAAATTGGGAACTTTTTATTGTGGTTGTCAACTTGTTGATTGGTATGTTGCTATGCATATTAGTCTAAATCAATTTTAGCATCTATTTAGGACTATTGTTCAATGTTGCAGGTAATGCAACATTTTATATGTTTCATGTAACTGCATGTCTCTTTAGTTACCAGATGAGATTACCTCAAATTAAGGATATAAATTCATCTGGTAAACATCTTTTTCTTTCAATAGCTGTGGACTTTCTCGGGTAATCGAGTAGGACGGTATACCATATCGAACATTTATATATTTCAATTGTTGATTTGTCTTCTCAGCTACATTTTACATTTTTTACTTGTTGGTTTGTTCTCTCAGGTGCATTAGTATTTTGGTAATAGATCAAATAGGGCCATAGTCACTGTGTTGGTGTAAGGCTGCATATGTTTCAGGTTCATTTGCATTGCATAACTATATGCTAAAAGAATAGCAACTATTAGCTTCGATTGTGAATTTTTACTCTTGCCAAGTACTTATAGGCTCCGTTTCGCTCATGGATTTAGTGAGAGAAAAGAAAGGAAAAAACTTTCCTTTAGTTAATAAGGAACGTTGTGAGGAAAATAGTTAGGAGAGTAAAGTATAGTGAGACATAAATAAAAAATTTTGAATTTTGAAAATCACTTCCATATGTTTTACCTCAAGTTACAACTATTTCTTTTAAATTTTTAACTAATCTTATTCAAGCATGGAATAACACAAGGGAATCGGATTGGTGTAGCAATAATTAGTTTGAGGCCCATCCTTTTTTATTGAATTCATTGCTCTTTTATGTTGGTTGGAGTAGGATTATATTTACAAAATATGCAAATTAAAGGTTGCTACGTTATTTGTTCTAGGATATGGATAGGTCTTGGATGAAGAAAGGACTATTGTCGAACGAATTCAGGGAAGGGCTTCAACATTTTCTTAATGTTATTGAAAATGGTGTGAAGGATCTGAACTCAATTTGGTGTCCATGCACTCAATGTCAGAATTTTTATAAGTTAGAACTGAAAGAGATCCAATTTCATCTCACTAGATATGGTATTGATCCCAGCTACACCATATGGAAGTGGCATGGGGAAGATGACTGGAATGAAATACCGCCAAATTTCAATGTAGACGAGCCTATCTCCAAAGATGATGAAGAGGAGACCTTTAATGATGTTGCAAGAACAATAGAAATGGTTCAGTTTGTAAATGCAAGTGCCTTAGGTGATAATGAAGGATTCCAAAAATTGCTTGAAGATGCAAAGAAACCTTTGTATAAAGGGTGTACGAAGCACACTAAGTTATCTGCAATAGTGAAGCTCTTCAATATTAAGGCCAAGAGTGGGTGGAGTGATAAAAGCTTTTCGGACGTCCTGGCATTGTTCTCCGACATGCTTCCGGAAGATAATGAATCGCCCTTGTCAACCATTGAGGCTAAGCGTATCTTGTTGACATTTGGAATGAAGTACAGGAAAATACATGCATGCCCCAATGATTGCATACTATATAGAAATGAGTATGAAGATTCAACTATATGTCCAAAGTGTGGAGTGTCAAGGTATAAGGTGAAGAAAAATATGCCCACAAAAAGTACAGAAAAACAAAACAAGGGTGTACCTGCCAAAGTATTATGGTACATTCCACCCATTCTAAGATTTAGAAGGTGGTTTCAATCTGACCAGACGACAAATGATTTAACATGGCATGTGAAAGGAAGAGAAGTTGATGGTCAATTGCGTCACCCAGCAGACTCGCCAACATGGAAAATAATTGATGATAAGTGGCCCGAGTTTGCAGCAGAACCGAAAAACCTACAGTTGTCACTTTCAGCGGATGGAAGTAATCCGTACGGTACCCTTAGTACTAGGTACATTTGTTGGCCTGCTATGTTGAACACATACAACCTTCCACCGTGGTTGTGCATGAAAAGAAAGTTTACGATGTTGACAATGTTGATTTCAGGTCCAAAACAACCTGGCAATGATATAGATGTTTATTTAGCACCTCTGATTGAGGATTTGAAAACATTATGGGAGGATGGAGTTGAGGCTTATGACGCCTATCAAAAACAATCTTTCACCTTAAAGGCCGTGTTATTGTGGACAATTAATGATTTTCCTGCATATGGAAATTTGTCTGGTTGTACCGTCAAAGGATATTTTGCTTGTCCAATATGCAATGAGAAAACATATTCTCTTAGACTGACACATTGTAGCAAGTGTATTTATACAGTGCATAGAAGAAATCTTCCACGAAATCATCCATTTCAAAATCAAAAGAAGGCTTTTAATGGTGATCAAGAGTTAGGGTCACATCCCGAACCATTGAGTGGTGAACAGATATTATTAAAGGTGGGGGGGATCAAGGTTTCATGGGGAAATAAAAATTTAAAAAATAAGAAATCAACATCAAAGAAGAGGAAGAAAGGAAATAAGAAAGAAAATGCACACAATGTTGACGTTACAAGTTGGAAGAAGAAGTCAATTTTTTTTGAGCTCAAGTATTGGAAACATCTTCCTATTCGACATAACTTGATGTCATGCACATTGAAAAGAATGTTTGTGATAATATCATTGGGACCCTACTCAACATTCTAGGGAAAACAAAAGATGGAGTTAATTGTCGTAAGAACCTTGTAGAAATGGGTTTAAGGAAAGAATTGGCACCGCAAGTTAAGGGGACAAGGACGTACCTAACACTAGCATGCTATTCGTTAACTAGAGCAGAAAAAATAATGGTGTGCAAATCGTTGCTTGAGCTTAAGGTCCCAGATGGATATTCTTCAAATTTTAGAAGTCGTGTGTGGAAGATTTGAAATTGTATGGACTTAAGTCACATGATTGCCATGTCTTAATGCAACAACTTATTCCTATTGCAATACAAGGTGTATTTCCAAAACATGTTAGATATGCTATTATCAGAGTGTGCTTCTTCTTCAATGCTATTTGTGCCAAAGTTGTGGATGTGCAGAAGCTACAAGAAATCCAAAAGGAGCTTGTGGTCACACTATGTTTGTTGGAAAAATACTTTCCACCATCATTCTTCGACATAATGGTGCATTTGATGGTGCATCTTGTTAGAGAGGTTGAACTTGATGGTCCGATTTTCTTTAGATGGATGTACTCACCTGAGAGGTCAGCGTATTAAAACATTTGATTTAATTATTTACTGCCATTAGCAAGTACTCATCATGGTAATTTTAACTTTATTATGATTTATATTATAGGTACATGAGAGTGTTGAAGGGTTATGTGAGAAACAAAAATCGACCGGAAGGGTTTATTGCCCAATGTTATATCGTAGAAGAGGCGATTGAGTTTTGTTCCGAGTTCTTAACTGATCTAGATCCAATCGGAGTTCCGTTTGCTAGAAATGAAGAAAGACTGTTCGGAGGAGCTAATGTCATTGAAGTTGACCGTGTGTCCTTGAACCAGGCACATCTTTATGTGTTACATAACACAAATGACGTTCAGCCTTATATAGAGTAAACACTTTTCAATTTCTCCTTCATACGAATGTTTATTCCTCTCTTACTTTTTTAAAATGGTTTATGATGTATTATTAATAACTTAATAGGGCACATGAGGAGTACTTGAAAGAAGCTTACCCTCGTAAAGGAAAAAATAAAAAATTCTTGGAAGATGAGCACAACCGTACATTTATTGATTGGTTACGTACAAGGGTATAATTCATATAATATAGTCATATTATAATTATATCTCCTATTTGATAATTGTGACTAAATTAGCTTCTTAAAAATTAGGTCAAAACAGAGCAACAAGTCCAGACACCTTAAAATGGATAGCCCTTGGACCTCGCCCAAACGTTGTAAAATTCCCTGGCTATGTCATTAACGGTTTTTGTTATCAAACGAAGGACAGTTATGATGTACGGGTTAACCAAAATAGTGGAGTGTGCATAGTGGCAAAGATGTTGCAGGTTGCTGGCGCAAAAGATACCAGACCTGTAACTACAGAAATGATTTTTTATGGCGTGATTAAAGAGATATGGATGCTTGATTATATCTCTTTCAAGATTCCAGTATTCAAGTGTGATTGGGTTAATAGTAAAAATGGAATCAAGGTGGATGAACTTGGTTTCACGTCGGTTGATCTTTCTAGAGTGGGCCATAAATCTGATTCTTTTATTTTGGCATCTCAAGCAAAACAAGTCTTTATGCTCCTGACCAATTGGATCCTAAATGGTCAATTGTTCTATCATCTCCTCAAAGAATGCGAAATGATGAAGACAATGATGATGACCTTATCGGAGATGAAATTTCCGTTAACGTACTCCCAAATGCTGAAATCTTCGATGTGATTGATGAGTCATCATCAACTTATGCACGTGATGATTATGATGAGGGGACTTGGATCGACCATTCAAAATCTTAATTGCATTTTTACCCTTTGGATTACTTGTAAAGCAACAAAACTTATTACATTATGACCGTTCTATAATTGGATGTTTTTGTTTCTATCAACTTCTTCAGTTGGATTTGTAGTTTACTAATGTTGCCTAACATGCCCCTTTCGAATTGAATTGTGTCATTTGAATTGTTTCATTTCTCCAGTTGATTTGTTTCATTTGAATTGTTTTGTTTCTTCATTTATTATTGGATTTGTAGTTTATTCATGTTATATAGTAAGCCAATTGTTTCATTTAGTTGGTGTTACAATCTCTGAATTTTGCAGCCTCAGTGAAGTGTTCATCTTATCATGGAGGTGGAAAATGACAAAGATTCATAAGAAATGTCCTTTGATAATAAAGGTCGAGGACCAGCAAAGCTAAAGAATGTGATGCAAATAACCAACAGTGAAGAAAGGTTGAAAATCATTTATAATTCCAAAGGACAGCCCATAGGTTCACATAAAAAAAAGCTAGCAGGTTACATGGGTCTATTGGTGAAGTCTTTTGTGCCAATAACTTACTTAACGTGGCACAAGGTGCCAGATAGCTTAAAAAAGAGCTTGTGGGCAGCTCTACAGGTGAGAGAATTTGTTCTTTGTACTTTGTAAAAGATGGATTATCTATGTATGTTTAACGGATTCTTGTTTTTCTACATCTCAAGGTTAAATTTGATGTAGACCCAAACACCAAAAAGTCGAGCTTATCATCCATGGCTACTAAGTGGAGGGCATTCAAAACAAACCTCACTAGAGATTGGATAAATAAGTTTGAAGACAAGCCCGAGCTTCTTAAAGACCCGCCACAAAAGTGTAAAAAGTATATTGATCAGTCGACATGGGATGAATTTGTCAAAGTTAGGCTCTCCGAAAATTTTAAGGTATAATTCAAAAGAATTATTGAATGTATGCAAAGTAGAGTTAGGTTTTATAAAGTTTATACTAATTTTATTCCCATCCTTATGTTTTGTAATTATAAGGTTCTAAGCAAGGAGCAACGTGAAAGGCGAGCAAAGAATATATATAATCATCGTATGAGCAAGAAAGGCTATGCTAGTTTGGCCGAAGAGTTGGTAGGTTTAATTATGAGAATATTTTTTATGATACTATCAATGTAAAGGTATTGATTATATTTTTTACACTTTATTGTGATGATAGAAAGAGGAGTTGGGACCCAAATATGAAGATGATCGAATTTTCTTATGGACAAAAGGCCGAGAAAAAAAAGGTGGCGGATTCGGAGACGATGCCACCAAGGAAATGGTTGACAAAGTGGTAAGTACTTTGCAATCAATATCGGCATTGTGCTCTCTCTCTCTCTCTCTCTCTCTCTCTCTCTCTTTTAAATATGCTTTGTCCATATTTATACTTGACACTTATCAACCTTCTAGGTTACAATGAAGAAACAAGTTGAGGATGGGAGTGTAGTGATCGGGAGAGAACTAATCCTAATTATACGCTTTAACGAGCATTTGTTAGTACCTTTTTATCCTGTTTTTGTATATTTTTACTTCGTTTTCTAGTTTCTGACAGGTTTTGGAAGAAATCAGCTAAACCAGGCTAAGCAGGGTGAAAAGTCAGAAAGAAAGAAGCTGAAAAATGCAAGTCGCGCGCGCGGTCCGCGGGTGCGAGAATCCAAAAATCGCTCGCGCGATCCGCTCGCGCGAGAACCCCAGAATCGCTCGCGCGACCCGCGCGCGCGAAACCCAAATGTCGCGCTCGCGCGACCCGCTCGCGCGATATGCCCAAAAACCAAAGTTGCGTATTTCAGTATACTGAAGACTCCTGTGCAAACGAGACTGCTAAACGACGCCCAGACTGTAAATTGCATGCGTTTCAGTCCGTTTCGAGTTGTAAAGGCTTCCAAAACATGTTGTAAATCTATATAAACTCTATTTTACTTCAATTAGAGGGTTGGCAATTATTATACACACATTCTACAATCATACTTCCAGCCATTGAAGGGAGGGAAGCAAGGAGAAGAAGAAGAAGACCAAGGGTTTCCATGGCCTCCTCCATCAACCTCTTGCTATCTACTACTTCTATGGACGGCTAGATCATTGATCTAGGGTTTCAATGAAGCCCTAGATGAGTAATAGGGTTTTATTTATGCTGTTATTTTAGTTTTATTATGTATGGATGCCAGTCACATGTTGAGAGGATTTTTATAAATAAATCCTACTACTATTGATTAAATCATTGCTTTCAGAATTTATTCTTGTCTTAGATCTATTTTGACTGTGATGTGCTCAACGATCTATTCTTGCTGTGCTTGTTTAGGTTGTTTACATGTGATGGTGATTTATTGATTCGTGCTATCAAGTATCCGAATAGTCCATGCCTAGGTTAGACGGATTAGATCACAACCCTAGTTTAGTGTGAGATAATTCGTGCTATCCGCAGATGGATTATGTTGGTGCTTGAACCATGATTATCTTCTTGTCGGAGGAATTGGGCTTGTAGCTACAATTCCCCATATTCATCCAACGTAATAAGCTAAAGTAATTCATGAATATTCCTATTATGAATCTAGTGGTGGATTTGCAATCCTAGGTTCCCTTAAACATTCATTAAAACACTTTTAATTGCTTTCATAAGTTAGATTTACTTTTATTGTTATTAGTTTAATTAAATTCAAAATCAAATCTGTTTTCCCTAATTAACTAGACTTAGGTTTTAAAATTAAATCGCTGTAGTAATCAATCTCTGTGGGTTCGACCTTTACTTCCACACTGCAAATCCTTTGAAAAGTAAAGAATACTTTTATATCTTGATTCTAACAACATCATGTAGTAATAGAAGGAAGTTCTGATATCCTTAGTATGGCATTGGGCACTTCCGAGCCCTCCGGTCGTGTGAGAGGTCTAGGATTTGGAGTCACCCCCTCCAACTACTTTAATGTGCCTAGACATGCATCGAGAAAATATATAAATGAGTTGGAGTTCAAATTGAAGGAGGAACAACAAAGGAGAATAGAGGCAGAACAAAAGTTTAGTCAATTACAACACCAATTGCTTAAGGGACACTCAACTGAGAAAGTTGCTTCCAATACACAAAAAAGTGATAACAAAAATTGTGAGTTCTCTTCGAAAAGGATAATGTGGGGTACAAGTGGTAGTAAGAGTGAATCAGGTTCAAAAAAGGTAATGGAAATCATTGTACAATTCTATATCATGCTTTATTTTAGGGTTTTATTTGCGATGAATCTAATTTTTTATTCTTTTTTGCATAGTTAAAAATTGATGGGACAGCAAAGGCTCATGAACATGCATCACCTCACGTATCAAGTACTGGAAAGGCATGTATTCTTTTTTTTTTAAATGAGTGTTATCCTTGCAATTTTATTGTTGGATTTTGAAACTACTAAGTGGTCATATTTATATTAGGAAAAGAGATGCAGGTTGGCAATTGGCACCACAAACAACATTGTTGCAGTGGGGATAGTTTTTGAGAAGAGTGGACCTCATGAGAAAATCCATAATGTTAGTTTGGGGGAACAAAATGTACGAGTCTCTATTAGTAAAGTAACGGAAACTATTTTCTCAAATGTTGCACTCCCTATACTGGTTGGTGATGAGATGACACAAATTAAAGATGCCATTGGGTCAATTGTTGCTTGGCCTAAAGAGCTTGTGCTCATTGATGTTGAGGTAAAATAATTACTATTTAAGTGTTATAAAAAGATAGTAAATTCAAAACGCATTATTTAATTGATCTTTTTCTTAACTATGAAAAAAAGGAAGAAAAAAATGATGATGTTGGTGTCCTGAAAGAAAGTGAGAAGAACGATGGAAGTGGATGTGAAGTTATTCATACATTCAGCCAAATGTTAACAACCACGGAGATTAATCAAATAAGAATTCCAATTGAGGAGATGTTTGGAGATGAAACTACCGAATGCTATGTTTTCAAGCAAGACTTGGTCGATTTTTGTGAGATGAAGCCCTTAGATGTCACGTGTATTAAGGTGTACATGAGGTAAGAGATGAAATAATTTTTACTGTCTTATTTGATTGTCTTTGATATACTAATTATTTATTTTATGGTTTAGGCTTTTGTATATGAAACTTGAAAAGTCTCAGAGATTTGTTGTATTTTTCAATTCTGAATCATTCAATACTGCCTCACATCAAGAAAAAAGAAAAATGGTTAAGGAAAGATTGCAAAATGCAAAGAGGAACCAAGTGTGCTTTATTCCATACAACATTCAAACGGCGTAAGTTATTTCATTTTTCTTCTTAAAGCATAATAATATTCAATATGAAAATGTTAAGTTTTATGCTAAATTACACAAGTTTCATTGGGTCTTACTTGTCATTGATCTCTCTATCATGGAGTGTTATTGGTTCGATCCAAAAAGTATGACTAAACCGAGTGAACAAATGAAGCTACATATCAATACGTGAGTAAAGACTTATTCATTGAATTTTTCCTCATTGTCTATAACATGTTTGCAATTAATTCAAAACTCTTTGTCTTGAAGTGCGCTTGTATCACTGCATATCGATGGAATGACAATGCCAAAGCCTATTTGGAAAATCCCAAAGGCAAGTAAATAAGAATTAAAATGATTCGTTTAGTTCTTTATTATTAACTACTAAAGTTTTCTCTATGTGTCTTAATATAGTGTCCACAACAAGAAGGGGGTGTTGAATGCGGATACTTTTTGATGATGTTCATGAGAGACTTGACTGGGGATCCTTCTCTTTCACTTGAGAAAAAGGTTTTTGTTTTTTTATTGAGTTTTGATGATCATTAATTAACTTTTGCGCATCTTTAAATTTTTTTGATGATCATTAATTAACTTGTGTTTTGAATTGTGTAGATAAAAATGTTGTGTGATAAAAAAACTTACACACTTGATGATATCAATGAAATGCGGACTGAGTTCATAGATTTCGTTGCGGAACATATGCCCGAATGAAAGCATAGGTAATTAACTTGCTTGTATCACAATAAACATGCATCTTCTTATGTCCAAAGTTGCTTTTTCAATTATCTATTTTTTCGAACCCTACTTTCCTAAATAAACTTGCGAGAACTAACGGAATGCATAACGGATTCACGGTTCACAAAAAATGCGAAAAAATGACTCTTTAGTCACTTAGGCTTGAAAAATCTTAGTTTGTGAGGTATTGAGTAGTGAATCGGAAAACCGCTTAACCACATGCCACAAAATCTTACTCTTACCTCAAACATACCTAAATAAACTTGCGGGAACTAACAGAAGGCATAACGGATTCACGGTTCACAAAAAATATGAAAAAATGACTCTTTAGTCACTTAGGCTTGAAAAAGCTTAGTTATTGAGATTTTGAGTAGTGAATCGGTAAACCGCTTAACCAAATGCCACGAAACCTTACACGCAAGTCAAACATGCCTAAATAAACTTACGGGAACTAACGAAATGCATAACGTATTCACGATTCACAAAAAATACCAAAAAATGACTCTTTAGTCACTTAGGCTTGAAAAAGCTTAGTTATTGAGGTTTTGAGTAATGAATCGGTAAACCGCTTAACCAAATGCCACGAAATCTTACTTTTATCTCAAACATACCTAAATAAACTTGTGGGAGCTAACGGAATCCATAATGGATTCACGGTTCACAAAAAATGCAAAAAATGACTCTTTAGTCACTTAGGCTTGAAAAAACTTAGTTATTGAGGTATCGAGTAGTGAATCGGAAAACCGCTTAACCAAATGCCACGAAACCTTACACGCAAGTCAAACATGCCTAAATAAACTTTTAGGAACTAACGGAGTGTATAACGTATTCACGATTCACAAAAAATACGAAAAAATGACCCTTTAGTCACTTAGGCTTGAAAAAGCTTTGTTAGTGAGGTATTGAGTAGTGAATCGGAAAACCGCTTAACTAAATGCCATGAAATCTTACTCTTACCTCAAACATACCTAAATAAACTTGCGAGAACTAACGGAATGCATAACGGATTCACGGTTCACAAAAAATACGAAAAAATAACTCTTTAGTCACTTAGGCTTGAAAAAACTTAGTTATTGAGGTTTTGAGTAGTAAATTGGTAAACCGCTTAACCAAACGCCACAAAACCTTACAGGCAAGTTAAACATGCCTAAATAAACTTACAGGAACTAACGGAATGCATAACGTATTCATGATTCACAAAAAATACGAAAAAATGTCTCTTTAGTCACTTAGGCTTGAAAAAGCTTAATTATTGAGGTTTTGAGTAGTGAATCGGTAAACCGCTTAACCAAACGCCACAAAATCTTACTCTCACCTTAAACATACCTAAATAAACTTGTGGGAACTAACCGAATGCATAACGGATTCACGGTTCACAAAAAATATGAAAAATTGACTCTTTAGTCACTTAGGCTTGAAAAAAGCTTAGTTATTGAGGTTTTGAGTAGTGAATCGGTAAACCGCTTAACCAAACACTACGAAACCTTACACACACCTCAAACATGCCTAAATAAACTTGTGAGAACTAACAGAATGCATAACGGATTCACGGTTCACAAATAATACGAAAAAATGACTCTTTCATCATTCCGAGTCCCCGAACACATTGTGGTCTCTCAAAACCCCAAAACATAGTTTTACTCTTTTATTATTTTATATACAACTAATTATTGAAAACTTTATCTTTTTTGTAGGTACAAAATTTCACATTTTGATGGAAGGTTCTAACAAACAAACCATTTTTTTTGTTGGGCTAATTCTTTTAAATTTGTTGCTTTCATATAGTTTTGTTAGGAATTTTTGATGAATATGTAATATATCTATATATATGTTATTAGTTTTGCACTTGACTTGGATCGATTGTATACTTTTTGTTCAAACCAATTAATTGGTTGATATTGAGATGTATCGATGAAATTTAGCAGTTGAAATAGATTATATATTGAGTTGGATTTAATTTTGTACAGGGTGCATGGTATTGTATATATGTACAGGGTGGTATATATTATTGTACAGGGTGGTATTTATGTCACTTTTAAGGCTTTTATGTTATAATTTTGTTTGGTATTTATGTCAGTTTTCTACTTTTATGTCACTTTAGGTTAAAAGTGACATAAATAAAATAGTATTTATGTCACTTTTAAGACTTTGATGTTATAATTTTGTTTGGTATTTATGTCACTTTTCTACTTATATGTCACTTTATCTTAAAAGTGACATGACGTAAATAAAATGGTATTTATGTCACTTTTAAGTATTTATGTCACTTTTAAGACTTTGATGTAATAATTTTGTTTGGTATTTATGTCACTTTTCTACTTTTATGTCACTTTAGGATAAAAGTGACATAAATAAAATGGTATTTATGTCACTTTTAAGTATTTATGTCACTTTTTATTAACAAATGTGTTGGTTTTATTAAACATTTATGTCAGTTTTATAAAGCATTTATGTCACTTTTAAAACATTTATGTCGCCTCCATTTATGTCACTTTTTACTGAAAAAAAAAGTGACATAAATACCTATTTATGTCACTTTTTAAGTGACATAAAAGGCCTTTTTCCTTGTAGTGTGTTTTTATCTTTTGTTCTCTTCTTCTCACTCCAAACTCTTAGTTTTTGTTTTTTTCTCTTTTCTGTTTGCTCTCTTAGGCTCCTTTTAGATTGAGTCCTTGTTTGTTTTGATAGTTCTGTTTGTTCTTATTCTTTTTTATTTTTGTTGAGTGTTTCGGTTTTAGTTTAATTTCTCAACAACTATGCCACAATCTGTATTGTAAATATATATATGTATATATATTTCTATTAGCTATCGTTGTTATTTTGTTTGTTTATTTTCTTTTGTCGAGTATTGACAGGAGAATTAGTGGCTCCATTTGGAGTGATTGAACTTTATCGCCATATTATTATACGTTTACCTGGTTTGTGATTGCTGAGATCGAGGTAATATCATTCCTTCCTTATGTACTCTCCTTTCTTTCGTTTTAATGTTTCATTGGGGATAATGAAAGGTTTAGGTTTGGGGCTATGCATTTACATGCCCATTATTATGCATCAATTTTTCAAAAAAATTTCAATACTTGTGCTTAAATAAACAATGTTATCGACATTTTTGCAATCTCGAATCGATACTTCTTGTTATGTAACTTGGATTGTTATAGAATGGAAAACAAGAGAAGATATGGTTACACATTTGCTGAAGTCATGATGCGATGTTTTATGTTATGTATCATTCAAATCGTAGTTTGATATCATAGATTTGCACACAAAGGTATGCACTGCAGGTAGTTGCTTGAATACATATTTGATGCGAACTGTAATATTATTCGGATTTCTAGATAACACAGTGTGGAGACTAAACCCGGTGAGCTTTTGAGCCTATCTTGTCTTTTTAGAGGGTTATAAACACAGTGTATTTGTCAAATTTCATTTGAAAAAGCACATCTATTCGTTGTTTAGTCTCATTTTTCTTGTTTTGGTTGATAGTCAAGTTAAAATATTTGCTACCATGCTAAATAATCTTCCATTGTAAACGTTGATGAACCGTATTACCCTAGGACATAATTTTAGACAGTTCTTTGTTTTCCACCATTTTGACCTTTGACCTATCCAGATAAATGATAAATTTCCTGAGTTCGCCCCTTTGAGCCTTTAAAAATGCCTCTTTTTCTTCAAACAACATTATTTTGTTTGGCTCCGACTTGGCCAACTTGGAGTTCACCACTGAAAGATTGATCAACTTTTAGTGTTGATAAGGCGATACGTTGATTCAAGAGAAAAAGAAAATAAGACACTATTGGAGTAGCTGCCTTGTACATCGATGAATAATTATTCAAAAAGCAACAAAAAGAAAACAAAAAAGGTTGAAAGAAGAAAAGAAAGAAAAGAAAAAAAAAAAAAAAGGTTTAAAGAAGAAAAGAAATACGAAAAGATGACAATGAAGTGATGAGAGATGACGAAAGAAATTGAACATGCCTTACAACGCCATAATAAAACTACTTAATGAATCCTTTCTATCCTTTTTCTTTGCCTGAGCCACGTTACAACCTTTGAAAAGTTCTATTTGATCTTAGAAAACATGGTTTGGACATGTAAATGATGGGAGGGGGATTAAAACATGGTAATGATTAATTTTTCTTAACTTTTGGCGTCCTATCCATGAGACTATTATTCTTTCGTGTCATGCATCTTTTACGAGTCATATGTGAGCATTTCTCATTTTGAAAACATATTTCCTTTGCTTTCATATACTAGAGAGATTACACATGTTCTGAATATTTTATTTGAGAGTGTAATTAACATTGTGAGATTCGTAGTCAAAGCATAGTTGGATGGTTATTCGAGTTACATTCCAAGTTCATGACATGCTCGTGTTCATTTGACTACCACATCACACACGTGCAATTTTATGATAAACTCTATTAATTTATACGATGCATGTGCTTGGGATTATTTTTCATGACGTAGGTGGATGTTTGGTTCCGTTTCTTGTTGTTCGTTATTTTATTTCAAATCATCGTTTTACGATAAGGAGTATTGAATGTTATGTTTTTTATTTTTAAATAAAACTTTCTAAATGTATAATGAAAAAAAGATGGTTGTGGGTGTCTTATTCGACGAGAACCCTCACGAGACTTCACTCGTCCTACTAGGGACACCTAGAGGTTTAAAAGGCTTGTTGCATATGCTAAATACAATTGCGTTGCCTATGATAGTGAGTTAGGATCTTTAATTGTACTTTAGATTTATTTTTATATTTTTCTTTGCTTGAGGACTAGCAAAGAGTAGGTTTGGCGGTGTGATCGGGAACGAATAGTTCCCGTTTATAGTTCTGAATATACGCTTTGTTAGCCCACGTCTATTCGTTATTAAGTGTTTTTAATAAGTATTCTATATTTTGTTAGTTTTGGAGCCTTAACATGAAAATGCACTAAAATCCAATGATTAGTGACTTTGGAAGACATTCTGTGCTCAAAAGGTGATTTCGGTAAAAACTGGAGATAGTGTAGTCTCAGTAAATGGCATTTTTGACAAGGAATACTTTGGATTTTAGAAATTTCTCCATAGATATAAAATGTATATCTTAGAGTTACGGACGCATGGCCACAAACGGCGAGTCAACTCGAGGTCCGAGCAAAAAGTTATCGCAATTCTACGAAAGTCACGCAGAGAAGTGAAAAGTACCTCACGCAAGCGGGCCGCACGAGCGACCTATGGAAAAACCAAAAATGCATATTTTGTCAAATTAGAGTACCCAGTAAAGGTGGTTTGTGCATACGACATCCAAAAAATGTAAATACGATAGTTTTAGGGTGATTAGGCTTAGAAAAGCCTCCTAATCCTTCCAAAATATATATAAATCCTATTCTAAATCAATTTTGGGGTTACACAACATTATACACATCTTTCCATAGCCAAAACTTCAGCCATTGAAGAGAGAGAAGCAAGGAGAAGAAGAAGAAGAAGCCAAGGATTTTCATGGCCTCCTCCATCAACATCTTGCCAATCTTCAATTCTATGGCCGCCTAGACCTATATCTAGGGTTTCAATGAAACCCTAGCTAGGTAATAGGGTGCATTTTATGTTTTTCTTTTAGTTTTATTATGTATGGACGATGATTACATGTTTAGAGGATTTTAATTAATGAAATCGTATTCATTGATTAAATCGTCACTTTCAAAATGTATTATTGTCTTAAATCTATTTTGGATGTGATGTGCTCAATAGTCTATATTTGATGTGCTTGTATGGATTATTTACATGTAATAGTGCTTATTTGAATTGTGATATCAAGTAGTCGAATAGTTCATGCCTAGGGAAGTTTCCATTTCGTGGTTAGATCTCGGGTAAGTTTCTGTATTCCTTGTTGCATATCATTTTTGCTTGCTAGTTGAATTATGTGATTTTGAATGCTATTTTATCGTTAGCAATCTTGCACCCTTTTAGACATGCTTTTGTAATGTATATATATGTATTAGTTGAGGGCATGCTTAGATAATTAATTCGATTTAAAGAATGACAAATAGAGGCCTATCACGAGATAGGATGAGAGGGAATGTTTTAGTCCACCGAGCTCCTTCCCCTCTCATTTCATAATTCTCGGACCTAGAAATCTCTTGTTTCCAAAAAGATCAGTTTGCTTTTAAAATGGTTTCTTATTTTCCTTTAAAAATTAAGTGTTGACTCGTGTTTGAATTTTGAATTTGAAAAAGTTTTAAAAGTGTGGTTAGTTTGCAAGTATCCACAATCTGGCGACTCTGCTCGGGATCGAACCCAGAATCTCTGGCTTCGCAGACTAGAATTTCTTATTTTGGGTTCACTCGAGGATTATACTTGAAAGCATCCGTTTAATTGAATTAATTAATTTTTGTGTGCCTTTTGCATTGCACTTGCATGTCTAGCCAGTCGATTGCACGGAACTATGACCTTAGAGGCTCGGGGGAACCCGATCGGCCAAGTCATCATGGGACCGTGCGATTATCCTTGATCTTGTACCATGCTTTGGTATATGAAGCATCCTATCGGATGTGTGTCAAGGGGCCCTTATTTTGACCAAAACCCAACCTTTGCATGATAGCTTCTATAGAACCTTTCAAAATAAGGAAATCAATTCTTGATTAGGATTATATGTTAGGGAGCTTTGTATGCCCGGAAGGGATTACTTGAGATGATGACAATGCCTGCTTGATTATAGGATGTACAACTGATCGGCAGCGAATAGTTCCCGTTTATAGTCCCGAAGATACGCTTTGTTAGCCCACTTCTTTTAGTTATTAAGTGTTTTTAATAACTATTCTATATGTTGTAGGTTTTGAGCTATAACATGAAAATGCACCAAAATCCAATGATTAGTGGCTTTAGAAGACATTCTGTGCTCAAAAGGTGATTCCAGTGAAAGCTAGAGATAGTGACAACGTCAGTGAATGGAAATTTTAATAAGGAATACTTTGGATTTGAGAAATTTCTCCAAATATCTAAAATGTAGATCATCGAGTTACGGACGTGTGGCCATAAACGGCGAGTCAATCTGAGGTCCGAACAAAAAGTTATCGCAATTCTACGAAAGTTACGCAGAGTATTAAAAGTACCTCGCTTGAGCGGGCCGTGCAAGCAACCTGTGGAAAAACCAAAAATGCATATTTCGTCAAATTAGAGCACCCAGTGAAGGTGGTTTGTGCATACGACGTCCAGAAAAGTAAATACGACAGTTTTAGTGTGATTAGGCTTAGAAAAGCCTCCTAATCCTTTCAATATCTATATAAATCTTATTTTAAATCAATTTTGGGGTTACACAACATTATACACATCTTTCCATAAGCAAAACTTCAGCCATTGAAGAGAGAGAAGCAAGGAGAAGAAGAAGAAGACTAAGGATTTCCATGGCCTCCTTCATCAACATCATGTCAATCTTCAACTCTATGGCTGCCTAGACCTATATCTAGGGTTTCAGTGAAACCCTAGCTAGGTAATAGTGTGTAGTTTATGTTTTTCATTTAGTTTTATTATGTATGGATGATGATTACGTTCTAAAAGGATTTTAATTAATAAAATCATATTCATTAATTAATCGTTACTTTAAAAATATATTCTTGTCTTAGATCTATTTTGGATGTGATATGCTCAATAGTCTATATTTGCTATGCTTGTATGAATTATTTACATGTAATAGTTCTTATTTAAATCGTGATATCAAGTAGTCGAATAGTTCATGCCTAGGGAAGACGGAGTATGCCGCAACCCTAGTTTAGTGTGAGACACTCTGTGCCAACCGAAGATGGATTATGTTGATGCTTAAATCGTAGTTATCTTCTTGACGGAGGAATTGGGCTTGTAGCTATAATTTTCCATTATTATTCAACGTAATAAGCTAATTGAATACATGTCACACCCCGATTTTTGGACAACCAAATATTTAATCCAGAGCATGTATCCAGACTAGTATTCAATTTCCAAAACACCGAGAGTGACACCCGGCCTCACACAGACTAATAGATAATTATTAAAAATAGTGTTTTATACTCATTAAATAAGGACATGTGATTTTGTGTTAAAAATAAAACTCTTTATTATTAAACTTGAATTCCCAAACATTCATTTTCATTATAAAAGAAATTAAACTCAATTCCACATATTATATCCTTTCGATTTACCAAAGAAATATTATGTTCATTCAATAAAACCCTCTTTATAGAGTTCAGTGGAAAGAAAACAAATAAGCATAAAATTCTATACATCCATAGGTCAGAGCAACTATAACGTTCCCAATACCCAATATATAATCCTTATTACAATTATGCACTTGTGGCTCACACTACCAGAAATAAAATAAAGTACAACAAAAAAAATAAGTACAACTCTAATAATAAATGACATTGCGACAATCTCTTCACCCAAACAGAAGCACCAAAGAAAATCTCCAAATACTAAACCTGCACATACACTCGACTACGTTTCATATAGAAACGCCCCGAATGCATTACGCACCCGGGTCAGTATATAAAATACTGGTGTGAGTTAACAAAAAAATATAAAACGAGTCTTAGGGAACAACGGTGTCCCATAGACTCCCAAAAGTACCCACAAAGCAAAAAAACATGACCACCTCATATCATACAATATCGTTGCACAGAAAATAAACAATTTCATCACACATAATTCATGTCGGGTTAGAACAGTAGTTCCACGCACATTTCAGGACAGAATGGTAGTTTCCTTCAAAGTGGTGGCAGTGGCTCCAACCCCGAATAAACACAAATGAATACTTACCGGTCGGATATCTATGGTGAGTCAGCCCAGCATAAAAGTTAGTGGACCCACCATCCTGTAATATATAGTTATCACAAACCAAGCAAATAAGTCAGTAAACAACATTTCAACATTCTAACTTAAACATCGCATTCATTATTCCAAACTTATCAGTCTTATGAAATACTCCATTGTCATTATTTATTAGCCTTTAATTTATCTTTGTGTTCCCTAGGTTCACCACTTGGCCACCCTCCATGGTACAGCCCATATATATATCCCATGTGTGCCCGGACATACTACCAACACCCACTCCGATGGCAGTTTGGTTGGGGTATCAACCAAACTAGGTATATACAACGGACGGCTGGTCAATATGTCAAGACGTCTATACAATATAAGCCGAACATAAGGCTTAGGCCAGCTTGATCACACAACCACTGGCAAAAAGTACACTCAACAAGTCTTAAACCAGCTTGATCACGAAGCCACTGGCAAAAGAGTGCGAGTTACCAAAAACAATAACATAACAACGGGGGGTAGTGAACACTAAGGTCTTTTCCCAGTTTCTTACCATCTACGTTAATTCTCATAAGTACCCATTCATGAGGGTTTAATCACGTCATTAACCACTTCGGGAATTTGTTATTTATTCCATGGAATATCTTTATCCAATTACTCACGATAAGGCCTTTGTCTTTTTTGCCAAAATTCTATTCAAGTCTCTGGCGTAGTACTTTCATAATAATTATTTAATACCACACATAGAATAAGTTGGGGTTTCTTAACACATAGCATATAAAATCGACATTCAACAATACTATTTAAAACAGTCCAAAACATACCCTTACATTAAACAGTCCCAAAACCAACATGGACTGAAATTATTCCTCATAATAATTCCACACAAAGAAACATCTCTAATAATATTCATAAACATAAATTCGAAATTTTGAGTTAACATTCACTGCTACTGTAATATAAATTTTTTGCCCAAACGGTGCAGAATTGGGAAAAATGCTATTAGACAAAAGTTGTGCAGAATTGCGTTTCCTACAGGCCTATGCGAACAGAATCACGAAAACTCTAACATATGATTTATTATGAATTTTCTACTCAAATCTGATCCGTGAAAACCCCAAATCCGAAAATTGAATAATTGCTCAAATGTATAGTCAATGCTCATCTATAAATCTCAAATCACAACTTCAATCATTGTAAAAAAAAACCTAAATCTCATAATCCATAACCATACTAATTTAATATTCTATACATTTAAATTTTTAATCAAACGAGATTGAAAGAAAATAACAAGTTAACTCACCAATTTATGGCTTCAAGGTTGATGATGATTAAGCAAGCCAAAGGTTTGGAGTCCCTATTGTCCTCTCTTCTCTTCTTCTTCTCATTCTTTCTTCCTTCTTCTTCTTCTTCTTCTTCTTCTTCTTCTTCTTCTTCTTCTTCTTCTCTCTCTCTGTGTGTTTAGAAGTGTATTGGGGGCTAGGGTTTATTTTTTTTCTTCTAAAGGTGGATACATATAACTCTTAATGATATTGGTCCACATTGCTTCTTAAATTACTTCTTCTGTTGAATTTTCATTAAAACATACTTAACTCATAAGATGTTTTTGTAGATTATTACTGTCTAGCTTCTGAATAGAGTTATTAATAATAGATTCTACTGGATCATTATAACAAATCAAGTTAAAATATTCTCATGATAGAGATTCAATAGCATGAACTTCTTCAATATTCTTATCTTCTTCTTGATGTTGTGGATTAGAAAAAACTTTAATATTTAAAGCCATATTTCCAAATACTACAATCATCATACCACTGTGGATTCGAATAGTGGCATCAATGGTAACCAAGAAGGGCCTTCTAAAAATGACTGGTATTTGCACATTAACATCTAATACTGGTTTTGTATCAAGGATGAAAAAATCTACTAGAAAAATAAATTTGTCAACTTTGACGAGAACATCTTCTAAAATTCCTCGCGCGTATTTTGTAGATCTATCAGCAAGTTGTAATACCATGCGAGTAGGCTTTAGCTCACCTAATCCAAGCTATTGATAAACATAAAAAGGAAGCAAGTTCACACTAGCTCCTAAGTCAAGGAGTGCGTGATTGATTTTGTGATTTTTATTAATACAACATATTGTTGGTGTACTTGGGTCTTTAAATTTTGTTGGTAAATTATGTCGTATAATGGAATTAATTTCTTCTACGAAGTCAGCGGAATACACATCTTTTCTTACATTTTGCTTACGTTTGATAGTATATAAATCTTTTAAAAATTTTGCATAAGCAGGTACTTGATTAATCGCATCTAAGAGAGGAATATTAATATGCACTTGTTTAAATAATTCTAAATATTCCTAATTCTTATCATTTTGGTATTTTCTTAAACGTTGTGGATAAGGAATTTGAGGAGAGTATTCTGGAGTTTCCTCTGTTTCTTTTCCCACTGGTAAATCGGTTGTTTCATTTTCTTGAGAAATTTGTTGTTTTTCAAAGGTTTCAACTCCAACTTCATCAGCACTTTTATCTTCATCTATTTCTTCCTCACTTTCTATCATATTATCATCCTTATTTGTATGCTCAATTTATTCTAAAGAAGGTACAATTTCTTGTCCAACAGTCTTACCTCTTCTTAGTATAGGTATAGCTTTTACTTGTTCATGTTGACTATTAACAGAAGTTGAGGGATCACATTGTGGTTGTCCCCTTGGATTAGGTTGTGCTTGGGTAGGAAAAATGTCTTTTCCTTTACAATCGTGTTGATTATTAATCTTATCCACAGATGTTTGTAGATTTCCCATGATTTGCATTAATTGTTGCATCATAGACTGTAAAGGTTCCTCTTGTACTTTCTTGTGCGGAGGCACATAAAAATTAGAATTTTGCGGTGTATTAGGATATGTATTTTGTGTTTGTTGAAATTGAGGTAGAGGAGGCCAATATGATTGATTATTTTGAGCAGGATACTGTTGAGGTTGAAATTATAAAATACCTTCTTTGGTATACATATGATTTGGAGGATTCCTACAGTTAGACTAGTATAAATTACCATAGTAGTTTTGGGGACCCCTATAATTATTCACAACATTTATCTCAGCTGGAGCAATTTCTTGAAAATTTGAACTGTTATGACATTCATTCGTAGGATGTCCTAACGTATGACAGTTGTCACAAAGGTCACTTTTCTTCTTGGGAGGATTATTTTTTTCTACTGTTATAGCTTCTACTTTACGTGCTAATTCTTCATATTTTAATGTTTATTCATCTTCTGATTATAATTGGTATAATCTTTTAGCTTTTTTCGTCCTACCAATTTCTTCAGTTTTCCACTGGGAAGCATTTTCTCCAAGCCAATCAAAGTATGATTTAGCCTCGTCGGCAATTTTACTCAAAAATTCTCCTTGACACATAGTTTCAACTAATTTCTTTGATTTTGGTTCTAATCCTTCATAAAAGAAATTAATTAAACGCCATTTTTCAAATCCATGATGTGGACAAGCTAGCAGGATATCTTTAAAACGTTCCCAAACTTCATGGAATGGTTCCTTTTCTTTTTGAGTAAAAAGTTTAATTTGACGCATCATTCTATTAGTTAAATTTTTAGGATAAATTTTTTTAGAAAGGCTTCATTCATATCATGCCATGAAATTATAGATCCAGGACGGAGAGATAAAAGCCAAGCTTTAGCTTTATCTTTTAAAGAAAAAGGAAAAAGCTTAAGATGACTTATTTCAATAGGACAGCTTTGATCAGAAAACGTACTACCGACTTTTTCAAATTCACGAAAAATGGAAATAATACAGATATTTAAGCAAAGCTATTAAAAACAAGAATTATTAATTAATTAGGAAGAAATGATTTAAAGGAATTGGGAATATGCAAAACAAACACTAGATCCCACAACTTTTGTGCATTTGAAAAGGATTTGGCATTTAAGACCGCAGAGTCATTCTTTATTTGAAAATAAACTTTCACTAGTCGGAGTCATATCAAGTGTGTCAGGTTTGATATGAAATGACGTCGTTTGGTTTAAAGGTTTGGTTTAAAGAAAAAAAAAGGCAATTGGACAGTAGTCAGGTTCGAACCGTGACCCGCCGCGGACGTGGGTTATTCGGTGTCCAGTCCCCACCACTCTACCACTGCACAATTGCCTGTCCAATAGTGGATAGAAATATATATAAACACATCTTTGAAATATAAACTTTGTCATATGAATTGTTTGAGTATGCTAGGTATTTTTTATGACAAAAGGCATAGTTTGACAATCCACATAATTAGATTCTTATTTCAAATATGTAATCTCTTGAGCCCAATATAGCCATAGTATATAAACATGTTAAATGGTCATAAACTATAGATACATAGATATTTTTGGCCATAAATGGAAAAATAACCCATCTAGATAAATTTGTCCATTTAAGATTAGTGCACAGAAACTGTGGTTTCTAAGTTTTTATTGCATATCCCAATTAAAGTTTTAGCCTACCATTTTGGAATTGAAATTGTCTTCCAAATAAAATTTAAAGATAAATTAAATAGATGCACACAATCACTATCTAATTAAAATTAAAGTTATAAAACCAAAGTAAGGGTGAAATATAATATTAATATATTTTTTTCTTCAATTAACATGAGTTGGGGTTGAATTTGTAGAATCTTCAAAATAACAAAGCTTAGCACAACTAGGCTAATACAATATAAATAAATGAAAATACTGAATCAATAATAAAATACTAAACCTTTGACTTTGGATTCGTGTGGGGTCACAGTGGTTGAACTTCAAGAACAAAAGCAATGCCAAACAAAATCCTAATCTAATTTGGGAGTGAGATATGGGTATGGTGTGCTTGGGACTTTAGTATGTGATTATAACAATTACGTGGCTAAGAAATCTGGCATTTACTTGCAAAATCTGTCTTCTAGTAAATGAAAATATTGCTAAAAACAACTCAAAATTTGGGATTTCAAACTATTTTAGGGGACAACTACAAGTACTACTAGACTAAAAATATTAAATGTAAACTTTAATAGGAATATATTTACTAATACAAATTGACAAATGACCTACAAGAAAATAAATATTTTAATTTAAGAAATGTAGTACACAACGTTTTTGTTACATATTTTTTAACATGAAATCATCAATTACATAAAAGTAAATATTTATAGTTACTAGAACTAGAAAAGGCAAAGAAAAACTAATGTTTCCTATTTCTAGGGACAATATGAAGTGCTCACGTGATAATTTCCCTAAACTATTCTCTCTCAGTGATTGTAAACTATTGTTATGCTTGTGTTTCCTCCTCTTTGGTTGGCTCTCTTTTGCTCCCTTTTATAGAAGAAAGGAGATGAAAAATTCATTACTGCATTCGTCAGCTGCCAAATGCGTTGGCTCAATTTTCTTTTCTTCATCTCTTTTTTTCCAAGGTGCTCTGACAATCTTTGAATTTTGAGCTACAGAGTGAAAGAGAGTGAGAGAGAGAGAGAGAGAGAGAGAGAGAGAGAGGAAGAACAAAGAAAATAATATATATATATATATTCAAAAGTTGTCAGTTTTGACAACTTTTGTCTTCTTATTATTTATTTTTTTGTAAAGTTTACAGATTCTCCACTATTTATAATTTGACTAACAATGTACGAAAAATGCTACGGTGTTGTTGCTACTTCTTTTCTTCCCTTTATTTCACTTCATTTTTATCTAAACATATAAACTATGTAAAAACACATAATTACATGCATTTGAGTGACATCACCATTAAATTATATTAATTCAAATATGCATGTAAAACTAGAGATATGGGGGATCAAATGAGCACTATGTCTATTTTATTAGAACATGAATGTGCAATATTTAGTGTTTGTCAATATTGTTGATTATATTATTGATTATATTGTTGAGGAGGTGGTGGATTAAAACTATTATTAGGTGCTTGATTCGCCTCATTTCTTCAATTATTTACATTTGGTTGATTCTTCTAATTATACCCACCATATGCATTTGTAAGACAATTATAATTATTCATCGCATTCATATCCATAGGCAGTGTTTCATGAAAACGGATATATTAGGGCAAGTTTGTTCTTGATGTCTTATCATATTGCGGTTACTAAACATTTCTTCTTGATACATTACTCTAGGTTGTTCTGTTATTCCTTTGGCTAATGCCTCTACTTGCTTAGCAAGTTGTTCATATTTAGTAGATGATTCATCTTCTACCCTAAGAAGGAATATACATTTTTGTTTAGCCCTATGAGATTCACTATAAGGTGCCCGCGTTACTTCTCGTGGTTCCCATTTGAGGTGAGTTTTTAGCAAGCCAAGTAAAATATGTTTCAGCCTCATTCGTGCTTTTGTGCATTAATGATCCTTGACACATTGTTTGAACTAACTTTTTAGATTCTGGGGTTAATCCCTCGAACAAGAAACTCATGAGACGCCATTTTTCAAAACCATGGTGTGGTCAAGATAAAAGTAGATCTTTGAAATGTTTCCAGACTTTAGCAAAAGTTTCATTCTCATTTTGGGTAAAAAGCTTGATTTGTCGCATGAGGTCATCTGTTAAATGCTTTGGAAAGAATTTTTTTAAAAAATTCCTCATGCATAGCAGCCCATGTGCTAATTGAGTCAGGTCTAAGAGTTAAAAGCCAAGCTTTCACTTTATCTATTAATGAAAAAGGGTGTAGTTTCAATCTAACAATTTCTTGCAAACACGTTTGGTCTGCAAATATCTCACACACAGATTTAAATTCTTTTAAATGCACATACACCCTCTCATTCTCCATCCCATGGAACGTAGGTAAGAGTTGTATCATACCATTTCTAAAGTGAAAGGTACCATGATGTGGTGGGATAGTTATACACGAAGAGATCGTGTTCCTATCAGGGGTTAACAAGTTCCTTAGTGGACGTGTATTATCATCTATCCTCTCCCTAGGATTGAAGTTATGTTGACTTTCATTGTTATCATTTAGGCCTAGATTATTCTCCCTATTATTCTCATTGTTCCCATTAATGCCATTAAGGTTAGGTGGTAGAAAGCCATCCATTGGGTCAAAATATTGAGGTGTAACTATTGGATTAACAGAAGAATCAGAGAAATCATTATAAATTTGTATTTGTTGAAATAAGCCTTCGTTGGAATTATATGACATGAAACACTACGAAGTAAATGTATGATAATATGCAAAACAAATAAAAGGATAAAAAAAATACATTAACAAACTAGATAAAATTAACCAAATTGCCTCTCCCTGGCAACGGCTCCATAAACATTACACGAATAAAATTGTGCTTTAAATGCTACACCCTATGGACCGGTGTGCTCGGATGAGGTCCTGGCGTCTTTCCTCGATAGTATCCTGGGACGGATCCCAAGGAGCATACTTCAGGGAAGACTCGGACTTCCTCACGTGATCCTAGAGACAAAGAGTCTCCACCTAATTTTTATAGGGAATTAGGAAACCTGAGTTTGACTCGCCCAAAACTGAATAAGGTTACTCGTCATTCATTACCAGAAACTAGGTTCGGGTGTCTTGGTACGAGAGGGGAATGAGCCCAAGCAGGACTAAAGCACCCCCTTCTCGTCCTACCGAATGGTAGGCCTTGATTCAAATATCCTTGTTCTTAATTCATATTTGGTGTTGTTTCCTCAAACATAATAGATAATATATACATGTCAAAAAGGAACATCTAGTGAAAATCATTTCAAGTGATTAAATCAAGTAGAAGTCGGATGCACATGCAGTACAGGATAGAGGTATACTTACAGTGGCTAGTCCCGCTCGGGACCGATGCAAATAAAGGAAATATGTCATGATATGCAAAAGGGAACAAGAAGACTTACATTGGGTTGACTCAAGCGGAGTCGCAAAAGCAAAAAGAATGGAAACGTGTAATGCAATTATGCAGCAATCCTAGATAAGATGTCTCTAACAAATAATCATATAAATGGAGACTATCCTAAAGGTATTTGTGTCATTGAAAATAAAGTTGTAAACCTAGAAAAATTATAAGAGAAAGGAGAGAGATAGTACATGATACATGGTCACTAAGCCACATGTCGACGAGGCAAACTCATAAATTGAAGTCCGGATTCACGGCAGCACTAAGACACCAAGGATTACCCAAGCATTGCAAAAACACAAGCAAACTAATGATATGCATGAAAAATAAGTAGAAAATGTCATCAATCAAATTTTCAAACACTGCACCAAAATAGCAAATTTGTCACCCTTATTTTCGCTACCTTTGTCACTGTTATCAGCAGTGACAAATTTGTCACTGTCTCTAACTGTGACAAGCTGTGATTGGTGACAAAGCTGACATGTTGTCACCGTCTTTAGCAGTGACAATGATTATGGTGTAATTGTCACTGTCAAAGACGGTGACAAACTTGGCCTAAATGCACACTCCCAAACACCCCCCCGCCCAACATTTGGTTTCCCCCCAACTTACCAAATATGAGACAGAAAACCCTAAACAGTCTCTCCTTCTCTCTCCCTCTCGAAGGCACTTGCGACCTAAACAATGTAAACATGTTTCAAAACCCTAACCCTAAACATGAGACTCAGAGCGCTTCTCCGAAACAATAGGGCATCAAATTTGTTGGCGGCAAGAGAAGAGAGAGTCACTTGTCTAACCAAGATCAGAGATCTGCGTATAGACTTATCCCTATGTATATATATATATGCATTTAGTATGGACTCATTTTCTTATGCATGTCTTTTTGTCTTGTGGTTTACAGTCAAAGCTCGAGTCTCTATGTTTCCATCTAATTGTTCAAATTCTTCAATACAGTCTTTAATTCCTAAACCTATGGTGGTTTAGGGCTCCGAAAATTTGAGGCTTAAGTTCCGAGTCAACTCGTAGAACTCGTAATCGCTTTGCGAAAGCCATTTCTTTTGGTTTTTTCTAGATTTTTTGATTCCGTCTCTCCGGCTAGAACTACAGATTTTGATGAAATTTGTGTGTATTTTTTGTGGCTCAATGATGAGAAGTATATCATTGAGAAGATGAATCACTTTGGTTGTGGCCATATTTGCGCTCAAACTCCTAATGATTGCGTTTCATATAGGTATTGGTTCACCGAACTCACCAGATTCCTTTACATTCTCTTATTCTCTCCCATTATATATATATATATTATACGTAGAGAGAGAGAGAGAGAGAGAGAGAGAGAGAGAGAGGAGTTTTCCATTATTGTTCTGGTAGGGATCTTGTTGTTTACCCATGGATTCTCTTTCTTTGAGATGAGTTTCTTCGGAATTGATTTCTTATTATATCTAATTTTTGTTCTGTTATCCTTGAATAAACAACTAATGTCATATATATATATTTATATATGTATGTATATGTTAATGAGTTGTTTTAGATTCGTTTAATTTCAGGTCTGCGATACGGTCATCGTTCAACAGATTCCAGCTCAGTCCAGTCTGCGGCAATTAGCAACAACTCATCCTTGTTAGAAGTTTATTTTGAATTAACAGTTTTGCCAATTTGGGGGAAAATTTCCTATTAATAGTTTATTTTCTTGTTTGATGTAGCTTATTCCAACAATGAAGTCTGAGGAGTCAAGGTTCAAAGTTCAGGTTGAAGTTTCTCCCACCTTTATAACTCTAGTCAATTTAACTTCGGTTTTAATATTTTGTATGTGATAATGGGAAATTTGCTTTCTGTGTTAATCCTTATGGGTTTTTCAATTTTGTTTGTGTATAAATACATACATATATATATACATATATATATCTATGTGTGTGAGTATACATGGTCAAAAACTATGGTAGAAAATTGATACTTCTCAATAGTATTGGTTACTTGACGAGTTCTTTAATTTGAATTGTTTAATTCTTCTTGGATTTGTATGAGTGTCATCATATGCGTGGATGTACATATAATATGTATCTATCTTAGCAAAGGAACTCTACTTGACTACATTGATCAAATTTATAGTATGTTAATTAGGATGGAGTTATGAATGCCAAAGTTCAATTTCTAATTAAGGTGAATCATTTTTGTAGTTGATCTTCTATACAGTGTTCAAAAAAACTAAAGGTATATTCAATTGATGTTTCTGTTGAAAATGTCATTTTTTTTAACAATTTTCGTTTATTAAACGAGTTCTTCTAATTTTTTTTTTGGTTAATTCGTCTGGGTTTTCAAATGAGTCCCATTATGAAGATTGGTATGCATACCTAATGGAAATAACATATGTATACATTTGTGTATATTTAAGCCATAGTTTAGTTATTTCCAAATTAAGGTGAGCCAAAATTTAGTTATTTTCATAATTAAGTTGAAGCTTTGTTGAACTTGAGCTTCATTGACTAATGGATTGATCGAAGGCATTCTATCAGATGTGGAGATTTTAATCGACCATTGCCATTTGAGACGAATGGTTGATTGGGTTCCATGGAGGTTGGGGTTTGTTTTATTCACCAAATTACGTTCTTCACTAACAAATTCTGGTTACTTTTCTACAGTTTGAATATTTCATTTTTAAGTTCTGCCCAAATTTTGATTGATTTAATTTAACTTCTGGCATTGGTAAATGAATTAAGAAGAAAAACATGTGTTGATTTTTCTTTGTTGGTACTACTTTTGGACTTCATTGTAGCTGGCTTGTGCTTGTTGTTGTTGTTGTAGTTGTTTTAGCCGCAAGCTCTCTTACCTGACCTACTAGTTTGGGTTTTTTTTTCCCTTGAATTTGAGAATTCCCCCCTTGATGTTGATATTTCAAGGACATGATGGAAGCATTAGCAAATTTGTGGGAGTTCTTCAAAGCTACCCAGTTTATTGGCCAAAGCTCAGGTTTGTTCCTTCCTAATCTTGTAAATTTTTCCCCTTTTAAAATTTTTTTTTGCTGGAATCTTCTAACTTTTCCTTGGTATATGCCTAACTCTAATGTGTGCCCTATTGTTAGTTTAATTGACAATTTTTTCAGCATCTAATTTTATTATTCAGTTGTTTAACTTATTGTTTCATACTTGGGTTTATTTACTCTAATGTGTGCCCTATTGAACATATTTGTTAGGACTTCAATCTGATTTTGGGTATCACAAGTAGATGATATGATTATATGTACACAGATTGGTATGCACAACACAGAGGTTGTTGGCCTCTTCTATCAGGTTGATTCCAATTCAGGTATTTTTTTTAAATCTCACCTAAATATGCCTAAAATTGATCCTTATACTGGAGTTTTGTGGTACCTGAGTTACTTAACTGTGTTTTAAAGCTTTTTATGACAAAAGGGACCTCCAAAACAGCCACTTATTGTTTATATTGATATAGGCTTGGAATAATGGTGGCTGACCACCACATGTAAGCACAATGTATTCTTGTATACTTTTTGCTTTTTGAAAGCAACTGTCCATGTAATGGTCACATATTGTGATGAAAAAATGCTCCTAATCTTTCAGATATCGTCTACATAAGAAATAGAAAAGTCAGGTGACATTTGAGTATTCTTTTAGGCTTTGTTTGGTTCATGAATTTAATGATGGACAAAGAGAAAATACACTAAGGACAATAGAACAATAGTGCTGTAGAAATGCAGAACCATACTTACGTAAGACACCATATAACAAAGTACGGTTCTACTTTTCTTTTATCACTTTCCCATGTTCACAGGACATTGTAGACGGACATGGATAATCCCCAAAAAAATTTTGGAGATGGACATGGAAAGGATACATCCTTGTGTACACTGCTTTATAGAGCTTTAACTAATTTTCTAGGCATCAGTGCTAGCAATTGGGGAAATAAAGTCAAGACATGTATGATGAGAAGTAATTAAAGACTTGTCTATTGCTCATTCTATTTTAAGGGACATCAAATGTGCTAACCAGCACCCCAAAAACACAGGCCCTAGCAGCCAAAAAATAGCCCCTAGCAACCCCAAAACAGCCCCTAGCATCCCTAAATCAGCCCATATTCAACCCTTAAATAGCCCCTAACACACATGCACACGCACAGGCCATGGATGCGCACGCGCATAGGCAGCGTGCCCGGCATCATGCATACATCAAAAGCACGTGGAGATGTCCTGCCTTATGCTCTCTCTCTCTCTCTCTCTCTCTCTCTCTCCCATCTCTTTCATCCACACACACATACGCACTAAAGAAAAAGGGTTGAAGTTTTCTAAAAGTAATCTTCTCCTAAACACTTTTTACTCTATGTTGTACGACTTAGATTCAAGTACTGGTTATGATGGAACTTCAAGACTTAGATTTAGGTATTTTTTTCTCCCTTTTTTGAATTTTACTACGCTCATGTTGCTAACTATTTAATGGTTTGAGGGTTTGATGTATTGAATTCTGTTTTGATTTTTGTTTTGTTGATTAGCTCATTGATTCAAACATAGATCTACTCAGGTTTGCTTCTCATCTATTTTAGTTTTGATTAGAGCTTCTAAGTATTTGAGTTTTGGATTAGGAAAAAGTGTTAAAAAGTGAAAGGATTGGTGAAGTGCAAAACAATGAATGTGCTGGAGAAAAAATGAAAAAATGAAAAAGGAAAAAGAATGGAGCACAGCAGAGCACACGTGTAGTACAACATGTGTGTAACACAACACAACATGCGTGCACAGCAGCATAGCACACACACACGGCAGCGCACAACACGCACATAGGTAGCACAAGCGTAGAACAAATTTTATTTTATTTTTATGGAAATATATGTTCGCATCTAATATTTAACTTCTTTGCATATTGACTAATGCTATGACTATCAGTGAAATCATCAAAAAAATTGATTTTAGTTTGCTCTTGATCTACCAATGTTGAAGTACCCATGCTATTGGATAATGTTAAAATATATTTTTCTCATGTAAAAGCTTCAGATTTGGGACTCTAAGTGAAGAGAGCCAAGCTGAACTTAACTGGCTAGGATGTACTTCCTAGAGGTTTGCGAGATTATGCTTATCTTCACTTATCTATAGCTCACCTAACATATGTGGTGTTATTGGATAAAAATTTGTGCTAAATCCACTCAGAATTCTTATTGGCCACCAGATTTGGCATCAAACTTTTGAAAAGCAATGCACGTCTTCCTTTTAATCCGGATGGACTAATTTTCCGATTGGATTTTTAGGGACTTGACGATAAAACAATAAGGGTTATAATAAGTTTGTTTAATTAATTATGTTGTTGTACACAGCTCACGTGCACAGCAACCCACATGCACAGCAGCACATGTTCACAGCGCACGTGCATAGCAGCACAGCACATCACAGCACATCACAGCACACTGCACAAGTGCACTGCAGTACATGTTCACAGCAGCACACTACACACGTGCACAGCAGCACATGTTCACAGCACACTTCCTTCGCTGCATTGGCTTTTTGATTCTATAGTGAGTAGTAGTTGACTCGTTTGCGTAGCTATTGTAAAAAAAAATTCATTGACATGGGTGGAGATGCAATAATTGTCCAAAGAGAGAAAATGAGAGGGTATATATGTTGGGTATGGCTCATATTGTAATGGGTCCGTTACAGTAGGCCCAAGAGTCAAGGGGACGGCCCTGGGGCCCAAGAGTCAAGGGGAGGGCCCTGGGGATTTTGCCATGTACCTATAGGAGATATATATGATGTAACCCTAAATCGTTATTGATAGTGGAAATTTCAGGCTCTCCGGTGTGGACGTAGGCACATTGCCGAACCACGTGATAATTCTCTGTGTCTCTTTAATCTTTTTGTTTTTCATATATTGTTTGCGTGTGATTGTTTCGATCCAACAATATAGTTGGTCAGATTTAGCTGCTACTTAGTTCTTTCTGTAAAATATTTCCTTTTCTTATATTAGTAATTTAGTATATTATTTTCAAAAGTTAAACTGGAAGACCCAATAATGTATTATTTTGTTAACCAACAAGCAAAGGGTTATGAAGTATTCCAACTTTGGTTCTATCAATTCACATGTGCTCCATGCAGATTCTATGAGAATTTCTTATTATCATACATATCTATAAATCTACTAATTTAATTGGTGCAGGACATTGGGGAAATGATGTTCCACTAAGCAACTACAATGGGAAGTTCTTCTAAAAGTTGTTGCTGCTTCAAATGGTGAATTTCTCAATACTTTTCTGCTCAAATTTAATCACATGATCATCGTTTTTTGTTCTCTTTCTAATTATCATGTGTAAAAATTCTTATCTTCTGCCAGTCTTCCTTCATTCATGGAGTAAAATGATGCTCCAGATGTTATTGTAAGGATTGTTTAGATTTTCACTGTAGGGAAGGGAAAGAAAATAAAGGAATAAGGAAATCACTTTTCCTTTTATGGTTGTCAACTAAAGTGACAAGGGAAATAGGAAGGACAGGAAAAATAAGAAGAAGACATGAAATTCATTTATTTTACAATTCAATTTCAATTTCATTTCATTTTTCCTCTGTTTACAATTATTTTTTTGAAATTTTTAGTTTATACATTTTTCTGACTGCAGGGAAAGCACTATAGAATGAATCTGTTTTACAGTTTGACAAAGATTGAGTTCCACAACTGGGAGGACACAATGCAGTCATGGCACAATGTTGGCGATTCGTTATTTCCTGCTTGGTAAGCTTACATTTTAACTAAGATTTGATACTGTGAAGATCCAATGTATGTGTTCTTTCTGTCCTACAATGTGAGTTCAGCGTACTAGAGAGCATTGAGTTCATTAAATGAGGCAGTTAAGTAGCAATTTTACTTGAGTGCCATCATTGTGAAATTACTTAACTGCCTTCATTTTAATCATGCGCCAAGGACTTTCCTTGTCCATTTAAAATTAAACTAAATGCTATCTTACTACCTACATATATTAAGATATCAAGCCCTTAAAATTTAAGCATATATAGATATAGATTTATATGCTTCATGGCATCCTAATTCACAATTTGTGCATGGTGGCAGGATGAGGGGGGCGTACTTTTGGCGACCCTACGTTACCAATGTGTTTTGCTGAACCTGGAACATGTTTTTGCATATTTGCACATCTGCTTCCTTAGTCCTTTTAAGAAATGTTGTGTGAGAACTGGGTATACCCTGATCGTGGGTTAGGCAGCCCAAGAGAGAGTCGTTTTATTTTTCTTTTGTTTGAGATTTTGAGAATTGGGAAGTTCCAATATTGCAATAACTCTGGTGTACATTCTGATTGCTAAATTCATTTGCTTGTAAATTAAATTTTGTTTCTAAATATCCATTATTAATTTGTCTTCTACTTTTATTTTTATTTTTATTTATTTTTTGTGCCGTGCCCACGGGCACGAGCAATTTGTGTTTATAGGTAAATGTATTGAATTGCAAATGCATAGCAAGCTTCTTTTTTTTTTTCTTTTTTTTTTTTTTCAGTTTCTTTCAGAATTGTCATCATTCTAAATAGTGATTAAAAAAAGTTTTTTTTTTTCAAATTTCTTTTTTCAGAATTGTCACCAAATTTGTCACGGTTCAGAGCGGTGACCAAATTTGTCAAGATTCCGTGCAGTGACAAAATTTGTCACGGTTTAGAGAGGTGACCAATTTGTCACGGTCCGTAGCGGTGACAAATTTCATATTTTGTCACGGTCCGAAGCGGTGACGAATTTCATATTTTGTCACAATCCAAACCCCTTTTAGGGGTACGAATTGTAACGGTCCAAACCACAATTGTCATGGTTACGAGTGGTGACAAAATTTTTTGTCACCCCCCAAACTGTCACGGTCGAGCAGTGACAAAGGCTCGTTGTCACCGCTCCGAGCAGTGACAAACCAGCCATTCTGGTGCAGTATTCAGAAACCTCTAATGAATTCTATCAAAAGTGGTCTTAAACATGAGCTGGATTAAAACCCTTTTACCGTATGTTAGATACATGTCTTAGGGAACTTCTCCAAAAAGTAGAATCTCTTTATCATTTTTGAAGTTTGAGAAATAAAGGTTTTGGGAACAGTGGATCAGGACTGTCCACTGTTCTTGTAAAAATAATAATTAATTCTACAAAAATCATGTGAAGCTCTATTTGGTGTCAAAAGAAAGCTATTTCACTATAGTTTACGAAAACATAATCCCATGGACATGTCATGACCTTAAGGTTTCTGAAAAGTTGTTTTAAACAGACTCTATTTTTTTGGAAATTTGGTATCATTTGACAAAGGAATGTAAAGTACAATAAAAGCATAATAGAAATTCATGAATCATATTAATCAAGTTGATCTAATCTTTTGATCTCTCATCCAATTATCTTAGATGATTTTTAAACCAAGTTTTATTCATCAATTGTTGTTGAGTGATCAAGGTATGACCATTTTGTATACATAATCATAATTGTAGTTAAATCTAGAAAATTCCAGAATAGTCGTATCAACTTCAAATGCTTAAAAAACGATCTTAACTCGATCCTATGCTCACGATTTTACATCGGCATATAGATACATGAGTTATGAATCATCCCCAAAAAGTGAAACATCAATAACTATTATAGATTTTCTAAAATTCAAGCACAAAGATACTATGGTCAAATCTGTCAACCGATTTCTCAACAATTTCTAAAAATAGTATATGAATCCTAGAAGTTCTCAAAACGGACCGGATGAAAGCTAATTTATCAAAGTTTACCTAGAAAATTTGAAATCCATCAAACTATGGGTTTTAATGGACCAAATCTCATGGACAAGACCAATCTGTTTTGCTGAATTTTGACTAATTCATTTTAAAGTGTGAAGAAAACATCTTAGGTGTTGGTTGAAGCTTATTTGAGAGATCAAATTCATAGATCTATTTGACTATCATGATTTCCAATCAATTTAGCCCTCAAGTTCTATGAAGAACTTTAGATTATGGATCAAAGGGACTTACAAATATCCTATTGGAGATGAATTTCAATAGGAATTCTAGGTAATAGAAATAATCAAGAGATGGGTATGAACATAGGAATCATCCCTCTCATGGATCATACCTCTAAACCATCATAGAATTCAAAATTGATACATATATATAATCGTGTATGCATGAATCTAAAATTAGAGTAGAAAAAGGAAGTCAAAATTTAAAATAAAAATGAAAAATAAACTCTAATTATGAATTATCAATAAAAATCAAAAGAGATTTGGATCTAGCTATGTGAGTGTGTGAAGAACAAGAGATGAAGAATGAATCTAAAATTAGAGTAGAAAAAGGAAGTCAAAATTTTAAATAAAAGTGAAAAATAAACTCTAATTATGAATTATCAATAAAAATCAAAAGAGATTTGGATCTAGCTATGTGAGTGTGTGAAGAACAAGAGATGAAGAAGATGAGTGTTCTAACAAGTAAAATAAAACTAAGCTACATCCAAATCTTATAGATCTATATATATAAACTAGGAATTGGGGATGAATTATAGTGTTCACCTCTTAGAGGAATCTCAATTTTGCAATCAAAGTTGATTTGAAGATCTTCTTCTTTAAGTGTTCTTCAAATGTTCTTCAAGCATTCATCCATGGAAGTTGAGGGAGACAATTGGTGTTAAAATTATCTAATCAATTATCTTGAGATTAGTTTAGGAAATTCTAATTCATAATTCACTTCTACTCTCTTGAAATCTCTCTTGAATTCTAAGTATATTCCTCTATATCTTCTATATTCTCTTGTATGATCTTGTGTGTACTCTCTTATCGATCTCTTCTATCCCAAAGATGATCTCATATAGATCTATATTTATAGTTTTGAAGACTTAGCTCTTAAGTTATAGGGTTAACAAGATTTTCAGAGAGCAGAAAATGGTTAAAATGGCCATTTCGGTGTCTAAACGCAATTTCCAGGCAATTTCCTCGCAGTGGGAGCCTTCTAGAAGGGTCTGGAACTAGGAAAATGCGATGGAGAACACATATTGTAGTTGGAAGTTTTGGTGGGACCTGCCACCCCCTTACCCAAAATCGCCACTTGCTATTTTGGTTCCCCTGGTTGCCCTTAAGCCCTGCTTCAAAAATTATGTGGACTGCTTTTCCAGATTTTTGTAAAAATGTTTTTTGGAGTCCGAAATTGTCCGTTGTCATACCGTTGGAAAGCTGTCGGGTTGAATTTCAGTATAAAAATATTTTAGGAGATTTTAAAATGAGAATTGAAGTTCAATTGAAGCCCGGAAGTCCTCCAGAACTTTCGTCGTCTTTATGAAATCAAACGACGTCTTTTCCAAAATAACTTTCAAATGTGCGTCGATTTCGAACTTTTTTTAAAAATTAAATCTTTGGATACCTAGAATACTGCATTTTAGAACACTTAATGTTCATATAACTCTGAGTGAATATGAATTTTGAGAGATGATTTTGACAAAACTGGGATTTATGCATGGAAAAGGGCTTTTCTGAGCTTGAAGTCACTTTTCGAAGTTTGATCTTTCAATTATGTGGAATTCAGTACCTTCCATGGGGTACTTTTCATCATTGAATCCTCCAAGACGTTGTCCACCCTAAATCCTATCAGTGTGGTCAAAATTGGGTGTCTACAGTTTGCCCCTCTTTGGCAGAGCTTGTTGTGAATAACATGAACTGCAAGTGAGTGCCAAAGCTTTGAAGGCACCGAATAACCATACTGAGAGGTTTTAGGAAAAACAAAAATCAAGAAATTCAAAATCAGAGAAAATTAAGAAATTACAGATGCAAGAATGCAATGCAATGCTGGGTAAAGGCTACTAATTCAAAGCTGTTGCTGGTCGTGCTCCGCTGGAGCTGCCTACGTATCCTTTCTAGGAATCAGACCAGGGTGTAGTTCAAGCGCGCAAGGAGACAAAGAACTCACAAACAATAATATGGATGAAATGCTTCTATCCTAAGATGCTGATGCAGTATGAAAACGTGAATGTGCAAGTGATGGAGGAATCGTCCTAAAGGGTTCCCTAGATGTAAAATCTAATGCGAGAGATGCAACATCTCACTCTCACAGTCGAATATTTCTAAAGAGAAGCCTGATATATGTATCTTAGATGATTCTCAGAGCTTTATCAGAGTTTTTCTTCTGAGCTTGAGATTTGTAGGTGTCATCTATATCTTGAATGACTTTAAAAGAGCAGAGTTTCTTGGATGAATTCTGAAAACAAATTCGTACAATTTGTAAAAAAATGACTGATGTAGAGTCCTTCTACTGGGGATGGTTGCTGATTTAGAGTCCTAACCCCTGGACGATCGTTGATGGAGCGTCCTTCTGTTGGGGACAATTGCTGATGTAGAGTCCTTCTGCTAGGGATAATTGTTGATGTAGAGTCCTTCTGTTGAGGATGATTGCGGATTTAGAGTCCTTCTGCTGGGGATGATTTCTTAAAACAGGTCCTTCTGTGGAAAAATCTTCTGTTCTTCTACAATAGGTCCTTCTACTGGGGACAAATCTTATATAACAGGTCTGGAAACAAATCTTCTAAAATAGGTCTCTCTGCCAGAGATAAATCTTCTATTCTTCTGAAACATGCCCTTCTTCTGAGGATAAATCTTCTATTTTGATGCATGAATTCTGAGCGATACACGGATTTTGAGAGAAACCCTACATTCTGGAGGCAACCGTGATACACGATGCTGAGAGATACACGATTCTGAGAGATACCCTTTTTTTGAGAGCAACCCATGGATACACGATGATGAAAGATACACGATTCTGAGAGATACCCTTTTTTTAGAGCAACCCACGGATACACGGCGCTGAGAGATACTCGATTCTGAGAGATACCCTTCTTCTGAGAGCAACCCATGGATACACGACGCTGAGCGATACGCGATTCTGAGAGATACCCTTCTTCTAAGAGCAACCCATGGATACACGATGCTGAGAGATACATGATTCTAAGAGATACTCTTCTTTTGAGAGCAACCCATGGATACACGATGCCGGGAGATAATCTTCTTCTGAGAGCAACCTACGGATACATGATGCTGTAAGATATATAATCCTGAGAATTCCCTGCTGGGGAGATTCTACGATTCTGATTTCACGAATTTGCTATAATAGACCTTGCTTCTGGAGGTAGTTCCTGATGATATCCAAAAATTCTCTGCTTGGGGAGGTATCTGAAGTGGAAGGCTCATATTCTGGAGACCCTGTTGATACATTCTGAGACTCATATTGGTGCTTCAAGCAGCTCAAACTTTCTTGCGATATGTCGGGTTTATTTTGATCCTATTCTGAATTTTGATTCATCTTCTGCAAATCCTTTCTAGATGTAATTCTCGAGCGATAGAAGACCCAAATTTCCAACACACAATCAACCCAACTCTACGGGAGTTCGCTGAAAATTAATAATTCTTGTCTTATTTTCAAGTTGAGGTGTCCTCGATTCTTCATTTTTGGGGACTTCTCTTTTATTCTGAATGATTTTCAACCAAAATCCAAATTCCCAAGGGTCCTTTAGACCAATTCCAACAATTTTAAAGCACTCTAAAGGCTTATATATCAAAATTGGACCAATCCTAGGTCATATCAACATTTTCGGGTGTCAAAACGCAAATATAGAGCAAAATAGGGAAATGGCAGGGACTGAACAGTAGATGGCGGTTCCCCACACCCTCTTGGGAACCGCCAGACACAAGATTGGGGTTTTGAACCCATTTTCTTCTTTATTCATCATTTATCTTTTCTCCAATGCATCACCTCTTTACTCTAAGGTGTTTAAATCTTGCAATTTCTTGATGTTTTGAGTGATTTCTTGCATCAAAACCTATAAAATAAACCTTGTTGATTTCATCAACTTCTCACTATTCTAGGGGATTCAAGTGCCAAGGGTTTCACTATTCATTATCTTCAATTTCTCATCTTCAAGCTTCAAGCATCAACAACCATGAGTTCCCATGGACAAGGTGAGAGTTCTAGAACACGTAGAAGCCAATTTCAAGCTAGTGAAGCTTCATCAACTCAAACCATGGAGTATCCAACCATGAAGATGCCACAAAATCATATCTCTGAGAGGGCCTTTAGTCAAGAGATAACCCATTCTTTCAATTTTGCACTATTTTCTTTGCGTCATGTATATGTGCTTTCAAAATTCTTGCAAATACTTAGGAATCATCCTTCAATTTTCTTCTAGAATGTGGTTGGGCATCTTAGAGGTCATGGTAGCCACGAAAAATTCATTGAATGGTTTAATGAATTGTCAAAATCACACCCCCAAGTAGTAGCCAACATAAAACAAGCGGTATGATTATGAAATTTCACAATATTTAATCTCTGGAATATGTCAATTCTAGCTTGCATTTCATGTTACGCCCCCTACGTAGCATAAATATGGAAATCATTTAATTTTCTTTATGGACCCGTAGGTCGCGACAGTTTGAAGGATCAATTCCGTCCCAAACGTCGAATAACATAAAACCATGATCAGAGTAAAGCAATCAAGACTTACAAATATTTGTCTAACTTATTATATATCACTTCTCTGGGTCAGCTAAGGCACAAACCGCCTTAAAACAAAATAATATCTATTATCTATTACAGTCATCCTTATTACAGAATTCAGTTTACAACTTAAAACAAATAAAAGCAAATTCTCTTTTCAGCAGGGATTCTCAGTTTGCGTAGTAGTATGGTCCAGCAATATCATAACCTGAAAAGCCTAGACACGAATGTGCAGGACGCATCAATGTCATCAGCTTCAAGAAGCTGGTGAGTATTAAAACATAACTTTGAATGTAACACATACTCATTTACCATTTTCTAATTCCCATTTAATTCAACAAGTTTACATTAAAGTAAGGAGTTCATTTTTAGAAAACAACCACAATATCATTTGAAAGCTTTAATTCACATATATGTAACCGTGTATGAAAAACAATGCACCCTCTCATCTTACCGACTCTTTTCTCTCGACAAACACAACAACCCACTATCTGACGCTAGTATCCTTGTAATACTCCGATAACCACACTTTAGCACAGGGGTGCCAGGGAATGTCCAGTTTGCCTCACACTTTGGTCTGGGGTACTAGGGAGTGTCCAATGCCTCACACTTTAGTACCTAATCCGCCTCGCAAATACCGGCGGTAACCTCACGCAGTATCCAGACTCGGGTACTAGGGAGTGTCCGTAGGCCACACTTTAGCACTACCATGGGTGCTGGGAATGTCCAAGTTTAGCGTCACACACTTTAAAGCTACCATGGGCGTCAGGGAGTGTCCAGTTTTTGCCACCGTCGCATTACTCTTTTCAGTACTGACCAACAGTCACACTCACCCTGCATGTACAACTGACTCCACATGTATGTCATGAAACTTTAACATAACGTAAATCACTTAAATATAGAAACAGCGTGCGTACGGGGATTAATAAGTCATAATACAATGTTCTAATCATCCAACATACCCAAGTAGGATTTTGTTTTAGTAAATTTCCCAAACAGAGCTTTAAAAGTCCACAAGCTAACAACCAAACAGTTCCATAACATGAAATAAGCAAAAACTAGAAACTGTCAGAAGTCGCGTGCGCGAGCCGCTCGTGCGATATGCCCAATTTTTGTTTTCTTATTAAAACCTTTTCTATCTACCTGAGTTCACGGAGATCGCTCGCACGATTCGCTCGCGCGGTCCGCTCGCGCGATATGTCTAATTTTCATTTTTCTTATTGAGAACTTTTCTATTTGCCTGAAACCACACTGTTCGCGCGCGTGATATGTCTAATTTTCATTTTTCAGGCAGTGTCTTCATCTTCCTCTTTGAAATTCCCTTATTTTAGTTTTAAGGGGTCTTTTTGACCCATTTTGCAAACTGTAACTATATATGTTATACAATATATGAATCTCTTCGTTTTTCGACGAGGATTAAGAATCCACTACCAATTTAACATGAATCAAACCGTGTTCCTCTAATTTTATGAAAAATTAAAAGATGTCAAAATTTGATTTCTTATATACTTTTTCATATGAACAAATTAGACTCTAATACTTTAAACATAACATCTAGGGCATGTAATCTTCCATATATATCTATAAAAACAGATTTTGGTTGAGTTTGAAAAGTTATGATCCTTCAACCTATGGAACTCCAATCATAAATTCATAAATGGTGATCACAATTTAAGCTACACAAAACAGTAAATACAATATGAATTACATTTTAAGTGAGTTGATAATACTCACTGAGATTTAGATAGAAGAGATTGTTGAGAAAGGAAACCAAGTGAAGAAGTTCAAACCCAAGTTTTGGCTATGGGGATTAAGAGCTCTTCTTCTACAAAATATGCTAGTGAAATTCCCTGTGCTTCTCTCTAATCTCTTTGTGTATTACTAGATTAGGTGTGTGTAATGAAAGAGAGTGAAGTGTATATATAGAAACCAATAGAGAGAACTTGGGCTCCAAGTCTCTTAACATATACTCTACAAATTGAGTTTAGTTTTCCAATTATATAAATTGTGAACTAAACACATACATAGATATGTACGTAAATGATCTTACCCAATCTGAAGAGGTGCTCTAGACTAATAAGGGTCAAAATTATTTGTTTGGGTAGTATAGCTTATGGCCTTAGGATTAAGCACACACCAAAAGCATTCCCAAACAAGCCCAACCCAATGATTACATGCCATAAATGGAAAAGTATGTGTCACATCTTGATTGGTAGAGTTTTCCAAACTGTGGGAGATCAACGCGGCGCAGACAGTTTTGCACATAAACTGGTATTTTCGCGCCGCGATGGTCACCACAAAAATACAAAAAATTTCTTTTAATGTAAGAAATGATTTTCCGGTTTTATAACAATACTGTTTGAGTTATAAGAAAATGCTTCCACCGTTTTGAAATACTGATTTGAAATCCAACACATGTATTACTAAATTTTATAAAATCGTAGTTTGACCCCAAAAGAATTTCAATGTACAACAAAATAGGCTATAAGATTATAAAACATGACCATTAAAATAAAATGGACATAGATAATACAAATTGAATTTAAATATGGAAATAAAATTAAAATTAATTAATGAAATGTAGGTTGTAACACCCTTCCTCCCTTAAACAGGATTTCATCTCTGAAATCTAGACTAACTAGTCATGAAACAACTCCGGGTAGTTTTTCCTCATCTCAGCTTCAACTTCCCACGAGGCTTCGTTATCGTCATGGTGATTCCACTTAACTTTCACCAACGTAATGTCCTTGTTTCTCAACCTCTTGATACTCTGATCTAGCATCTTCACGGGTCTCTCCCTGTAAGAAACATTATGACTCGTGTCAATATCGTCATAAGTAACCACGTGCGAGGGATCTCGTATGTACTTTCTCAGCATACTTACATGAAATACATTATGAACCCCAGACATCTTCGGTGGTAGTGCCAGTCGATATGCCACTTTCCCAACACGTTCCAAAATCTCGAACGGTTCGATGAAATGCGAAGCTAATTTCCCTATCTTGAGACCGAAGCGTACTACTCCTCGGGTCGGTGAAACCTTCAGAAGTACGAGATCTCTGACCCTAAACTCCAAATCTTTTCGGTGTCGATTGGCATAACTCTTATACCGGCTTTGAGCAGTTCTCATCATTTCCTTGACCAAAGAAATCTTTTCGTTATTTTCTCTAACCAAATCTGGTGCCAACAATTCTGTGTCTCCCACCTCTGCCCAACACAACGGAGAACGACATGGTCATCCGTACAATGCTTCGAACGGAGCCATCCCGATACTCGTGTGATAACCGTTGTTATAGGCAAACTCGACCAAAGGTAAGTGTGTCTCCCAAGATTCTTCAAAATCAATAACACAAGCCCTAAGCATATCTTCCATGATCTGATTAACATGCTCAGTTTTCCCATCTGTCTGAGGGTGGAAAGCAGTACTCATCTTGAGTGAGGTTCCCATAGCTTCTTGCAGACTTTCCAAAATCCAGAAGTAAAATGCGCGTCACGGTCTGACACAATTGACACAGGTGCACCGTGAAGTCGTACAACTTGTTGTATATGTATTCGACTCATCTTCTCTACCGGGTATGTCATATTATAAGCAATGAAATGAGTAGACTTCATCAATCGATCCACAATTACCCAAATGGCGTCATGAATCTGCTGCGATCGAGGCAATCCTACTACAAAATCCATGGTTATGTGCTTCCACTTCCAACTTGGGACAGGTAGCGGTTGCAAAAATTTTGAAGGTCTTTGATGTTCAGCTTTAACTTGTTGACATGTGAAACACCTGGATACAAATTCGGCCACATCCTTCTTCATACCTTCCCACCAGAAATTTCTTTTCAAATCCTTGTACATTTTCGTTCCTCCTGGGTGAACTGTATATCTTGACTTATGTGCTTCTTCCAGGATATCCTTTCTTAAATTCCCACAGTCTGGTACACATAATCTGCCTCTGCATCGATACCCTTCGTCACTTCCTACCTTCCATTCTGTCGGATCTTTCTCTGACATCTTCACAACCAATGCTTGAAACTTCTCATCTTCTTTCTGAGTTCCAATAATACGGTCGATAAGAACAGGCTGTAGGATAAGACATCTGAAAAGTTATCCTTCTCCTTCTTCGGCACTCTGTACATCGAACTCCGCCAACGTCTCCAATGCTCGCCATTCTCTAACCATTAAGGAGGCGATCGTCTCACGAATCTGCCGACTCAAAGCATCAGCGACCACATTAGCTTTACCGGGGTGGTACTCTAACGTAAAGTCATAATCTTTGATCAGCTACATCCATCTGCGTTGTCTCATGTTCAACTCCTTCTGTGTGAACAAATATTTCAGACTCTTGTGATCGGAGAACAAATCGAACTTCTCACCGTAGAGATAATGTCTCCAAATCTTGAGTGCGAATACCACTACCACCAATTCCAAATCATGAATGGGGTAGTTTAACTCATTCGGCTTCAATTGTCTAGATCCATAGGCGATAACTCTACCATCTTGCATAAGTACACACCCTAGTCCTTGATATGACGTGTCACTAAAGATAGTGAACTTCTCATCAGGCTTGGGTATTGCTAGTACCGGTGCAATAGTGAGTCTCTCTTTCAATTCTAGAAAGGCGCGTTCATGTTTCTCTGTCCACTCGAATTTCAAATTCTTCTTTGTCAATCTAGTCAATGGTTAAGCTATTTTAGAAAACCCTTCAACAAATCTTCGGTAATAGCCTGCGAGTCCTAGAAAACTCCTAACCTCTATAGGGTCGCTAAGCCTAACCCAGTTTGACACAACGTCTGTCTTGGACGAATGCACAGAAATTCTTTGAGATGACACCTTGTGTCCCAAAAATTTCACTTCTTGTAACCAGAACTCACACTTACTGAACTTGGCATACAAATGGTGGTCCTTAAGTGTATGCATCGCAATCCGTAGGTGTTGTTCGTGTTCTTCTGCTGACTTAGAATAGATCAAAATATCATCAATGAAGACGATGACAAACTGATCCAAATAAGGCTTGAACATTCTGTTCATCAAATCCATAAACATTGAGGGGCATTCGTCATTCCAAATGGCATTACCAAAAATTCATAGTGACCATATCGGGTTCTGAATACAGTCTTAGGTATATCATCCTTCCGTACCCTCAACTGATGATATACCGACCTTAGGTCTATTTTGAAAAATGTCGTAGCTCCTTGTAGTTGATCAAATAAGTCGTCGATCCGGGGTAAGGGATACTTATTCTTGATAGTCACTCGGTTCAATTCTTTGTAATCGATACGCAACTGAAGTGTTCTGTCCTTCTTCTTCACAAACAACACCGGTGCTCCCCAAGGCGATGTACTTGGACGTACAAAACCTAGGTTCTCGAGCTCTAGAACTTGTTCCTTCAATTCCAACAGTTCGGTGGGGGCCATTCTGTAGGGAACCTTAGTGATCGGAACAGTACCCGGTACAAGCTCAATATAGAACTCTATACTTCTCTCGGGTGGTAGACCAGAAATGTCTTAAAATACTTCTTCGAAGTCCTTGACTATAGGTATAGACAACACTGTCACTTCTGTACTGACGACTTCGATGTTTGCTAAGCATCTTGTGAGGTACATATCTCCCAAAGGGTTACATTGAAAATCAAAAGGTTGATTCTCGTTGTCAGGGAATGTAATTCTCTTCCTCGCACAATCCAGCTTCGCTTGATTTTGAGAGAGCCAATCCATTCCTAGGATTATGTCGAACTCCTTCATTGATAGGACAATTAGCCTTGCAGGGATTTCACGGTCTCCTAGCCGTAAAGGATAATCCTTGAACACGTGTCCTAATCTGATTGCAGCTCCTAATGGTGAAGTAGCCCTCAAAGCTTTCTCTAAACGATGAGGTAAGATACCCAATCTCCGAATTATATTAACAGATATGAACGAAAGAGCAGCACAAAACTTTAACTTGGGAGTTAAACAAAGTCAAAGTACCTTCCACTGCTTGCTGATCAGGTTGAGCTTCTCCATAATCTCCTTCATCATAAATAGTTTTGTCATATCCAGCAGCATCTGGGATAATAGCATTCAAGCGAGTCTGATCCTGTTGACCATACGTCACTTGCTTAGGAGCAGTACAGAACTTGCTGATGTGACCTGGTTCGCCACAGTTGTAGGAGACTATGCCTCGCTAAGCAGCACGCCTTGGTGCCTTGCAATCTTGAGCCAGATGACCGAGGTTGCCATAGTTGAAACATTTCCCAGTGCTACTTCCTTCAACAACTCGAGGTTGAGTCGGATAGGTGATAGCTTGGGTCTTCTTACTTCCGTCAAAATTCCTCTTCTGCCCTTGGGTACGATTCATTGGTGGTCTATTCTCAAAATTACCCATCTGAGGCGGCCGGAATTCGAATTGCTTCTGATTCACTCGAGCATCTTCTTCTAAATCAGTGGCCAGGCCGACTAGTCCTTCTAAAGACTTATCTAGGTAGCCGAGAGTCAGGCGACGAATCTGCGGTGTCAGCCCTTGGTTATACTTACGGATCCTCTTTTCTTCGGTATCAACCATGTGAGTGGCAAACCGAGATAGCCTCTCGAACTGAGTAGTGTACTCTTGTACCGACTTAGTCCCCTGAGTCAAATCCATGAATTCTTTCTCGCTTCTGTGCCTTTCTGTAGCCGAGAAATACTTTTCCAAAAACCTTCCCTTAAATGCAGTCCATGTCATTCCCGTCGCAGCTTCATTCCCGATGGTAGCTGTGACTGAATCCCACCAATTTGCGGCAGCATCAGTCAATTGGAATGTAGTTAACCTTCTCTTGTCCATCTCATTGCACTAGACAGTCTCGAACATGCGGTCCATCTGTCTTAACCACTGTTCCGCTTTCCATGGTTCCGCAGTACCTGCAAACTGCTCGGGCCTTAGCGCATGGAATCTCTCCAGCAACTTATCTCCAGCCTGATGTTCTTGTCGATTGTCATTCGTATTACTGATTCTTTCCAAATGTCTGAAAAATGCTTCAAACATCTCCGTAGGATCGGCAACCTCAGGTGCTCCCTCGATCAAATTCCTCTCCCTCCTGGGTCTCCCAGCCATTCTATGCATGATAGTGATAGGGGAATGAGGAACATGCATGAAGCAGTAGTATAAAGTAATTTAAATGATGACAACATTCAAAAGAGCATATTTTACATATAAATTCTCGATCAAGTTGATACAAAAAGCATGTATGATCAGGTCAAAGCCTACCCTATCTATATGGGTTAGGACGCATATGTCCATGCAAGAGTTAATGTTACAAAAATTGGGTTATTGCTCTATACTCAAATGCATATAAGAACAGTTGCAAAAAGAGACAGAGCTAATAGTCAAAAGTAGTTAATATGTACAAAATCATATCTAGAATGTCAATCGTCTCCATAAGCAGCTATCAGGAGATCTAGTGAGTCGACGGGGCAAAATCGCTGAACAAGGAACGGGCCTACCAAATCAAAATCAAAGCTCTGAGAGGTCAACGAGGAAGCAGGCACTGGGGAAACTGCCTCAACTGGCACTTCCTTAAGAAGAACTAGCTTAAGTGCTAGCTCCTCCTCGAGCTCAGCGGCGAGGTCATCTAGACCTATGCCATCCTTTACATTTTCCCCACCTACTGGAACAAAATGAACAGCCTCAGCATCGTCCTCGGCAATGGGAACCACTGGTGGAGGCATCTCTAGCTGTGCGAGATGAGCATGCACAACCTGGATCTCAAAGGGAAAATAGAGGGCATCAATATCAACTAGTCTTAGAATCTCAACTAGAACTAAACACTGAGCCTCCGCGAAATAGCGTATCTCAAGGCGAATACGTGTCAAATCAACTATCCCCACCACGTGAACTTGGTGCCACAGATCTGATACTATAGTCGTCGTGGCCAACTGCTCAATGGCGGTGTGATATAAATCAGGAAAACAGGGACTACTGCCCCGGGAGTCACCAAATGTCCTCCAAACCCATCTGGTACGTAGAGCGACTGAGCTGGGTCCATACCTAATAAAAAGGTACTACCTTAAATCAGGAAAGAGATAATCTTAGGCGTTTGGGTTCTGAGTCTATCCTCCCTGTCGTATCATCGGGTATGTGAAGCTTAAGCTAACAGATCATGGAATTGGATCTGAACTGGTAAACCTTAACCTGGCTAAACTGTCTTGAGATAGATAAACAACCTAGATCTGATACCACTTAATCCTGTCACGCCCCGACGTAGCATAAATTTGGAAAGCATTTAATTTCCTTTATGGACCCGTAGGTCGCGACAATTTGAAGGATCGATTCCGTCCCAAACGTCGAACAACATAAAACCATAATCAGAGTAAAGCAATCAAGACTTACAAATATTTTTCTAACTTATTACATATCACTTCTCTGGGTCAGCTAAGGCACAAGCCACCTTAAAACAAAACAATATCTATTATCTATTACAGTCATCCTTATTACAGAATTCAGTTTATAACTTAAAACATATAAAAGCAAATTCTCTTTTCAGCAGGGATTCTTAGTTTGCATAGTCGTATGGTCCAGCAATATCATAACCTGAAAAGCCTAGACACGAATGTCCAGGACGCATAAACGTCGTCAGTTTCAAGAAGCTGGTGAGTATTAAAACATAACCTTGAATGTAACACATACTCATTTACCATTTTCCAATTCCCATTTAATTCAACAAGTTTACATTAAAGTAAGGAGTTTATTTCTAGAAAACAACTACAATATCATTTGAAAGCTTTAATTCGCATATATGTGACCGTGTATGAAAAACAATGCACCCTCTCATCTTACAGACTCTTTTCTCTCGACAAACACAAAAACCCACTATCTCACACTAGTATCCTTGTAATACTCCGATAGCCACACTTTAGCATAGGGGTGCCAGGGAATGTCCAGTTTGCCTCACACTTTGGTCCGGGGTACTAGGGAATGTCCAATACCTCACACTTTAGTAACTAATTTGCCTCGCAAATACCAGAGGTAACCTCACGCAGTATCCAGACTCGGGTACCAGGGAGTGTCCGTAGGCCACACTTTAGCACTACCATGGGTGCCAGGGAATGTCTAAGTTCGGCGTCACACACTTTAATGCTACCATGGGCGTCAGGGAGTGTCCATTTTTGCCACCGTTGCATTACAAGATACCCTAGCCGCAATCTCAACCCACAACACAATCTCAAACCACGACATAATCTCAACCACACACTTTGTACCACCCTGATCATTACTCTTTTCCATACTGACCAACATTCACACTCACCATGCATGTACAACTGACTCCACATGTATGTCATGAAACTTTAAACATAACGTAAATCACTGAAATATATAAACATCGTGCGTACGGGGATTGATAAGTCATAATACAACGTTCTAATCATCTAACATACCCAAATAGGATTCTGTTTTAGTAAATTTCCTAAATAGAGCTTTAAAAGTCCACAAGTTAACAACCAAACAGTTCCATAACATGACATAAGCAAAAACTAAAAACTGTCAGAAGTCGCTCGCGCGATATGCCCAATTTTCGTTTTCTTATTAAAACCTTTTCTGTCTGCCTGAGTTCACGGAGATCGCGCGTGCGGATCGCTTGTGTGATTCACTCGCGCGGTCCGCTCGCGCGATCTGCCTAATTTTCATTTTTCTTATTGAGAACTTTTCTATCTGCCTGAAACAACAAGGTTCGCGCGCGCGGGTCGCTCGCGCGATCGTGCGCACGAGTTCAGGCAGTGTCTTCGTCTTCCTCACTAAACTTCCCCTGCTTTAGTTTTAAGGGGTCTTTTTGACCCATTTCGCAAACTGTAACTATATATGTCATACAATATATGAATCTCTTCGTTTTTTGACAAGGATTAAGAATTCACTACCAATTTAACATAAATCAAACCGTGCTCCTCTAATTTTATGAAAAACTAAAAGATGTCAAAATTTGATTTCTTATATACTTTTTCATATGAACAAATTAGACTCTAATACTTTAAACATAACATCTAGGGCATGTAATTTTCCATATTCTATAAAAATAGATTTTGGTTGAGTTTGAAAAGTTATGATTCTTCAACCTATGGAACTCCAATCGTAAATTCATAAATGGTGATCACAATTTAAGCTACACAAAACAGTAAATACAATATGAATTACATTTTAAGTGAGTTGATAATACTCACTGAGATATAGATAGAAGAGAATGTTGAGAAAGGAAACCAAGTGAAGAAGTTCAAACCCAAGTTTTGGCTATGGGGATTAAGAGCTCTTCTTCTACAAAATATGCAAGTGAAATTCCCTGTGCTTCTCTCTAATCTCTTTGTGTATTACCAGATTAGGTGTGTGTAATGAAAGAGAGTGAAGTGTATATATAGAAATCAATAGAGAGAACTTGGGCTCCAAGTCCCTTAACATATACTCTACAAATTGAGTTTAGTTTTCCAATTATATAAACTATGAACTAAACACATATATAGATACATACGTAAATGATCTTACCCAATCTGAAGAGGTGCTCTAGACTAATAGGGGTCAAAATAATTTGTTTGGGTAGTATAGCTTATGGCCTTAGGAATAAGCACACACCAAAAGCATTCCCAAACAAACCCAACCCAATGATTACATGCCATAAATGGAAAAGTATCTGTCACATCTTGATTGGTGGAGTTTTCCAAACTGTGGGAGATCAACGCGGCGCGGACAGTTTTGCACATAAACTGGTATTTTCGCGCCGCGGTGGTCACCACAAAAATACAGAAAATTTCTTTTAATGTAAGAAATGATTTTATGGTTTTATAACAATGCTGTTTGAGTTAAAAGAAAATATTTTCACCGTTTTGAAATACTAATTTGAAATCCAACACAGGTATTACTAAATTTTATAAAATCGTAGTTTGACCCCCAAAAGAATTTCAATGTACAACAAAATAGGCCATAAGATTATAAAACATGACCATTGAAATAAAAGGGACACAGATAATACAAATTGAATTTAATTATGGAAATGAAATTAAAATTAATTAATGAAATTCAGGTTGTTACATTTCAACTATGATTAAAATTCATAAAATTGTGGTCGATCTAGGCATGCGTATTATCTTGTGAAAATTTCATAAGATTTGTTCCTTGAAGTGTGTAAAATCTGGTTTACATTTCAAGACTAATCAACTTCTCAAAAACATGAAGATGTTCAGACAAAACATTTCGAATAGGTCTAACTCACATTCCAATCATTTCAAAGGAAATAACACTTATTTGGGTATCTTTTTCAGGTGGCAGAAAAATGAACTTGAAGTATATGAGATGCAATCCTACTCCATTTTATTAGGAGGTGGTTTAGAACCACAACAAAAATAACGCCTGAACATATCAAAATTGCACTTCACAAAAGCTGTCAAAGGGAAGAAAGGAAATGATATTGAAGACATTGCACGACTTCTTTGCCTTCTTCTGCATGTCTACTTCCTATTCCCAACTACTGGAACAAGAATTAAATGGGGATTCAACAAACATGAAGATATAAAGGAAATGAGGGAGTATGCTTGCTCGGAAGCTATTTTTAGAACCCTCATCCACTCATGGGCTGTTTGATGCTTCTATAATATTGGTTGGCTGAACACACAATAATCCTAAATTCATCTTCCAAAAAGCCCAAAAAGAAAGCCCGAAGATTAGTCCCACGATTCTTGAACTCGAATTTGCTAAAACTGAACTGGCAATTAAAGGACAGACACTTATCAAACCTTAAAGAGGATGAGGTAAGTAAAACAAACAAATAAATGTTTTTAGGCACAAATTTTGATAAATTTCAAAACCTTTTCATTTGGTCACTTACTTCTCCTCAGTGTCCTCCTTAGGTTAAAGAAGCAGAACTACAAGTGACAATGCTTGAGGACTTCGCGTTAAATTTTTTCCGAGTTCATAACTATCCCAGAAACATCTGATGAAGACACAGAAGTAGAAGGGAGTGATGAACATACTATGGATGAAGATTCATCATTTGACTCTGAACACCAATCCGGCTATGCTATCCATCTGGGATTGTGAAAAAATCCTCTAATGTTGAGAGCGATCCAGAGAGAACTAACAGTGACACACGTTCGATCGAGATTGAAGGGTCTCAGGAAGAAACTCACCATGACCTCCATATGATGGATGCTTCATACACTCAATCACCTTTAGAATCTGTACCATAAACCCCTATACCCAGATCAGGTATGTCGTGAGGAGTTTCAACAAAATAACTGCGTCTTTTCACCCGGAGAGACTAATACAGGGTTCAAGAGCCAAGGAACTGAAAAAGAAAAATGAAGAGCTCTAGCAAAGGATTGAAGCATATGACAAACAACAAATGGAACAAGAGAGAAACAGAGTTGAAACGAAAAATGATTGAAGAACTTTGTTGCAGAATCAAAAACTCAACCATAAAAACTCCTAAATTGCAATTGTCTGTAGCTGTGAAATCTTTCCATATCACATAGACAACAAGCTGAAGGGCACTAATGTCTGAAAATTTTGGCATTTAAAACCAAAAGGATCGCTCATAACAGAATCCTTGAAATGGAGGACTTCTGACCAAGAATTTTTTTCCTTGTGTCCTATAACCAAATAGTTCTCCTGATTAGGGATTTAATACCAAATTTCTAAAATGATAATTGATTTTCCACCTTTTTGGCCATCTATTATTTACAACTTTTGAAAACTTTAGTTATCGACAATCGATCACATATGAAAAGACCATACTACCCTGTTGCAAACAATTATTATTTAACTATAAATAATATATATAAAAACTTGTTCAGGAAAAACCCAACTGAGTACTCAAATTTCTGTGATCGAATGAAGCTATCCAAAAGTTATCCAATATGGATTCCACATTGAAGACACACGTTCACAGACCTCATATATTGATCACTCAAAATACCGAGGTATTGATCATAAAATCTCACTATATAGTATATCAAAGTAACTAGCATAAAAGTGCTGAATCCATTTATCTTTTCAGGATTAAGAATAACTAGATAAACAAGCACTTAAGAGACATACATTTAGTGTAGTAATCTAGTTAGCAATCATGTTCAACACATCAACCATGTTAACATATATGTTATTAGTTCAACCACTCCAATGACAAAGTTATATCACCCACTATGTAGCAACTATATGTTACAGCTGTCCATATGAATTATCCCAAATTAGAGGTGACAGTCAGGTTGGGTCGGGTCGGGTCGGGTCGATTCATAATCGTCTCGGGTCATTATCGTATCGGATCATAATCGTGTCGGGTCATAATCATGCTGGGTTATACACTGGTCACCCGTTTAACCCGTCTAACCTGTGTAGGGTGTCATCGGTTCGGTTCAATTCGATTCGAATTTTTTTTTTTTTTTTTTTTCAAAATTTTTTTTTCATGTTTTGAAAAACCAACCGAAGTGGTCGGTTCGGTCGATTTTTTCAACTTTTGGTCAATTTTTTCAATTTGGGTGGTTGGATCGATTTTTTAGTTGTAGGTAATTTTAAGAAAACTAACCGGTTAGCTCGATTCGGTATTTCAAAAAAAGCTTACAGCCCTACTAAGAACACAAACAAGTCTTCCCATCAAATGTATCAATTATAAACACGTATTACATATCATCTTAAATACCAAAATACTACAAATATAATAATATCCAACTATTATCAATTCATTAGTTATTAATTAATTTTTTAATTACATTAGTTATTAATTATTATATATAGATTTACTTGTTTGGTAAGTTGGTAATTACTCTTTTTTTGGGGGGGAGCAAAAAAAAAAAAAACAATTGTAGTTTATATATATATATATATATTTTTAAGAAAATTAAATTTTTTTTGTTTCTTATTTACATTATATGTATTTTAGATTTCCAGATTATTAAAATTTATTTTGAAAATTAAAAAATTGCCTCAACTGCAATTAAATACTTAATCGGGTCAAACGGGTTTAAGCGGGTCAACCCGTTTATTAATCGTGTCAGACGGTGCCCTTATACGGGTCATCCAAATCCATTTATTTTCGTGTCGGGTCGAAAATTACCACCCCTATCCCAAATTGATACTAACTGTGAACTAAGATTAAAGTTGAAATGAACTGATGATCACGAACTCTCGTGTGTGAATCCTTTCCATACACCTAAATCATCTACAATTCAACTTGAGTTAGAATAAAAAAAAAATGCCTCAACTGCACTTAAATACTTAATCGGGTCAAACGGGTTTGATAGGTTGACCCGCTTAAACCCGTTGATTAATCGTGTCAGACTGGTCAATTCGTTTATGACCCGTGCCCTTATACGGATCACCCAAACCTGTTTATTTTCGTATTGGGTCGTGTCGGGTTGCCGTGTCGAGTCAAAAATTGCCACTCCTATCCAAATTGATACTAACTGTGAACTAAGTTTCAAGTTAAAATGAACTGATGATCACGAACTCTCGTGTGTGAATCATTTCCATACACCTAAATCATCTACAATTCAACTTGAGGACACATCAATCCACTACTCATGTATTGAAATGATACAGGTATATCCATAATATATAATAATAATCAATAATAAATTCAATTTATTAATAATAAAATGTCTTAACAAGTGGCTTTAAGGGGTTACAATCCCAACAACATCGATCACCAGAACAACATAATAGACAGAACACTAGTTGATCATCCATCTCTTCTGCTGATTGCAAATAATAATGTATATATGAGAGAACACATGCTGATCAATGGTTAATTGGATCGCGCATTTACTTGGTTCATGAATTTAGTGTGGAAAAAGAAAGAAAAACACTAAAAGAAATCACTTTTCTTGATTTTTTTAGATAATACGGGGAATAAGAAGGAAAAGAAATAAACAAAATAAACTTTGAATTTTGACAAAGAATCCCTTATTTTATTTTACTTTATTTTATTTTTAAAGTTATCACTGTATTTTCCTTAAAAAAAAAAAAAAAAAGAAAAAAATATGAATTTTTAATGTTTTTTTAAAGTATGGAGGAAAATGAAAGGGAACTAAATTTCCTTTCTTGTTTTCCTTTTCTTTCCTTTCTCCCTACATCCGCAAAACAAATAAAGCCTCAATTTCCAGACTTCAAAAGTTTCAATCATGAGAATCACAATCTTTTCTTTTATTGTTTTCTAATTCCTTCTAAGCCCAAAATAAATCCTCAATATAATTTCAATACAAATACCAATTCGAACAAAGACTTCATTGAAATTAAATTAACCTGGGCTAATTCTGGATCACAAGGTCAACCAACAAATAAACAACCTTCAATTTCCTAGACTACTAGTCTACAACACATAAAAAGCTACAATAAGAGACAATGAAACCACAGAAAATAATTAGAGAAGAGCCCCCGAAATGCAGACTAATAGATTCATATTAGTTATCTAACCAATTCCCAAATGTCACTACACTGGTACGCTCATATTGTTCACACTCACATGGGTTCTTGAAATTTAGATGGCTGAAACTTTTGGAACATCCACCGGGAACATATGAATCTCATCCATCCATGGGTTCTTCTCCTTTTCTGGATTTATAGTCCTCAGAGCTTTCCAAACTGCACTGTTACACTTGAAACCGGATCCAAACGCTATTTGCCACGTTCGGTCACCTTTCTTGATCCTCCCTTTGGATTCCGTATATGCCAATTCATACCAAAGAGAACTACTCGAAGTGTTTCCAAAACGGTTAAGTGTCATCCGTGATGGCTCCATATGCCAATCCGAAAGCTGCAAGTTCTTTTCCAATTCGTCGAGCACAGCTCTTCCACCGGCATGAATGCAAAAATGCTCAAAAGCCAATTTGAAATCTGGGATATAAGGCTTTATCTTCATTCTAAAGAGTTTTTTCCCAACCAATGTGGCAAAGAAAAGTAATTGTTCGGACATTGGAAGAACGAGTGGGCCCAAGGTTGTGATATTAGTCTTCAAAGCATCCCCAGCAACAGCCATAAGATCTTTCGACAATGAAACTCCGATCTTTCCATTCGGATCCTCCATTTGGGTAACGCAAGTAAAGCACTTATCATCGCATCCTTTGTGGGTACGAATTGTATGGACCAATCTATACTTAGATTGGCGTCGGTCCGACCTCTTATTCGAGAGCAAGATTGCCGCCCCTCCCATTCGGAACAAGCAATTCGAAACAAGCATCGACCTCTCGTTCCCAAAGTACCAATTCAAAGTAATGTTTTCCATGCTAATCACTAATGCATACGAATTCGGATGAACTTGAAGAAGATCTTTAGCAAGATCTATAGATATCAAACCAGCACTACAACCCATCCCACCGAGATTATAGCTAATTATATTCCCACGAAGCTTGTAATGGTTAATTACCATCGCGGATAGGGACGGAGTTGGATTAAACAAGCTACAATTCACAATTAGAATCCCAATGTCTTTTGGTCTTAAAGCAGTTTTTGCAAAGAGCTCATCAAGAGCACCGAACATTACAACTTCAGCTTCTTTCCTTGCCTCTGCCATACAAGGATTCGGAGGGACTCTAAGGACAGCGTCGGGGAGGTAAGTGGATTCACCAAGACCCGATCTCTCGAGAATTTTCCTCTGGAACTCAAGATTTTCTTTGGTAAATGAACCGGTCAAACCGGACCGTTCCATGAAAATTTGCCTAGTGCATTTCCTAGCATCTTCTGGTTTATAGCATGAGAAATTCACAAGGTAAACCGGGTGAGAACGTGTAAGGAAATAAAGAGTCGATAAGAATACGAGAAGGGTCGAGCATAGGATCACCGATATCAAATTGAATCTGAGATGATCCCACAGGACATAAAGATCTTGGAGAGAGAATGTAGAGAGCTGAGCAGCAAGAACAACCACCAGAGGGGATAAAAATAGATACATTCCATGTGTAATTAAGTAATGGTAACCCAGTTTTACATATTTCAACTTGACAGATTTCTTGAAATCCGGAAGCTTTCGGGATGAAGATGGTGATTCACTCATTTTGGTGGGAATTTAATGAAATGGGTTAGGGTCAAAACCAGTTCAACCACTTAATATGATTAAATCAAATGATTTCAGATTTTCCTAAATCTTCCCTAGAAAATTTAAATGGGTGGATGAACAGAAATGGGAATCTAGGATCTGGGTGTCTCAAAAAAAAAAAAAAAAAAAGAAATACTCTTATGAGCTAATTTGCATTAGATTACACATATTACAGACTATGACAATAAAAGGGTTTCTCAGAATATTTCTGATTCAGTCAAACGTGGGATCAGAAAAAGAAAATTTTCACTTTCTAGTGAATTTCTCAGAGTCCAAATCAGAAAATGCAGCACAAATAACCCTAAATTCCTGCAAATAGAGACACGCATATCCAAAATTAACCATAGAAAAACGAAAATTTAATTACAGATATAACAGTAAATGCGGTCATCAATGTCATCATAAATGTGAGATCTAATGAATATTTATCAGAAAAAGGAGAGACAAATGATTGAAAGCAAGTATTTACAGAGCAATAAGTATAACTGAATCTAATAGAAACCCAGCTCAGGAAACTGACCTTCAATGGCGAATCAAAGGATCCCCTGAAGCAAATGATTTGGAGAGAGAGAGAGAGAGAGAGAGAATTCTAGAGAGATTGTTATAGTGAGAGCGCTTTTTCAGACAGAGTAGAGGAGTAAGAGATTAGATTTTTAATCCAAGTGGGAGAGTCCAATGAGTAAAGATACACATAATTGTGACAATTGATTTATTGGACTTCATGTAAATTTTATGTTCAACTCACACAAAGTCCATTAAAATTAAGGATTAAAATTGTATGGTATAAAAAAATGTGTACAAAAGTGTTTATCATTGGAGTCCAATTGTATAAGGACTGCATGTGGCAAACAAAATGTGATTATATAGATGTGCGAGTGTATGTACATATATAACTGTATATCTATAAATTTAATGAGTGTGAGAACAAGAAATGGGAATCGTAAATCACACACTCTTTCGGAAGGAGAGTTCAAAAACGGTGTAAAACGACACACCGTTTTCAGATGTCCATAACCAAAGCCTGCACACAAGGTGTTGACCTTAATCAAACCGTTCAATATCTGGGGAAATCAACGGTTGTGCTTTTCATGACCAGATGGTTTGTCCTTTTTTTTTTTTTTTTAACTTATATGAATTGTAGCAAGACATACACACACCTATCACATTCAAATCCCAAAGTCCTAAAATGGCTTACAACAAATTCCAACAAGGGTCACGCGTTCTAATTGACGAGCAATAGTGAACAAGCAAAGGAATCCCCTAAGTGGATTCGAACCCTCAATCTCCTCACTGGAGAGAGAGATGTCATATCAATTGTGTTTGGTTGATCAGATGGTTTTTTTTTTTATATATATTTACCTAGATTTGGACTGGATACACACACCTCACACACACACGCACAATCCATCCCTAACCCAACCCCAAAGTCCCACAACATTGGCTCACAGCAAAGTCCAACAAGGGCCAGTCATCTGACTGAAGAATAACTAGGGGACAAGCAACTGGAATCTCCTGTGGAGATTCGAACCCTCTCCCTCTCCATTGGGAAGAGTGAGACTATGCCAATTGGACTACAGCCCGCTCGGTTGGCTTGTCTTGATTCTTGAATTGTTGTAGTTGCATTTCAGAAATTAACAAAAAAATGGTAATGCTATATTTTCTAAATTTGAATTTCAAATTTGAATTTTTAAATCTTTTATCCCATTGTATCTTATGTAGCACAACTACTAAAATATTTATGAACCAAATTTAGGATTCATATTTGGAAAGCTTAGTATATTAGTATTATTCGAATAAAAAATGAGTTTTAAGAGTAATGAGATTAGCATTAATGAACCAAATTTGGGATTATATTTAAAAAACATAGTACTATTCTAACCAAAAAGGAGTTTTAAGAATTGATACCCCAAAATTGGCTCTATTCTATGACCGAGCAGTGCTACTCAGCGACCAGCCCCTATTCCGACAAGGCATGTACAACTGCTTGGGTGAGCACCATACCGATTTCCCGAGCGGTTGAGGGCCCCCCGGGCCTCCTGATCCTATAACGGGGCTCTACCAAAGGAGAAGCCTGACCCCTGGGTCGGGATAGCATCGTCCAGTAACAATACAGCTTGGGAACAACTCGGCTAGCCCAGAGGCGCATCCCAAATAGCTCAGACTCTAGTTGTTTCCTAATCCAGTTAGGAAATCTTCCAGATGCGCATAAATAGTTTCCTAATCATAATAAGAAACCATCTGAATATGCAACTATCATTACAGACTATCAACAGTTTCCTAAATGGACTAGAATGCCTTGTAAGGGAGGACTCTTCTTCTTATAAAAGGGTCCTCCCACCCCTATTCGAAGGCCCAAGTTCGTAGCCTCTCCCAGGAAACCCTGAAGGCCAACTGATCTTGTCAAAATCAAGATATAAAAGTATGCTTAACTGATGCATTACTTTCAAACGATTTGCAGTGTGGAAGTAAAGGTCGAACCCACAGAGATTGAATACTACGTACTTTAATTTTTAAAACATAAATTTAGTCAATTAAGAAAAACAGATTTTGGATTTAATTTGAATTAAACTAATAACAATAGAAGTAAATCTAAATTATGAAAACAATTAAACATTTATTTTTATAATAAGTTTAAGGAACCTTGGATTGCAAATCCACCACTAGCTTCATAATAATGGTATTTACGAATTACTTTAGCTTATTAAGTTGGATGATAATGGGGAATTGTAGCTACAAGCCCAATTCCTCCGTCAAGAAAATAACTATGGTTCAAGCACCAACATAATCCATTTTCGGTTAGCACGAATTATCCCACACTAAACTAAGGTTGTGGTATAATCCGTCTAATCTAGGCATGGACTATTCGGATACTTGATAGCACAATTCAATTTAAGCACCATTACATGTAAATAATCTAAACAAGCACAGCAAGCATAGATCACTGAGCACACTACAGTCAAAATAGATTTAAGACAAGAGTAAACTTTGAAAGTAACGATTTACTCAATAAAAGCACGATTTATTTATAAAAATCCTCGGAACATGTAACTGTCATCCATACATAATAAAACTAAAATGAAAACATAAAATATACCATATTACTTGGCTAGGGTTTCATTGAAACCCTAGATCTCGGTTTAGTTGTCCACAGAATTGATGAACGGCAAGAGGTTGATAGAGGAGGCCATGGGAATCCTTGGTCTTCTTCTTCTTCTCCTTACTTTCCTCTCTTCAATGGCTGAAGTTTTTATTGTATATTGTGTGTATAATAATTGCCAACCCTTTAATTGAAGTATAATAGGGTATATATAGATTTTAGGCATGTTTTGGAAGCTTTCCTAACCCGAATTGCACTAGAACTGCTATATTTTACAGTCTGGACGCAATTAGGCAGTTTCGTTTGGACAGGAGTCTTCAGTACACTGAAATACGCGTATTTCATTTTTACACAGGTCGCGCGCACGGGCCGCACGAGCACGTAATTGGGACCTCGCACGCGCGGATCACGCGAGCGATTTCAGGACTTTCGCGCGTGCGGATCGCGCGAGCGACTAGTCTTTTTCAGCTTCTTTTCTTATGCTTTTTCACCCTGTTTAGCCTTGATTTCTTCAAAATCCTGACAAAAAACAGAAAACGAAGTAAAAATAAACAAAAACAGGATACAAAGGTACTAACAAATGCGAATTAAGGCATATAATTAGGATTTGTTCTCTCCTGATCACACCCCCAAACCTACATTTTGCTAGTCCTCGAGCAAAACTAAAATAAAAAACTAAACTACTAATAAAAATACTACTTCATTGTCGCATGGATCGCGATTGCATTTAGCTTATGCAACAAGCCTTTTAAACCTCTAGGTGTCCCTAGTCGGATGAGTGAAGTCTCGTGAGGGTTCTCATCAACAAGTCACCCACAACCATCTTTATTACTTGTAAGGAAAAGTTTTATTAAAACGAAAACAACATTCAATACTCCTTATTATAAAACGATGATTTGAAATAGAATAACGAACAAAAAGAAACGGAATCAAACGTCTACCTACATGCATCGTATAAATCAATAGAGTTTCTCATAAAATTGCACGTGTGTGATGTGGTAGTCAAATGAACACGAGCATGTCACGAACATGGAATGTACTTCGGATAACCAATTAACTATGTCTCGACTATGAATCTCACAATGTTAATTACACTCTCAAATGAAACACTTAGAAACAGGCGTAATTTTTCTAATATATGGTAGCAAAGGAAATATATTTTCAAAACGATAAATGCTCACATATGACTCGAAAAAGACGCATGACACGAAAGAACAATAGTCTCATGGATAGGATGCCAACAATCAAGAAAAATTAATCGTTACCATGTTTTAATCCCCCTCCCATCGTTTTCATATCCAAACCATGTTTCTAGGATCAAATAGGACTTTTTAAAGGTTGCAATGTGGCTCGGGCAATGAAAAATGATAGAAATGATTCATTAGGTAGGTAATCTCAGAATGGCATTGTAAGGCATATACAATTTCTTTCATTCTCTCTTCAATCAACTTGATCATTTCATTCTCTTCTTTTCATTCCTTTCAATTTTTTCTCCTTCTGTTTCTTTTCCCTTTTTTTTTCTATTCTTTTCCTCCTGGTTGCTTTTGAAACAAATATTCAATAAATAACAAGGCAACCACCCCAAACACCATCTTATTTTCTTCTTCTTCTCAATCACACATCGCCTTAACACCACTAAAAGTTGATCAATCTTTCAGGGGTGAACTCCAAGTTGGCCAAATTGGAGCAAAAACATGATAATGGTGTTTAAAGAAAAAACAACATTTTAATGGCTCAAAGGGTGAACTAAGGAAATTTATCATTTATCGGTGAGTAGCAAATAAGGCCTAAAATCATGTCCCATGGTTATATGGTTCTTCAACATTTAAGACGGAAGATTATTTAGCATGGTAGCATATATTTTACTTGACTATCAACCAAAACAAGAATAATGAGACTAAACAACAAGTTAATGCGATATTCCAAATGAAATTCGACAAACACAATGTATTTGTAACCCTCTAAAAAGAAAAGATAGGCTCAAAAGCTCACCGGGCTTAGTCTCCACCTTGTGTTATCTAGAAATCCAAATCATATTATAGTTCACATCAAACATATATTCAAGCAACTACGTGCAGTGCATAGGTTTATGTGCAAATCTATGATATAAAACTACGATTCGAACGATACATGACCTAAAACGTCGCATCATGACTTCAGCAAATGTTTAACCACATCTTTCCTCATGTTTACCATTCTATAACAATCATAGTTACATAACAAGAAGTATCAACTAGAGATTACAAAAACCTTGGTAGTCATCATTTATTTAAGCACAAGAATCGAATTTTTTTAAAAATTAGTGCATAATAATGTGCATGTTCATGCATACCCCCAAACCTAAACCTTTCATTGTCCCCAATGAAACAATAAAACGAAAGAACGGAAAGTACGTAGAGAAGGAACGATAATACCTCGATCTCGACACTCACAAACAGGTGAACACAAAGAAATATGTCAATAAAGTTCAATGGTACCTGTTACTTCTTGATAAAAGATGAACAAAGAAAATAATAAAAGCAGCCAAAAGAACTATAACTAAACTAAACAAAATTAAATAAACTATAAAAATTAACAACACTACGAAGACAACACGAAAATAAACTATAAAAGGAAAGAAAAGATAACCAGAACTTTTGAAAATAACAAACGACTCGATCTAAAAGGACCTAAGAAATACAAACAGAAAAGTAAAAGCTACTCGAACAGGTAATCAGGAAAATGGGGAATCGCGCGAGCCGCCGTCGCGCACGCGAATCCCCGGCGAGTTTTTTTTTTTAATATCTCGCGCCCGCGAATCGAGGCGCGAGGAGAACTTGAGTGCTCATAAACAAAAAGTAAACGAAAATTTCACTAAGGCACATTCTCGCGTGAGCGAGATGTCAAAATCCTTGGTTGTCTTGCTCTTTTATGTATATACGTTAAAAATGAATTTTACTCCAACCCCCAAACCTGTCCAGAAACTCAAAAACAGACCAAAACGACCCCAAAATAGTCAAAAATTATTAAAACAAACGAATTAAAGCTTGGGTTGCCTCCCAAGAAGCGCTGTCTTTTACGTCTTCAGCTAGACCAAGCTAGCTCAAGATTCAAGGAGGTCGTAACTCGGACTGTGAACCTCTTAAGATATCAGGGAAACTCCAGTGGAAAGCAGAAAGAACATCACTGATGTTGTCAATATCAAGATATAAAAGTATACTTTACTTTTCTAAAGATTTGTAGTGTGGAAGTAAAGGTCGAACCCACAGAGATTGAATTACTACGACTTTTAATTTTAAAACCTAAGTCTAATTAATTATGAGAACGAGATTTTGATTTTGAATTTAATTAAACTAAGAACAATAAAATAAATCTAAATTATGAAAGCAATTAAAAGTGTTTTTAAATAATATTTAAAGGAAACCTAGGATTGCAAATCCACCACTAGTTTCATAATAGGAATATCTATGAATTACTTTAGCTTATTACGTTGGATGAATATGGGGAATTGTAGCTACAAGCCCAATTTCTCCGACAAGAAGATAATCATGGTTCAAGCACCAACATAATCCATCTGCGGATAGCACGAATCATCTCACACTAAACTAGGGTTGTGATCTAATCCGTCTAACCTAGGCATGGACTATTCGGATACTTGATAGCACGAATCAATAAAGCACCATCACATGTAAACAATCTAAACAAGCACAGCAAGAATAGATCGTTGAGCACATCACAGTCAAAATAGATCTAAGACAAGAATAAATTCTGAAAGCAATGATTTAATCAATAGTAGTACGATTTATTTATAAAAATCCTCTAAACATGTGACTGTCATCCATACATAATAAAACTAAAATAAATACATAAAATACTCCCTATTACTCATCTAGGGCTTCATTGAAACCCTAGATCAATGATCTAGCCGTCCATGGAAGTAGTAGATAGCAAGAGGTTGATGGAGGAGGCCATGGAACCCTTGGTCTTCTTCTTCTTCTCCTTGTTTCCCTCCCTTCAATGGCTGGAAGTATGGTTGTAGAATGTGTGTATATTAATTGCTAACCCTCTAATTGAAGTAAAATAGAGTATATATAGATTTACAACATGTTTTGGAAGCCTTTACAACTCGAAACGGACTGAAACGCATGTAATTTACAGTCTGGACGTCGTTTAGCAGTCTCGTTTGCACAGGAGTCTTCAGTATACTGAAATACGCAACTTTGGTTTTTGGGCATATCGCGCGAGCGGGTCGCGCGAGCGCGACTTTTGGTCCTTCGCGCGCGCGGACCGCGCGAGCGAGTTATTGGGGGTATCGCGCGAGCGGATCGCGCGCGCGACTTCTGGATTCTCGCGCCCGCGGATCGCGCGCGCGACTTTGGTTTTTCAGCTTCTTTCTTGATACTTTTTCACCCTGTTTAGCCCGGTTTAGCTGATTTCTTCCAAAACCTGTCAGAAACTAGAAAACAGAGTAAAATATACAAAAACAGGATAAAAAGGCACTAACAAATGCACGTTAAAGCGTATAAATAGGATTAGTTCTCTCCCGATCAATCACTATGAGTCAATTCATTTAACGGTTCATCTTGCTCATGTTCACATCGATTTCTCACCTTCCGAGTAAATTCATCGTTAGGGTCCAGGTTATTTGCATTCATCCTCTCATTACTCACTATATTATTCTCCTTACCCATGTGTAGTGCATTAGTAGGTTCAATTTTTTGTCGTATAACCTCACTACCCTCCATACATAGATAATCATCGTCTTAGGGAGGTTGATCGACAGCGTTAAACACGTTTAATTTTAAGTTCAAATTCTCGAATGACACTTTCATCACCCCCGTTCGACAATTGACACGCGCATTAGCGATAGCTAAGAATGGACGACCAAGAATAACAGGGGTGTACTTCCTAGCATCTAGGACAGGTTCAATGTCAAGGACCATAAAATCGACAGGAAAAAAACATTGATTAACACTAACTAAGACGTCCTTGATGATTCCTCTAGGTACTTTGACGGAACGATCCGCTAATTGAATAGTAGCAGCCGTAGGCTTAAGTTCACCCAGTCCTAGTTGTTTATAAACGTGATAAGGTAAGAGATTAACACTCGCACCTAAGTCAAGGAGAGCCCGATGAATAACAGTGTCACCTATGACACATGAAATAGTTGGCGTACCAGGATCCTTATACTTCGGAGGTGCATTTTGAAAAATAGAACTTACTTTTTCAGTGAGGAAGACCTTTTTCAGAATATGACTGCGCAGTTTGCGCTTTTACGTACACAAGTCATTTAAACATTTAGCGTAAGCGGGAATTTGTTTTATAGCTTCGAGGAATGGAAAATTGATTTTAACTTGTTTAAACACCTCGAGTATATCTTCAGCTTTTGACGTTTTCTTTGGAAAATTTGACGGTTCATCAACGTTAGGTGGAAAGGGCAATTTCGGTATATGATTAGTCAGGGCCGTTTCTTTTTCTTTCTTATTTTGGCTCGCGTCCTTACTCTTCTTTGTATTAGAGTTGATGTTCATATCTATCACATTCTCCTTCAGAATTTCTATTACCTCTTCCTCTCGTGTAGTCAACCTAGTTGAGACGGCGTTTACTTGCTCATTCGGCACCTTAACCTCGTATTGTCCCTTAGGGTTTTGAATTGTTTGACTAGGCAATGTCCCCTCATTTCTACGACTCACTACAATAGCTAGTTGTCCCATTTGGGATTCAAGTTTCGCAATGGATTGTGTGTGTGAGTGCACTATATGTGCTTGTGCCTGTGCTTGTGTTTCGATTTTATTAAGGGACGCCAACACCTTTTCCTCAAAAACATTACCCCTTGGAGGGTTCGAATTAGGAGGCGGTTGTTGGTATTGATTAGATTGAAACTGAGGTCGATATGCATTAGGAAAATTAGTCGCCTCATTAGGATTATTATTTTTATTTTTCCACGAGAAGTTAGGATGGTTTCTCCATGGCGCGTCCGGATTATTAGTAGTCGAATTATAATTATTTCGTGGGTATTGTTGAATAGAATTAATGTGTTGCTCCACGAATTCCAGAAAATTGACTTGCCAATGGACATGCAAGGATAGAATGTGACGGATCGGAACATATTGCACATACTTCATGAACGGGTGGGGCTGTCATTTGGTTCATTGTTAAAAGTCGGTCAAGTTTTTTAGAGAGTGCCTGAAATTCTATTGAGTGACTTGACTCAAACTTTACCTCACATTTGGGTTGTAGATGATACCCTTCAGAACGTACCGACACAGCCTGATGCATCGAGTTCTCACTTAATGTTTCAAAAATTTTCCAGGCCTCATCGGCGCTCTTGTGTAGGAAGGTACCCAGATAAACGGCATCGACGGTATTACGGATTGAGGGAATAAGTCACTCGTAAAATACCTGTACCAACTGCCACTTAGGAACCTGATGATGTGGGCATGAGCGTAATAATTCTTTAAACTTTTCCCAAGTATCATAAAGTGTTTTCCCATCCTGCATCACAAACTTAGTTATAGATTTTCTTATCTGATTAGTTCTTGTGATTGGGAAAAACTTTTGTAAAAATGCGTTGTGTAAGGCTTCCTAAGTTTTAATCGTGTTTGGCTTAAGTGATTGAAGCCAATACTTCGCTTTATCCTTTAAAGAGAATGGGAAGAGACGCAGGTTTAATTCATCATCAGTGAAATGTTGGATTTTTTAAGTAGAGCATATATCTTGGAAATCCCCTAAGTGCTGATAAGGATCTTCATTTAGACGGCCATGGAAAGATGGAAGTAGCGAGATGGTAGATGACTTTATCTCAAAGTGAGATGCCGTCGCCTCCGGTAATTCGATACCAGCCTGTGGCGTGTAAGTCGTAGGAATAAAATAATCTTTAAGCAGAGGAGGTGGCGGTATATTAGGGTTATTATTGTTATTTCCATTGTTTTGATTATTTACAATGTCGGCCATTGGAATAGGTTCTACGTTAATAAAGCATGGTTTCTTTAGGTTTTTAAGGGTACTACGTATTTCGGACTCAAAAACGATAATGGTTTCGGAGTTAATTCGTCGTCTATGTTTAACCTAGTTCTAGAAGTTGTGTTTGAATACTTGTTAACTCTTAATGTACGTTCAAGTTCAAGATCGCAAGGTTTTAATTCCGGTTTACTTGAGCGTGTACTGAACATAAACTAAAAAAAATTAAACTAAAAACAAAAACTGACTCAAATAAAAAAAAAAAAAAATAGCAATCACGCAACTAAGACAACAAGCACTCAACTACGGTGATGCATGTAAATTATCATGTAATGCAGTGACCACGTCAATTCCCAGCGCCTTGGGTGTCCTAGCTAATGCAGTGCAATTAACCCTACACTAATGCAAATAGTGCGTCACAGCGCCCTGACTTACAGTGGTTTAAAGCGAGTTTCACAAGAAGCAATTTACTTGATTTTTCTTTTTTGATTTGCGTAAGCTCCTTTGATGTGATTAGCTAATCCACTCGGAAACGTTAGAATTTTGACGACTCGAGAAACTACAAAATAAAATAAAAAGTTAGTAACTCAAAACAAAAACAAAAAAATAAGAAAAGGAAAAACCTAATATAATATTTACGAATTAATTAAACTAAGATTATAAAACTAAAGGTAGTAATGCAATCCCCAGCAACGGCGCCAAAAATTGATCTTGTCAAAATCAAGATATAAAAGTATGCTTAACTGATGCTTTACTTTCAAAAGATTTGCAGTGTGGAAGTAAAGGTCGAACCCACAGAGATTGAATACTACGCACTTTAATTTTTAAAACTTAAATTTAGTTAATTAAGAAAAACAGATTTTGGATTAAATTTGAATTAAACTAATAACAATAAAAGTAAATCTAAATTATGAAAGCAATTAAATATTTATTTTTATAATAAGTTTAAGGAACCTAGGATTGCAAATCCACCACTAGCTTCATAATAAGGGTATTTACGAATTACTTTAGCTTATTAAGTTGGATGATAATGGGGAATTGTAGCTACAAGCCCAATTCCTCCGTCAAAAAAATAACTATGGTTCAAGCACCAACATAATCCATCTTCGGTTAGCACGAATTATCCCACACTAAACTAGGATTGTGGTATAATCCGTCTAATCTAGGCATGGACTATTCGGATACTTGATAGCACAATTCAATTTAAGCACCATTACATGTAAATAATCTAAACAAGCACAGCAAGCATAGATCATTGAGCACACTGCAATCAAAATAGACCTAAGACAAGAGTAAACTTTGAAAGTAACGATATAATTAATAAGAGCACGATTTATTTATAAAAATCCTCAGAACATGTAACTGTCATCCATACATAATAAAACTAAAATAAAAATATAAAATACACCCTATTACTTGGCTAGGGTTTCATTGAAACCCTAGATCTTGGTTTAGTTGTCTATAGAATTAATGAACGACAAGAGGTTGATGGAGGAGGCCATGGGAATCCTTGGTCTTCTTCTTCTTCCTTGCTTTCCTCTCTTCAATGGCTGAAGTTTTTTGTTGTATATTGTGTGTATAATAATTGCCAACCCTTTAATTGAAGTAAAATAGGGTATATATAGATTTTAGGCAAGTTTTGGAAGCTTTCCTAACCTGAATTGCACTAGAACTGCTATATTTTACAGTCTGGACGCAATTAGGCAGTTTTGTTTGGACAGGAGTCTTCAGTACACTAAAATACACGTATTTGGTTTTTACACAGGTCGCGCGCGCGGGCCGCGCGAGCACGTAATTGAGACCTCACGTGGGCGGATCACGCGAGCGATTTCGGGACTTTCGCACGCGCGGATCGCACGAGCGACTAGTCTTTTTCAGCTTATTTTCTTATGCTTTTTCACCCTGTTTAGCCTGGTATACTTGATTTCTTCCAAATCCTGACAGAAAACAAAAAACGAAGTAAAAATAAACAAAAACAGGATACAAAGGTACTAACAAATGTGAATTAAGGCATATAATTAGGATTTGTTCTCTCCCGATCACCAACCCTTGGTAGTTCCAGTCACCATTGTTGGATCACCAAGGTCCCTGCAGTAGTTTTATTTCATATAGTGGAAGTGCTCAGACATACACGTGGATGTAGATTCCTTCATTATCAGGGTCGAACCATATACAGACTTGATCTCGCATTATCTCTCTCACTGTTTCTCTCTCGTTAATCTGCTCTAATTTATCTTGCCCAAATATTGCATCATCAGCTTGGCGCCGTCTGGGAGAACCTACAGATTTCTAAAAAAACAAAGCTCTTAACTAATAGTCATGCCTCTAAAGAAGGGTAAGAAGGCTACGCAGCAGGCTAACTGGGACGTTTCGCCGGCCCCGACGCTGGCTACTGTAGTTCTGACACCGGGGCAGATCACCACGACCCTCGTACAGCTCTTGGAGGGCCAGCGTCAAACCCAGCAGCAGATCGAAGCCCTACTAGCCCAACGGAATAACCCTTAACAGGCAAGGTCACTGCCCAAGATGATGAGCATAGTCGGGAACCGACGCGAACTCGTCAATGTGCCCTAGCCAACCCAACCGTGTTGGGGACGCCAGACACATCATCAACGATAGGCGTGCTGCTAGAGGGGGAAAGCGAGAATGCATGACCCGGGAATCTACCCATGATCACTCGGCTAGGAGTCGAGATGATCTTAGGCATGCAATCAACCGGAGTCATAACCGAGCCTCGTCCGAAAGGACAACACACCATGAGAAGGAAGCCTCTTCCACTGACCTGACCTATGTCCCGGATACCGGTCGGGAAGGTATGGTGGCCCATATCAAGGATTTGGAGAAACAGATCGACGGAATGGCCAAAGAACTGGGCCAGAACCCTACTCAGAATTATGTCAACACCAAGACCGAGTCACTGTTCTCCAGCCAGATCACGAGGTTTTCCATCCCATGCAAATTTAAACAATCTCATCTAGATTCTTATAACACCTCCGGAATCCCGGTCGACCACGTCCAGACCTGTGAGGCACAGATGGCCCTGGCCACCAACGTCGATGACCTGTACTGCCTGGCCTTTCCCGACACTTTAAAAGGCCCAGCCATGAAATGGTTCCACTCCCTGAAATCCCTATCGGTCAAAAATTTCAAGGAGCTAAGTGAACTTTTCATCAGCCAGTTCATAGGCACGCTCGACTGGCCGCATCCTGACACCTAGCTACTCATTGTCAGGCAGCGGAAGGGAGAGTTGTTGAAGGATTACGTCAATCCGTTCAACCAACAAGAGCTTCAAGTCTACAACCTGAACGAGACAATCACTATTATAGCCTTCTACTCGGGAGTTCAACACACCAAGTGTGCCACGTCGTTTCACAGAACTGATCGGCAACCTTAGTTAAACGCGCAGAGAGGATCAAAAAATATGTTGGCACTAAAGAATTTCTAAAGACAAAAGACCCCAGACACGTAAGTGATGAGCCTTTGACACGACTTAAATTATGTGTGCTCTTACAAGTACATCCAAGTGTAGATGGTCATGTCTAGTAAAAACTGGTAAGACCAGGTTGTATCCCAAGGAACGGAGTTAGGGACAGAATGTTCTAGATTGAAACCTAAGGAAAAAAGAAAAAGATATTTTCTTTGAGATGGAGGTTTTAACAATCCTAATGTATTTAGCATTTAACTAAAATTGAGTGATAGCTAAAGTTAACCGAGAATAAGAAAAGTAATTTGAAGTTACATATGAAAGGAGTGTTGGGAACATGTGAATCCACATTGTACCAACCACTTCCATGATTTGACATTAACATAGAACTGGGGCTTCACCTTCTAGTACACCTTATTTTGAAAATGATCAAGTTAAGAAACCTAGACACTAGTTATGTGAATTTTACATAACTAGTGGTTGGATTACTTTGCTTACTGCAAAAACTGAAATAATAACCAATTAAAACTATGAACTATAATAAACAAATCAAGTATAGGATATTCGACGTGTTCATCACATATGTTCATTGAGTTAATTAGCTTAAGGACTTACATTTCACAATCTATTTGGAATTTGAACTTGGAAAGATCAATTTGGCTTAAGTTTCTGAAACATGAGTCACTGGAACACTATGAGGATTCTTCCTAAGACATAAACCTACTAATCAATTACCATAGACAGCAATCGATTGGCATGGAATGTCTTTTAATCGATTGACATGGGATATCAATCGATTGGCTTTGAATCGATGGCAATCGATTGGGTTCTGTGTCCAATCGATAGTCACTAATTTATATTCTAAAATATAGCAGTGGTTGGGTAACAATGTTTTATCACATTGTTCCCAACCAGGGTTCTAAGCTAGCATGTTTAGAGGTGCAGAGACAAAAATAAACTGAAGCACACTGTTAAAATCGAATCTAGACATGGGTTTAAGCATAGAAACCTAATTACAATGGAGATTCAACTAGGGAACTAATCAAAACTATAAGCAAGATTCTCAGAAAAAGAAAGACAATAAAGATAAAACCTGAATAGGAACACAAAATTAGATTACAACATTCCAAAGCTTGTAGATTGAATCAAAACTCTAGAATTCCTACAAAACAAAGTAAAAGTGAACCAACCCCTCACCCTACTCACTCCCACCTATATATGCTACAATATGCAGAAGCAAGGAGTGTCCAGATTCATTTTGTAATGGCTGGTCGTTGTATTAACCTTGATTTACTGGGATTCTGCTCCATTGAAGAGGTTTGACTGCCAATTCTTACCAATCGATTGAGTTTGAGGTCAATCGATTAGTATAAAGATCAATCGATTACTCAGAGATGGCAATAAGCAATCGATTGGATTGGAAGATATGTCAATCGATTACCAAAGGATGGCCATCGATTGGAACTTGGATTTCAACTTTGAGATGTCCTCTTTGTTTCTGCACTATCCCTTTTTCAAACTGTTAACAATTCGGCTTCTAAAACCTGCATAAAACAACACTAAACACAACAATATACCAAGGAAAAATATCACTGCGTAAAAAGATAGATTAAAACATGAGTGCAGGTAAAACTTGAGAAATGGGGCTAAGATTGATCAATTCTACTGGTTATCGGACTAGTATTCTACAAAAAACTAGCCCTCATCACAGCCCCCGACTAGCAATGAAGCGGAATTAGAATAAGCTAAGATGAGCAACAATCAGCATTACAATTTTATTTATCTAAAACAAAAGGAAAAGTCCTAACTCAATGTCCCAGGAATCGCGACTGCATTTAGCATATGCAACAAGCCTTTGAACCCCTAGGTTCCACCTAGTGGACGAGTTGTGTCTCGTGAGGGTTTACAGTGAATGTACCCACAAAATTCATGTGTTAAGCTTTCTGAACTTTCTAAAAAATTTTTTTCTCTCCTAAGTGCTAAACATCATGCTCAACAAAAAAATTACTTCCTTTATCATGCCATGGAAGTAAACAACATGTTATAAGGTAGCCATTTTAGTCAAAATGTATCCATAGCCTTCATATACCCTTGAATGTGTGTGTGGAGTTAACAACTACAATTGAAATCTTCATCTCAGAGTTATACAGATTGATCATGTTCAAGATTTCATAGTTTTAACTCAAATCACACACGAGTTACGCTCAAAAATAGAAACACTTAGAAACTGGTGTAAAAAGATGTGCACTCATAGCATGGAGCTCAAATGAGTAAATTTAAAGGCTATCAATCATGCTTTCATACTAGACATTGAAAAATGCTTATTTTGAAGTGTAGGAGTCTCATGAAAAGAATACTATTCACTACAAAAGCGATCTACCGTGGAGAACTCATTCCATACTCGAAATTTAATTAAAGTCATCTAGAATCTTTAGGACTTGTGAAAGAAATAGGCAGAGTAGTTAAGATGATGAGATGGGATTCTGAGTTCAAACATGTGGCCGAGTATTTCCATATTCAACTTTACTCCATTTATTTACCCAATTCTCCAACATTTTTCTTCAACTCACCAATTATCTTCTTTTTCTCTTTTCCTTTGCACTTTTTTTTATATAGCTCATTTTTTTTTTCTTTTCTTTCCTTTTCATATAACTCTTTTACTTCTTCTTTTCTTCCTTTAGCAGCCAACACAAACCAATCACATGCTTCAGCTTTTCATATATATATATACGATTTTAGGTGAAAGCATTGAGTTATGATAGGGAGGTGGGAATTGAGCTTGTTCAGGAAATGAGGTGAGTTATCGATGGCCTAAATCATTTTCTTGACTCTTTAATTCATTTTGAGTATTTCCTGAGTTTTATGATGGTAGATCTTGAACGTTCCCCTGTAGCGACTAGCCAAATAAAACAAGAATGAGACTCTCGACGATATATTAGCGTATTTCAAAGAATAACACGAGTTTATATGATTAACCCTCAAAATTGAAGAATGGCTCAAAACTTACTAGGGGTTTAAAGTTTCCACTACTAGTCCAATCACATGACAACCATTTTTCACTCTAATAAAAAAAATTTATCACAGCTATCAACTCGTGCAAATATTTTCAGGATATATTCATGCTGTGGATACACAACTAGATTAGCGACATAGTAACATGTAATTAAAATCCATAACATGACAAGAAAAACATAAATGCGTCATTGCACAGTAATTAGCTAAGAGAAATGTGATTTTTGGAAGTCAAAAGCTTAATGACAACAATTTTTTTTTTAAAATTTTCAATTTTTCTTAAAAACAAACTAAAACAAGCAAACAAACTAAAAAGGATATTATAATACTTAACAGGTGTACATATTCAGTTAAAAAACAAATAGGTGCGTATCTACCCCCTACCCCTAACTAAAATAAACATTGTCCTTAATGGAGGTATTTCAAGATAACAACAGTTAGATATCACCTGATATACGCATTACAGCTCACGATTTAGAATTCACCTGTTTAAATACAATAATCTCTAAATCACAATCAAGATCAAGAGTTTAATGGATAACAATAGAGAGTATAGTCAATGAAAAACACAATCCATGAGCAAAAGGTATTATCTGTACTGAAATGTCCAAAAATAATCAAAGGCCCATGTACAGATATATAATCATCCAATAATATCCCAAAAGTCCAAAAATAAATACAAAAGAGAGAGGAAAGATGAAATAACATAAATAACAAAGCTCTCTCACTCCCTTAACTCGATCCTTAAGCTCAGTAGATGGAGGGTCACCAGAGGTCTAAGGCGCAAGATCGAAAGTAGGATCAATGACCTCACTGCCACCCTCAGCAACTGTCACAGTCGGGACAGTCTTTGGGTCACTGTCAACCTATGTAGGAGCACTAGCTGGAGGTGGTGGCGAAGGTGGTCGCATCTTGGGAATGTCGACCTCTAGTGGTGCTGATATAGAGGCAGGATCTTGAGATGGAACGGTCTGTAAGGGCGGTACAGATGTGGAATGCAAAGACTGCTCTACCCCCAATAGTAACATAATCTGATCAATTTGACCGCCTATCTTGCCGAGCCGAGAATGGATGAAATTGCGATTCGAGGCCATCTAAGTGGCCATCAACTTATGCTGGGCAGTCAACTCCCGAACCATCCCGTATAATCTTAACTGTGCCTCCCTCTCATCTAGAAGATGATCATAAATTGCATGGAGGGTTGCGGGGCCAGCAGTTTCCCGTTTTCTAAACTCAAATCCCTCAGCCTCAACAGGCGTCGCTGGGATAACACTAGGAGGATGCTCAGGGTCATCCTTAATCACTACAGTATCCTGACCCTCCGTTGGTGGCATCCCTGGGTCCTTTGAATCTTCCTCAGATTCGTCTCCTATCTTTCTCTTCTTGCCGCTCACCTCACCAACCTTTTATTTCCCTTTTGACAATTTTTTATATTGTGCTGCTTGACAAGCAGGGGTATTTGTAAAATACAACCATGCTAAAGTAGAGAAATACACTGATATAGTTTACAATCCCCTGCTTTATTTGCAATTTGTATCACAATGCTAATGTATACACAATATGATTAATCTATGATAAGTTGTATTATTTTAGCCATTATTTGTGCAGATTACTGTGTTGCTGTGAAAAGAAATGAATAACAGGATAAAGGGAATGCTAGATTACAAACTAGAGAATTCAAAGCTAAAGTATGAAGTTCAAGCGATCGAAGAGTTTCAAGCGATTGAGGTTTTGATCGATTGAGTTAAGTTCAAGCGCTCGAGAAATCTAAAGTTCAATCGAACATGCCTTTTATCAGAACTTACGCGCACACAGCAGAGAGACTGTTTTGTAACCCTAGCCTTAGGTTATCTATAAATATTAGTTTGTAAGATGTCCAGGGGGACGCCCACATTGTTTTCATCAGTTTTACATAGAGAAATAGAGAGTTTTGTTCTTGGTTTTTGTAGGTTTATCAAGATTTGATAATGGTTTGGCTTGGATTCTCATACAATAATCAAAGTTCTGTTATTCCAGGTTTTTATATTTGTTTTACATCTGGCATTAGTTCCAGTAGCTTTTATAATCTGAATAGATCATAGTTTTGCTTGCTTGTAGTGATTAAACCATAGTTTTTTTTATAGTTTTCATGTTTAAATCTCAACCAAATGCAACTTTAATGACTATTCATGTTAAAAATAGATCTGTGACACTCCAGACCATGTTTGAGTAGTCCTAGGGTTAGGAGATCACGATGAAACAGTGATCTCCAGCCTCTACCATGCAGCAGTTTAAAACCTGCTTTTGATCGATCGAATATATTTCGATCGATCGGATCAACAAACAGTCAAGCGATCGAAGACATTTTCATCGATTGAGAGATGACGATGTTCGATCGATCGAAAGTGCGTCGATCGATCGAACTCTCAGATTCTTGAGAATGTCCTATGCATTATTCCTAGACTTTTAGTTCTGAGATTCGTTATCAAGCTGTCCCCAAATACTCAGTTTGTCAAAATAGTTTCTTAATTTTAAGCCTTAAGGCATTTTTCTTCAATAACTTTTGCAAACCACTTTGAATGCTAACACCATTTAGAGTGCGAGTCTTCACTATTAATTTAAATCGCTTTCTTGTATTTCAAATCAACTGTGATGATATAGTCCCGGTCATGAAAGGGCTATGGATTCTTTATTCTAAGAGAAATACGGAATACTGTAGAAGATGTACTCCATTGAGCTTTAATGTAAATGCATGGTAGATGGCTAGGTCGCTGTGGATTCGGGTGATCCCAACGTTCCCCTTTTATTAAGTAAAAGCCCATTTTAAAATACCATCTTAGTTAATTAGTTAATGCTTAGTTATTTTAATTGCTTTACCTTTAGTAGTTAATAATCGTGGAACTTCGTGTTCTACATCTTTCTTGAATATTGAATTTTCTTTTTCTTTTAGAGTTTAATTTAAGTGATTAGTTTCTAACCTTCCCTGTGGGATCGACCAAGTCTTTACCAGATTACTACTTGCACGTCTACCTACACTTGGGTATAGCACACAAGCGCACACAAATTAATTCCGTGTCACTGCTGATCTTTTGGCAGCAAACTCGCTGAAAACCCTAATCTTAGACTTTTGAAGGGCCTCACCTGCGGGGACAACTAATCTGGCCTCCTCACACATGTGGTGAATAATCCAAGTAGCTTTGAGGTGTTGGGACTTACTGGTATGGCGTGTGGGATCAATAAGGAATTCAATGAATAAACGGGATAAACAAACAGGTAGCCTGGCCCCCACAGCATAAAGTATCTGTGTGTTCTACCCGGCCAACTCTAACTTATACATCGAAAGTTTGCAACTGCAGAACACTAGGTGGAGTATGTGGTAGTCCATCGTGAGGCTGTGGTCGTCAAAGGCTCTAACTCCAGTCCATTTCTTTACCTTCCCTCCAGAAATTTCTGTAGCTATCGTATCAAAAGAAGGAAAAGTACGATCAGAATGGATTGGGTATAGATGATCCGGGACCTCAGGGATCCCCAAAGCTCGAGCTACTAAGGCTGGACTAGACTCAATTGCCTGACCCTGAACACACGAGAAATATGTATAAGGGACTCCTCGGGCTTTGACCATGCTCACACAAGATGCTCGAATCCAAGAGGCATAAACTTTCTTCTGAGTGGTGAGAACAGGAACCCAGCTTAGATATGCATGTTATTGTGTAAGGTAGAAGGGAATCTTGTCATCACTCCAAAGATTCTCGAACTGACGCTCGACCTCTCTATCTCGGGTTTAAAAATATTTAGAGAACTAGGTGTTCTCTTTATCATTGCAGAACCCATGAGCGACAGGAGGATCAGGAATGACAAGAGAGGTAGATTTCTCTATATGTGGAACACTATCCTTTTGCTTAAGAGCCATGAGAACTGAAAAGAAGAAGGAAATAGAGCGTTAGGATGAAAAAAATGAACAAATTGCTCTTTGCTTATGGCAATAGATTGAGGACTGATGGCAATCGATTGGGCCCTGATGGCAATCGATTACCATCAGCGAGAAATAGGGGGCTGCCCAAAATAAAGGTCTCACGCTGTAATACCCTGTATTTTCAATATTTATTTAATTCAGAGAGAGTCTATATACTTCAATAGTTCATTCACAAAATTTTATCTTTGACCGATCGAACTACTTTCGATCGATCGAGCATTCCCAGAGTTCAAGCGATCGAACCTTTTTCTATCGATCGAAATCCTACCGACCTGAAATAAAAATGTGGTCCCCACTTCGATCGATCAAAGCCTTTTTCAATCGATCTAACTGGCCGATCTGCGTTCGAGTGATTGAACTACCTTTGAACGATCGAACATTGTAATGATTTGAATTCTAGTTTTTGAGCAAACAATGTCACATGCACCCGCATCCCCTCTATATATACACTGGGTTTGTGTGTGTGAAAGGTTTGTTGATACCCAAGCTTTGAGAGAGTTGAGAGAGAGAGGTGAGTTGTTATTACATATTTATGTACACATCCATAAAAATATCTATATATATATATATATCCTAGAGGAGAAGAGAAGAGTAGGAGAAGAAGAGGAAGAGAAAGAGAAGGAGAGTAGAGAAAGAAGAGGCAGAGACAGAGGAGAAAGAGAAAAGGAGGCCATTGGAGGGAGAAAGCTCAAAGCTTTCAAGCAAGCCAAACGTGCCCTTAATAACTTTTGGTGAGTGCCAAACTCACTCGGTATCTTAGTTATGATGTTTTACGAGTTCTGGACGTATTAATTATAGCCCAAACACCCCCTAGCATATTCTACACGTTCACTGCAGAATCTGTGGAAGACGAAGTTCCACCGATCGAACTGACTTCAATCGATCGAACATCACTAAGTCTCAATTGATCGAACTGTGTTCAATTGATCAAGACCACCTCAACTTCGATCAATCGAGAATACTTCAATCGATCGAACATCACTTTTATTCGACTGATCGAGAGGACTTCAATCGATCGAACCCGAGCAGAACCAGGATGTTTCTTTCAGTTTATAATTCATAATGCACAGTTGTTAATTGTTGTTCCATGTTCCTATTATGCGATATTATGGATTACAGAGATAATGGGATACGATAATGAGATTGAGATAACATGGTGAGTAACGTAGTCTGGTTCGGATTGTTAGTAATAGTACGACGTGATAACGAGATAGGTTAGTAATAATAATACTGGGTAGTATTGGATAACTGAGAAGTGAGTTAGTAAGATGATTAGTATATTCAAGGTTGTGAGTTTTGAGCTGATGATTCGCTCAGGTTGAATTCGATAAGTGTGTGTCAAGGATTTGATCAAGATCGTAAGAATTATGGGTGTATAGTACTCGTAAGCATTTTTAACAGTGGTGAATAGTAAGAGTTCTTAAAAGCGGTGAACTAGAGTAGTTGTGGCACATCTATGGTTTATATTTACCAGAGCTGTGTATGTACCGGACTCGCAAGTGTTCTTAAAAGCGATGAACAATAAGAGTTCTTAAAAGAGGTGAACAAGAGTATGGGTACATCCATGGACCAGTCATTATATGAGAACGATGTATGGGTGCTCACAAGAGTTCTTACAAGCGGCATAGCAGTGAACAAGAGCACTGGTTTGTTGTGCTGATATAATCAGTTTCAGATAGTCAGTTGGGAAGCTGTGCAATCAGTCTTAGAGTGGGGAAATGATGAGAATCTAATAGTGATAAGTCTGAATAAAAAAAAGGAAGAGATATATTTAGTATCACTGTTATATGCTGTCCATGATGGTAATTACGTTATTTCTATGAGACTGTGTTAGTTAGCACTCACTCAGCTTTCAACAAGTTGACGGCCTTTATTGCCTGGACATTCCCCGTCTAGACTGCCCTGTTCCTTACAATGCAGATGATGGGACTTATGGCGATAGCTATTAACCTGAAGGGAGTCATGTAGAGGATGGCCCCACAGATGCCGGTCGTGTTGATGACTATCCGTACGCCAGCTGAAGACCTGAAGATAGATAGTAGTTTATGTTACTACTTTTCTTTTACTATTGTACTTTGTAGTTAACGGGTACTTGGGCATATGTTCTCTCCAGACCTATTGTGATCCTGTGGACTACCCTCTGATGTTTGTAATAGATATAACCATGTTTATATTTCAGAGGTTTATTTGTTCCTATTTGGACTAGTACTTTGTGGTGTGGATATTAGTGACTTTCACTTGTCATTCCCTATGGACCCATAAAGGAAATTTTTTTTTCTCTATTTATGCTGCTCCGGGGTGTGATAGGGTTTTTGGTATCAGAGCCTAGGTTATGATACTGTCGTTCACTGATGGATTCCACACCATCCGGTCCTAGTGTGTTAAGATTTCCTTGAGATGAGATGAGATCTGAGTATAAGATAAGTTCGTCTGTTTGACGATAGTTAGCTTCTTTGCAGGATAGCATGGATCCAGAGTTCCATCAGTTTGTTACTGATGCTTATGAAGGACACGTGATCCATGGGGATACCGTAGAGCCAGCTGACCCAGAGTTTTATCGTGAGCGTGTGTGCCAGATAGCTAGTAGACATTTAGCGGAGGACATGTGGAGAGCGCTTTATGTGATCGAGAGGACTCACCTGACACAGATGCGTATAGATGCTTACCATTCTGCGAGGATTAGTAGGGACATTTATCAAGAGATATTATGGTTAGTTCAGAGTAAGCCTGAGATGGATTAGATTGAGTTGAGAGCCATCATAGCCGGTCCACCAGAGCCTGTAGCTGCACCAGCGCCAACAGTAGTCCCACCATCACCAGTACTCGATGTACCAGTCCCAGAGCCTGAGCCAATTCAAGGAAAAGAGGATCTAGAGCCAGATGATGAGCATCCCGATAAGGACATGGACGAAGATGGAGAGGAGGAGCCGATAGATGATGAGGACCCAGCCGAGGAGGAGCCTATAGTCGAGAATGATGATGATGAGCTAGAGGATGACCCGGATGAGCCAGAGGTTGTGCTAGAGGATCCAGTACAGGACCCAGAGGCTGTTGAGGCAGACATAGTAGTAGATGAGGATGTGCCCGATGAGGAGGTAGTTATGCCAGAAGTACCCCTGTTGTGCTTCAGATACCAGCCGGACCCATTATGCATATGGCAGCCATGGCCGATATGGTAGTATGATGGATAGCTCAGATGGTAGCACAGCCAGCGGATTTTGTTCTAGGAGAGGCTGCGATAGCGAGAGCTCTTAATATAGACGATGGATTCGCCACAGTAGCAGTCAATGTCGCCAACCAGGCGATAGCAGACGTGATGGAGGACGATGATGCAGAGATAGTAGAGGATTGGGATATAGGAGTGGTGGTCGGAGATCTTGTTACACCTATTGGGGATGATCCACTCGAGGAGATGGAGATTGAATTAGAGGATGAGGCACCACCAGCAGGATCAGATGCTGACGACTTTTGAGTCAGGACCTGCAAGACTTAGTTTTGTTAGTTTTATCAGGACATGTTGTCCACCAGATTTTTGGGAGCTTGAGAGATAGCTATTTGACCATAGCTTTGTATAGATATTAGCAGTAGTATTGTGTAGTTGACCTTAGTACTGTCTTAGCCTTGTCCCATGTGGTACACAGTTTGATTAGTGTGTACTATGCGGTACATCTTTTGATATATACGAGCAGTACTTTTGATATTGATCGTATGGTTGTTTGATGTGTTATGTTGTAGAACTGTTAGTTCTAGTTTACTTCTTATTCTATCTTCATTTCGTTTCTACGAGAAGACTTCTAGCTGATCAATATGTCTCTTGTAGGCGACACTCATTGTCATCATGGTAGGACCCTTGAGAAATCACCAAGCGCGAATTGGAGCACCTATTCCGGAAGGGATGGACCCAACAGAAATTTTTGAAGCATTTATGCAAAGGATGGAGCATATAGGTGATACCTACAATCATGCTACAAATCCGCGACCTGTTCAACCCCCAGTAGCACCGTTCCAGCAGAGATAGACTGGAGATAAGTTGTTAGCAAACTTTCGTGGTTTACGTCCAGAGAAGTTCAATGGACTAACAGAACCATGGAAAGCGGAACAATGTATAAGAGAAAAGGAGTTGATATTCGAAGCACTGGAATACAGTGAACAAGAGAAGCGTCGTCTTGCTACATTCCAGCTCACTTATGCCACCGCAGATTGGTGGGAAGCTGAGCGAGCTACTATTGGGATCAATGCTGCTAGAGCTATGTCATGGGAGACATTCAAAGGCAGATTTTTGGAAAAGTATTTCCCAGAGGATAAGAGAGATCAACAGGAGAGGAACTTTCTCAATCTAGTCCAAGGAGGATGGAATCTCAGGGAATATACAACATAGTTCGAGCGTCTATCTAGATTTGCTCAGCATATGATAGACACTCCACAGAAGAAGGTGAAGAGATTTCACCAAGGATTGAATCCTCACCTCAGGCATATGATGGTTGGTCATCTGAACCAGTCATATGAAGAAATTATCAGATTTGCTGCAGGATTAGAGAAGGATGCTTATCTAGTACAGTAACCACAGATGAATCGACCTCAGCCGTCAAGAGGGTTTCAGCAGAGGAACTTCCATAACCTGCCACCAAAGAATACTCAAGGTTGGAGACCACAGGGGAATTTCCAAGGTAACAAGAGAACCTGGGAAGGAACCAGGAAGTCTCGACAAGGTTATTCTCGACCCCAGCAATATCACCAGCGAGGGCCACAGCCTCAGGCGCTGCTAATAGCCCCGACCAGCAATAGCGGAGGATGTTTTAATTGCGAAAAGCCATGGCACGTTGCCAGATTCCTCACAGCCCCTAGAATTAACCGCAGAATGGATGCTGTCTGTCAAAATTGCAACAAGCCAGGACATCTTAGTAAAGATTGCCGTACACCTTGCGGAGGATACTATGGAGCATCGATTCAAGGGATACAAGGACCTCCAGATCAGACTAGGATGAATGCTATCATCCCAGCAGACGCAGGCTTTAATGCTGATGAGCAGCAACATTTGGATGGTACGCTTTTACTCTTTCATAGTCCAGTTAAAGCTTTATTCAATACTAGAGCTGCACGCTCATTTTTTGCTGTTAAGATTGTCCATCAATTGGGTTTAGAACCCCAGACACTTGAGCCAACACTGAATGCGGTGTCACCATTGGGAGTGACTGTTAAGTTGGGTAAAGTGTGTAAAGATTGCCCATTGACCTTGGGAGATAGGAACTTGCCAGCAGACTTAGTAGTTCTATCGATGTCAGAATTTGACATCATCCTAGGGATAGATTGGTTGACTAAGTACAATGCCAATCTGGATTGCCCTACTAGGACGATTGTATTTCCAATACAAGGAAGGCCGATGATCAGATTTCAGTGTCAGACAATGAGCGATATGTTTCTGACAAGTGGTTTAGCTACGACCAGTAGTACCTGTACGGAGCTCAAGATAGATCAGATTCCTACCGTACAAGACTTTCAAGATGTATTTCAGGATATTAAAGGACTTCCACCGAAAAGAGAAATAGACTTCTGTGTGGACCTAGTACCTGGTACATTGCCGACATCTAAAACTCCATATAGAATGGCACCAACTGAGATGTTGGATTTGAAGAAGTAAGTTCAAGAGCTTGAAGATTTAGGTTTCGTTCACCCGAGTACGTCGCCTTGGGGAGCACCAGTTCTGCTTGTAAAAAAGAAGGTCAGGACACTTCGACTCTGCATAGACTACAGGGAGTTGAACAAGGTTACGATCAAGAATAGATATCCACTACCTCGGATAGATGATCTGTTCGACCAGTTACAAGGATCTAGGATCTTTTTAAAGATCGATTTACATTCAGGATATCATCATTTGTTAGTTCGACCAGAGGATGTATCGAAAACTGCGTTCAGGATGAGATATGGGCATTATGAGTTTCTAGTTATGACTTTCAGATTGACGAATGTGCTAGCAATATTTATGGACTTGATGAATAGAGTATTCAGATCATATCTGGATCAATTCATTATAGTGTTCATCGATGACATCTTGATCTGTTCCAAGACAGAAGAGGATCACAAAGACCACTTGCAGATTGCCTTACAGATACTTCGAGATAGCAAGTTATATGCAAAGTTCAGCAAGTGTGAATTCTAGCTACAAGAAGTCAAATTCTTGGGACATGTTATATCTCAAGATGGTATCTCTGTGGACTCATCTAAGATTGATGCAGTCTTAAGCTGGAACCAACCGACCAATGCAACAGAGGTTAGAAGTTTTCTGGGTTTAGCAGGATACTACAGAAGGTTCGTCGAAGGATTTTCCAAGATAGCAGGACCTTTAACGATTTTGACAAGGAAGGAGACGAAGTACGAATGGACAGACAAGCATGATGGTGCATTTCAGGAGTTAAAAGAGAGATTGACTTCTGCACCAGTACTTGTAATACCTAAGAGTGGAGAAAGGTATGTGATCTACAGTGATGCCTTGCACCAAGGACTTGGTTGTGTGCTTATGCAAGACGTGAATGTCATTGTATACGATCAAGACAATTAAAAGTACATAAGAAGAATTATCCGACGCATGATTTGGAATCGGCAGCAATAGTGTTTGCATTAAAGATTTGGAGACACTATCGCTATGGAGAGAAGTTTGATCTATTTTTTGATCATAAGAGCTTGAAGCATTTGTTCTCTCAAAAGGAGTTGAACATGCGACAACGAAGATGGATGGAGTTACTCAAGGACTATGACTTTACATTGCAAAACCATCTAGGTAAAGCGAATGTCGTAGCCGATGCTTTGAGCCGTAAACCTCGACTAGTGATCGTTGTAACTAATTCAAGAATGGCAAGCATTGGAAGTCGTTACTGAATTCAACTTCCAGCCAGTGGAACCAATGGAAGGACAGCAGTTTGGATGTCTTATGGTACAACCAACTTTGATCATCTGTATCATAGCAGCTTAGCAGACAGCAGAGGGTTTAAAGTTATGGTTCACCAAGATGACAGCCAAGGAACCAGAAGTCTAGAGTATTGGTACAGACAGAGCCTTATGATGTAAAGATAGACTCTATGTACCTGAAGAAGAAAATCTCTGGAAAGACATATTGGATGAAGCTCATAAGTCATGGATGACGATTCATCCAGGAGGTACAAAGACGTACAAGGACTTGAAGAGGAATTTCTGGTCGGAAGGAATGAAGCAAGAAGTGGCTGAATATGTATCTCAATGTCTTACTTGTAAACAAGTAAAGGTAGAACATCAGAAGCCACCAGAACTTCTACAGCTATTACCAATTCCTCAATAGGAATGGGAACACATCACCATGGATTTTGTGGTAGGATTGTCGAAGTCACAGCAGAACCACGATGCTATTTGGGTAATCATGGTTCGACTTACGAAAATGGCACATTTTATCGCCTACAGTATGACGTATCCAGTGGAACGTTTGAGCCAGATGTATCTGCAACACGTTGTAAGATTACACAGAGTACCTATTTCTATCGTGTCGGAGCGAGATTCGCATTTTACTGTAGAATTTTGGAAGAGTCTCCCAACAACAATGAGAATAATATTGAATTTGAGTTTAGCCTTTCATCAACAGACTAATGGGCAGACTGAACGAGTTAATCAAGTAATGGAGGACATGTTATGTCCTTGTGTCATTGATTTTGAGAATTCTTAGGAGATGCACTTACCGTTGATAGAGTTCGCTTACAACAATAGTTACCATTCGAGCATAGGAATGGCGCCATTTGAAGCTCTGTACGGAAGACCTTGCCAATCGCCGTTATGTTGGAATGAAGTCGGAAATACTCAACTTCTTGGTCCAGAGATGATACGAGAGAGTAGCAAGAAGATTCAAGTTGTACGTGAGAAGATGACAGCTCAGACCCGACACAAAAGTTATGCCGACAAGCGACGCAAAGGGTTTCACCTGTTCGACAGATCGTCACATTTGGTCAGAAGCGAGGCAAGTTATCACCGCGATTCATCGGACCATTTAAAATTCTAAAACGCGTTGGAAAGGTTGCTTATCGCCTTGCGTTGCCACCGAAGATGTCTGGAGTGCACAACGTTTTCCACATCAGTATGTTGAGGAAATGTGTTCACAATCCAGCACACGAGATCAACTTCGAAGATATTGAAGTCAACGACAACGTTACGTTCAACGAAGGACCAGTTCGCATTTTAGATCGAGGGATCAAGAAGCTTAGAAACAAGGAGATTCTGCTAGTCAAGATTCGGTGGAAGTACCATGATGAAAGAGAAGCTTCATGGGAGCTAGAGTTAGAGATGTAAGAGAACTTTCCGTTTTTGTTTTAGATCTTGGTATGCTTCTGACTTCGAGGACAAAATCTTTTGTTGAGTGGTGGATGATGTAATACCCTGTATTTTCAATATTTATTTAATTCAGAGAGAGTCTATATACTTCAACAGTTCATTCATAAAATTTTATCTTCGACCGATCGAACTACTTTTGATCGATCGAGCATTCCCAGATTCAAGCGATCGAACCTTTTTCGATCGATTGAAATCCTACTGACCTGAATTTAATACGTGGTCCCCACTTCGATCGATCAAAGCCTTTTTCAATCGATCTAACTGGCCGATCTGCGTTCGAGCGATCAAACTACCTTCGATCGATCGAACATTGTAATGATTTGAATTCCAATTTCTGCGCAAACAATGCCACCTGCACCCCCATCCCCTCTATATATACACTGGGTTCGTGTGTGTGAAAGGTTTGTTGATGCCCAAGCTTTGAGAGAATTCAGAGAGAGTGGTGAGTTGTGTTTACATATTTATATACACATCCATACATATATCTATACATATATCCTAAAGAAGAAGAGAAGAGTAGGAGAAGAAGAGGAAGAGAAAGAGAAGGAGAGCAGAGAGAGAAGGGGCAGAGACAAAGGAGAAATAGAGAAGGAGGCCATTGGAGGGAGAGAGCTCAAAGCTTTCAAGCAAGCCAAACGCGCCCTTAACAACTTTTGGTGAGTTCCAAACTCACTCGGTATCTTAGTTATGATGTTTTACGAGTTTTGGACGTATTAATTATAGCCCAAACACCCCCTAGCATATTCTGAATGTTCACTACAGAATCTATGGAAGACGAAGTTTGACCGATCAAACTGACTTCAATCGATCGAACATCACTAAGTCTCAATCGATCGAACTGTGTTCAATCGATCGAGACCACCTCAACTTCGATCGACCGAGAATACTTCAATCGATCGAACATCACTTTTATTCGACTGATCGAGAGGACTTCAATCGATCGAACCCGTGTAGAACCATGATGTTTCTTTCAGTTTATAATTCATAATCAGTTGTTAGTTGTTGTTCTATATTCCTATTATGCGATATTATGGATTACAGAGATAATGGGATACGATAATGAGATTGAGATAACATGGTGAGTAACGTAGTTGGGTTTGGAACGTTAGTAATAGTACAACGCGATAACGAGATAGGTTAGTAATAATAATACTTGGTAGTATTGGATAACAAAGAAGTGAGTTAGTAAGATGATTAATATTTTCAAGGTTGTGTGTTTTGAGCTGATGATTCGCTCAAGTTGAATCTGATAAGTGTATGTCAAGGATTTGATCAGGATCGTGAGAATTATGGGTGCACACTACTCGCAAGCGTTCTTAAAAGCGGTGAATAGTAAGAATTCTTAAAAGCGGTGAACAAAAGTAGTTGTGACATGCCCATGGTTTATATTTACCAGAGCTGTGTATGTACCAGACTCGCAAGCATTCTTAAAAGCGGTGAACAGTAAGAGTTCTTAAAAGCGGTGAACAAGAGTATGGGTACATCCATGGACCAGTCGTTATATGAGAACGATGTATGGGTGCTCACAAGAGTTCTTAAAAGCGGTATAGCGGTGAACAAGAGCACTGGTATGTTTTGTTGATATAATCAGTTTGAGATAGTCAGTTGGAAAGTTGTACAATCAGTCTTAGAGTGGGGAAATGATGAGAATCTAATAGTGATAAGTCTGAATAAAAAAAAGGAAGAGATATATTTAGTATCTCTGTTATATGCTGTCCATAATGGTAATTATGTTATTTCTATGAGACTATGTTAGTTAGTGCTCACTCATCTTTCAACAAGCTGACGGCCTTTATTGCCTGGACATTCCCTGTCCAGACTACCCTGTTCCTTATAATGCAGATGATGAGACTTATGGCGATAGCTATTACCCTGAAGGGAGTCACGTAGAGGATGGCCCCACTGATGCCGGTCCTACTGATGACTATCCGTACGCCAGTTGAAGACCTGAAGATAGATAGTAGTTTATGTTACTACTTTTCTTTTACTATTGTACTTTGTAGTTAACGGGTACTTGGGCATATGTTGTCTTCAGACCTGTTATGATCCTGTAGACCACACTATGATGTTTGTAATAGATAGAACCGTGTTTATATTTCAGTGGTTTACTATTACTGTTTGGACTAGTACTGTGTGGTATGGATATTAGTGACTTTCACTTGTCATTCCCTATGGACCAATAAAGGAAATTTATTTTTCTCTATTTATGCTGCTCCGGGGCGTGACACACGCCCCCATCAACATCTTTTACTGGTTTTAAGACCAAGAGAGGCACCCTCTATCGTTTGGATCAAATTAGGGCTCAAATTGAAATGGGTTTTGGGGATTACCTCAATGGAATATCTGGCTATAAAATAGAGGTAAAAGTGACTCCTTTATGATGCAAAATGGTGAGGTTGATGATGGATAATGATGGTGACGATGATTGGATGCCGCTGATTAGGCCCTAAATACCTCTCCCTGTCCACGTAGTGGCAGTGGTGGGGAAACAGTGGTGCCGCAATGATGAGGCGATGGTGGTGGTGATTAGAGGATGAGAGGAAAGGGATCGGGATCTTTCTCTCTCACAAAATTGCCCTTTTTCCCTCTCTCTCGGTGGTTTTAAAATTTTTGTTGAGAGAGAGGGAGATGATTAGATTATATGTCTGTTCATAAATGCAATCGACTGCCATCCCTTGGCAATCGTTTGGTAAGAAAAATCAATCTTCTACATCATGAGTGTGTTTGGATCCTCTTGTGCCTTCTTATGAGGTGGCACATAGGTGTTGGATGAGGATTGGTTGTTACTCCCTTGCTTGTAGTTAGGTTGATGTGGATGATTTTGCTGATATTGATTTTGGTGGTTCCCTTGATTCTGTTGATAGGTAGGAGCGGGTTAGTAGTTCTGTTGGTACCCTTGATTCCGGGATCGATATTGATTTCCCTAATTTGGCTACCACTATTGAGATGGGTTTGCCGTGGCAGCACTGTTCCTGTGATTGAAACTAGGATGGCTCCATCTGCTATTGGGGTTGAAACGACTTGGGGCATTTATAGACTTGTACCTCTACGGGATTCTGCTCTTGATAAACAGGGAACATTTGGCAATGTTGAAAGGTATGCCCCATCTGAAGAAAACTTGAACAGGATTCTTCAGAAGCTAACTGTATTACCAGTTCATTCTTTGCTTCTAGTGCCTCCAACTTACGAGCCAATTACTCGTATTTCTCCGTCAAACTATCTTCGGCTTTCAACTGATAAATACTCTTTTGACTTGAACTTGAACTTGTTTGATTTTTTGTCACCTGAGTCTCCCATTCCGGTGAGTGCTCAGCCAGCCATTCAAAATGAGCTTCAGCTTGGTCCACATTCATACTCATAAATTCACCATCACTCGTGGTTTCTACAAGTTTCTTCGATTTCGGGCTAAGACCATCAAAGAAGAAACTTATTGTTCACCACATCTCTAAGCCATGACGAGGGCATAGTAATAGCAAATCTTTGAGTCGCTCCTATGCCTCAGTGAAAGTTTCTCCCTCTTTTTGATTATATGTTTTGATTTATCTCAACACATCAGTGGTTAACCGATTAGGGAAGAACTTTTTGAGAAATGTTTCATGAATAGCTTCCCAAGTTGAAATGGAGTTTGGATTTAGTGACAATAACCATGACTTCGCTTTACCCTTCAAAGTGAAGGAAAAAAGCTTTAGTTGAATTGTACCACTCAGGCAGGTTTGATCAGAGAAAGTTCCACAAACGTCTTCGAAGTCTCGAATATATAGGTATGCCTTATCTTTCTCCCGTGAAAAGTTGGTAACAATTGGATCATCCCATTACAGAAATGGAATGTACCTATGTGTAGTGGGATGCGAATATAAGAAGGTGTGGCTATTCGATCTGGATCTAAGAGTTCACGCAAAGGGCGTTGACAGTTGTCAATGAGGTCGTCCCTGTTCTCTCTTGTTGACTTTCTATGTCAGACATTGTATCAGAAATGGAAGGGGTAGAGATAGGATTAGCAGCACTATTGACAGAATGTTCAAATAGATCTGTGATATAAGCTTCAATGGAGTTGTGGGACGTAGAAGGATACAAACCTCATAGTTTGCGTTCTGAAGAACGGAAAGGAAAAAGAAAGATAGAAATGGAATCAATCTAAAACTTCTAGCCTTTGTTACCATCCATGGCAACAACGCCAAAAACTTGACACGACTTAAAAAGTGTGCGCTCTAACAAGTACGTCCAAGTGTAGACGATCGTGTGGAGTAAAAAATGGTAAGACCAGGTCGCATCCCAAGGAATGGAGTTTAGGGACAGAATGTTCTAGATTGAAACCTAAGGGAAAAGATAAAGATGGTTTCTTGGAGATGGAGGTTTTAACAATCCTAATGTATTTAGCATTTAACTAAAATTGAGTGATAGCTAAAGTTAACCGAGAATAAGAAAAGTAATTCGAAGCTATATATGAAAAGAGTGTTGGGAACATGTGAATCCACATTGTGCTAACCACTACCATGTTTTAACATTGACGTACCACTGGGGCTTCACCTTTCTAGTATTCCTTATTTCAAGAACAATTAAGTTAAGAAACCTAGACACTAGTTATGTGAATTTACATAACTAGGGGTTGGATTACTTTACTTACTATGAAAAACTGAAATAATAACCAATTAAAACTATGAACTATAATAAACAAAGCAAGTATAGGATATTCGATATGTTCATCACAATATGTTCATTGAGTTAATTAGCTTAAGGGCTTACATTTCACAATCTGTTTGCAATTGAACTTGGAAAGATCAATTTGTGTTAAGTTTCTGAAACACGAGTCATTGGAATACTATGAGGATTCTACCCAAGACATAAACCTACCAATCGATTACCATAGATAGCAATCGATTGGCATGGAATGTCTTCCAATCGATTGGCTTTGAATCAATGGATTGGCTTTGAATTGATGGCAATCGATTGGGTTCTGTGTCCAATCGATTGCCACTGATTTCTATTCTGAAACATAGCAGTGGCTTGGTAACAATGTTTTATCACATTATTCCCAACCAGGGTTCTAAGCTAGCATGTTTAGAGGTGTAGAATAAAAAATAAACTGAAGCATACTATTAAAATCGAATCTAGACATGGGTTTAAGCATAGAAACCTAATTACAATGGAGATTCAACTAGGGTTCTTATCAAAACTATAACCAAGATTCTCAGAAAGTTAAAGAATGACAATAAAGATAAAACCTGAATATGAACATAAGTCACTGGAATACTATGAGGATTCTGCCCAAGACATAAACCTACCAATCGATTGCCATAGACAGTAATCGATTGGCATGGAATGTCTTCCAATCGATTGGCATGAGATATCAATCGATTGGGTTTTGTGTCCAATCAAAACTAGGGAACTAATCAAAACTATAAGCAAGATTCTCAGAAAAAGAAAGACAATAAAGATAAAACCTGAATATGAACACGAAATCAGATTACAACATTCCAAAGCTTTTATATGGAATCAAAACTCTAGAATTCCTACAAAACAAAGCAAAAGAGAACCAACCACTCACCCTACTCACTCCTACATATATATACTACAATATGCACGAGCAAGGAGTATCCAGATTCATTTTGTAATGGCTGGTCATCGTTTTAACCTTAATTTGCTAGGATTCTGCTCCATTAAAGAGGATTGACTGCCGGTTCTTACCAATTAATTGAGTTTGAGGTCAATCGATTGGTATAGAGGTCAATCGATTGGTATAAAGATCAATCAATTGCTTAGAGATGGCAATCGATTGGATTGATCTGTTAATCGATTGTCGAAGGATGGCAATCAATTGGAACTTGGATTTCAACTTTGAGATGTCCTCTGTGTTTCTACACTATCCCTTTTTCAACCTGTTAATAATTCGACTTCAAAAGCCTGCATAAAACAACACTAAACATATCAACATACCAAGGAAATATATCATTGTGTAAAGAGATAGATTAAAACATGAGTGTAGGTAAAACAAGAGAAATGGGGCTAAGATTGATCAATTCCCGCAACACCTGCCTAAACAAAAGCTTGGGAAAAGAGGGAATAAAGGCTGCAGGAAGTCACACCAAGTATTTACAGGCCTTAGGGTTAACTAAGTAAAACCCTTAGACAACCTAAGTGCCTATAATACTCAGAGGCACTAACTCCAATTAGGCCTAAACCAACGATAGAGGTGACTAAAGCCTCTTAGGTTGGCCCATGATAGAGGAGTAAAAGAAGTACCTTTTTGGGTCTCCAATTAAGCCCAAGCCTACGATAGAGGTGACTAAAGTCTCTTAGATTAGCCCATGATAGAGGAGTAAAAAGACCCTAAAGCAACACACTTTAGGTTAGCTTTTCCAACATGGTCAAATTCTGCTACCAATAACCTTGACGAAGGTTTACTGGGCAGAAGATAACTATCCTGAGAGCTAACTTAAACAAAAATCTCCGAATTAGGCTAAGTCTCAACTCTTAGCCATTTCCCGAGCACTGAAAAGTCTCTGAATTAGGCTAAGTCTCAACTCTTAACCAATTCCTGAGCACTCAAAAGACTCCGAATTGGGCTAAGTCTCAACTCTTAGCCAATTCCCAAGAATCACAAGACTTAGAAGCTCTAAGGCAACTTTCCTAAGCAATCACAGTCTTACTGATATTGACCCGTTACTGATACAAGGGTGACTCACGAATATCTATAAACTTTGAATTATAAGATGCATCGCTCCACGAGAAAGTCCAACTTTGCAAATTAAAATTGGAAGCGCAACCGATACGCCCAAAATTGGCTCTACTCTATGACCGAGCAGTTCTACTCAATAATCGGCCCCTATCCCGACCAAGGCATGTACAATTACTTGGGTGAGCACCATCCCGATTTCCCAAGCAGTTGCAGGCCCTTGGGGCCTCCTGATCCTATAGCACGGGGCTCTGTCAAAGGAGATACCCGACCCCTGGGTCTGGATAGCATCGTTCAATTATAATACAGCTCGGGAACAACTTGGCAAGCCTAGAGGCGCATCCCAAACAGCTTGGACTCCAGCAGTTTTCTAAGCTAGTTAGGAAATCTTTTAGATACGCATAAACAGTTTCCTAATTAGAATAGGAAGCCATCTGAACATGCAGCTATCATTATAGGCTGTCAGTAGTTTCCTAAATAGACTAGAATGCCTTGTAAGGGAGGACTCTTCTTCTTATAAAAGGGTCATCCCACCCCCATTAGAAGGGATCCCGAGTTTGATAGAACCAACAATATTATGTTATCTAGCCTCTCCCAAGAAACCCTAACACACACCTTGCACGGCCGACCATTGGTAGTTCCAGTCACCATTGTTGGATCACCAAGGTCCACACAGTAGTTTTATTTTATATAGTGGAAGTGCTCAGACACACATGTGGGTGTAGGTTCATTTATTAATAGGGTTGAACCACATACAAACCCGGTCTCTCATTATCTCTCTCATTGTTTCTCGCTCTTTGATTTGTTCTAATTTATCTTGCCCAAAAATTGTATCATCAAGAGTAATGATATGCTTTCACGATTTTGTATCTTAAATGTAACTTCCAACAAATGTAGCAGTAGGACCATCTTCAATAATGGTGGTACTAATTCAAAGTTCCTTTCAAACAAAATAAAATTTTTAAAGTTCTCCAATGAAAATTAAATGGGCTCACTGCTACATGTGTGAAGAACCACATTTGAGATACAAATTTAAGACACATTGTATTACTCGAACTTTAAGGCTTTGTTTGGTTCATGGATTTTATGAGAGAAAAGAGAGGGGAAAGGAAAAAAAGATGGAAAACTAATTCCTTTTTATCTTATGGATGAGACTAGTTTTCGTCTTATTTTTCTTTCCCCTCTCTTTTTCCTCACCAAATTCAAGAACCAAACAAAGCCTAAAATGGAGCAATTGTTTCTACAGGAAGGGATTTCTTGGTTGCATTGTTCACATTAAGCATATAATTTTTTTTTATTTTAATCTCTTTGTATTTTTTATTAACTTGTCTATTAAATCAAGGGGCGCATGGGCACAAGTCCCTATAATGGCCATTGGCCAATAATAGGGGATTAATCGTGCTTTTTCTCTAGTGTCAAATGTCCTTCAGTTTTTCTTTGGACAAAAATAGCCCTCATATTCTATTTACGTGATTCTTTTCCAACAAATCAGTAAGTTTCCCAAAAATAGCTTTTCTTAGTTTTTCAATCTTCAAAATGCCATAACTTTCAAAATACAAACCAGTTTTTGATAAGTTTTATATATCCGTTATCTATAAACAAGATCTACAAAAACAAGATGCATATTGCTCATAAAATTCATTAAAAAATCAAAATTTTGCACCTAAAAAATGGATGGTTTTTTTTTTTTTTTTTGGTAAAATCGACACATCCAATGCGTAGATCTAAAAAAATTAGCCTAAATAAAAAAAAATCATCCAAAACAGCCACAAAATCGCAAAGTTATGGTCATTTTAGAACATGTTACTGTCCTTAAGTGCAGCCAGGTAATGTTACTATCTTCAAGTGCTGCCAATGTAATGTTACTGTCATTGTCCAAGTAAAAACAATAACATATCATCAAATACAAAAAGTTTTTTATTTTTTTTAAAGATAGTAACATGTCACTCTCGCAAAAAAATTTGCCAAAATTGGGGCATTTTGCATATGTCACTTCCTTTAAATACTGTCCTCATGTGAAAAATAGTAATATATCATCAAAGATTAGTAAAATGATATTCACAAAGAGATACTAACATGTCGTCGATAGTAACATTTCTTCAAATTGAACAATTAATTGCAAAATTATGGCCATTTTTCAGATGTCACTGCCTTTACATTGTTGTTAAGTGAAGACAGTAACGTATCATCAAAGGCAAATATTTTTTTCAAAGATTACTACTATGTGTTACTATTTGCGATAGTAACATACAAAGACATCAACATTATGCTACAAATACCGTGTCACTGTCTTAATTTTTTATACATTTTTTTATAGTAACTATGGATCTTGTTTGAAAGATCTTTTCTCATAAATTACAAATCTATAAATTTTATTCAAAATAGAGTTGTGGTTTGAAAGTTATAACATTTTAAAGTTTGAAAAATAAAAATAAAAATTGCATTGAAACACGTGCTAAGGTGGCAAATCCATGCTATACGTGTGTGAAATGAGGACGAACTTGTGAATTACCTTAAAATCTGTTTAAAAATGGACATAATGCCAAATAATTCAAAAAGCACATGTCATTATTACATTCAAACCACCTAACGTGAACTTATCTCCTGATGATGCCAAATTCTGGGTAAGAGATAAGAAGAAGACAAGAGAAATTGTAGGTGCTTCAACCATATTAATGAGGAGACCTACGTCCACTTGTGTGTCAGTGCACTTGTACTATGATATCAAATCGCCGAGGGCCTTTGGTGAACTAACAAAGGGGATGGAACTACCAGAGACCGGCCGGGCAGTGTGCATGTGCGTGTAGAGTAAAGTTGCGATCCCCTTCTATGGGGGTGAGGAGTTTCTTTTGTAGTTTAAGAAACCTCCTCATACATGGCAAGTAAATTGATAAGGCAATACAATCCAATTGGGATTGATTGGCACAAATCGTGGGAGTTTCCTAATTAGATTAGGAAACGATCTACACTTTCCATTAGTCTTCTAACTTATATAGGAAACTGTCTGGAACATTCTGGATCACATCCTAGGGCTGGGCTGGGCTGTGCTGTATTCGTGGTGGGCTGGGCTAGCGTTGAAATCCCGACCTGTTCGTCGGGCCTTAGGATGCCTGGTATACCACTCGGGTCGAACCTGGAGATGGCACAGGAATTCCTAGATGAACCAGACAACCCTCGGTATGGTGGATGAGCTTTGCTTTCACTGAATGTTTTTATGCATATCAGCTGCCCCCCATTTCCAAGGCTAATGTGATGCTTCATCAAATGAGGGTTGGAAATCTGTATAGCTCTGATAACCGTTCAAGATGAAGGTCGGGAAGCAGCTCAGGATGAGACCGGTCATCTTGGTAAATCGGAGCTTCGGGCTGATTAGATACCTTGGGATCTCGGGTTCGGTACCTGCCACGTGTTAAGAAGTGGTTGGCATGGTCAGGATCCAACTAGACTGGTGCCAAGGTAACCAGACTGTGATAGTCAAATAGGCTAGTCAAATCGCACAATTAATGCGCACTTTTTTTGAATCGATGCTTGGGCACCCCGAGGTGCTAGGTGTCAATTGCTAGGCGGGAAATTCCATGGATCTTCGAATCTGAGTGCATCTGGGCCACTCATGCTGCCTATATAAGGAACACTTAGGCAATTCCTTATTCTTTTGGCTGTCCAAAGAGAAAAAATACCGAGCGGTCCTCTGCATCCTAAGCTTTTCCTTTGTTTACTGTAAGTCTTCTTTTGCTCGGTCTTTTGTCTTTATTCATTCTTTTAATTTCTTTCTTTCCTTATTTCCTATTCTCGAGCAACATTAGAGGGTACGAGTCCAGTAGGCTTCGTGAGGGAGTGGGATTCTATTTCCCTAGATTTTGCTTTTTTATTAGGTCGGGGGGCTCTCTTGCCCTGGTAGAGTGGTACAACCGACTGGTGAGTCAGAGTTCTTCCTTTGTTGAGTGTTTCTTAGCTGCGCGGACCTTATATGCCTTACTGTTTAGGCGTCTGAGTCTTCCATAGCTTTACCTTAGATTATGGGTTCAAGACCCCTACCTACGTCGCTAATTACTTCCCCGACCTGTGACAAGAGCTTTCAACACGCACTATGACGACTTTAACTCGTCCTCCCGGTTGGAAGATGAGTATTCGAGATTCGGGACCCCATGCAATAGCCTTGACCCTCGTTTAATGACTCCTTCAGCCATCATAGTGAAGGCAGGATTCCTATTCGAGTATCCGACGATCAGGTGAGCCAAGGGCTCCAGGTAGCCTCTGAGGTGCGGAGGTCGGGCGGTAAGGCATCTATCGTGGACAGCCCCGACGTTGCCTTTTCTAGTAAGTGGATTCCCAATAGTCTGCTTGCCTTTGACCTGAGTTGACTTAGGGATAAATATGATATTCCCGGTCACTATTCTTTGGCAATACCTACCGTCGGGGCTCATCTGCACCAGTTGGGTTTTGTAACCTTCTATGCGGATGGATTCATCGCAAGCCTTTGCCTTCCTCTTCACCCACTTGCCCGAGATGTGCTGATCTATCACGACATTGCTCCCTAGAAGCTTGCCCTGAATGGCTAGAGATTCTTGATGGGTGATCTGCAACGAATAGTTCACGTTCATAGTCCTTAAGTTACGCTTTGTTAGCCCACTTCATTTAATTATTAATTTTTTAATAAGTATTCTATGTTTTGTAGGGTTTGGAGCTTTAACGTGTAAATGCACTAAAATCTAATCATTAGTGGCTTTGGAAGACATTCTGTGCTCAAAAGGTGATTCCAGTGAAAGTTGGAGACAGTGGCAGCCTCGGTAAATTGCATTTGTGACAATTAATACTTTGGATTTGAGAAATTTCTCCAGAAATAGAAAATGTAGATCTTCGAGTTACGGACGCGTGGCCACAAATGCCGAGTCAATCCAAGGTCTAAGTCAAAAGTTATCATAATTCTACAATAGGTGCGAAAAGTTGATAATTTTGAGAAAAGTTAAAAAAAATGGGCATTTCGCTGGAGCGGCCCGCTCGTGCGATTTTGCACCATCACGCGTGAACGACCTGTGAAAAAACCAGTAATGCGTATTTCGATGTACTAAAGAGCCATGTGCTATCCTAATTGGCAAAATATGTCCAGAAACGTAAATAAAGCAGTTTTAGTGCGATTAGGTTTAGGAAAGCTCCCAAAAGTTGCTCCAAATCTATATATATCCTCTTTTAAGTCAAATTGGGGGTTACACAACATTATGCACATCCTTCAACAACTAAAACTTCAGCCATTGAAGAGGAAGAAGCAAGGAAAAAAAGAAGAAGACCAAGAATTCCCATCTTCATCAACCTCTTGCCAATCTTCGATTCTATGGTCGCCTAGACCGATATCTAGGGTTTTAATGAAACCCTAGCCAAGTAATAGGGTGTTATTTATGTTTTTCTTTTAGATTAATTATGTATGGATGATGATTACATGTTTCGAGGATTTTGAATAATAAAATCGTACTTCGTTTGATTAAATCATTGGTTTCAAAGTTTATTCTTATCTTAGATCTATATTTGTTGTGCTTGTATGGATTATTTACATGTAATGGTACTTATTTGTGATATCAAATAGTCGAATAGTTCATGCCTAGGGAAGACAGAGTGTGCCGTAATCCTAGTTTAGTGTGAGACACTCCGTGTCAACTGAAGATGAATTATGTTGATGCTTGAATCATAATTATCTTCTTGACGGAGAATCTGGCTTGTAGCTACGATTCCCCATTATCATCCAACGTAACAAGCTAATTGAATGCATAGATACCCTTATTATGAAGCTAGTGTTGGATTTGCAATCCTTGGTTCAATACACATATTTATCAAAACAACTTTTAATCACTTTCACAGTTAGATTTATTTCCTTAGTTTCTTAATTTAATTAAAATAAAAAACAAAATTCTTTTTTCTTAATCATCTATGTTTATGTTTTAAAATTAAAGTGTTTTAGTATATCAATCTCTATGTGTTCGACCTCTACTTCCGCACTATAAATCTTTTAAAGTAGAGTATACTTTCATATCTTAATTTTGACGAGATCAATGGGGGCCATTCACCTCTGGCCCCAAGTCCTCGGGTACGAGCTTACCCTCCAGGAGTTCTTATGGACCCACCGACCATTCTCGTTGCACGGAGAGGTTGGCTTCTTCTCTCTGGGCGCCCGACAAGGGAGGAAGATAATAGATAAGTGCTTGAGCAATAACAAGGGATGGAAGAAATAATTCTTCCAAATGTCCACCCTCAGGCTTGGCGATGATGCTCCGGGAATTCAACTGAGGACATCCTAGGTGGGAAAGTTGTGGAGTAAGCTTCAGTCTCGAGTCTGTTTTTCTTCTTGTTTTATTGTTGCTATAGAGCTAACGGATCTCTATTCTGTTTTGTAGTGGGGTCCACCGAGCATACCTAGCAAGTGCCAAGACCAGATTAGAGCATTGGCTCAGGATCCCAACTCACACGACTAAAAAGTTGTGCGCTCTTGTGCAACACCCAAGTGTAGGTGATCGTGCAACTAATACTAGATAAGTCCAGGTCGATCCCACAGGGAAGGAATAGGAAGAATATATACTAAGTTACAACCTAAAGAAAAAGAAAAGATCAATGTAGGAGTGGACAAATCCTAATTAATTAAACTAAATCATAGAAAAACATAACTAATTAAACAAATAAATTAAAGGTATTGGGAACTCGTGAATCTACATTGATCCTAACCTTCTACCATGCACATTCATTAACGTTCTATGGAGTTCATTCCTCTTCAGCATTTTGTATTTTTCTAAAGATGAAGAATCAATAGTCCTTTCATGACTGGGACTACATCATCACAATTCATTTAAAATACTTAGAAGACAATTTGAAACAATGGTTAATATTTGCACTCCAATTGGTGTTAGCATTCAAAGTGGTTTTCAAAAGTCATTAAAGAAAATAACCTTAAGGCTTTAAGTTCTACATAGAACTTAAAGTGAACCTATTGGAACAATTTGATGACAGATTTCTAAAATAGAAAGTCTTGGAATACTTAAAAGAATCATCTCAGGAATTAACAGGCTCGATCGATCGAAGCACTCTCGATCGATCGAACAGCATCATCCTTCAATTGATAGAAATGTCTTCGATCGCTTGACTATGGCTCTGGTTCAATTGATTGAAATAACTTCGATCGATCGAACTCAGGTTTTCTAAAGATTGCATGGCAGAGGTTGGGAATCAAAGTTTCAACATATATTCCCAACTTCTAAACTACGGAAACATATTAAAACAAGTGTAGAAATAACAAACTAGAGCAATCATTAACATCTAAATTAATGAACAATCAAATAATAAGGATTGGAAAGAAAAGCCTGGAAATAATCTGAAATAAACTTGAAATAAACTTGAATCTTGTGTGTACAATGGAAAAGAGGAAGAAGAAGATTAATCTAACCTAATCTACTCCTAAGCTAACCCTAAAACTACCACAAAACTGTTTTTTTCGTGTTCTGGAGTGTCCACTTGCGTCTACTATCATAGCAGCTTATTTATAGGGTTTTTGCGGGCTGTGTGCAACTTTCTGAAAATTTTCACCTTCAACCGATCAAACTTTTTCGATCGATCGAAGTCTCAAACGATTGAACTCTCTTCAAGGGCTTGAACTTCTCTGATTTTGACAACACTGTGCACCGATGGGAGTATGGTTATATCTCTTCACTCGGACCTCGGATTGACCTCCGATTTACGGCCATGCTACCGTAACTCATAGATCTATATTTTATATTTCTTGGGAAATCTTCCAAATCTGAAGTCTTCAATGTCAAAAATGGCATTTTCTCAGCTACTTCTGTTATTTTCTCCACCAGAATCACTTTTTATGCAATGATTGCTTTCCATGTCCTATAAAATAGTGTAAAAACACATGTTTGAGTCTCAACATCATAAAAAAACACTTAATCATAAAAGGCCATATACTACGCTATGAATATGCACTTTTCACCTCTAATCACCAACAACGTATCTGATCTGTTAACCCAGACGGGATCCTAGAAGGTTAGCTAAGAGCCTCACAAGCCCTTCCAAGCACCCATCTTTCCTCCTATTATTCTTGGTATGTTCCTGCTACTCAGATCTTTTTCACTTTCTTCTAGTCCCTCTCTGATAGCTTACTGACTCATTTGTATTTCTGATTCTGTAGAGATGGCTCCCAAGAGAAATACCGATGCCCTGCGGGAGATGGAGGCGGCGACACTGGCCCGGGCGAGTTAGAAGATGAGGAAGATGATATGGCCACCAGGCCATAGCTTGGGCGACTGATCCACGGGATGAAGGAGGCAGCGGTCGGGACGTCGACCTCCATAGCAGAGGTGGTGTCAACCACTAGGAGCCCCCCGGGGAACATACCGCTTGGGGTGCCACAAGTGGAGTCCGAGGAGGAGAATCAGAGAAGGATACGGGCCGCCCTCCTTCCGGGTCAGCTAGAGAGGTATGAGGGAATGCCCTTTCGTGATTTGGTTGGGTGGCTTTACAGCCTCTCTAATCTGGTAAATGATGTGCCCTTTCCCTTTCCATCTTTCCTTCATCTTTTCTATGGCGATTAACCAACTTCTATTTCTTTGTCTAGGCCTTCAGTCTAGTGGCTGGGGTTGGGTCCTCTTTGCCCAATTTGGGCGAGAGGGCTATTGCTGCTAATGCCACTCTTTTGAAGGAGAGAGCGGTAAGGGAGGCCAGGGATTTCACCCTAGTTGTAGAGAAGGAAAAGTTGAAGGGGCTAGCCCTGAGCCTAGGAGCAGCTCAAGTAGAGCTTGAGGCTGCCTTGGCGAGCACGGTGACTGCTGAAGCTGAGAAGAAGGCTTTAGAGGATGCTGTAGCTGCTCGGGACGAGGCTGCAGGGATCGGGGATCAGTGGATGAAGGGTTCAATGCCTGCTTCTTTCAGGTTTATGCAGACCTGAAGAGGAGAGCGGCCATGGATCATCTTGAGTGGGATCTTACTGCTTACTCGGGGGACGATTCTGACTTTTGGGACACAAAGCCCTCCGATACTGAGGAAGCTGCTACTGGAGGAGAGACTCTTGCGAAGAGGTGGCTCCTATCGGGGTGGTGCGGAATACCGAGGATGAGGTAGTCATTGTGGATAATCCTCAGTACGGAGCCTGCTCGACAACTTGTGGACCACTTCGCTCAATTGTTCCCGGCCTATCACCTGCCTTGTATATTTGAATTTTCTCTTTTTCTTTTTGTGGGGAGGCTGTTATAATTGCCCCCCCCCCCCCAAGCAATGTACTTTTTCCAAAGTAGTAATTAAAAGGCCTCTTGAACTCACTTTTTTTACATGCTATGAATATTTGCACTTTATATATTTTTGCCTATTTGTGTTTGCCCGTGCCCGACCAGTTGTCTAGTTTTATTATGACCCTGCCTTAGCAAAAGGTTTAGAATTGTGACTCGTAGGAAACACTCGGTCTTTTGGGGATCTGTAAAACCTTGGAATTTTTTGAGCTATTGTGCTTGGAATTTTCAAGATTTATAGAACCGATTGGGGCATCGTAAGTGCTCGGGATTAACCAAGCTCAACCCGATGTGGACTCTGAGCATTGTGGGTGCTTGGATATCTAAGGGTGTATACTTAGTTAATTCCAAGGTCTGTGAATGCTCGGTGTGGTTTCCTATAGCTTACTATACCCCTCTTGCCCCCAAGCTTTAAGTAAGGCAGGTGTTGTGGGAGTAATTATTGTAGCTAATCGACCTAGGACATATGCTTTCCAGGGTCTTTTAATTACTCTATTGTGGGCCACCTAGAGCGTTTGCCCCCATTGTAGATTGCGGGCCTAAGTGGAATTAGTGCCTCGGATGTAATTCCGAGGTCTTTTTTATGCCTCGGGTATGATCCTGAGGTCTTTTGGTGCCTCGGGTGTGATCCCGTGGTCTTTTATTGTGCCTCCGGTGTGATCTCGAGGCCTTTTGTTGTTGTGAAATACTGGTAGGGAACACTATTTGCAACAAAAATTCTTTATTCAATCTGAAAACTACTGTGATTGCTTAGGAAGAGTTACAACTTGTTTAAAGAAAACATAAAAGTCCTTAACCAATACTAATCCTCATTTTATTGAAAGTACTTCCGTAGATGCTCCACATTCCAAGGGTATGATAGGTCCTATCCTTCAAGCTTCTACAACCAATAAGTTCCCAATCGGTTGACCCGGATAACCCTATAGGGCCCTTCCCATTTTGGTCCCAGCTTCCCGTGGCTCGAGATTTTGGTGGACTGATTTACTGCCTTGAGGACGAGGTCTCCTTCCTGGAAACTGTGGCGCTTTACTTTGCTATTGAAGTACCATGACACTCTATGCTTATAGGCCACCACTTTTAGGTATGCCCGATCCCTTTTTTCTTCTATTAGCTTGAGCTCCCCTCTGAGGGCTTCCTCGTTGCCTTGCTCGCTATAGTTTGTCACCTGGTATATTGGTAGTCCAAGTTCTATGGGGACCACTACCTCAAAGCCATAGGTGAGTGAGAACGGGGTCTCTCCCATTACGGCTTGAGGAGTAGCTATAGGCCCACAGAAGGGTCGGTAGCTCCTCTGCCCAGAGTCCATTAGCCTTTTCAAGCCTGGTTTTAATGGACTATAGAATCGTTCGGTTTGTTACCTCGGTTTGTCCATTAGCTTGAGGATGCTTGGGAGAAGAGTAGTGATTTGATATCTTGTAGCCCAAGTAGAACTGCCTAAACACCAGCGTGTCAAACTGTCTACCATTGTCAGTGACTAGTATCCGGGGCACACCGAACCTACTATGGATGTTCTTCTCAACAAAATTTCCATCTTCTTCTCGATTATTGTTGCCAAGGGCTTGGCTTCTGCCCACTTAGTAGAGTAGTCCACTGCGATGACGACAAACTTGACCTGACCCTTTGCTATAGGGAGCGGTCTGACTATGTCGATGCCCCATTGAGAAAATGGCCAGGGGCTGAGGATTGGAGTTTGTGGCATTGCCGAGCGGTTGATTATGCTCGCATGCCTCTGGCACTTGTCACACCACTTAACATATTCCTGAGAGTTTCGATCCATTGTTGGCTAGTAGTAACCTTACAACAGGGCCCAGCGGGAGAGTGCCCGGTCTCCAACGTGGCTTCCACACACTCCTTCATGGAATTCATACAAGTTTTCCTAGACCTGGCTATGGTGGATGCATCAGAGGTAGGGGATGGAAAATCCCCTCTTATAAAGTATACCGTTGATGAAGTGGTACTTGGCCACTCAATATTTAACCCATCGGGCTTCATCATTCCCATACGGTAGACTCCCGGTTGTGAGGAACACTATGATAGGATCCATCTAACTAGGCCCTAAATCGATTGGGTCTACCTCCATACCTTCCGAGTTGGACACACTGGGTTCAGTTAGGTATTCTACCCTTATTCTAGTAAGGTCTGACTCAGAAGATGATGCTAGGTATGCTAACTGGTCGGCCCATGCATTTTCTTTCCTTGGGATCTGTGTGATAGAGAACCCTTTGAGTTTGCTGGTAACCCCCCTGACAAGGACTAGGTAAGCCACCATGTTATTTTCTCGGGCTTCATACTACTGTCGGACTTGATTGACAACCAACTGGGAGTCACTGTACACCTGAACTTGCTGTGTGCCCACTGAGGTAGCTAAATGTAGCCCGACCAATAAGGCTTTATACTCGGCTTCATTGTTGGAAGCCTAGAACCCGAATGTTATGGCATACTCAAGCAGGATTTCATCAGGTGTGGTCAGGATGATTCTTGCATCGCTACCCTGCTTATTGGAGGATCCATCCACATAAGGTATCTAGGTCGGGATGTCAAATTGTAGCTCAGGCAGTAACTCAGGCAGATTGAATTCCTCGATTGGATCTTCTGGATAGGTGAACTCTACAAGAAAATCTGCTACTGCCTGCCCCTTGAATGTTGTTCGAGGTTTGTAAATTACCTCAAACTCTTCCAACTCCAACGCCCACTTTATGAGTCTCCCGGATGTTTTAGGGCTGCATAGAATCCTACACAAGGCCTGATCTGTAAGGATAAATATGACATGGGCTTGGAAGTACAGGCAGAGCCGCCGAGTTGAGGTGATAATTACAAAGGCGAGCTTTTCTATGTAGGAGTACCAACTTTCTATGCCATAGAGTGCCCTGCTTGTGTAGAATACTAGGTAAAGTATCCTGTGTTCCTCTTTAATTAGTACCGAGCTTACTGTCGAGGGTGATGCTGCCAAGTAAAGAAACAATTCTTCCTTTAGAATGGGCATTGATAGCAGATGAAGCGATGTCAGAAACTTCTTGAGTTCTTGAAATATCTTTTCACACTCTTCCGACCACTTAAAGGCTTTGTGGAGGATCTTAAAGAATAGAAGGCACCAGTCGGTCACTCGGGACACAAATCTATTTAATGCTGTCACCTGCTTTGTCAGACTCTGAACCTCCTTGGTTGATCTTGGTGACTGCATGTTGATGATATCTTGGATTTTCTTCGAGTTTGCCTCAATTCCTCGCCTGCTGACTAGGTGTCCCAAGAACTTCCCGGACGAGACTCTGAATGCATACTTAGCCGGGTTCAACTTCATCCAAAACTTTCTTAGGATGCCAAAGGTCCCAGCCAAGTGCTCGAGATGACCGGATTCATCCCGGCCCTTGACCAGGAGGTCGTCAATGTATACCTCCATTGTTTTACCGATCAAGTCTCTGAACATGTGGTTGACCAAGCGCTGATATGTTGCCCCGACATTCTTGAGGCCAAAGGGCATCACCTTGTAGTAGTATGTTCCTTGGTCAGTGATGAAGGAAGTCTTTTCTTCGTCGCTAGGATACATGCAAATCAGGTTATACCCTGAGTAGGCGTCCATAAAGAAGAGGAGTGAGTGACCGGCTGTTGAGTCTACAAGGAGATCTATCCTGGGTAGTGGATAGCAATCTTTGGGACAGGCCTTGTTTAGGTTGGTAAAGTACACTCATAGCCTCCAGTTTTCGTTACTTTTCTTGACTAAGACCACATTAGCTAACCAGTCAGTATACTACACTTCACAGACTGACTTTACTTTGAGAAGTTTCCCAAATTCCTCACGTACCACTTCCTGTGTTTCAGGGGCCATCCCCCTCCTCTTTTGCTTAACCGGGCGGAACACTACACTAAAATTGTGAAACTGGCACTTTTTCGCGCATTTTGATCTGGCACTGTTTAAAACAGTGCCAAAATTTGGCACGTCTTTAGACTAATCTAGCACTATTTTTATCGGTTCCAAATCTGGAGCTGTTTGAAACAGTGCCAGTTTGGAAAATTACAGTGCCAAAAAATCCCAAAATCATTTTACTTTTCACTTCCCTCCAACACACGTTGACTGAAAATTAAACCCCCAACAAATTCATTTTACTTTCACTCTCTCTCTCTCTCTGTCTCTCTCTCTTGAGAAGTGAGAAACCCTAACAGTTAGAGGAAAAAAACCCACCGCCGCCTACCTCATGTCTCCCCCTCACCACCACCGCCGCCGATGTCTACACCTCAGACGCCGCCGCGCCGCCACTCTCTCTCTCTCTCTCTCCCCTTCTCTCTCTATCTCTCTCTACTTCCACTCCCCTCACAACTGTCGCAGAGATCAAAAGGGATTTCTTTGTGAGCGTCGGCCTCCCTCTTTACATCATCGATCGCTGCTCAACGTCGCCAGTCACTGGTCTCCGTCACCGGTCGCTTCTCGTCGTCGCCGGTCTATGCCTGCTCGCTGTAGGTAAGTCTCTTGGTCTCGAGTTCTTTTTCTTTTCTTTTCTTTACTTGTTTTTGAAACAAAACTCCAGTATCATAGACAAACTTCCATTAAAAAACCAAAACCATACCCAATCCAACAAATGTACATAACAAACAAACGCACAAATCAAGCTATTTTTTTTCTTCAGATGATTGGCCTTTTAAGCTCAAATGACATTTTGAATCCTAGACATTTGAAACTGAGGTGTGGCTCATATTCTTTGCTTACTAACCATTCGTTTAGTTTTTATTATATAATCAGTTTCTTTGGTTTGTGGTTTAGGATATGTTGTGTTGTGGTTGATTGGGGGTTATTGCAAGTTTGCATTTGAGGTGTTTGATGAAATGTCTTTTCACAGTTGGGGTTTTTTTTCACTGACTCCTCACAAATCTCTGCAAATCCTTCGATCTCTCAATGGCTCTGCCTATTGTGAAGAAGGACGATGATCGAGATGACGAAGGTACATGCTGAAAATTCGATGTCTTTCATCAATTGATTCCTATTAGCACAAATCTTCGATTTTTCACTGCAACGTTTAAGATCTTTACATAATTTCCTGGATTATTGTTCTGATTCTATGCCTGCATTTTACAATGAGTACTTCAATTTTGTTGATCAGTGGTCGCTTGAATTGTTAAATCAAACAATTTTGATTGTAGTTGTTAGCTCTTTTAATTAGGTTTTTATACAGATATTTGTCGAAGTCCCTGCGTAAGAGTTCTTTCTATTTCCACGAGATCTTTGTTTAGTGCTTTGTTATGATAGTATGTTTAATTTGTAGATAGCAGAGGCACATAGCAGTATTAGTTGTATGTTTTTAATATTTTCGCAGTGGAGTACTCTCCATTTCTTGGGATCGAGAAGGGTGCGGTCCTTTTGTTTCTTCAGGTTATTACAAAGCTTTTGTATCTTCTGAATCAAGGGGAATCATTCACAAAAGTGAGATTTTTCTGTCCCAACTGTGTTGTGTGTGTGTGTGTTACTAATATATACTTGACATTCATCATGTCATTAACTTGGTTTTGTTTCTTTATCAATTTTTTTTTTGTAAAAGTACTTGTTCAAACTTGTGTAATTGTATTTTTTATTTTTTCTGGAGTAATTTGTGTTCTGCTAAAAATTTATAGGTTGAAGCCACGGAAGCATTCTTTGTTGTGACTACGTTTTTTCAGTCAGGAGATATTGGTTTAAGGACAATGGTTTATTTGATGATAAAGGAGATCTCTCCCTCTGCAGATGAGGTTACTAACACATTTATTTCGCTCATTTATTTGTTAAATCATGCTTTGTAGAGAGGTAGTTATTGACATTTTGAGAAGCATAGGATTACTCTTGAATGTTTGGTTGTAGAAGTTCGATTGTTTATCCATTTTCTTTTGCAAGTATCAATATAACTACTTCTTTTCCAGCTACCAGCCTACCTCCTATGCATTTTCCATTATTTTTGATACACGTGTAGTTACATTACCATTGTGGTGGATTTTTTAAAAACATTTTTGTTTCCTTTTTGGAGATTTACAAAATAGCGGGCCAGACGACTAGCCTGCTGGAAATTATAAACACCATATTGCAAAGATATATAATATTGACAGCTTCATGTAGCCGTATATCCTGTCTCTATGTGATCAACTAGGTAAAACCGTAAAAGTAAAACTGAAGGAGAAAGTAAAAGAAAAATTAAAAAAGAAGAAGATAAAAACAACACAACCATTAAAATGGTTAATTTCTTCCATTTTCCATCCCACTATTTGAGGCTTTTTGTTATATTTTTTCTTTTTGGAGAAAATTTGCCGATGCAGTACGATATTGTAGTTGTGAAGTAAACAAGGCAAAACAAGTTTATTTTATTGTGACATATGATCCCTTCCCCTTGCTGTTCACATGTGTCAGAATCTTATTTTATAAATGTGGAATGTTTTTTACAAAGCATCGGGCCCTACCACAGGATTTTCGTTGCTTATGTGAAATGTGGCTTATGTTGTAGACACAAATTTTGCTTTAAACTGTTGTTTCTTATGTTTACTTTCTTTTTTTTTTTTTTGAAACCATATTTCTCGGTGTTGGTGCTGTGATAATTCTGAGGAGCATTCTTATATCTCTTTAGTGAGGAATGGCTAATTTGAATTCTTTGAATTCCTCTGTGCAACAGTATGGCATATCTCCAGGAACGTTTCAAAAGAACACAGATCTATGTAGTTTCTTTAAGATCTTAACCACTAGTGCGGACGAAGATAACAAGGTACCAAGAGTAGAAGGTTCATAAGACATGCAACTATATTTTACTCTCCACTCTCTTTAAACTAGCAGGTTCTCATCTTTCGACGTGCATGTATGTTAGGTCTATGTCTCCACAGTCAAAGCGCACGGCTATCCTGTGACTTTCTATATTTTGAATATATACATTGGACCTAATTAACTTGAATGTATTTTAACTTTCCAGTGTGTTTTCTTCTAAATTTTGGCTCATTTTAGTGTCAAACTAGAGAAGAGAAGCTGATTTTCAAAAAACTTGCTCGGAAAAGGCATTTTTACAAGTTCTTGCAAATACAGCTATGCCAAACAACTCTCAGAGAAGGTACTTCTGATGGTTTTTTTTTTGGTTGGGAAGAGGAAATTCACTCACGGGGCCCCACACTAGCATATTGCTAGATGATATGGGTTGTGTCTAATACTACCACATTATTGATGCTTCTAATGTGATTTATTTGTGTGCTTGGTAATACTAATGTTTTACTTGGATCCGTTGTTGCTAAACTTTATCATGTTTTCAGTTTTCAGGTGCAAGGAATGCATTTGGATGTTGCAACTTTGACCAAGCCAGCATTGCGCATTAAAAATGAAGATGGATTTAGACCATTTTGGCAAGGGAATCTGGTCACGATTGGTCATTGTCTTCCTTATTTTCTGTCATCTTAACGCCACAAAGTGTTAATAAAAATCTGTTGTACATTTCATTTGTGATAATGCATGAGTACCCATTCAATGCACCACGTGTATTATTTATGTTCCTGTGCAATGTAATAGTTCATTTGGATTTATTTGTTGTGTATAGTTATCGATATATACATGTTATGTTTCTTAGAAAATAATTACGCTTGTAAATTAGGTGTGGGTGTGAAATGTAAATTAGGTGCAAATAAAAATTGTGGATCATGTGTAGAAATTATTTATTTTTTTTACTCAATTAAAAACTGGCACTGTTTTGAGCAGTACCAAAAAGCATGCCAGATTAATGTACCCGATATGTTACACGTGGGAAGCACAAAAGTTGCCATGTGTCGATAAGCTATCTTGAAATTCTGGCACTATTTAAAATAGTGCCAAAAAAGGGTGCCAAATCTCTAAATCTGGTACCCTTTGACCAAAATCTGACACTGTTTTAAACAGTGCCAAAACAATTGGATCCCCCATATTTGGCACAGAAAAAAACAGTGCCAGATTCGGTCAGGCAGTGTTTTAAACAGTGCCAGTTTAACGTTTTTGGTGTAGTGGAAGCTCAGATCAATATTGAGTCAGTGGGACATGACCCGGGGATTAATTCCAGGCATTTCTTTGTGGTTCCAAGCAAAGACATCTTGGTTCTGTCTTAGGAACTGGACTAGCTTTTCTCTGAGATCTGGTTCCAAAAGAGTGTCGATACTGACAGACTGATCGGGAAACTAGGGGTCCAATACCCACTTGACTGAGTTCTTTGACAAGGCTGACTCTATCCCGGACATCCCTTCGGTCCATCTCTTCAATGTTTAGCACTCCGAAAATGGCCTCTTTACGCAAGGAATTGACATAATAGCTCTGAGTGGTGGCCTGATCTCCCCTCAAGCTTCCCGGTCCCTGCAGGGTAGGGAACTTAATGGCCAGACTATAAGTTGACACGACGACTTTAGCCTTGTTAAGTGTTGGTCTCCCGAGAATGACGTTCTAAGAAAATGGGGCGTCTACCACAACAAAGTTTGTGAGCATCGAGGCCTACTGTGGATAGGTTCTGATACACCCAAAATCAGCCCATTCCCGAGCGGTTCTATTCTGCAACTACTGACAAGCATCATCCCGAGCGGTTTGGTCCACCTGATGCCTCCCGACCGGTTCATCCACGACCCGGCCAACAGGTCGGGAAGATTGCACAGGCACATCCCACCGTGGGAACAGCTCATCCGGGCCCACAAGCATGATCCCGAGCATTACTGGCAGTTTCCTACTCAAGCTAGAAGACTACTGGAAAGTGCAAACTATTTCCTAATCCAATTAGGAAACCCCCACAATTAATGTCAATCAATCCTAATACAATTAGGAAACTTACTTGATTGGTGTCAATCACATCCTAATTGGATTATATTTCCTTATCCATGTACGAGTAGGTCTCTTACATCTATAAAAGAGACCTCTCACCCCCCATTGAACGGGCCAACTTTTCAGTCTACACAACACCTCTATAGCATTCATCTACATGCCCGACCGGCCTACGGTAGCTCCAGACTTGTTGGTTCACCACAGGCCCCCGGCTCTTTTACAGTATAGTGAATGTGCTCAGACATACACATGGACGTAGGTACCTTCATTAACAGGGCTGAACCACATACAAAAAACCAGTCTCTCACTCTCTTTCCCCTTAATCTGCTCTACTTTACTCTTGCCAATTTTTAGCATCATCAGGTTCCCATTAGAACTAGTAGCTTGATCATCCCAAGTGGTTGTGTGCTGGATCCGTTGAATCCCGCCAATGGAATGGCCACTGGTCAGAGCTAGTCCCTTGATATTCCAAACTGATCAAATGCTGAAGCAAAGAGTATGTCAGAGGAACTTCCCATGTCCATGAGTGCCCTCTTGACCATATAATTGGCTATAAGAGTGTTACACCAGCGGATCATTGTGGGGGTAGTGCAGATCTCGGATATCGTCGGATGAAAAGGTTAGGTTATCGGTCGGAGGGTAGTTAATTTGTCGGACTTGCATGACATCTGCTCGGGATGCCCGGGCATGCCTTTTCCTTGTTGACTGCGAGTCTCCTTCGCCCAATGTTCCTCTGGAGACCATGTTGATATGCTTGAGGAGTTGTTACTGCTTAGGGGCCCGTGTATCTTGCCGCTGCTATTTGTCTTTGGCGACAAACTTGGCTAGATGGCCCTGCTCAATGAGTTTCTTAATAGAAATTTTAAGTTTATAGCAGTCCTTGGTATCATGGCTGGGGTCTTTGTGGTAGCGGCAATACTTGTCCCGATTCTTCTTCTCGGGCGGGCGCTTCAACTTGGTTGGTTTTTTGAGCAGCTTCTAAGCCTCGGCAGCTACCATGACTTCTTGGATGGGTCGAGAAAGTGCGTGAATGCAATCGGGGTCTGATCCCGACCACCCCATTGCTGATCCTATTTTTGTTTCTTTCCTGATCTCTTCTCAGAGCCCTCCCATTTTCATTTGACTCTTGGGGAATCATCTTCCGCAAAGTTTGAGCGCTTGGACTTCAAGAACTCCTTGGTGTCGATGTATTTCCCAACCTTCTCTGAGAGTTCAACCAATGTTGCCAGTCGTTGATGGTGGAATGACGTAGCGCCTTGGTGTTCTGAACCCCTGAGCAGAAGGGTGTGATTGCGACCATCTAGTTTAGGTTATGAATTTAAAGCTTTTGCTAGTTGAAGCGATCAATATAATCCTTCAAGGACTCTTCTTTTCGTTGCTTGATAGCTAGCAGCTGGGTGTCTGGGTGCGGTCGGCCAAGCATACCCACGAGCTGGCTGATGAAAAGCCTGTTGAGTTCCTCGAAGTCATCAACTAATCGGGACATAAGGGAGTGGAACCACTGTGCAGTTGGCCCCTTTAGAGTGCTTGGAAAGGCCAGGCAGTACAGTTCATCAACGTTGGTCGCTAGTGCCATCTGAGCCTCTGGACATGGTCTACCGGACTTCCCAAACTATCATAAGAGTTGAGTTGAGGCCATTTAAATTTGCGTGGAATAGCAAATCCTGTGACCCGATCGGTGAACGGTGACTCAAACTCTATGTTGGTATACTCACGACTTGGTTTTTGGCCTAACTGGTCGATTTGTTTTTCCAAGTTGTTGATGCGGGCTTCCAAGTTGTCCCGACTGGTATCCCATCCGAGGCTCCCTCCTCAAAGTGTGCTATCCTCAGGGATAAGTCTTGGCTTTGACTCTGGTTAACTGTGTGCCTAAGGTCGCTTTAGATCCTGGCCGGGGGATCCTGGGCTGATTCCTGGGTCAAGCGCTCTTGCCCTTCCGATTTGGTTGCGCGCCTGTCATTAATGAGGTTTCTGGCGACCCCCTTCCGGTTTGGGTTGGCCTGGGAATGTTGCTGGGTGCGTATAGGATCCCGGTGACTCTCATTGTTCCTGGGCTGTCTCACAGCTTGAGGGATTCTAGTGCAGTTCGGGCACATCGTCAGGTCTGTACGGATACCCGACCACGCTCATCATTCCTGAGCTATTCCTCAGTTTGAGGGGGGTTACTTTATTGGGCCAGTAGAGTTTTGATTTGTAGCTGGGTCTGACGTTGACCCTCCAGGAGTTATGCAAGAGCCGTAGTGATTTGCTCCAGAGTCTTGGGAGCCTCTGATTGTACGATCAGTGGATTCGACTGACCTGTTGGCTAAACAGTCGTCTTGCTCTTTTTGGGCGGCATGATGATCAGTCAAGAGATTTATTGATGGAAAACTGTCGTTTCCCACAGACGGTGCCAAATTGATGATGCCAAATTCTAGGCAAGAGATAAGAAGAAGACGAGAAATTGTATGTGTTTGGCCCTAATAATGAAGAGACCTACGTCCACGTGTGTGTCGAAGCACTTGCACTATGATATCAAATCGCCGGGGGCCTTTGGTGAACCAACAAAGGGGATGGAACTACCAGAGACTGGCCGGGCAGTGTGTATGTGCGTGTAGAGTAAAGTCGCGATTCCCTTCTATGGGGTGAGGGGTTTCTTTTATTGTTTAAGGAACCTCCTCATACATGCCAAGAAAATTGATAAGGCAATACAATCCAATTGGGATTGATTGGCACAAATTGTGCGAGTTTCCTAAATGGATTAGGAAATGATTTACACTTTCCATTAGTTTTCTAACTTCTATAGAAAACTGTCTGGAACATTCTCATGTCCTGGGACTGGGCCGTGCTATATCCACGGCGAACTGGGCTAGCGTTGCAATCCCAACCTATTGGTCGGGCCTCTGGACGCCTGGTCTACCACTCGGGTTGAGCTTGGAGATGATATGGGAGCCCCTAGATGAACCAGACACCCCTCCGTATGGTGGATGAGCTTTGCTTTCACTGAATATTTTTGTGCGTATCATCTCCTATTTGAGTCCCTAGTGAAGACTTTTACTTGATTCTCTCTTAAATGAAAGCATGAAGCAAAATCAAAAGATATGTATTTTTGTGCATACAAAAAAGTAAAATATGGAGGAATTTTTATGAAAATTCAATGATATTCTGATGGAATTTGGAATATTAGCCAGATGCTTAACCAAACATGCAAAACTCTTGAGAAAAATGTTTAATTGAAGCTATTATGAAGTTAAATGAGCTCGTTATATGTCTATGTTATTGAAATCATCTAGATATTTGATTTATTTGTAGCAATGAGCACTGAATCACTTGACACATCATGTCAACAATTTAATTAAAGATCTCACCAAAGGATATTTTATGAATCCAATGAATTTTGTGATGAATTTAATAATAGGTAGGTTGTGATTTTTTAATGAATTTCTTTTACGTTATTGTGATGAGCCAATGGTTACAACTTGCAAGTCAACGTCATCTGAGAAGGAAGGCTGTGGTGCAGCAAAGTTCCATTAATAGCAATTCCATGTAAAAATATGTGCTACAAATTAAAAGTAGGGTAAATTATATAGATATCTCCGCATGTATTGCACTGTTTTATTAATGTCCCTTATATTAAAGAACTCAAGGGTATTTGAGAAGAAAAATAATAGTTGAAGGGGCAGACCAAAGAGGGGCAAAAGCTTTACAGAAATTAATACACAAAAAATGTGTATAAATAAGAAAGAAAATTTGCCTCATGAGCGCTGCCTTCAAATCTCCATAAACTTAGTCGCTGCCAAATCCGCCAATGTAAAATTTTTGCAACAGCCCTTGGTTGAAAGGGTTAGTTTATTAAATTTTTAATTAAAGGAGTGTTAGTCAAAAAGGGCAGTACATCATAATAGGGTATCTACATAATTTACCCTTAAAGTAAAAAGGTTTTTCATTTTTTGGTTTAATTTTTTTTTTTTTGGTCCTATAAAAGTAAGAAGGGTGATGTCTCTTTACAACCTCTTTTGGGCATTCACGTACATAATTCAGAGGATATTAAGCCACCATTATTATTGAAGGACAAAAACACACAAAAGTACCTTCAATTTTCTACTGTAAGACTTAAAAGGAGAGAAGAGTAGTGTACACGGGTGGTGCTTCTATGACACAATCCAGTGATTTCATGGATGATACATGTATTATTAAAAGTTGTACAATGAGAGTCATTTACTCTCCAACATATGCCATTTTATACAATAAATTAGCTCTCTAGGACCCACAAATGCATTTGAGTAATGAACATAAACGGCTAGGACTAGATGTGGACTTTAATCTATAGAAATATACGATTTGGTCCTTAATTATGACCATTAATAGAAATTAATTTTGACTTGATTTGGTGTATAGAAATTAATTTATAATTTGCAAGATAATTAATAATTAGTCCATATTTCTAAATAGTTGGTGTAAATCCGGACTATTATATCATTATTATACATTTATACATAATTGTATACATATATACATATGTATATGAAACATGTGAAATACAAATGAAGTTAAATTAGGTAGTTAACTTGAAACATAGAGCGGATTTTTAGGAGATCATAGATAATGGGGTTTATTCCAAAAATCATGCTGATTGTAGTTCAAAACAATGTATTTTAAATATGTATGTAATTTGTTTACTATAGAAAATGATTTATATGTTTTATAAATTCGAATAATAAAAATAACAGATAATTTTGTGTATAAGACTGAATCTTACTGATAAAAAGGTGAGAATGTCATAATATAGTGCAAAATTCATAACTGTAATTCACCATATAGTGCGAAATCATGCTAAAATTTATAATCTGAGAATTTGGAGATAAGCTTGTTGGAAGAAGTGACTTAGTTGTGAGAAATTTCGTATTATATCCATTCAAAAAGTGAGAAATTTCACATTTTGTCCATTTAGAAAGTGAGAAATTTGTATTACTAAGTGATGATGACAAAATTTAGTAAAACGTAAGAGAAAGAAGATAAGAGAAATTTGTATGTGGTTTGGCCTTGTTAACGAAGAGACCTACATCCACGTAGTGTGTCTGGGCACTTTTACTATGTCATGAAATAGCCAGTGACCTTTGGTGAACCAATAATAAACTGGAGCTACCAAAGGTGTGCCGGGTAGTTTACACTATGCTACGGTGATTATTGCATAGAAAAGTAATTGATAGTTGATTCCCCCCTTTGTTGGGGGTAAGAGGCCTCTTTTATACTTGCAAGAGACCTCCTCACACATGGAAAATATACAGATTAGGCAGTTCGATTTGATTGGGTGCAATATGCACAAATCGTGCGAGTTTCCTAATCCGATTAGGAAACAATCTTCACATTCCATTAGTCTTCTAACTTGTATAGGAAACTGTCTGGTTGAGTCTGGATTGCGCCTCCAAGCTGGCCTGAGCTATCCTTTGAGGAACCAGGCCTTGGCTGAATTCCCGACCTGCAGGCTGGGTAGTTGGACCAGTCGAGATGATTGTAACTCCTGGCGGGGTGTTACTCAATGTGGCCACCGAGCCTTACTCTCATTGGTCGAATACTTTTATATGTATTGTGGACACGCGGGATTCCGCTTTCCTTTTTCATTTGAAATCGTTTTGGAAAGGAAAAGAAATTGTTTTTTGAAAACAGATACAGAGTCGCCACTTGGTCTTTAAGGAACCAAGAAACTTAAATTTGACTCACCCAAACGGATAAAGGGCACCGGCCTTTCATAACCAAAGGACTTAGTTCGGGGTTTTGGTACGAGAGAGGAAGGAGCCTTTGTCATGACTAAAATACCCTCAACTCGCCCCGTCTCTTGACGGGTCTCAATTAGCATCCAAATAATCATCTTATACTATGTTTGGCTCGATAATTAATACTATGATAATATATTACATCGCACAAGAATTTTAAAATGGAAGATCAAAAGATAAGATATCATTCACAAGATCTAAGCCAAATATCACACAATATAAAGTGAAAGATCACACAAACAAACCTAGGAAAAATCGTCTAATCACATATCAAGTAATTAAGTTTTCCTAATCTAAGGGGGATATGAATTGTTCTTGAAACAAATAATCAAAGAGATTAAAATATGCTTAGCAAGCTAGAATGATGCATGTTAATCTTTGAGAAAAGAAGACCGCTCAATCCTCGGGCCGAATGAAAAATGGATGATTAGATCGAGGGGAAGCATGAACGTGTGACCAAGTTCATTCCTTACAATCTTATTAGATTAGGAGTCACAAAAGACCTAAGTCTTTGCATGGATGAAATGTATGTATCTAGAATGTGCCAAGGTTGTAGTGTGTTTTGTGTTCATGGACTCTTAGAATGACTTAGAAGTCTAGAATGTATATGAATGAATGAAGGAAATCATCATGGGATATGTAAAAATGTAGTATGAACCACTTCCTAAGACATGAGCTAATTTGGAGTGCATGTAAGTATCAAATCAAAGGATGGAAGTGAAAGTATGCTTGCTGTGAATAGTGGACAGAACAGTGACACGATCTTTTTGAAGTTGAAAAGAGGGGTTAGGAATGTTTTCCATGCATGATTTTTTATGGAGATCTTCCTTATTGTGTCTAGAACACAACCCAAAAATCCAATCTTTAATAACTACTACAGATTGAGAGAAATCATGTGAAAAATAGAGGTTACTCAGAAACAGAGTTCATACTGTCGACTAAAATGTCAAAACATCTTAGAAAATGAAAAGAAATGATCTAGGGGCCCATTTTATACAAAAAGTTTCATAAGACACTAAATTTCAAGGGATAATAAGTTGGGACCACCTCGTTTGGAAAAGTTTTCTGTAAAACAGAGTGAAAGTCAACCAAGCTGCTGTGACAGCAAAGGTAGAATATCTAGAGAGAATGTTTGGACCTAAATGGGGTCTTTCTATGCATCTTCAAGTTAAACCAAAAATCATGGGTATTCCCTAATGAGTTAAGAAGACTTTCCAAGTGGTCTTACATTCATACCTTAAGTATTGAGTTCTAGAGAAATCATTAAAGTCAGATTACTCACTGTTTTGAAAGTTTGGAGAAAAGCTAGGGTTTTATTCCTTGAAATCAAAATGAGGGGTTTAAGAGGGGGTTTTGAAATGGGGGTTTTTGAAAGCATGTTTTTAATACTTGATGAAGATTATGACCACTTATAATGTCTACATTTAACTCACATTAAGAATCTCCAAGATTATTGGAGAACATTATCTTCATTTTAAAGACAACTTCAAGAATACATAAGAATGCCTTGAAGCTAGAATCATCATCTAACAAACATGTTTTTGAGGTCAAGAGCTACTATCCGTAAGGATTCACTCACCTCAAACTTCATGTCCTCATCTAGATGATGATGAACTAGTAAGTAAACAAGAAAAAGAAAAAGAAAAAGAAAAAGAAAAAGAAATGAGACAAGAGGAGATGAACATCAAAGTAAACAAACAAATATATAGCAAACAATAGATGATATTCATGATGATTTTGGACGTGCAGCATGATGTTTCACTCATATATGGTGACTTTGGACATGGAAGTAGCTTTCTCTCTCATAAATACCCACTAAAATGGTAGTTGGGTGTATTGAATGTGAAGTAAATAGAAGTAATGAAGTAAAAACAAAATTTAGAACTCACTTTCTTGTTTAAAAATCAAAAGAGGAAGCTTCTTTTCTCTCTATCATAACCTTATTTCTACAACTTTCTCTCTAAAACTTTTCAAAGCTTGCATTTGGCCCCCCTAAAATGAGAAGTCAAGGGGGGTTTATATAGGCCAATGTGGGGTGGTTTTGGGATTTAGAAAGTACTCCCATTGGTCCTAAACACCTATTAACATAGAACTATGTCATTTTGGTTTCTAATTAATCAAATTGGACCCCCTAAAGAAATTGAAAAAATGGACTATTCTGGAGGAGAGTGCCGCGGCGGCACTGGTCCAGTGCTGTGGCGGTACTGCTCCTCATTCGTCCAGATAATTCTTTTTAGGCCCCCAGAGGTTCTGGTATTCGTGAAAAGGCCCTATTTCGTCCAAAATTCACAGAAAATACATACGAACTTCAAATTGTGGTTGTGATATACCGTTGGAAAGGTAATGGAGTCTACTTTACATAAAAAAATAGTTCAGGGATGGGTAACTTTGAATAGTTTTGCGATATTCGCAATAAAAGCCGATTTGATTGCCTTTTTCACCTTCAAAAAGTCATAATAAATCCGTTTTAGATTCAGGAATTATGTGCGATATACCATTAGAAAGCTATTGACCTCTAGTATTTATTAAAAAATATTTGAAAATTATTGCGGCGCTTCGATTTAAAAGTCAACTTTTGGTCAAATCGGTCAAATATGGGATTCCCGGGAAGTTCTGGGAACCTGCGGGAGCTCCCAGGAACTGACGTCATCGTCCGATTCCCTTTTAAAACTCGTTTTAGTACTTTCCACACAATCTCGGAACTTTTCGGCGAATTTGGATAATTTTGGTGAAACCATGGTCAAACGTGGTCAAACCTGATCAATCCTTGGTCAAACTGGTCAACGGGGACTTTTCTAGAACTTCTGGAACTTCCAGGGGTCTCTGGGAGCTGACAATTTCATCTGGTTTTGCTTAAAAACTCATTTTATGACTTTCCTTATGACATAGCATGTCTCCAGAACTTTTCAGTCCACATTTGGGAGTGTTTGGGTTTTCAAGAGCATTTTGATCATTTTGAGCATTTTGAGAGATAGAACTAACTTCCGGGTGTCCGTTTTGAGTCTTTTCGATCATCGTGAACCACCAAGCTATGGGTCTCCTAAATATGATAGCCGACAAAATGGGGTGTCTGCAGTTTGCCCCTCTTTGGCATGAACTTGCGAGGCAACGCGTATTACAAGCGAGTGCCAAAGCTTTGAAGAGATAGGTCTTTTGGAGGTTACAGATTTAGGATAAAAGCCTTACGAAAGATACAGGGATAAAAACATGGTGCTGAGGTTAGTGCTGGTTGACACGACTAAAAAGTTGTGCGCTCTTGTGCAACACCCAAGTGTAGGTGATCGTGCAAGTAATATAGTACTGGAAGTCTAGGTCGATCCCACAGGGAAGGAATAGGAAGAATATCTACTAAGTTATAACCTAAAGCAAAAGAAAAAAAAATAAGAATATAGAAGTGGAGGTGTACTAACAAATCCTAATTAATTAAATTAAACTAAATAATAAACTAAACATATAGAAACATAACTAATTAAACAGATAAATTAAAGGTGTTGGAAATACGTGAATCCATATTGATCCTAACCATCTACCATGTATATTCATTAACGCTCTATGGAGTACATCCCTTTTCAGTATTCCGTATTTTTCTAAAGATAAAGAATCAATAGCCCTTTCATGACCGGGACTACATCATTACAGTTGATTTAAAATACTTGGAAGATGGTTTAAAACAATGGTTATTACTTGCACTCTAAATGGTGTTAGCATTTAAAGTGGTTCAAAAGTCATTGAAGAAAATAGCCTTAAGGCTTTAAGTTCTAAAAACTATTGTGACAAACTGAGCTTATTGGGACAATTTGATGACAGATTTCCAAAACAGAAAGTCATGGAATACTTAAAAGAATCATCTCAGGATTTAACATGTTCGATCGATCGAAGCGCTCTCGATCGATCGGGCAGCGTCATCCTTCAATCGGGTAGCGTCATCCTTCAATCGATCGAAATGCCTTCGATCGCTTGACTATGGCCCTGGTTCGATCGATTGAAATACCTTCGATCGATCGAGCCCAAGGTTTTTAAAGATTGCATGGCAGAGGTTTGGAATCAATATTTCATCACATTTTCCCAAAGTCTAAACTACGAAAACATAATAAAACTAGTGCAGAAACAGTAACCTAAAGTAATAACAATCAAATAAAGAAAAAGGATAAGAGAAACCTGTAAATAATCTGAAATAACTTGTAATAAACATGAAAGAAACTTGAATCTTCAATAATCTTCAGTAAATCAATGGAAAAGAGGAAGAAAAACAAGAATCTAACCTAATCTAACCCTAAAACTGCTGTTTTTTGCGTTCTGGAGCGTCCTCCCTTTGTCTGGCGTCAAAACGACTTATATATAGGGTTCCCGCAGAGTTTACGCAACTTTTGGGTGAATATAAAGTTCGATTGATCGAGCTTATTTCGATCGATCGAAGGTTCGATCGATTGAACTCTCCTCAATCGCTTGAACTTCTCTGATTTTGACAGCTCTGTGCACTGATGGGAGAATGGCTATAACTTTTCACTCGGACCTCGGATTGACCTCTCGTTTACGGCCACGCTACTGTAACTTAAAGATCTACATTTCATATCTCTGGGTAAATCTTCCAAAACTGAAGTCTTCATTGTCAAAAGTGGCGTTTTCTCAGCTTCTTCTGTTGTTCTATCCACCAGAATCACTTTCTTTAGCTCCACTTCATTGATTTGCATTCTAATACCTATAAAACAACCCATAAACATATATTTTAGCATTAATACAATAAAAAGAACATTGTTATTAGAATGCACCTAAACATAGGGACTTGGGGATAAAAGTATGCATAAAGGACCATGTAATACGCTATGAATATGCACTTTTCACCACGAATCACACCACACCCCCAACTATCTCGTTGCTAGTCCCTAGCAATGAAGCAAACAACAGCAATGTTTATTTAAACTCTAAGAATTGAAAACAAAATAAAATAAAAATCCTAAATCACTTTCGCAGGAATCGCGATTGCATTTAGCGTATGCAACAAGCCTTTAAATCCCTAGGTTCCCCCTAGTGGACGAGTATTGTCTCGTGAGGGTTTGCAGTGAATCTACCCACAAAATTCATGTTTATGGTAATGGTTCTAGTTTAAATGTTTTCAAGAAATTTATCCTCTCATTTAGCAATATAGTTAAGCTCAACAGTCTTATGAAACTCTCTAGTAAGCCATAGCAATGCAACACACACATTACAATTAATCTACTATCAAAGTCATTAGAATGTTCCATACCTATTAATCTTCAAGTGTGTGTGTGTGTGGACAACCAAATTACAAAACTTTAATTTCGAAGCTCGCATAACGTAAAATACTATTAAGACGGTCATTTTGACTCAACTCTCACCGGGATTACACTCTCAAGATGAAATCACTTTGAATTAGGTGTAATAATTATCACTCATGATATGGAAGCTATGAAGAGTAAATGTGAATAGAATCTAATGTTTCTCATATCTAAATAGTAAAACGGACATTTTAGTGCATAAAGTCTCATGAAAGGATACTTTTCACTAGAAGAGCGAGATACCGTGGAGAACTCTCTCATTACCTTAACTTCAAATCCAATTACTTAGAATCATTAGGACGTTGAAAAAGAGGTGTTCGATTAAGAAGAAAGAGGTTCATGATTTTCAATTAGGTCAAAGGATGTGAATGAAATGTCTACTATAACTTTTCAAACTTCCCACATCTCCAATCTCTCTCTTGTCTTTTCGTTTATTTTATTTTCTTTTTTCCACACTCTTCTTTTTACTATTATTTTATTTCTTTTGAAACAATCATTGGCAGTTTTGTCTTTTTTCTTTCTTTCTTTTTTTTTTTTTTTTTTTTTTTTTTTCTTTTCATGCTTTTCTTTTTCTTTTTTTTTTCTTTTTGCCAACTTTCCCTTATTCACACTAACGAAATTCTTGTCAATGCAACACATCCCAATCACTCCTAAATAAAGAACTGAGGCTTGAACTCTAATTTCGAGTTAGGTATAGACTTTAGGATTATGAAGACAAGGTAAATATGATAAGCTCAAGAGGTGAAGTAAATGAATAGAATAGAGGTAGGCCAAGGATCTATTTTATGCGTGTATGGTCAAAAGATGGCCCAAATCATCTTCTAAGTTCATAGGATTATTCATTTTAGTAAATTCAAGAGCTCTAAATTTGGTAAATCCTGAACGTTCTCTTCTAGTGATCAGTCAAAATGAAGAAGGAAAACGAGACTTTCAACGAATGAATACACTTTTCAAAAAGTAAGAGTAATTTTATAAAACCCTCAAAAACAAAAGAATGGCTCAAAAGCTCACTTGGGTTATTAGTCTCCACTACAGTCTCTCAAGACACCTAAGCTATGATTACTAATCCATTTTAGCTATGTACAAGGTTCTCACAACGTGCTCAAAGTTGTTTGAAGATTAAAAGGCATAAAACATACTATAACTAAGATAGTAAAGAAACTACCATTGTGTATCACATACTAATAACATATAGAAAATAACACTAATGCATCATAACTAACTACATTAACTAAAAGAGAAATATAAGAACCATTTTATTATCTTTAAAAAAAATAAAAAATTTACAAATTTTTGACAGTTTTAATTTACTGAGTCATGTTGCTAAGCAGGTATATTGACATTAAATCATAAAAATAAAGAAATGAGGCATGCAATGACTCACTCCCCCCAACTAAAACTAAACATTGTCCCCAATGTTCTAAACTAAGCACATGGACATGTAAAGTAAAGTGAGAGAAGGAAGGATGTTACCTCCAGGCATTAATATTCAAATTTTTTTCAAGTTACCTGCAAAATCATTAGTAGCAACAAGGAAAAATGGATAATATAATGCAACTACTCAGTAAATGAATTCGGTTAGTCAAGATTTTTATCATAAAGTAATAACCAAAATTTTTGAGAATCTTCCCAATGAAATAATTTAATAGTGAAAAGAATGTAGGGATCCTCATAAATATGCAACTCCCCCCAACTAATGTCAGGCTCAAGGTCAGAGGAGATGATGCAAAACCTATGGCTTCGAAAGTTATTGGGGACAGTTATAAGAGGAATACCACACTTTTTAGGAATTATACTCAAGGAAAGATCTTTGGTGTTTGTATTTTCTATAACAGCCTCTATTTTAATGCTAAAAACAGGCGGAGGCCATGGTTCAATAAAAGGGGCAGGGTCTAAGTGATGCTCTAATGAAGCTTTACTACCCTCCTCTTGTTCTAGAACAAAATCTATAGATATATGATCATAGGAATTTAATTTCTGTTCAATGCACATGGTTTTGGACTGGACTTGGATGAAGCTATTTATTTGGGCCTCAATATCATTATTACTCAAGAAGGTCAAGCAGTCTAGAAGATTACTAGCTTCTTGTTGAAGTTTAAGATCATCTAATGTGGGCCCGATATTTTCCAAGTCCTCTCTCAAAGAATTTTGAAAGTTAAAATTTTGTGAAAAACATGTGCTAGAATCCTTATCATCCTCTTCTATAACACATTCTTTTTGTTCAAAAGTGGGGTACACATGATTTTCAAACTCGGTATGAGAGCATTGATTGATAGAGAGGATAGGTGATGGAAAACTTGGTGACACCACCTCTTCGACCGAAAGAGGTGAGGGTTCCTGAATATCGCATGAATCTAAATCGGATTTAGATTTTTCAATTACGTCCACCCTAGGGTCACTATCAAATGTAGGGGTAGAGTCAACAGGGGACTCATCCTTTCCTAATTGCGTGCAACCACCTAAACTCGCATTATCTGTAAAAATCTCATTTTCATCCGTGTAACTCTCCTCACTATATATGTCATCTATTAAGGTGCACTGGACAAAGGAATTGTGCAATTTTATCAAGGTAGTGAAGGAGTTGATGTATGGGGGTGTATATTGAAGAGAAGATGGATCTACAACTTCATGCTTAATGGTTTGGTTTAGGAGTTTGTGTTGGGTTATCACTTTCTTGAATGAGTTGTTAACCTCATTTGGTATAAACCCATCATAGTCCTCTATTCCCATTCCATTGTTAATGTCTTGAAATTTAGGTTGTAGTGTTGAAGGACTGGTATAGTCTTCTAAAGGTCGGCTATTATATGCTTATTGATATCTAGTTTCTAATTTATCAAGTGCACTACCTAGCCTTTTCATTTCACTAAGTAGCAATTTTAACATACCATTATCCTCAACTTGGTTATTCTCCTCATTATTACTATATGAAGTTTCGTCCCATTGTTGTTGATAATAGTCCCCTTCCCATTGAGTTTGTGGACAAGACTCGCCAAAGGGAAAGTCTTGGTACATTTGGTAATCGTGGGAACTACTACTATAACCTATATTATTATTTTGGTTATAGCCCCATTGTGGTTGATAGAACTCTCCATGTGGAGGTTCTTGATACGTTTGATAATATGGGGGACTACCACTATCATTTTCCCATTGTGGTGGTTGATAGCACTCAGATTGATAATCTACATCATATGTGGGTGCTTGCCAACTTGGGAATTAACTATTTTGATTTTCAAGTGTGTACCTATTATTGGTGCTTGTGTTGTATGGAGGGTAATATGGATAAGACATGTTCAATCAAAATTTTTTTTAAACAACAGGAATTTTATTTAATTATTATTTTATCTTGTGAGAGGAAAAGTCCAAAAAATTTTTTTATTTTTTATTTTTAAGAAAAAGAAAAAAAAATGGAAATAACTTAGTAAAATCCTAACCTAGTTGCCTTCCCCGGCAACGGCGCCAAAAACTTGACACGACTAAAAAGTTGTGCGCACTTGTGTAACAACCAAGTGTAGGTGATCGTGCAAGTAATATAGTACTGGAAGTCCAGGTCGATCCCACAGGGAAGGAATAGGAAGAATATCTACTAAGTTACAACCTAAAGTAAAAGAAAAGAAAATAAGAATATAGAAGTGGAGGTGTACTAACAAATCCTAATTAATTAAATTAAACTAAATAATAAACTAAATATATAGAAACATAACTAATTAAACCGATAAATTAAAGGTGTTGGAAATACGTGAATACATATTGATCCTAACCATCTACCATGCATATTCATTAACGCCCTATGAAGTACATCCCTTTTCAGTATTCCATATTTTTCTAAAGATAAAGAATCAATCGCCCTTTCATGACCGGGACTACATCATCACAGTTGATTTAAAATACTTGGAAGACGGTTTAAAACAATGGTTATTACTTGCACTCTAAATGGTGTTAGCATTCAAAGTTGTTTTCAAAAGTCATTGAAGAAAATAGCCTTAAGGCTTTAAGTTCTAAAAACTATTGTGACAAACTGAGCTTATTGGGATAATTTGATGACAGATTTCTAAAATAGAAAGTCATGGAATACTTAAAAGAATCATCTCAGGATTTAACATGTTCGATCGATCAAAGCGCTCTCGATCGATCTGGCAGCGTCATCCTTCAATCGATCGAAATGCCTTCGATCGCTTAACTATGGCCCTGGTTTGATCGATCGAAATACCTTCGATTGATCGAGCCCAAGGTTTCTAAAGATTGCATTACAGAGGTTTGGAATCAATATTTCATCACATATTCCCAAAGTCTAAACTACGAAAACATGATAAAACTAGTGCAGAAACAGTAACCTGAAGTAATCATAGCATATAAACTAATAACAATCAAATAGAGAAAAAGGATAAGAGAAACCTGTAAATAATCTGAAATAACTTGTAATAAACATGAAAGAAACTTGATACTTCAATAATCTTCAGTAAATCAATGGAAAAGAGGAAGAAAAACAAGAATCTAACTTAATCTACTCCTAATCTAACCCTAAGACTGCTGTTTTCTGCGTTCTGGAGCGTCCTCCCTTTGTCTGGCATCAAAACGACTTATATATAGGGTTCCCGCAGAGTTTACGCAACTTTTGGGTGAATATAAAGTTCGATCGATCGAGCTTAGTTCGATCGATCGAAGGTTCGATCGATTGAACTCTCCTAAATCGCTTAAACTTCTCTGATTTTGATAGCTCTGCGCACCGATGGGAGAATAGTTAAAACTTTTCACTCGGACCTCGGATTTACCTCTCGTTTGTGGCCACGCGACTGTAACTCAAGATCTACATTTCATATCTCTGGGTAAATCTTCCAAATCTGAAGTCTTCATTATCAAAATTGGCATTTTCTCAGCTGCTTCTATTGTTCTATCCACCAAAATCACTTTCTTTAGATCCACTTCATTAATTTCCATTCTAATACCTATAAAATAACGCATAAACATATATTTTAGCATTAATACAATAAAAAGAACATTGTTATTAGAATGCACCTAAACATAGGGACTTGGGGATAAAAGTATGCATAAAGGATCATGTAATACATTATGAATATGCACTTTTCATCTCGAATCACTGCTCGTGCTCTCTGTGAGTTGCCTACGTATCCCAAGGGAATGTAGACCAGGACGTAGTTCGGGGCACAAAGAAATAAACACATACAAATACATAATAATCAGGCCGATGCTGTGCTATGGGATGCATGGATGTGATATGAACTGTGTTATGAGTCCTATCATGCCTAGTGTTCCGATCTTAGTATGAGCAAATGTTTGTGAATTGTGCCACTCCGAGTGGGCTGGTGCTATGCTAGTGCTTGTGATTGTGATGTGGCGAATGACTCGGATAAGAGTATTGAGGTTTGGAAGACTCTGGGTTTAGGGGCAAACTTTTGGAATTTAGGGAAGTATGCTGGCGAGTGGATCGGACACAGGGCCCTTGGGGATAACAACTGAGAGGTGAGAGGTCTCACAAAGATTCGTAACTAAGGGATTTTATCATAACTGAGGTGGGGAAGCTCAAGATAAGTGAGGAGGCTCACGATAAATAAGGTAGCTCATGATAACTGATAGGTGAGGTAGCCAAAGTGAGGAAGCTCACGATAGCTGAAGGGTGAGTAAGCTTGCAGTAGTTGATAAATGAGGAAGCTCATGGCGACTGATAGATGAGGAAGCTCACGACAGATGATAGGTGATGATGGTAACCGATAGACGCGGAGTCTTGCACACCATGAGATTGGTCTGGCTGTGACCGGGCAATGATTGCCTCGAGGTGCCAGGATTTGCTGATGTTTTGATTTGACCTTTGTCCATTATGGGAAGCCAGTTCCGGTTTCTAAAGACCGATGTTTCCTGTCCTCTTCTACTGGAGATGATATGAGGCCTTCTGAATTTTTTCTTAACTATAAAACCCATCGCTGAATCTTTCACGATCGATTGAATCTTGCTGATCAAGAACCAAGACCCATCTCTGAATCTCCCACGGTTGATCAAATCTTGCGGTGCTCAATCAAAAATGGCCGGTTGGGGCCTTCAAGAGTCGATTTTATCTGCTGGATTCTCTGGGAACCTCTCTTAACTGTCGACCGAGAACCGAGACCAATCTCTGAATTTTTCCGGTTGATCGAATCTTGCTGATCAAGAACCAGGACCCATCTCTAAATCTCTCACGGTTGATCAAATCTTACGGTGCTCAATCCAGAAGGGTTAGTTGGAGCCTTCGGGAGCCGAATTTATCTGCTGGATTCTCTAGGAACCTCTCTTAACTGTCGACTGAGACCCATCTCTTAATCTTTCCGGTTGATCGAATCTTGCTGATCAAGAACCAGGACCCATCTCTGAATCTCTCACGGTTGATCAAATCTTGCAGTGCTCAATCCAAAAAGGCCGGTTGGGGCCTTCGAGAGCCGATTTTGTCTGTTGGATTCTCTGGGAACATCTCTTAATTGTTTTCTTTGGAATACTGGCCAAGAACCAGGATTCGTTACTGAAACTCTCGTGGTTGATCAAATTTTGTGACGGTCGACCTAAAACGACCGATTCAGACCTTCGACAGCCGATTTTTCTCAATTTTTGCCCACTGAAGTTAACCCTAATGACTTTTGGCCTGCTGAGGGTAAAACCACATAAATCTGGACTGAAATGGGCCACTGGGCTGATTGGGACCCAAAATGGGCTAAAACGGGCCGAAATGGAGCAAAACAGAGCAAAGCGGAGCCCGCGAGGAGCAGTGCCACGACGGCACTAGCCAACTGTCGAAGCGGGGCCTGTGGGGAGCAGTGCCATGGCGGCACTAGGTGGCCGGACTCCATTTGTGTATATCTCAGGTTTTTGAGCTTTTTAAGCTTATTCTTGGCCATTTTGGGGTGCTTTTAGAGTCAAAATCCATCAAAACGCAGCTTGTGCAGGCTCAGGTGAGTAATCTTTCTCCTCAATTGGAATTTTGATTGGTGTTTTGGGTGAAAATTTGGTTCTAGCTTCCATTTTCTTTGCTGATCCATGGCTTTGAGCTCAAGGAGACTGTCTAAGAAGGCCAAGGAACGAATGAAGGCCGAGAGCCAAGCCCCGGACTTGATTTTACGAGACCCCAACACCATCTTTCGGTCGCGGCTTTAGCGAGTCTGATATGTGAAACTTGCGATAGTTTAGGACTATTTTTGTGCATTGTGCTAGTTTTATAAACTATAGTGTGCACCTAGAGGTTGTTAGAAGCTTATTTTGTGCTTATATGTTGATTTTGTGCATTTGGACTTCGGGTCTTGAATAGTGATTTTGTGCTCGTTTTTATCATTTTTGATGTGTACAGGTACCGGAAGTGACACTGAAGGGCTATGGTAGCCTTGCACATGCTTTTCTGTGGTACACTCAACTCTCGCCTATTGTCAAGAGAATGGTAGATGATGCCGGGTTTGGCGACTTTGTCCACCTAGTTTCAAAGAGTACCAATGATCTGGCGCATTTTTACGCTCTTGCTGAGAGATGGTGGGATACCACCAACACTTTCCATCTGCCATTTGGTGAGATGACAATGACGGCTTTTGACTTTTCGATGATTATCGGTTTGAGAGTTGGCAGGAAGCGCCTGATCCTAAACTATTTTTACGAGATTGATCCCGAGGCTGTCGAGATGTTGATTGGGGCTGTTCCCCCTAATCTGGAGGGGCACAAATTTCCTTGCGGCTGGCTTTACCGGGCTTACGGCAGAGGGAATCATAACCTGAATAATTCTCAGCTTTTGAGGATATTTCTTCTATATGTCCTCGGTTGCTCAATTTTTGCGACACGGAATGACCGGGTGAGCTTGAGCTTCTTTCTTGTCTGGCGACCATTGGTGAGATCCCCTATTACAAATGGGGTGGTGCAGCCTTGGCCCACCATTACAAGCATATGGCTGAGGTTTCCTGGGATGATATCAAATCGACGGGGGGATTCTGGCAAGCTTGGGAGGTATGTACTGCAACCTCTTTTATCTTTCGACTTTTTTGATTTCCGTACCTCTTGTTTTTTTTTTGTCTGTACAGCTTTGGAGCTTTGAGTACCTGAAGATGTTGGCTCCTTCCCCCGCTGATGAATCTGGTAAAGATGAGGATGGTATGGCTCCTGTGCCTTTGTTCCCTCGGGGCTTGAGATAGCGGAGGGATGTTGTTGGGGTAAAGAGCGGGGCTCATCGAATTGTTCTCCTCAGAAACTTCTTATCGGGGCTGACAGCTACCAGCGTTGATTGGACGCCTTGGGAGCATGTTTCCTATGCTTCCCCAGAGGAGATGCAGGTGGTTAGGCCCCTCGCCTCTTGCCGTCTTCTAATGGAAAGTACAGAAAGCAGGCAATGGTTCTTTGGCGAGTGGGTGTCTCGACAGGTTGTTGGCGGTTCAAGGTATCGCGTCCCTCATAATCCCCCTATGATGGATGCTGATGACCTTTCTGGTGATGCTTTACTGGCGGCCTTGGCTGGCACTGATGTTTGGGATCACTTCCTCTCTAAGCCCGGCTATGAGGCCTACCGTGGCCGCTTCCTGATGCTCAACTTCCCACTCTTGGATGTGAGTTTCTTTTTACGTTTTTGTCTCTATTTATCACCTATGTTTTTGGATTCATCTTTTCCTAATTTGTTTTGTGCCTACAGATGTATAGGAAGTAGGCTCCTCCAGCTTCCAACCCTACCCCTCCTTGGAACTGGACGGTTAATGTTTTTGGGTCCCGATGGTTCTCCCCAGGTTATGGAGGTGCCACGGGTCACATATGGGTATCCACCCAGCTAGCAGGCATCCTTAACGTCCCCTGGAGTTATGCTGAGGAGGGCCACTCCTTGGCAGCTAGCTTACAGTCTTTCGTTCTCACGCGAGACCATCGGGTATGTCTTTAATTTTGCGCTCCTTAAGGTTATGAGGTTCTAACCCTAATTTTGCCCTCGACAGATGGACGGTATGCTGCAATTCGCCATTAGTCAGATGGCGTCCTTGGTAAGTCTCCGACTCGACTTCGTTTTTGTACTTTCTGTTGTTTCTCTATTGATTGCTTTCATTTTATTTGTGTGTGCAGTATCATGGGGGTGGTGCTGCCTCATTGAGGACCGGGCCGAGGTGCAGAGGTGGCAGGAGGAGGCCATCGCCGACGTACACTCCAGGTGGCCCGACAGAGGACGAAGAAGAGAAAGACTGAGGCCTCCTAAACAAGGATTTTTATTTTATCTCCATTTAATATTTTTAATTGGGTTGTACTAGTGAATTTTATAACTGATGAACAATGTATAGGACAATGTGTAGGATGATGTGTGGGATGATTTGTGACCGTTTGGCAGAGTGTGATGATGTTTTGCCTTTTAGACCGGATAGCTTCCGATTTTGAAGGCGTAGTTGTGTGTTTGTTTTTATTTGGTGATCGTGTGACGTTATATATATATGTGCGCTGTGATTCTGTGATTGTTGATGTTACTATGATGAGCAGCCTTGTGATAGTGAGTGTGTTTGCCTTGCAGATGAGATAGTCCGTGAAACGGGGAGGTGCTGCCAAAATTTTGAATTTTGCTAGAGCCGCAACAAAAAATATGGCATCGTATGATCCTGCTTAACTTACGGCTTAGCTGAATATCACAAATGGTGTGGAACGGATCAACCTTTTTAGCTACGGCTTGACCGAGCTGTTCTCCCTTCGCTAGATGGCCTTGAACGTTGAGTTCATGAGTGTTGCTATTGTCCATTGGGACCCGGTGAATCATGTCTTCAATTTCAACGGCTTGGAGATATGCCCCCTGTTTGAGGAGTTCTGTGCTATCCTCGGCTTCGATTCTGACTCAGACTTGATTCTTCCTTCTGCTATTACCCCTAGTCCCACGCGAGGCTTGGCTGAATACCTGAACTGTTCCACTGCTATTTCCTGTCGTCTAATTCATGGTGAGGTTCTTGACATTGCTTCCATCATCGCTCGGTATGCCAGTCCTAGGAATCCCAGCGTATATGACGCTACCTACGGGGCTGCTCTAAAATTATGCATGACTTCGCACTTTCTGTTCTCGAGTACTTCCATCGACTTGGTGTACGTGTGCCTTGGGCTGAAATCTAGTAGGAATCCCATGGCCATGGTTCTGGCTGAAACCCTAAATGGTTTGGATCGTGCTGTTAATCAAGGAACTCTTCTTCTTTCTGGGGCACCTTTGGTGTTATAGGTTTGGCTCTACGAGCGCCTTTAGTTATGGACGGGTAGTGTACCGCCAGTTTACTTCTGCAGGACCATGCTTCATTCTCATTACACTTCTGCCGATTGGGTTAACATGATGGGTGCTTTATCCGAGGCCAATATTTGTTGGATCGTGGGGCGTTGGAGCCTTCATGCTGTGACCACTAGCCTCGTAGATTACCAGAGAGTGTGGCTGATGGGTCTGAGAGAGACCTCTTTCTACCATCCTCGCCGATTGGCCAGGGAGTATGGGCGAGTTCAAGTGGTTCCCCGGGGGTTCACCAAGAGGATCTTTGCTTCTAGAGTCAGAGCTGCCACTATTGCTGCTTTTATCGGGGGCTGGGCCGGTCGAGTAAGCGCCTACTTTTAGAGACCTTTGAAGAAACAAAAGACAAAACAAAACTAAACTTGACTGACTCTGCTTCTTCCTCAAGTGTCTTTGATATTTGTGATTGCTTCTTGAAAAAAGAACTTTTTTCCCTTTATTCCTGCTTATGTAATATTCGAAGTTTGTTCATCGGTGAATTTCGGTTACTTTGAGAATCTTATTATTATGTATTTGGATTTTCTGAAAACATTTTTAGAGTATGTTTTCGATCAGACGTTGCTTTTGATACTTGCTTGGGCCTGCTGGGGCGATTAGAGGTGAACGAGGTGGGTAGCCGAAGTTTGCCCCTAGTTTGGGATACGGGTGGTTGTGGGGCAAACAAGGTAGGTTATCGAAGTTTGCCCCTAGTTTAGAAAGGGTTTTGGACAAACGAGGTGGGTGGCCGAAGTTTGCCCCTAGTGAGAAAGGGTTATGGGCAAACGAGGCAGGTGACCGAAGTTTGTCCCTAGTGAGAAGGGTGGTTTCTGGGTTATGGTAAGGACCGCGACTTTATTTCTCTCACGTGCTCATAATTTTTGCCTAGGCACCAATGAGGTGACCTAGCGAGCTCTTTTCTCTCTGTTGTTATTGCTCACTTTGGATTTAGCTCTAATTTTTACCTAGGCGTCCTTCCTAATTTTTGACCTAGCGAGCCATCCTTCTTTCCCTTTTGAAAGTCTGCCTACGTATCCTCGAGCGGGAATCAGGTCCAACGTAGTTCAGGCCATTGGTAGGAAGGAAGTGGGTTAAGTTTTAGGTAGCTAGGATGACCGAACCGATGCGGTTGCCTACGTATCCCCGAGCGGGAATCAGGTCGAGCGTAGTTCAAGGCAAGGCTTGAAGAAAAAGGGTTAGAGTCAAGCATAGTACTTTTTGAGGCGATCCATGTTGATCGGTTCTTTGAATTCGACACCATCGAGGTCCATGAGATAGGCCGCTCCTCCAGAAAGGATAGTTTTGACGACATTCGGGCCAACCCATTTAGGTTTGAATTTTCCGCGTGGGTCAAAGATCGGGGCTCGTAGGTCTATCAAAACAAGGTCACCCTTGGCAATTTTCCTTGGACGAACCTTCTTGTTAAAAGCACGGGCTGTCCTTTTTTGATAGATTAGAACATGGTCGACTGCCGCTAGGCGCTTTTCGTCTATTAGAGCCAATTCTTCGTATCATTCCCTTAACTAGTCAGATTCTGAAATTTCACATTCTGCCATTATCCGCAGGGATGGTAACTATATCTCGACCGGAAGTACCGCTTCCATACCATATACCAACGAATAAGGAGTCGCTCCTGTAGACGTCCTTATCGAGGTTCTGTATCCCGAAAGTGTGAACGACAGCTTCTCGTGCCAGTCTTTGTAAGTATCGGCTGACTGCTGCAGTATGGTTTTGACGTTCTTGTTTACAGCTTCGATTGCCCCATTGGTTTGTGGCCTGTATGGTGATGATTTATGATAAGTGATTTTGTATTCCTTGAACAGATCTCTGACTTCTGCTTTGAAATGACTTCCGTTGTCTGAAATAATCTCATGGGGGACTCCATAACGGCAGATGAGATTTCTCTTGATGAATTTGGCCACTTCCTTGGCCCCCAACTTGGTGTAAGATGCGGCTTCTACCCATTTTGTGAAGTAGTCGATGGCCACCAAAATGTACCTATTTCCAGTCGAGGCTTTTGGAATGATTTCACCGACGATATCGATTCCCTAGGTTGAGAATGGCCATGGAGAGGTCATGCTGTATAGGAGAGATGGCGGTACATACATCATGTTTACATGGATCTAGCACTTGTGGCACCTTCTCACGTATTCACAACAATCCTTCTCTAATGTTGTCCAGTAGTATCCTTGTCTTACAATCTTCTTGGCCAGTATGTGACCGTTCTATGTGGACCGCATACCCCTTCGTGTATTTCTTCCATCATTCTTCTGGAGCTTTTTCCAAACAAGCAAGTCAGGTTGTGACCATTGTACCCTTTCTTCAACAATTTTCCCCCGCAAATGATGAATTGTGCTGCGAACCTTCGAATTGCCCTTTTGTCTTTCTCAGTAGACTCTTGGGGGTACGTTCCCTTTTCTATGAAGTCCCAGACATCTTGATACCAAGGTGTTTCACTTTCTTCTTCGATTGCAGCGATTGTGCTGAATGAAGGCTCGTACCTTTGCTCAATTATCAGGGGCATCATTTTGACACCCACGGGGTTTTGAATCATGGAGGCTAAGGTAGCCAATGAATCTGCTAACTGGTTCTCTTCCCTGGGCAGGTAAAAGAATGTCACACTTTTGAACTGCTTCTTGAGCCCATCGAGATGGTCATGATAGGGTTTCAACCTTTCTTCTTTCACTTTCCACTCTCCTCTGGCTTGTGAGACAATGAGGTTGGAATCTCCAAAGACATCCAATTTCTGAACTTTCAATTCCAAGGCAGCTTCCATTCCCAAAATACATGCTTCGTACTTAGCAGTATTGTTGGTGGAATTATAATTGAGCTTGACTGCCAGTGGGGTGTGGTTCCCATTTGGTGATACCAGAATCATTCCTACCCCGTAGCCCTTCATGTTAGCTGCTCCATCAAAGTACAACCTCCACCGCTCTTCTTTGATTTCCATGATATTTTTGTCCGGGAATGGGAAGTCTCCATATTCTTCAGAGTCAACAGCATGCTCCGTAAGATGCTCAGCTACAGCTCTCCCTTTCACTGATTTGCTTGTCACATACTTGATATCGAATTTGGATAGTAGAACTAGCTAACGGGATATATGACCGGTCAGGGCGGGTTTTTCAAGGAGGTATTTTAAAGGATCCATATGGGATATGAGCACAATCGGAAAGGCTAGCATGTAATGGCTCAATTGACGGGTGCACCAGACTAAGGCCCGACATGTTTTTTCGAGGGTAGAGTAATTGAGCTCATACCCAGTCATCCTCTTGCTAAGGTAGTATATGGCTTTTTCAGAGTGACTTTCTTCTCCTTCTTGGGCTAGCATGTAACCCATGGCATTTTCGGAGACAGATAGGTAAAGAAATAAGGGCTTGTGAGGAGTGGATGGCGAAAGGACAGGCAGATTTTGAAGGTAGGCTTTTATTTTGTCGAAAGCGGCTTGGCATTGGTCATCCCATTGGAACTTCTCTCCTTTTCTCAGCAATCAGAACAAAGGATCACACATAGTTGTGAGTTTGGAGATGAAGCGGCTGATGAATTGGATTCTCCCGAGAAACCCTCTCACTTCCTTTTATTCTGTGGTGGTGCCATTTCTAGAATTGCCTTGATCTTAGAGGGATCCACCTCTATCCCCCTTTGTGTGATGAGAAAACCCAGGCGCTTACCGGAGGTCACAGAGAAAGTGCATTTCTTTGGATTCAACCTCATCTTGTATTTGTGCAACCTTTCGAAAAACTTTTCCAGTGCCATCAGGTGTCTTTCTCAATCCTTGGATTTTACAATCATGTCATCTACATACACTTTTACTTCCTTGTGGATCATATCATGCAATAGGGTGGTGGCAGCCCTTTGGTAGGTTGCTCCAGCATTATTAAGTCCAAAAGGCATTACTCTATAGCAGTAGGTTCCCCATGGTGTGGTGAATGTCATCTTTTCCCGATCTTCCGGTGCCATTAGGATCTGATTGTACCCTGAGAAACCATCCATGAATGACAGTAGCTCATGCCCTGCGGTATTATCTACTAAAACATCGATATGGGGAAGCGGGAAGTCGTCCTTTGGACTTGCTTTGTTTAGATCATGGAAGTCGACACACACGCGAACTTTTCCATCTTTTTTGGGGACTGGCACGATGTCGGCAACCCATTCTGGATATTCGGTAACAATAATGAACCCTGCCTTGAATTGTTTCTCCACTTCTTCTTTGACCTTGAGTGCCCATTCCGGCCTCATGCGCCTCAGTTTCTGCTTGACAGGTTTAGAATTGGGGAGAAGATGAATATGATGTTAGACAATGTCAGGATCGACTCCAGGCATCTCTTCGTAAGACCAGGCAAAAACATCCTTGAATTCTTTTAGCAAGAGAGTCAATTTTTCATTTTCTTCTTTATTAAGAGTTGAGCCAATTTGCACAATTTGTGGATTGTCTATTTCACCTAGGTTAATCGATAAAGTATCTTCGATTATTTCATAAGCAGGTGGTTTTTTAATTAGTTTCTTAAGCTTAATAGGGAGATCCTTGGGAGGGATCTGTGCACTCATAAACATTAGACGCAGAGGAGTAAGCAGAACCGTTCTTCATTTCATTCATAATAGGTGGAGTGATTACATCAGAGAGTTGTGGGCTTACAGCAGCCGACTTCGGTACAAACTCGATAATTAGAAGTACAGACTCTGGGGGAACAGTGGATAGGGATACACATACAAATGACTCTACAGCCTGGTTACTCAGACCCTCCTCAATTGGCCTGATCTGATCATCTTGGCTCTTGGCCCTCTTTCTCTCATTCTCTTTAGTAGATTCTTCCCACATCTCCTTGATAGCTTCGGTGTCCAGATACTTCAACCAGTCTTCCTCAGGGGTTTTCGCAGCTTCTTCCAGATAGAATGGATCTTGATAGGGGGGCCTTTCACAGCCAGCGAAGATCTCAAGCCCAGGATGCCTTTTTCCGGTGATCTGATGGATCCAAGGTTCAAGGAACCCAAAATAGGGAAGTCACCCCTTCTTTGATGAATTGCCTGTTCAAGGTCTTGCGGTACGGTGGGAGACCCCTCACTCTCTTCTTCCATGGCTTTTGTAGATTGATATCATCTTCAGTAGGTTCGTACCCTAATTCAAAAGTGCCCTTTTGTCCCTTGATCTGAGGGAACTCGCGGATCCCTTGTTGTCGTCGGCCCGAACCCATCCTGGGGAAGTAGTTCATTTTGCGGACGATATTGACAATCGCTGAGTGGACCTCGGGGAACCGATCTTCATCATTGATCATGTGGACTTCTTCCATGAAAAATCCTCCGATTTCTCCCTCTTCTAGTTCGGGCATTTGGATTTCAAAGATGGGAGCGTAGCTTGGGAAGGCTTCATTTCCCCAACTATTGCCGAGGATGATTTTTACCTCTTTCTCATGAATGTACTTGATCATTTGGTGCACAGTGGATGATACCACTTTGTTGACATGCAGCCATGGCCTCCCAATCAGCAAATTGAATGAGGCAGGTATATCCATAACTTGGAACAGTTGAGTGTAAACCAAAGTCCCCACCTTAATTTGGAGAGAAACAGTCCCCATCACGGTTCTCTTCGTGTTATCGTAGGCCCTCACAGATTGAATAGATGGAGTGATTTCTAGGACGTTGATTCACAAGGCAGTGGCAGTTCTCAGAGCACAGACATTTAAAGCAGAACCCGTATCGAGCAGACAAAACGGCACTTGCTGCCCCTTACATCCAATAGTGATGTACAAAGCTTTGTTATGTGTAGAGCCTTCCGGCGATAAATCCTCATCGAAAAAGGTAATGATTGGGTTAGGGGAGAGCGTGATTAAGAAAGCCACCATATCTTCCAGTGCAGTGTTAATGGGGACCTCAATTCCAGCAAAGGCATTCAAGACGACCTGCCTATGCTTGTAGGATGTTACCACATCGAGAGGTGTGCTTGAGTTTTCTTCAGTTGCTTTATCAACTCATTGTCTTCTTTGATGACATCATCCATTTTCCCCTTTCCCTTATCGTTGGCTGGTCCTTTCTCGATAGTTTCCGTGATAGGCTGTGGAGGCTGATAATGATGGCCCAACATAGTAAGATGATCAATCTCGGTAGGAGTAGGTCCTTCTACAGTCCCATCTTCTTTGAACCAATCGCAATCTGTCCGCACAAATGGTTTCTCCGGCTCGTCCCAGATGGAGGCATCGCTCTCTTTATCGGGATCGTACCATTTGAGGTCTACCACCCCTAGATCATGTTCATCCAAAAAGAATAAGTTTTGCTCATCATCTAGATGTTGCTGCCATTCATCATCCTCTCCTTCGATCAGCTGAATTCCCCAAAACTCCGGGATATCAATGAGGGATAAGGGATGTTCCAAAGGAGTGATATAGGCGGTAGGGTTGAAGAATATAGAGTCAGACTCGATGGAGTTGATATTTTTGTGGCTTGGCAGGGGATTTTGGGTAACATGGGGCTGCTTTGGTGGTGGCTCGATGACGTTTTGGTCAATGAGGTCTTGGATATCATGGCGGAGGTGCATGCAATCATCGGTATTGTGGCCAAGGGCTTGGTGGTAGGTACAATGTTTGGACATGTCACAGCCTGGTAGTGGTGGGGTGTTGTATTTCGAGGCTGGAGCAGTTGGAGGTGGCCCTTTTTGAGGAGACGATCTAAGGCTGAGGAGAGGGAGATCTCTAGCTTGGAGAAATTACGGGGAGGCTTTTTCTGGAAAGGGCGATTGGACGAGTTTGCTTGGTTGTGGGATTGGTATGGCCTAGGGGGGTATGCTATGGGTTGATTGCTAACAGCATTGACATCCGGAGGATTGCGGGAGTAGTTGGGCCTTTTTGACTGGCTCAGAGGCTCTTCCTTCTTGATCTTTCTTTCCCTGATAGCGTCTTCAATTCGAGTTCCAACTTCAAAAAGCTCTTCAAAAGTGGAGATAGACTGATAAAACAATTTCTCATGGTAGAGTGGTTGTAGATTCCGGATTAGCGACCTCGCCTGTTCTTTCTCAATTAGTCGGTGGGTCATCTGGGCCACTTTGTTCCTCTACCTGCCCAAGAAAGCAGCAAAGAATTCATTGCTGTTCTGCCGAGTAGTTTCCAAATCCCTGACTATAACATCCAACTCTTGATTGTAAAAATAGTGATCGATGAAGACTCAAATGATGTCTTCCCATGCCTGAGTTTTGGAGGTCTCCAAGGTTAGGAACCATGATAGTGCACACTTTGCAAGAGTTTGTGGGAACATCATTGCAATGTGCTTGTGGGTACAACCCATGGATTGGAAGATGCTCATACATAGCTTCACATGACTTTTCGGATTCCCAGTTCCATCAAAACAGTCGATGGCAGGCATCTTGAAGTTCTCCGGCAGTTTCAGCTTAATAGGCTAGAAAAGGCCTTCCAAGTCTAGCATGTAATCATCAACCTCTTTGCTTTTCCTTAGTACACTTTCTAGCTTGCCAACCTTATCCATTTTCTCTTGGAGCTTTTTCTCATATGCAAACAGTGGGACCCCTTAAAACCAGTCTTCCTTCCCATTATTCTCATGTGGGGGCGGTTCAAACTCCGATGGTGGAAACCCAGGTGGAGGTTGCGGTCGCTGCTGCTTCAATTCTTCTATGAACTTCAGAACTTGGGCTAGGCTGTCAGACTGCTGGCTTATGGTTGCTCCCAACTCGGTAACCTTGTTTTCTAACTCTTCTTGATTCATGCTGAAGTAAGCTGTCGGACTGATTCTGACCAAACGATTATCTGAACTTCTGACCCAAGACGAGGATCCCAGTTGCTGACTTCAGGAATCTATACTGACCTGACAGATTTTGAGAGGACGAGATCAGATTTTGACAGTTATGACTTTAGACAGACAAATACAGTGATGTTAACAAATGTGGACCGACCGGTGTACAGACTGATTGGAACAGTGTGTGCAGATTGATGAGAATGGTGCATGCAAATGAGGCAATCATGCGGATGTAAGCCTTAGTCTATACGATGTCCCTTCTTCTAACAGATAATAGTTAGACAAGTAAGGTCCTAATCATTCAGAGTGTGCTGACTTTTACTTTCCAATATGATCATGAGGAGATACTAGGAGTTTTCAGGAAAACTGGACAGAGTTTCTGAGAGAAACATGTTATATCTGGGATATATGGACAGAGTTTCTGGGAGAAACAGGTTATATCTGGGATACACGGATAGGGTTTCTGGGAGACACAGGTTAAATCTGTGATATATGGACGGAGTTTCTGGGAGAAACAGGTTATATCTAGGATATACGAACAGGGTTTCCGGGAGAAATAGGTTATATATGGCATGTATGGATGGAGTTTCTGGGAGAAACAGGTTATATTTGGGATAACCAGACAGGGTTTCCGGGAGAAACAGGTTATACATGATGGTGTTCATACTGTTTAGCAAGTTTTCGTACTCCTATGCCTTGGGACCAACAAACAAGGTTTGCGATGTATATCTTTGTAAACATAGAGCAGACTTCCTTATCATGGTGCCTAAGCAGGTCAACTCAATGTAATCACATGTGAGTGATTGGCTTGGGAATCATAAGAAAGAGGTTCTGTTCTATATCACATAAGCGTCAACATTGCACAGGTAATCCAATCAGGGCATACAACAGTTATATCACATTGTCCTATCTGAGAAGATAAATGAGCAGTCCTATGAAAGGTTCTACAGGAATCTATATGCAAAGGCTGGGTTTAGTCAAAGAGGGTCCGTTGACGAGAGTTCCAATGTACCGTCAGGGATACAGTACGGAGGTTTTTACTCTTTTTGATATACCTTTGGAGGTATAGTATCAACGGTGACTTGTGCCCTGGCACAGCAAGACCTGAACAATGTCAGCGCCGCGTTTCAGACACAGTCAGAGGGGAGATGTAGAAGTGCACTGCGGTGAACCAGATACAGTAAAAAGATTATTTTAAGGATGCTTCTTATGAGTCAAACCTCTGTTTTATTTTGTTTTTAAAAATAAATATTCCCCAGTGGAGTCGCCAGATTGTGGACACACGGGATTCCGTTTTCCTTTTTCGTTTGAAATCGTTTTGGAAAGGAAAAGAAAAGGTCTTTTGAAAACAAATACAAAGTCGCCACTTGGTCTTTAAAGAACCAAGAAACCTAAATTTGACTCACCCAAACAGATAAAGGGCACCGGCCTTTCATAACCAAAGGACTTGGTTTGGGGTTTTGATACGAGAGAGGAAGGAGTCATTATCACGACTAAAACACCCTCAACTCGCCCCGTCTCTCGACGGACCTCAATTAGCATCCAAATAATCATCTTATACTATGTTTGGTTCAACAATTAATACTATGATAATATATTACATCGCACAAGAATTTTGAAATGGAAGATCAAAAGATAAGATATCATTCACAAGATCTAAGCCAAATATCACACAATGTAAAGTGAAAGTTCACACAAACAAACCTAGGAAAAATCATCTAATCACATATCAAGTAATTAAGTTTTCCTAATCTAAGGGGGACATGAATTGTTCTTGAAACAAATAATCAAAGAGATTAAAATATGCTTTGCAAGCTAGAATGATGCATGTTAATCTTTGAGAAAAGAAGACCTCTCAAAACCCGGGACGGATGAAAAAAGGATGATTAGATCGAGGGGAAGCATGAACGTGCGACCAAGTTCATTCCTTACAATCTTCTTAGATTAGGAGTCACAAAAGACCTAAATCTTTGCATGGATGAAATGTATGTATCTAGAATGTGCCAAGGTTGTAGTATGTTTTGTGTTCATGGACTCCTAGAATGACTTACAAATCTAGAATGTGTATGAATGAATGAAGGAAATTATTATGGGATATGTACAAATGTAGTATGCACCACTTCCTAAGACATGAGCTAATTTGGAGTGCATGTAAGCATCAAATCAAAGGATGGAACTGAAAGCATGCTTACTGTGAATAGTGGACAAAACAGTGACTTGATATTTTAGAAATTGAAAAGAGGTGTTAGGAATGTTTTCCATGTATGATTTTTATGGAGATCTTCCTTATTGTGTCTAGAACACAATCCAAAAAGCCAATCTTTAATAACTACTACAGATTGAGAGAAATCATGTGAACAATAGAGGTTACTCAAAAACAGAGTTAGTACTGTCGACTGAAATGTCAAAATATCTTAGAATATGAAAGGAAATGATCTAGGGGCCCATTTTATACAGAAATTTTCCAAAGACACTAAATGTCAAGGGAAAAATAAGTTGGGACCACCTTGTTTGGAAAAGTGTTCTGTAAAACAGAGTGAAAGTCAACCAAGCTACTGTGACAGCAAAGGCAGAATATCTGGAGAGAATGTTTGGACCTAAATGGGGTCTTTCTATGCATTGTCAAGTTAAACCAAAAATCATGGGTATTCTCTAATGAGTTAAGAAGACTTTACAAGTGGTCTTGCATTCATACCTTAAGTATTGAGTTCTAGAGAAATCATTAAAGTCAGATTACTCACTGTTATGAAAGTTTTGAGAAAAGCTATGGTTTTATTCCTTGAAATCAAAATGAGGGGTTTAAGAGGGGGTTTTGAAATGGGGGGTTTTTGAAAGCATATTTTTAATACTTGATGACGATTATGACCACTTAGAATGTCAACACTTAACTCATATTAAGAATCTCCAAGATTATTGGAGAATATTATCTTCATTTTAATGACAACTTCAAGAATACATAAGAATGCCCTGAAGTTGGAATCATCATCTATCAAACATGTTTTTGAGGTCAAGAGCTACTATCGATAAGGATTCACTCACCTCAAACTTCATGTCCTCATCTAGATGATGATGAACTAGTAAGTAAACAAGAAAAAGAAAAAGAAATGAGATAAGAGGAGATGAACATCAAAGTAAACAAACAAGTATATAGCAAACAGTAGATGATATTCATGATGATTTTGGACTTGTAGCATGATGTTTGACTCATATATGGTGACTTTGAACATGGAAGTAGCTTTCTCTCTCATCAATACCCACTAAAATGGTAGTTTGGTGTATTGAATGTGAAGTAAATAGAAGTAATGAAGTAAAAATAAAGTTTAGAACTCACTTTCTTGTTTGAAAATCAAAGAAGGAAGCTTCTTTTCTATCTATTCTAACCTTATCTCTACAACTTTCTCTCTAAAACTTTTCAAAGCTTGCATTTTACCCCCCCAAAATGAGAAGTCAAGGGGGGTTTATATAGGCCAATGTGGGGTGGTTTTGGGATTTAGCAAGTACTCCCATTGGTCCTAAACACCTGTTAACATAGAACTATGTCGTTTTGGTTTCTAATTAATCAAATTGGACTCCCAAAAGAAATTGCAAAAATGGACCATTCTGGAGGAGAGTGCTGCGGCGGCACTGGGCCTGTACTGCGGCGGCACTGGGCCTGTGCCGCAGCGGCAGTGGTCCAGTGCCGCGACGGCACTGCTCCTCATTCGTCCAGATAATTCTTTTTAGGCCCCCAGAGGTTCCAGTATTCGCGAAAATGCCCTTTTTCGTCCGAAATTCACAGAAAATGCATACAAACTCCAAATTGAGGTTGTGATATACCGTTGGAAAGGTAATGGAGTCTACTTAACATAAAAAATAGTTCGGAGATGGGTAACTTTAAAAATTTTTGCAGTATTCGCAATAAAAGCCGATTTGATCGCCTTTTCACCTTCAGAAATTCATAATAAATCCGTTTTAGATTCAGGAATTATGTGCGATATACCATTAGAAAGCTATTGACCTCTAGTATTTATAAAAAAATATTTGAAAATTTTTGCGGCGCTTCGATTTAAAAGTCAACTTTTGGTCAAATCGGTCAAATCTGGGATTCCCGGGAAGTTCTGGGAACCTGCGGGAGCTCCCAGGAACTGACGTCATCGTCCGATTCCCTTTTAAAACTCGTTTTAGTACTTTCCACATGATCTCCGAACTTTTCGCCAAATTTGGATAATTTTGATCAAACCTTGGTTGAACCTGCTCAAACCTAGTCAATCTGGTCAACGGGGATTTTTCCAGAACTTTCGGAACTTCCGGGGGTCTCTGGGAGCTGACGATTTCATCTAGTTTTGCTTAAAAACTCATTTTATGACTTTCCTTACGACATAGCATGTCTCCAGAACTTTTCGGTCCACATCTTGGAGTGATTGGGTTTTCAAGAGCATTTTGATCGTTTTGAGCATTTTGAGAGAGAGAACTAACTTCCAGGTGACCGTTTTGAGTCTTTTCGATCATCGTGAACCACCAAGCTATGGGTCTCCTAAATCTAATAGCCAAAAAAATGGGGTGTCTACATGTATCGGTTCCCCCCCATTTCCAAGGCTAAACTGATGCTGCATCGGATGAGGCTTGGAAATTGGTATCGCTCGGGAGAACTATTCGGCATAACTACCTGGGGTATGACAGACCGTCTTGGAAACTCGAGTTATTAACCTTGTCTGTAGACTCGGGAGCTCGAGGTCCAGCTTGCTATGTGTCAAGAATGGGTTGGTTTAGTCAAGATCCAACTAGACTGGTGCAAGTGCAATCGGCCAGGCACAACCTAACCTGACTGAATCATTACATCGTGTACTTAATATGCACGCCTTTTGAGACACTGCTTGGGCTACCCGATGTGCCAAATTTTAGGCATTTAGGCAGGAGAGACTCTGAGCCACTGGATTTGGGATCATCTGGACTGTCTATGCTGTCTATATAAGGAATACTTAAGCATTTTCATCCCTTCTGCTGTTCATAGGAAGAAATCACCGCGCGGTTCCAGAGAAAAAGCACTCGGTTAAGCTTCCCGAGCCATTTTCTGCATTCCTTTCTTGTAAGTCTTCGTTCCTCCAGCCTTATCATTCGTTGCATTTTTCCTACTCTTCTTCTATTGTTTTTAGTCCCGAGTGAGGCTGAAGAATAAGAATCCTTTAGGCCTTATGAGGAGTGGGATTTCTTCTTCCTTAGGTTCTGCTTCTTCCTCAGGTCAGGTGTTCCTTTTCTTTGATAGAATAGTCTAACCGGATGGTGTGCCCTAGGATAGCCCTGTTGGAGTGCTACTTGATAGCTCAGACCATATACAACATACCATACAGGCTCTTGACTCTTCCACCTTTATACGTCAGGCTAGGGGTCCCTTACCCATACCGGTTGCTAGCTACTCCCCCATCTTGTAGTGGAGACTGTAGAAATGTGCCATATTAACTTCAATTCGTCTTCCCAATCGAAGGTCGTGTAGTCAAGATCCGGGAGCTCGAGCACTAGCCAGATTCCTCCATCACTAACCCCATCTGACCACCATATCAAGGGTAGAATCCCTATTTAAGTGTCTGATGAAGGAGCGGGTCAGGAACACCACATAGTTTCTGAATCAAGGGAATTGGGTGCCGAGGTTGCCTTTTCCACTGAGTGGATTCGCAGTAGTGTGCTTATGTCTGATCTGAGCAAACTTAGGGAAAGGTATGACATTCCTACCCATTGTTTTCTCTCCGTGCCAGCTAATAGAGCTCATCTGTACTAATCGAGTTTTGTTACCCTTTACGAGGACGCATTCATAGAGGCTCTCGAGCAGCTCACCCCGACCGACTGGAGGTTTCTGATCGGGGTCATTCACCTCAGGCCCTAGGTTTTTGGTATGAGTTGACCCTTCAAGAGTTTTTGTGGATCTACCGACCATTCCCATTATATAGGGAGGTCGGCTTCTTTTTTCTAAGTGTTCGATAAGGGAGAAAGATATTAGACAAAGTCTCGAGAAACAATAAGGGATGGAAGCTGAAATTATTTCAAGTGTCCACCCTTAGGCATAGCGAGGAGGCCCCGGGAATTACCCTGAGGACCGCCTGGGCGGGCAAATTGAGGTGTAAGCCCTGATCTTGAGTCCTTGCTTTTCTTTTATTTTTTTGCTGAAGAGCCGCTGACTGACTCTTGTTCTATTTTGCAGTGGGGTCTTCCGATCCACCAAACATCCCGGTCCAGTGCTAGGATCAGATAGGGGCGTTAGCCCAGGATCCTGTTAACATCATTGATGTTCTAACCCAGACGGGAGCTCGGGAAGATACCTATAATGCCGACAAAGTTTTTGTGTCACCAGTCTTTCTTCCGATCACTCCTAGTAAGTTCCTGATTTTTAAATTTTTCCTCTTTTTTTTACTGCCTTTTTGTCTTCTGTCCACATTTTTCTGACTCGTTTTCTTTCCTGATTCCACAAATATGGCACCTAGGAGAGACCCCAAAGTACTGAGGGTGAAAGAGGCCTCTATGGCCACATGGGTGGGCAAGAAGAGGAAGAGAGCAGTTGCTGAGCCTACTAAAGGTGGTCAATAACTCAAGCGGATCAGGCATGGACACGCTAGGAATTGGACGGGACATCAGCTCTAAGGGTCGAGGTAGTGCATGACACTGACCCTAGGAGAGATGTTCAAATTGGGATACAGATGGCATAGTTGTAGCGACCCTGTTATTGTGGGCGGGCTGCTGTAGGTGCCTTTGTGGCTGCAGTATGTGCTAGCAGGCTACACACTATGGGAAGTTTGTCCCACATCGCCTGGGTGTGGAAAAGTAATGTGCTATATATGTGTGGTTCTAAGTCTCCCTAGTAAGAGGCCTTTTGGGTAGTGACCCAAGAACAAATCCGTGCGGGTTTAGGCCCAAAGCGGACAATATCTTACTAAGCGAGACTTGGGTCGTGATAGAATGGTATCAGAGCCTGACCCAACTGGAAGTGTGCCAACGTGAACGTTGGGCCCTAAGGTGGGTGGAATGTAACGACCCTGGTGTTGTGGGTGGGCTGCTGTAGGTGCCTTTGTAGCTGCAGTATGTTCTGGTAGGCTATACACTATGGGAAGTTCGTCGTACATCGCCTGGGTGTGGAAAAGTAATGTGCTATATATGTGTGGTTCTAAGTCTCCCTAGTAAGAGGCCTTTTGGGTAGTGACCCAAGAACAAATTCATGCGGGTTTGGGCCCAAAGCGGACAATATCTTAATGAGCGAGACTTGGGTCGTTACAAGAGTCCTCAGAGATCCGGGATGGGTCAGGTTTAGATGTAAGCAGGGATGCCCCCTGAGTCGCTCCAGGGATGGCTTTATAGCCTCTTTCATTTCGTAATTAGCTTTTCCCATCCCCTTCCATTTTCATTGCCTTATTCCTTCGTTTGCGATAACTAAATGGTTTCTGTTTCCCTTTTTGTAGATCGGCTGTGATGTTGTCAGTATCAAGATGTAAAAGTATACTTTACTTTTCTAAAGATTTGCAGTGTGGAATTAAAGGTCGAACCCACAGAGATTGATTTACTACAGCGACTTAATTTCAAAACCTAAATGTAGTTAATTAAGAAAACGGATTTGATTTTAATTTAAATTAAACTGAGAACATAAAAATAAATCTAAACTATGAAAGCAATTTAAATAGTTGTTTTAAATAATGTTTAAGGGAACCTAGGATTACAAATCCACCACTAGCTTCATAATAGGAATATTTATGAATTACTTTAGCTTATTACGTTGGATGATAATGGGGAATTGTAGCTACAAGCCCAATTCCTCCGACAAGAAGATAATCATGGTTCAAGCACCAACATAATCCACCTTCGGTTAGCACGAATTATCCCACACTAAACTAGGGTTGTGATCTAATCCGTCTAATCTAGGCATGGACTATTCGGATACTTGATAGCACAAATCAATAAAGCACCATCACATGTAAATAATCTAAACAAGCATAGCAAGCATAGATCATTGAGCACATCACAGTCAAAATAGATCTAAGACAAGAATAAACTTTGAAAGCAATGATTTAATCAATAGAAGTACGATTTATTTATAAAAATCCTCGAAACATGTGACTGTCATCCATACATAATAAAACTAAAATAAAAACATAAAATACTCCCTATTACTCGTCTAGGGCTTCATTGAAACCCTAGATCTATGATCTAGCCGTCCATGGAAGTGATGGATAGCAAGTAGTTGATGGAGGAGGCCATGGAAACCCTTGGTCTTCTTCTTCTCCTCCTTGCTTCCCTCCCTTCAATGGCTGGAAGTATGGTTGTAGAATGTGTGTATATTAATTGCCAACAATGTCTCACCCTTTAATTGAAGTAAAATAGGGTATATATAGGATTACAACAAGTTTTTGGAAGCCTTTCTAACTCGAGACGAACTGAAATTGATATATTTTACAATCTGGACGCAGTTAGGACATCTCGTTTGCACAGGAGTCTTCAGTATACTGAAATACGCAACTTTGGTTTTTACATATATCGCGCGAGCGGGTCACGCGAGCGCGACAATTGGGACTTCGCGCGCGCGGATCGCGCGAGCGATTTCTGGGTTCTCGCGCGAGCGGATCGCGCGAGCGATTCTCGGATTTTCGCGCCCGCGGCTCGCGCGCGCGACTTGGCTTTTTCAGCTTCTTTTCTTCTGCTTTTTCACCCTGTTTAGCCTGATATACTTGATTTCTCCCAAAACCTGTCAGAGAATAGAAAACGAAGTAAAAATATACAAAAACAAGATAAAAAGGTACTAACAAATGCTCGTTAAAGCGTATAAATAGGATTTGTTCTCTCCCGATCACACCCCCAAACCTACATTTTGCTAGTCCTCGAGCAAAACTAAAATAAAAACTAACTACTAATAAAATACTACTCCATTTTCGCCTGGACCACGATTGCATTTAGCATATGCAACAAGCCTTTTAAACCTCTAGGTGTCCCTAGTCGGACGAGTAAAGTCTCGTGAGGGTTCTCATCAACAAGTCACCCACAACCATCTTTATTAACTTGTAAATTTTAAAACAAATTTTATTAAGAACAAAAAACTAATAGTCAATACTCCTTATTATAAAACACTGATTTGAAATAGAATAACGAACATAAAGAAACAGAATCAAACGTCTACCTACATCATGAAAAGCAATCCCAAGCACATGCATCGTATAAATCAATAGAGTTTCTCATAAAATTGCACGTGTGTGATATGGTAGTCAAATGAACACGCGCATGTCATGAACTTGGAATATAACTCGGATGACCATCTAACTATGCTTCAACTACGAATCTCACAATGAATTACACTCTCAAATGAAATACTCAGAAACATGTATAATTTCTATAGTATGTATGAGCAAAGGAATTATGTTTTCAAGACGATTAACGCTCACATACGACACGAAAAAGACACATAACACGAAAGAACAGTAGTCTCATGGATAGGATGCCAATAATCAAGAAAAATTAATCATTACCATGTTTTAATCCCCCTCCCATCATTTTCATATCCGACCCATGTTTTCTAGGATCAAATAGGACTTTTCAAAGGTTGTAATGTGGCTCAGGCAATGAAAAAGGATAGAAAGGATTAATTGGGTAGGTTTACGAATGGCATTGTAAGGCATGTTCGATCTCTTTCATTCTTCTTCTACAAACTTTCATCTTTTCTTTCTTTTCATTCCTTTTCATTCATTTTTCTTCTTTTCTTTCATTTTTTTTCCTTCCTCTTCTTTATTTTGTTTCTTTTCCTTTTTCGTTTCTCGCTTCTCAAATGACTATGCATTGAATACCAAGCAACTACCCCAATAGCATCTTGTCTTCTTCTTCTCAATCACACATTGCCTTAACACCACTAAAAGTTGACAAATCTCTCAGTGGTGAACTCCAAGTTTGTCAAGTCAGAGCAAAAACAAGGATAATGGTAATTAAAGAAAGAAATGACATTTTAACGGCTCAAAGGGCGAACTAAGAAAATTTTTCATTTATCGGTCGGTAATAAACAAAGAAGGCCTATAATCATGTCCTATGGTTGTATAATTCTTCAACATGTACGACAGAAGATTATTTAGCATGGTAATAACTATTTTAACTTGACTATCAACCAAAACAAGAATAATGAGACTAAACAACTAGTTAATGCACTATTTCAATGAAATTCGATAAACACAATATGTACTTATAACCCTTCAAAAAGAAAAGATAGGCTCAAAACCTCACCGGGTCTAGTCTCCACCATGTGTTATCTAGAAATCCGAATCATATTATAGTTCACATCAAACATGTATTCAAGCGACTACGTGCAGTGCATAAGTTTATGTGCAAATCTATGATATAAAACTACGATTCAAACAATACATAACCTAAAACGTTGCATCATAACTTTAGTAAATGTTTAATCACATATTCTCTTGTTTACCATTCTATAACAATCAAAGTTATCTAACAAGAAGTATCAAATTAAGATTGCAAAAACGTTGGTAACATCGTTTATTTAAGCACAAGTATCGAAAATTTTTGAAAAATCGGTGCATATAATGTGCATGTGTGTGCATACCCCCAAACCTAAACCTTTCATTGTCCCCAATGAAACAATAAAACGAAAGAAATGAGAGTAGGTAAGAAAGGAACGATAGTACCTTGGTTGACAGAACAGGTTAACACAAAGGAATATGGCAATAAAGTTCAATGTTACATGTTAGGACTAGATAAACGAAAAGAAACTAAACAATGAAAAGAGTAAAAACAGCTAAAAGAAATGTAAATAAATTAACTAAACTAAATAAACTATAAGATTGACAAAAAGACGAAAACAAAAATATAATAAACTATAAAAGAAAATAAAACAGAACTAGAACTACGAAACAAACAAAGGACTAGATCTAAAAGTGCTTATGAAAGAAAAACAGAAAAGTAAAAGCTAACAGAACAAGTATGGGGGACTGATAGGGAAAACAAAAGAAAATATCAGAAAAATAGGGTATCGCGCGAGCGGTACGCGCAAGCGGCCGTCGCGTGCGCGAATCCCAAGTTTTTTTTTTTTTAATCAATATCTCGCGCGAGCGAGCTCCCTCGCGCCCGCGATACCAGGTGCGAAGGAAACCTGAGAGCTCAAATAAAGAAAAGCAAAGAAAAACGTCTAAGGGGCAAACTCGCGCCAGCGGGCCGCGCGAGCGACATCTCGTGCGAGCGGGCCGCGTGCGCGAGTTTGGTTTTTTCCATTTTTTAGCTAATATTATGTATATATATTAAAGTAAATTAATTCCAACCCCCAAGCCTGTCCAGAAACACTCCAAAACTGACAAAAACGACCAAAAACAAAGAAAACAGACGACATTAATCCTGGGTTGCCTCCCAAGAAGCGCTAACTTTTACGTCCTTAGCTAGACCATTCTAGCTCAAGAATCATGGAGGTCATAAATCGGAGTTTGTACCCCTAAGAATATCAGGTAGAGCTCGGTGGTAAGCAGAAATCACGTTGCTTTGAATTACTTCGATTGACGGTTTGTCAGTAGGTTTAAATCGATTTCTTACCTTCCGAGTAGATTCAGCATTAGGGTCCGAAGTATTAGGATTCATCCACTCATCATCCTCTATATTTTTGTCGTTACTCACATTTATTGCTTTGTTAGGCTCAGTATTCCGTCTTACCTCACCTTCCGCCTCACATAGGTAATCGTCGTCTTTAGGAGGTTGATCCATAGAATTAAAAATGTTTAATTTTACGTTATATTCCCAAACGACACTTTCATTACCCCCGTCTGGCAGTTAACACGTGTGTTAGCGGTTGCTAAGAATGGACGGCCTAGTGACACGACTAAAAAGTTGTGCGCTCTTGTGCAACACCCAAGTGTAGGTGATCGTGCAAGTAATATAGTACTGGAAGTCCAGGTCGATCCCACAGGGAAGGAATAGGAAGAATATCTACCAAGTTATAACCTAAAGAAATAGAAAATATGAATGTAGAAGAGAAGGTTCTAACGAATCCTAATTAATTAAATTAAACTAAATAATAAACTAAAGCTTATAGAAACATAACTAATTAAACAGATAAATTAAAGGTATTGGAAATACGTGAATCCACCTTGATCCTAACCATCTACCATGCATACTCATTAATGTTCTATGGAGTTCATTCCTTTTCAGCATTCCGTATTTTTCTAAAGATATAGAATCAATAGCCCTTTCATGACCGGGACTACATCATCACAGTTGATTCAAATACATGGAAGACGGTTTAAAACAATGGTAATTACTTGCACTCTAAATGGTGTTAGCATTCAAAGTGGTTTTCAAAAGTCATTGAAGAAAAGGCCTTAAGGCTTTAAGTTCTAAAAACTGTTGTGACAAACTGAGCTTATTGGGACAATTTGATGACAGATTTCTAAAACAGAAAGTCATGGAATACTTAAAAGAATCATCTCAAGATTTAAGATGTTCGATCGATCGAAGCGCTCTCGATCGATCGAACATCATCATCCTTCAATCGATCGAAATGTCTTCGATCGCTTGACTATCTCTGGTTCGATCGATCGAACTACCTTCGATCGATCGAGCCCAAGGTTTCTAAAGATTGCATGGCAGAGGCTGGGATTCAATGTTTCATCACATATTCCCAACGTCTAAACTACGAAAACATAATAAAACTAATGCAGGAAAAGAAAACTAAAGTAATCAAAGCATCTAAACTAATAAACAATCAAATAGAGGGAAAGGAGAAGAAAAACCTGTAAATAATCTGAAAATAACTTGTAATAAACATGAAAGCAACTTTAATCTTCAATAATCTTCAGTAAATCAATGAAAACAAGGAGAAAGAACATGAATCTAACCTAAACTACTCCTAATCTAACCCTAAAACTACCCTAAACTGCTGTTTTCTGCGTTCTGGAGCGTCCCCCCTTCGTCTGGCGTCAAAACGACGTATATATAGGGTTCCCACAGAGTTTACGCAACTTTTGGGTGAAAATAGAGTTCGATCGATCGAGCTCAGTTCGATCGATCGAAGGTTCGATCGATTGAACTCTCTTCAATCGCTTGAACTCCTCTGATTTTGACAGCTCTGCACCCCGATGGTAGAATGGCCATAACTTTTTACTCGGACCTCGGATTGACCTCCCGTTTGCGGCCACGCGACCGTAACTCAAAGATCTACATTTCATGTCTCTGGGAAAATCTTCCAAATCTGAAGTCATCATTGTCAAAATTGGCATTTTCCCAGCTGCTTCTGTTGTTCTCTTCACCAGAATCACTTTCTATGCAATGTTTGCTTTCCATGACCTGTAAAATAGTGTAAAAACACATGTTTGAGTCTCAACATCATAGAAAATACTTAATCATTGATATGCATCTAAATCTAGGGACTTGGGGATAAAAGTATGCATAAAAGACTGTGAAATACGCTATGAATATGCATTTTTCACCTCTAATCACACCCCCCAACTAGCTCGTTGCTAGTCCCTAGCAATGAAGCGAACTACAGCAATGTTTATTTAACTCCAAAAATTGAAAACAAAAGAAAGTAAAAATCCTAAATCACTTTCGCAGGAATCGCGATTGCATTTAGCGTATGCAACAAGCCTTTAAACCCCTAGGTTCCCCCTAGTGGACGAGTGTTGTCTCGTGAGGGTTTACAGTGAATCTACCCACAAAATTCATATTTATGGTAATGGTTCTCATTTAAATGTTTTCAAGAAATTTTCCTCTCATTTAGCAATATAGTTAAGCTCAACAATCTCATGAAACTCTCTAGTAAGCCATAGCAATGCAACACACATATTACAGTTAATCTACTATCAAAGTCATTAGAATGTTCCATACCTATTAATCTTCAAGTGTGTGTGTGAATGGACAACCCAAATACAAAACTTTAATTTCAAAGCTCGCATAACCTAAGACACTATCAAGACGTTCATTTTGACTCAACTCTCACTGGGATTACACTCTCAAGATGAAATCACTCCGAATTAGGTGTAATAATTATCACTCATGATATAGAAGCTATAAAGAGTAAATATAAATGGAATCTAATGCTTCTCATATCTAAATAGAAAAACGGACATTTTATAGTGCACAAAGTCTCATGAAAGGATACTTTTCTCTAGAAGAGCGAGATACCGTGGAGAACTCTCTTATTACCTTAACTTCAAATCCAATTTACTTAAAATCATCAGGACTTTGAAAAAGAGGCATTAGGTGAAAGAAGAAAGAGGCTTGTGATTTTCAATTGGGTCAAATGATGTGATTGGAATGTCTACTATAACTTTTCAAACTTCCCACATCTCCAATCTCTCTCTTCTTCTTTTCTTTTATTTATTTCTTCCACACTCTTCTTTTCATTCATTTTTTTTTCTTTTGTAACAACCATTGGCATTTTTTTTCTCTTTTCTTTTTATGCTTTTCTTTTTTTTCTTTCATTTTTTTCTTTTTCTTTTTTTTCTTTGCCAACTTTCCCTTATTCACACTACCAAACTTCTTGTCAAGATAAGACATCCCAATCACTCCTAGATAAAGAAAAGAACTCAAACTCGTAATATGGAGTTAGGTTTAGATTGAAGGAATTGTATAGACAAGGCGATTATGATAAGCTCAAGAGGTGAAGTAAAGGAATAGCATAGAGGTAGGCCAAGGCTGTATTATCCATGTATGGTCAAAAGATAGCCTAAATCATCTTCTAAGTTCATTAGGATAATTCATTTCAGTAAATTCAAGAGCTCTAAAGTTGGTAAATCCTGAACGTTCTATTCTAGTGATCAGTCAAAATGAAGAAGAAAATGAGACTTTCAACGAATTAATACGCTTTTCAAAAAGTAAGAGTAATTTTATAAAACCCTCAAAAACAAAGAATGGCACAAAAGCTCACTTGGGTTATTAGTCTCCACTACAGTCTTTCAAGACACTTAAGCTATGCTTACTAATCCATTTTAGTTAAGTACAAGGTTGTCACAACGTGCTCAAAGTATTTGAAGATTAAAAAGCATAAAATATACTATAACTAAGATAGTAAACACACTATCATAGTATATCACATACTAATGACATACAGAAAATAACACTAATGCATCATAACTAACTATATTAACTATGAGAGAAATACAAGAACCATTAAAAATTTCAAAATTTTTGCAATTTTGATTTACTGAGTCATGTTGCTAAGCAGGTATATTGACACGAAACTATAAAAAGAAATAAACGAGGCATGCAATGACTCACTCCCCCCAACTAAAACTAAACATTGTCCCCAATGTTCTAAACTATGCACATGGACATGTAAAGTAAAGCGAGGGAAGGAAGGATTTTACCTCGAAGCGTTAATATCCATTTTTTTCAAGCTACCTGCAAGATCATTAGTAGCAACAAGGAAAAATACAGAATATAATACAACCACTCAGTAAATAACCTCGGTTAACAAGATTTTTATCATAAAGTAATAACCGAAATTTTTGAGGATCTTCCCAATGAAATAATTTAACAGTGAAAAGAATGTAGGGATCCTCATAAAATTGCAACTCCCCCCAACTAATGTCAGGCTCAAGGTCAGAGGAGATGATGCAAAACCTATGGCTTCCAAATTTTTTTAGGACAGTTATAAAAGGAATGCCACACTTTTTGGGAATTATATGCAAGAAACGATCTTTGGTGTTGGTATTTCCTATAACAGCCTCTATTTTAATACTAAAAACAGGGGGAGGCCATGGTTCAATAAAAGCGGCAGGGTCGAAGTGATGTTCTAATGAAGCTTCACCACCCTTCGCTTGTCCTAGAACAGAATCTATGGAGATATAATCATAGGAATTGAATTTCTGTTCTATGCACATGGTTTTGGACTGGACTTGGATAAAGCTATCTATTTGGGCCTCAATGTCATAATCACTCAAGAAGGTCAAGCAGTCTAGAAGATTGCTAGCTTCTTGTTGAATTTTAAGATCATCTAAAGTGGGCCCAATATTTTCCAAGTCTTCTCTCAAAGAATTTTGAAAGTTAAAATTTTGTGAAGAACATGTGCTAGTATCCTTACCATCCTCTTCCACAACACATTCTGTTTGTTCACGAGTGGGGTACACATAACATTCAAGCTCAGGATGAGAGTTTTGATTAATAGAAAGGATAGGTGATGGGCAACTTGGTGACACCACCTCTTCGGTCGAAAGAGGTGAGGGTTCATGAATATCACAAGAATCTAAATCAGATTTAGATTTTTCAATTACGTCCTCCCTAGGGTCACTATCAAAGGTAGGGATATAGTCAACAGGGGACTCATCCTTTCCTAATTGCGTGCAGTCACCTAAACTCTCATCATCTTTTAAGACCTCATTCTCATCCTCGCAACTCTCCTCACTATATGTGTCATCTATTGAAGTACTCTGGACAAAGAGATTGTGCAACTTTATCAAGGCAGTGAAGGAGTTAATGTATGGGTTTGTATGTTGAGGAGAAGATGGTTCTACAACTTCATGCTCAATGGTTTGGTTTTGGAGTTCTTGTTGGGTTATCACTTTCTCAAATGAGTTGTTAACCTCACTCGGTATGAACCCATCATCGTCCTCTAATTCCATTCCATTGTTAGTGTCTTGAAATTCAGGTTGTAGCATTGAAGGACTGGTATAGTCTTCTAAAGGTTGGCTATCAAATGCTTGTTGATATCTAGCTCCTAATTTATCAATTGCACTCTCTAGCCTTTTCATTTCACTAAGCAGCAATTCTAACATACCATTATCCTCAACTTGGTTATTCTCCTCATTATAACAATATGAAGTTTCACCCCATTGTTGTTGGTAATAGTCCCCTTCCCATTGTGTTTGTGTGCAAGACTCCCCAGAAGGAAAGTCTTGGTGCATTTGGTAATCGTGGGAACTACTACTATATCCTACACTATCATTTTGATTATATCCCCATTGCGATTGATAGAACTCTCCAGGTGGAGGTTCTTGATACGTTTGATAACATGGGGGACTAACACGATGGTCTTCCCATTGTGGTGATTGGTAGCACTCAGGTTGATAATGTGCATCATATTTGGGTGCTTGCCAACTCGGGGTATAGTTCTCATTACCTAATGTGTACCCATTCGTGGTATTTGTGTTGTATGGAGGGTAATATGGATAAGACATGTTTACCCAAAATATTTAAACAAAAGAATTTTTTTTTTCTTTTCTTGTGAGAGAAAAAGTCCAATGATTTTTTTTTTTTTTTTTTTTTTTTTTTAAGTAAAAGAAGAAAAATGGAAAAACTTAGTAAAATCCTAACCTAGTTGCCTTCCCCGGCAACGGCGCCAAAAACTTGACACGACTAAAAAGTTGTGCGCTCTTGTGCAACACCCAAGTGTAGGTGATCGTGCAAGTAATATAGTACTGGAAGTCCAGGTCGATCCCACAGGGAAGGAATAGGAAGAATATCTACCAAGTTATAACCTAAAGAAATAGAAAATATGAATGTAGAAGAGAAGGTTCTAACGAATCCTAATTAATTAAATTAAACTAAATAATAAACTAAAGCTTATAGAAACATAACTAATTAAACAGATAAATTAAAGGTATTGGAAATACGTGAATCCACCTTGATCCTAACCATCTACCATGCATACTCATTAATGTTCTATGGAGTTCATTCCTTTTCAGCATTCCGTATTTTTCTAAAGATATAGAATCAATAGCCCTTTCATGACCGGGACTACATCATCACAGTTGATTCAAATACATGGAAGACGGTTTAAAACAATGGTAATTACTTGCACTCTAAATGGTGTTAGCATTCAAAGTGGTTTTCAAAAGTCATTGAAGAAAAGGCCTTAAGGCTTTAAGTTCTAAAAACTGTTGTGACAAACTGAGCTTATTGGGACAATTTGATGACAGATTTCTAAAACAGAAAGTCATGGAATACTTAAAAGAATCATCTCAAGATTTAAGATGTTCGATCGATCGAAGCGCTCTCGATCGATCGAACATCATCATCCTTCAATCGATCGAAATGTCTTCGATCGCTTGACTATCTCTGGTTCGATCGATCGAACTACCTTCGATCGATCGAGCCCAAGGTTTCTAAAGATTGCATGGCAGAGGCTGGGATTCAATGTTTCATCACATATTCCCAACGTCTAAACTACGAAAACATAATAAAACTAATGCAGGAAAAGAAAACTAAAGTAATCAAAGCATCTAAACTAATAAACAATCAAATAGAGGGAAAGGAGAAGAAAAACCTGTAAATAATCTGAAAATAACTTGTAATAAACATGAAAGCAACTTTAATCTTCAATAATCTTCAGTAAATCAATGAAAACAAGGAGAAAGAACATGAATCTAACCTAAACTACTCCTAATCTAACCCTAAAACTACCCTAAACTGCTGTTTTCTGCGTTCTGGAGCGTCCCCCCTTCGTCTGGCGTCAAAACGACGTATATATAGGGTTCCCACAGAGTTTACGCAACTTTTGGGTGAAAATAGAGTTCGATCGATCGAGCTCAGTTCGATCGATCGAAGGTTCGATCGATTGAACTCTCTTCAATTGCTTGAACTCCTCTGATTTTGACAGCTCTGCACCCCGATGGTAGAATGGCCATAACTTTTTACTCGGACCTCGGATTGACCTCCCGTTTGCGGCCACGCGACCGTAACTCAAAGATCTACATTTCATGTCTCTGGGAAAATCTTCCAAATCTGAAGTCATCATTGTTAAAATTGGCATTTTCCCAGCTGCTTCTGTTGTTCTCTTCACCAGAATCACTTTCTATGCAATGTTTGCTTTCCATGACCTGTAAAATAGTGTAAAAACACATGTTTGAGTCTCAACATCATAGAAAACACTTAATCATTGATATGCATCTAAATCTAGGGACTTGGGGATAAAAGTATGCATAAAAGACTGTGAAATACGCTATGAATATGCATTTTTCACCTCTAATCACCTAGAATGACAGGAGTGTGTTTCCTAGCATCTAGCACGGGTTCAGTGTCAAGGACCATGAAGTCGACAGGATAATAGCATTTATCAACCTTAACCAAGACGTCATCGACGATTCCTCTAGGTATTTTAATAGAACGATCCGCTAATTGTATTGTAGCGGCCGTAGGTTTCAGTTCACCTAGACCTAATTGTTTGTAGACGTGATAGGGTATGAGATTAACACTAGCTCCTAAGTCAAGAAGAGCCCTATGAATGATAGTGTCACCTATGGCACATGAAATCGTAGACGTATCGGGATCCTTATACTTCGGAGGAGCGTGTTGAAAAATAGAACTTACTTTTTCTGTGAGGAAGACCTTTTTAGGAGTATGACTCCGTATTTTGCGCTTTTGCGTACAAAGGTCTTTTAAATATTTAGCATAAGCGGGAATTTGTTTTATAGCATCGAGGAAAGGAATATTAATTTTAACTTGTTTGAACACCTCGAGTATATCTTCAACTTTTGACTTTTTCTTTGTAAGATTCGACGGTTCCTCAAGATTAGGTGGATATGGCATTCTCGGAATATAATTTGTTGGGACCGGTTCATTTTCTTTTTTATTTTGATTCACGTCCTCACCTCTCTGTTTATTAGAGTTGATGTTCATATCTATCCCATTCTCATTCTTATTAGGGGTTTCTATCACCTCCTCGCGTGTAGTCATCCTAGTTGAGATGGCATTTACTTGTTCATTCGACCCCTTAACCTCATATTGTCCCTTAGGGTTTTGAATTGTTTGACTGGGCAACGTCCCCTCGTTTCTACGACTCACTACAGTAGCTAGTTGTCCCACTTGGGATTCAAGCTTCACAATGGATTGTGTGTGAGAGTGCACTATTTGTGCTTGTGCATGTACTTGCGTTTCAATAGTCTTAAGGGATGCCAACACCTTTTCCTCAAAAACATTACCCCTTGAAGGATTCGAATTAGGAGGCGGTTGTTGGTATTGATTATGTTGAAACTGAGGTCGATACGCATTTGGAAAATTAGTTGCCTCATTAGGATTATTAGTATTATTTTTCCACGAGAAGTTAGGATGGTTTCTCCATGGCGCATCCGGATTATTAGTAGTCGAATTATAATTATTTCGTGGGTATTGTTGAATAGAATTAATGTGTTGCTCCACGAATTCCGGAAATTGACTTGCCGATGGACATGAAAGTATAGAATGTGAAGGATCGGAACATAATGCACATACTTCTGAAGAAGGTGAGGCTGTCGTTTGGTTCATTGTTAAAAGTCAGTTAAGTTTTTTAGATAATTCTTGAAATTCAATAGAATGACTCGACTCAAACTTTACCTCTCTCTTAGGTTGTGAATGATATCCCTCGGAACGTACTAACACAGTCTGATGCATCGAGTTCTCGCTTAAGGTTTCAAATATTTTCCAGGCCTCGTCGGCGCTTTTGTGTAGGAAAGTTCCCGCACAAACGGTATCAACGGTATTCCTAACAGAGGGAATAAGCCCCTCGTAGAAGACTTGAACCAATTGCCACTTGGGAACCCGATGATGTGGACATGAGCGTAATAATTCTTTAAATTTTTCCCAAGTGTCATAAAGAGTCTCCCCATCTTGCATCACAAAATTAGTTATATCTTTTCTTATCTTATTTGTACGCATAATAGGGAAAAACTTTTGTAAAAAGGCGGTGTGTAAGGCTTCCCATGTTTTTATTGTGTTTGGCTCAAGTGATTGAAGCCAATACTTCGCTTTGTCTCTTAAGGAGAATGGGAAGAGCCGCAATTTTAATTCATCATTATTTAGGTTTTGTATTTTCAAAGTAGAGCATATACCCTGAAAATCCCCTAAGTGTTGGTAAGGGTCTTCATTTATACGGCCATGGAATGATGGAAGTAGCGAGATGGTAGACGACTTTATCTCAAAGTGAGATGCTGTCGCCTCCGGTAATTCGATACCAGCTTGTGGCGTGTATGTCGTAGGAATAAAATAGTTTATAAGTGGAGGAGGTGGCGGTATATTAAGATTATTCATATTAGCTCCGTTGTTATTTTGGTTGTTTTCGTTATTATTTCAATGTCTACCATTTTAATTGGTTCTATGTTATTAAAGCATGGTTTCTTTAGTCTTGTAAGAGTACTACGTATTTCAGACTCAAATAAAGACGTTGGTTTCGGTGTCAAATCGTCGTCTATTAAAAACCTTGTTCTAGAAGTTAAGTTTGAAGACTTGTTAAGTCTTAGGGTACGTTCAAGTTAAGAGTCGAAAGGTTTTAATTCCGGTTTATTTGAACGTGTACCTAACATAAACTAAAAGAAAGGAAAAGAAACTAAAATGACTAACTAAACAAAAGAAACAAATAGCAATCACGCAACTAAGATAACAAGCACTCAACTACTGTGATGCATGAATATTATCCTGTAATGCAATGACCGCGTCAAGCCCAGTGCCCCGGGTTTCCTAGCTAATGCAGTGCAATTAACCCTAAACTAATGCAAATAGTGCGTCACAGCGCCCTGACTTACAGTGGTTTAAAACGAGTTTCACAAGAAGCAATTTATTTTATTTTATTTATATTTTTTTTCGTAAGCTCCTTTGATGTAATAAGCTACTTCACTCGGAGACGTTGGAATTTGATGACTCGAAAACCTATAAAATAAAAGAACAAGTTAGTAATTTAAAACAAAAACGGAAAATAAGAAGAATAAAAACTAATCTAATATTTACGAATTAACTAAACTAAGATTATAAAATTAAAGGTAGTAATGCAATCCCCGGCAACGGCGCCAAAAATTGATGTTGTCAGTATCAAGATGTAAAAGTATACTTTACTTTTCTAAAGATTTGCAGTGTGGAAGTAAAGGTCGAACCCACAGAGATTGATTTACTGTAGCGACTTAATTTCAAAACCTAAATGTAGTTAATTAAGAAAACGGATTTGATTTTAATTTAAATTAAACTGAGAACATAAAAATAAATCTAAACTATGAAAGCAATTTAAATAGTTGTTTTAAATAATGTTTAAGGGAACCTAGGATTACAAATCCACCACTAGCTTCATAATAGGAATATTTATGAATTACTTTAGCTTATTACGTTGGATGATAATGGGGAATTGTAGCTACAAGCCCAATTCCTCCGACAAGAAGATAATCATGGTTCAAGCACCAACATAATCCATCTTCGGTTAGCACGAATTATCCCACACTAAACTAGGGTTGTGATCTAATCCGTCTAATCTAGGCATGGACTATTCGGATACTTGATAGCATAAATCAATAAAGCACCATCACATGTAAATAATCTAAACAAGCACAGCAATCATAGATCATTGAGCACATCACAGTCAAAATAGATCTAAGACACGAATAAACTTTGAAAGCAATGATTTAATCAATAGAAGTAAGATTTATTTATAAAAATCCTCGAAACATGTGACTGTCATCCATACATAATAAAACTAAAATAAAAACATAAAATACTCCCTATTACTCGTCTAGGGCTTCATTGAAACCCTAGATCTATGATCTATCCGTCCATGGAAGTGATGGATAGCAAGTAGTTGATGGAGGAGGCCATGGAAACCCTTGGTCTTCTTCTTCTCCTCCTTGCTTCCCTCCCTTCAATGGCTGGAAGTATGGTTGTAGAATGTGTGTATATTAATTGCCAACAATGTCTCACCCTTTAATTGAAGTAAAATAGGGTATATATAAGATTACAACCAGTTTTTGGAAGCCTTTCTAACTCGAGACGAACTGAAACTAATATTTTTTACAATCTGGATGCAGTTAGGACATCTCGTTTGCACAGTAGTCTTCAGTATACTGAAATACGCAACTTTGGTTTTTACATATATCGCGCGAGCGGGTCGCGCGAGCGCGACAATTGGGACTTCGCGCGCGCGGATCGCGCGAGCGATTTCTGGGTTCTCGCGCGAGCGGATCGCGCGAGCGATTCTCGGATTTTCGCGCCCGCGGCTTGCGCGCGCGACTTGGCTTTTTCAGCTTAATTTCTTCTGCTTATTCACCCTGTTTAGCCTGATATACTTGATTTCTTCCAAAACCTGTCAGAGAATAGAAAACGAAGTAAAAATATACAAAAACAGGATAAAAAGGTACTAACAAATGCTCGTTAAAGCGTATAAATAGGATTTGTTCTCTCCCGATCAGTCTGCATAGTGGCTATGGCTAAATCTTACCTGCTCGGTTTAGCTGAGAGGGTCGCCACCGCTGAGGCTTCTCTTTCGAATGAGAGGGTGGCACTGGATGCTAAGGAAAATGCCTTGGCTGTGGAGAAGGACAAGGTGAAGGGGATGACCCTGAGCTTGGGAGAAGCTCAGGCAGAGCTGGAGACTACCCTGGAGAGTATGGCAGTTGTAGAGCCCGAGAAGAAGGCCACAGCTAAGGCAGCAGCCGCACGAGAGGAAGCGGAGGAGGCCCAGAGGACGACTTTGATGTTGGTTTCTTTCAGGGCTACGCGAACCTAAAGAGGAGAGTGGTCGTTGACCTTCCCGAGTGGGATCTCTCGATTTACTCGAGAGTTGATCCAGACTACTGGGATGTGGGGGCCCCTGCTACTAGCGAGGCTGCCACTGAGGAGGAGGCTCCCACCGGGGGGTCGATTTCTGCAAGAGATCTCGGGGAGACCAAGAATGAGGTGGTCACTGTGGTTAACATCCAAGAACGAGCCTTCTTCCTGCCCTTTTTTTTGGGTGGCTACTATAATTGCCCCCTAGGTATTGAACTTGAATTAGTAATGACAAGGACCCTTCGAGGTCAATTTTTTTGCGTCCATTGTTCATGTTGTACTTTTTTTGCCTGTGTTTGCTTGTGATTGCCTGTGCCCGAGCAGTTGTTAGCCCAATTATGACACGGCCTTAGCAAAAGATTTGGAATTGTAATTGGTAGAGAGCACTCAGTCTTTTAGGACTTGTAAAGCACTGGAATATCACGAGTTATTATACTTAGGAATATTCCAGGTTTGTAGGTCCTGATTGGGGGTGCTTTAAGTACTCGGGAATAACTCATCAGTTTATACATTGTTAATCCCGGGCCTTGTACTGACCCGAAGTGAACTCTGACATTGTGGGGCTCGGGTGTCCAAGGATTTATACTTAGTTAATTCCCCGGCCTGTGAATGCTCGGTGTGGTTTCCTATAGTTCACTATTCCCCTCTTGCCCCCCAGCTTTAGGTAAGGCAGGAGTTGTGGGAGTAGTTACTATAGGTAGCTAACCTAGAACATATAGGTTTCGGGGTCTTGTGACTCCTCTATCGTGGGTCACCTAGGGAGTTTGTCCCCATTGTAGTGGAGTTGGTGCCTCGGGTGATGTCGAGGTCTTTTGCCATCTGCAGTACAATGGCTTTAAAGTACCTTGGGTTTAACCCCGAGATCGTTTTGGGGCCTCGCGTGTGTTCTGAGGTCTTTTTCGTGCCTCAGGTGTGATCCCGAGGACATTTTAGTGCCTCGGGTATGATCGATCCCCAAGGTCTTTTGTTTTTAGAAAACATTGGTAAAGAACACTATTTACCAGAAAAATTCTTTATTTCATTTGAAAACTGCTATGGGTGCTCGGGAAGAGTTACAATTTATTAAAGAAAATATAATATCCCTAACCAATGTTGGTTCTCACTTTACTGAAAGTACTTCCGTAGATGCTCTACATTCCAAGGGTGTGATAGGTCCTGCCCTTCTGTCGTGTATAACCAATAAGTTCCCGGTCGATTAACCCAGGTAACCCTATATGGTCATTCCCAATTTAGCCCTAACTTCCCATGGCTAGGGTTCTTGGTGGACTGGTTGACTGCTTTGAGGACCAGATCCCCCACCTGGAAGCTGCGGTACTTTACTCTTTTGCTATAGTACTAAGAGACCCTCTACTTGTAGGCTGCCATTCTGAGGTATGCTGAATCCCTTCTTTCCTCTATAAGGTCAAGTTCCCCTCTGAGAGCACTTTTAATATCCTGGCTGTTGCAGTAGTTGGCCACTCGGTGGGTTGGTAGCTGGAGCTCGGTCGGGACTACCACCTCGTAGACATAGGTAAGCAAGAATGGGGTTTCTCCAGTAGTCTCTCAGGGTATAGTTCGATAAGCCTATAGAAGGCTTAGAAGCTCTTCTGTACAAAGCCCTTTGCTGTCTCAAGCCTCTTCTTGACGGATTGTAGGATGGTACAATTGGTTACCTCAGTTTGTCTACTGGCCTGGGAGTGCTCAGAAGAGGAGTAATGGTTGGAGATTCCATAGCTAGAGCAAAACTACCTAGAGATCGGCATGTCGAACTGCTTGCCATTATCACTGACTAGAACTCGGGGAATGCTGAACCTGCTAAGTATGTTCCTTTTCACGAAACTTTCCATTTTCTTCTCGGTGATTATGGCCAACGGCTCCGCCTCGGCCCAATTGGTGAAGTAGTCAACCGCTATAACGGCAAATTTGACTTAACCCTAAGCCATGGGGAGTGGTCCGACTTTTTTGATCCCCCATTGAGTGAAAGACCATGGCCTAAGGATTGGGGTCTATTCTTCTGCCGGATGGTGGATTCTACTTGAAAATCTCTAGCATTTATCACACCATCTTACATAGTCTTTTGAATCCTGGGCTATAGTGGGCCAGTAGTACCGTTGCAGCAGGGCCCTTCTGGACAAGGCCCGACCTCTGACGTGGCATCTACACACTTCCTAGTGAATTCTTGTAGAATACTTTGAACCTGAGTCAGGTCAACGCATCGGATGTAGGAAATAGTGAATCCCCATTTGTAGAGTACTCCATTAGCCAGGTGGTACCTTGCCACTTGATATCTGACTAGTCGAGCTTCAAACTTCTCGGGCGGGAGTTTCCTGCTTGTAAGGAACGTTAAAATAGGGTCCATCAAACTTGGACTTGCATCTATCGGGTCCACCTCCATGCCTTATGGGATGGACACACTGGGCTCGGGCATGTATCCCACCTTTTTTTCCCTATAGATCCAATTCTGATGATGATGCTAGGTACACTAACCAATCGGCTTATGCATTCTTTTCCCTCAAGATCTGAGTGATAGATGACCCTTTGAGCTCACTGGTATCTTTCGAACCAGGACCAGGTAGACCACCATATTGTCTTCCCTAGCCTTGTACTGTTATAAGACTTGATTTACAACTAACTGAGAGTCACTGTGCACCTTAATCTGCCGGACTCCAATTGAGGTGGCCAGTTGTAGTCCGACCAATAGGGCTTCATAATCCGCTTCATTTTTGGATGCTTGGAACCCAAACTTGAGGACGTACTTGAATTGAATCCCCTTAGGTATGATCATGATGACTCTTGCCCCACTGCCCTATTTATTAGAGGACCCATCCACATAGTTTACTTAGGTCAGGATTTTGGGTTGCAGGTCGAGTGGTAGACTGGCTGGGGTATATTCCTCGACCGGTTCTTCTGGATAGGTAAACTCAACAAGAAAGTCTGCAATGGCTTGTCCTTTGATCATTGTTCGAGGTCGTTAGAGAACTTTAGACTTTTCTAATTCCATTGCCCACTTCATAAGCCTCCCGGCTATCTCAGGTTGGCATAGGATCCTGCGTAGGGACTGATCCGTGAGGACGACTATGGTATGAGCCTAGAATACGGGCAGAGTTGCTGAGTTGAAGTGACAAGGGTGAAGGCCAACTTTTCTATGCGCAAAAATCTTCATTTTGCACCTTGAAGTGCTCGGCTAATATAGTACACTGGGTATTGGATCCCATGTTCTTCTCTAACAAGTGCCAAGCTAATAGCCAAGGGTGATACTACCAGGTACAAAAATAATTCTTCCTTTAGAATGGGCATTGAGAGTAGAGGTGGGTGAGGCTAGTCACTTCTCGAGTTCTTAAAACTCCTCCTCACACTATTCTGACTACTTAAAGGCCTTGCGTGGGATTTTGAAAAATTGTAAGCACCGGTTGGTTGTTCAAGATACAAATTTGTTTAATGCTGCAACCTGTCCTACTAGACTCTGAACTTCCTTAGTTGATCTAGGTGATCATATGTTGATAATAGCCTGAATTTTCTCCAGATTGGCCTTGATTCCCCGTCTGCTAATCAAGTGTCCCAAGAATTTCCCGGATGAGAAACCGAACGCGCACCTCACTGGATTCAACTTCATACATAATCTTCTCAAGATGTTGAATGCCCCAGCCAAGTGCTCGAGATGGTCAGCTCATTCTGGCTTTTGACCAGGAGGTCACCAACGTATACTTCTATAGTCTTTTCGATCAAGTCCTTGAACATATGATTAACCAATCGCTGGTAGGTCGCTCCTTCGTTCTTGAGTCTGAAGGCACACTTTGTAGTAGTATGTTCCCCGATCGACAATGAAGGAGGTCTTTTCTTCATCACCGGGGTGCATGCAGATCTGGTTGTACCCCGAGTAGGCATCCATAAAGGAAAGGAGTTAGTGACCTGCCGTTGCATCTACCTGGAGATCTATTCTGGGTAGTGGGTAATAATCTTTGGGGTAGGCTTTGTTTAGGTCAGTAAAATCTACACATAGCCTCCACTTTCCATTATTCTTCTTGACTAAGACAACATTAGCTAGCCAGTCGGGATACTGCACTTCACAGACTAACTTTGCTTTGAGTAGTTTCCTAACCACCTCACGTATTGCTTCCTGTCTTTTAGGGGCCATTCCCCTCCTTTTTTGCTTAGTTAGGAGGAAGCTTCGATTAACAGTGAGTCGGTGGGACATGCCCCGGAGATCAATTCCAGGCATGTCCTCGTAGCTCCATACAAAGACGTCTTGATTCTGTCTAAAAAATTAGATTAGCTTTTCTCGGAGGTTTGTTTCCAGGAGGGTACCAATACTGACGAACCGGTCGGGGAGTTAGGTGTGGACACCGGGCTTCCACCGCTTCTCTCTTGTTCGAGATTTGTTTTGAAATTGATTTGAATCAAAGAAAAGGAAATGAAAGGTCTGTTGAAAACAGGTACAGAGTCGCCACTTGGTCTTTAAGGAACCAAGAAACCTAATTTGACTCACCCAAACGGATAAGGGCACCGGCCCTTCATAACCAAAGAACTTGGTTCGGGGTTTTGGTACGAGAGAGGAAGGAGCCTTTGTCACGACTAAAACACCCTCAACTCGCCCCGTCTTTCGACGGGCCTCAATTAGCATCCAAATAATCATCTTATACTATGTATGGTTCAACAATTAATACTATGATAGTATATTACATCACATAAGAAGGTTAAAAATGGAAGATCTAAAGATAAAATATCATTCATAAGATCTAAATCAAATATCATGCAATGTAAGGTGAAAGATCACACAAATAAACCTAGGAAAAATCGTCTAATCATATATCAATTAATCAAGTTTTCCTAATCTAAAGGGGACATAAATTGTTCTTGAAGCAAATAATTAAAGAAATCAAAGTATGCTTAGCAAACTAGAATGATGCATGTTATTTTTTTTTAGAAAAGAAGATCTCTCAATCCCCGGGACGGATGAGAAAGGATGGTTAGATCGAGGGGAAACATGAACGTGTGATCAAGTTCATTCCTTATGATCTTCTTAGATTAAGGGTTACAAAAACACCAAATCTTGCATGAATGTATTGTATGAACCTAAAAATGTGCAAAGGTTGTAGTGTGTTTTGTGTTCATGGATTTCTAAAACGACTTAGAAGTCTAAAATGTGCATGAATGAATGGATTAAATCAACATGGGATATATACAAATGTAGTATGAACTACTTCCTAAGATGTGAGCTAATTTGGAATGCATATGAGCATCAAATCAAAGAATAAAAATTGAAATGTGCTTGCTGTGAATAGTGGACAGATTGCATATGGCACTTTGCAACATTATAATGGGAGGTCAAACGTGCCTAGAAAAATGTGAGAAAAATCTGAGATCATTCTTATTGTGTCTAGAAAATAACCCAAAAAGCGAAACATCAATAGCTATCACAGATTAAAAGAAAAAAATCAGAATGTAGACATGACTCAGAAACAAAAGCTGCACTGTTGACTGATTTTGTATGATTTTTCATAAATCAAAGAAAAGGTTTATGATGACCCATTATATACCAAAAGTTTCCTAAGACACCCAAGTTTTATAAAACAAATAGAAAAGGTATATGTACAGTGATGAAAATGTCCATAATAAGTGCAAGAGGTTGGGTGAACATTCTGTGAGAACAGAGGCAGATTATGAATGTGAACTTCTCACATCCAAAACAAATACTCTCATATTTCTATAATTGATGGGAACAATTAGGGACAATCTATGATGTATTAGGAAGGTTTTCCAAATGGTTTCATCATCATAACTTGAGTATTTAATTCAAAACAAATCTTTGAATCTGAACAGCTCACTGTTTTGGGTCATTGTTTTAGAGATATTGAAGAAAACAAAGTTTTATTTCTTGAAATCAAATGAGAGGGATTGAGAGGGGTTTTGAAATAGATGTTTTGAGAAACATATTTCCAACACTCAATAAGGATTATGACCACTTAGAATACTAACACCAAACTCATCATTAAGAATCTCCAAGATTGTTGGAGAGATTTATTCTATTTTTTTTTAACATAACTTCAATACATTCCAAGAATACCTTGGAAGTATTGAGGTCATGATCATCATCTATCAAACATGTTTTTGAGGTCAAGAGCTACTATCCATAAGGATTCACTCACCCCAAACTTCATGTCATCACTTAGATGATGATGAACTAGTAAGTAAATAAAAGAAAACAAAAAGAAATGGGGTAAGAAGAGATAAACAATAAATAAGCAAGCAAATAGATGATGATCAATAGATGATATTCATGAAGCATGAACTTGTAGGTTGGTGTTTCACTCATATGTAATGACACTTAGACATGGAAGAAGCTTCCACTCTCTTGAATGCTCACTAAAATGGTGGTTGGGAGTATTGAATGTTGAAATAAATGGAAGTAATGAAGTAAAAAACAAAGTTAGAACTCACTTTTGTTTTGAAAATCAAAGAAGAATGCTTCTTTTCTCTCTACTCTAACCTTATCTCTACAACTTTCTCTCCCAAACTTTTCAAAACTCACATTTGACTCCCCTAAAATGAGGAGTAATGGGGTGTTTATATAGGCCAACTTGGGGTGGTTTTGGGGTTTTAAAAGTGTTCCCATTGGCTCCAAACATCTGAAATCATAAAACTACGTCGTTTTGGATTTTAATTAATCAAAATGGGACCACAAGAATAATTACAAAAACTCACTGTTCTGGGGGAGAGTGCCGCGGCGGCACTGGGCCAGTGCCGCGGCGGCAGTGGGCCAGTACCGCGGCGGCAGTGCTCCTCCCTTTGTCTGGATAATGCCGTTTAGGCTCCCTGATGTTCTGGTATTCGCGAAAAGGCCCTATTTCGTCCGAAATTCATAGAAAATGCGTACGAACTCCAAATTGAGGTTGTGATATACCGTTGGAAAGGTAATGGAGTCTACTTTACATAAAAAATAGTTCGGGGATAGGTCACTTTGAAAAGTTTTGCGGTATTCGCGATAAAAGCCGATTTGATCGCCTTTTTCGCCTTTGGAAATTCATAATAAATTCGTTTTAAATGCAGAAATTATGTGCGATATACCGTTGGAAAGCTATTGACCTCTAGTATCCATAAAAAATATTTGAAAATTGTTTCGGCACCCCGGTTCCAAAGTCAAATTCTGGTCAAACTGGTCAAACCTGGGATTCCCGGGAAGTTCTGGAAACCTCCGGGAGTTCCCGGGAGCTGATGTTTTCGCTCGATTTTCTTTTGGGACTTGTTTTAATACTTTTCCCGTGATTTAAAAAGATTTTGGTGAATTTGGACGATTTCGGTCAAACTTGGTCAAACCTGGTCAAACCTTGGTTAAACCTGGTCAAACCTTGGTCAAACCGGTCAACGGGGACTTTCCGGGGGTCTCTGGGAGCTGACGATTTCATCCGATTTTTTTCTTAAAAACTCATTTTATCACTTTTCTTACGACGTAGCATGTTTTCAGAACTTTGGGACCAAATCTGGGAGTTTTTGGGCTTTTAGGGGCATTTTGGTCATTCTGAGCATTCTGAGGGATGGAGCTGACTTCCGATAGTCCTTTCGAGTCTTTTGCGATCATTGTGAACCACCAAGCTATGGGTCTCCTAAATCCGATAGCCGACAAAATGGGGTGTTTACAGTTTGCCCCTCTTTGGCATGAACTTGCGAGGCAACGTATATCGCAAGCGAGTGCCAAAGCTTTAAAGAGACAAGACTTTTTGGAGGCTATAGATTTAGGATAAAAAAAACGTTGCAAAAGATGCAAGGATGTAGAGGTTAGTGCTGGTCGTGCTCTATGTGAGCTGCCTACGTATCCCAAAGGGGAATCAGACCAGGACGTAGTTCAGGGCAAGGAACCGATCATACATGCACACAACAATCAGGCGGATGCTATGCTAGAAGAGTGATATGCAATGTATGGATGTGATATGAATTGTGTCATGAGTCCTATCATGTCTAGTGTTGTGACCCTAGTATGAGCAAGTACTGTGGGGTGTGCCACTTCGAGTGGGCTGGTGTTGTGCTAGAGTTTGCGACTGTGATGCGGTGGATGACTTGGATAAGGACACGGAGGTTTAGAAGACTCCGGGTCTAAAGGCAAACTTCTGGAACGAGCGAGATAGGTCATAAGCGTTCTGTTTAGAAAACAATGACCAAAGGTGACCGAGAGATCTTGTGATAAAGCCGTGAGAAAATTCTCGACAATCAGGAGATCTGGATGCAGGCGATGTTCTGATTGTTCCTGACGGCCGACTTTCGGGAATCGGTTCCGGTTGGTGGTAGTATCTTTTGTATTTACTCTTGGGGACCCTTGGGGATGCTGCAGGGTTCTCGGGGAATCTCTTTTCTTGATCGGGAACCAGGATCCATCTCTGAACCTCTCACGGTTGATCAAATCTTTCGGCGCTCAATCCGAGAGAGCCGGTCAGGGTCTCCGGGAGCTGGTAACTGTCTGCTTTTGTCCTCGGGGGATGATGCAGGGTTCTCGGGGAATCTCTTTCCTTGATCGGGAACCAGGATCCATCTCTGAATCTCTCACGGTTGATCAAATCTTTCGGCGCTCAATCCGAGAGAGCCGGTCAGGGCCTCCGGGAGCTGGTATCTGTCTGCTTTTGTCCTCGGGGGATGATGCAGGGTTCTCGGGGAATCTCTTTTCTTGGTGCCTTGGCTAGAAACCAGGATCCGTTACCGGAATTCTCGCATTTGATCGAATCTTGCGACGGTTGTCCTGAAACGACCGATTCGGGTCTTCGGGAGCCGATTTTTTTCCAGTTTTTGCCTGCTGGAGGTAGTTCTGACAAATTTTAGTCTGCTTGGGGCAAAACCTCATAAATCTTGACTGGACTGGGCCAACGGGGCTGATCGGGGCCAAAAACGGGCTGAAAAAGGCCAAAACGGGCCAAAACGGGCCAAAACGGGGCGAAACGGAGCAAAACGGAGCAAAGCGGGGCCCGCGGGGAGCAGTGCCGTGGCGGCACTGGGCCACTGTCGCGGCGGCAGTTGGCCAGTGCCGCGGCGGCACTGGGTGGCCGGACTCCATCTTCATATATCTCGGGTTTTTGAGCTTTCCAAGCTCATTTTTGGCCATTTTGGGGTGTTTTCAGAGCCAAAATTCGTCAAAACGCAGCTTGTGCGCGCTCAGGTGAGTAATCTTTCCCCGTAGTCGGATTTTTGATTGATGTTTTGGTTTGCCCAAATTTTCAAGAAGAAAGTTTGAATGTGACTTCCATTTTTCTTGTAGATCCATGGCTTCGAGCTCAAGGAGACCGTCTAAGAAGGCTAAGGGACGGATGAAGGCTGAAATGCAAACCCCGGACTTGATTTTACGGGACCCCCAACGCCATCTTTCGGCCGCGACTCTAGCGAGCTTGGTATGTGAAACTTTCGACATTTTAGGACCTCTTTCATGTATTGTGCTAGTTTTGTGAGCCGTAGCGTGCACCTAGAGATCGTTAGAAGTTCGATTTGTGCTCAAATGTTGATTTTGTGAATTTTTGCTCTCGGGTTGTGAATAGTGATTTTGTGCATCTTTTGTCGTCTTTGTTGTGTGCAGGTGCCAGAAGTGGCCTTGAAAGGCCATGGTAGCCTTGCCCACGCCTTCTTATGGTACACTCAACTCTCGCCCACCGTTAAGAGGATGGTGGACGACGCCGGGTTCGGAGGCTTCGTCCGTTTGGTTTCGAAAAGCAGCAATGATTTGGCCCATTTCTATGCCCTGGCCGAGAGGTGGTGGGATACCACCAATACTTTCCACCTGCCGTTCGGGGAGATGACAATGACGCCCTTTGACTTCTCCATGATTACGGGCTTGAGGGTCGGCGGGAAGCGCCTGATTCTGGATTACTTTTACGAGATCGACCCGGAGGCGGTGGAGATGCTGATTGGGGCTGTTCCCCCTAACCTGGAGAGGCATTGGTTTCCTTGCGGCTGGCTTTACCGGGCCTATGGCAGAGGTAATCACAATCTGAACAATTCCCAACTTTTGAGGGTTTATTTTCTGTATGTCCTCGGATGCTCAATCTTTGCGACAAGGAACGACCGGGTGAGCTTGAGGCTCCTTTCTTGCCTGGCGACCATTGATGAGATCCCCTCCTATAACTGGGGCGGTGCTGCCCTGGCCCATCTCTACAAGCATATGGGGGAGGTCTCTCGGGGCGATGTTAAATCCACTGGGGGATTCTGGCGAGCTTGGGAGGTACGGATTGTTTCTTCCTTTATTTTCCATCTCTTTGATCTCCATACTTGTTCTGATTTCTCCTTTGTCTGTGCAGCTTTGGAGTTTTGAATACTTGAAGATGTTGGCTCCTTCCCCGGCGGATGAATCAGGCGAGGATGAGGATGGCATGGCTCCTGTGCCTCTATTCCCACGAGGTTTGAGATGGCGGAGGGACGTTGTTGGGGTGAAGAGTGGGGCCCATCGGATTGTTTTGCTTAGAAACTTCCTGACTGAGCTGACGGCCTCTGATGTTGATTGGACGCCTTGGGAGGGCGTTGTTTACGCCGCCCCAGAGGAGATACAAGCGGTTAAATCTCTTACCTCTTGCCGCCTTCTGCTGGAGAGTACCGAGTGTAGGCAGTGGTTCCTTGGGGAACGGGTGTCTCGGCAGGTGGTTGGTGGCTCCCGGTATCGCGTTCCCCATAATCCTCCTATGATGGATGCTAGTGACCTCTCCGGTGATGCTCTGTCGGCGGCCTTGGCTGGCACCGACGTCTGGGATCATTTCCTCTCTGAGACCGGGTATGAGGCTTACCGTGGCAGCTCCTTGATGCCCAACTTCCCACTCCTGGAGGTGAGTTTCTTGTTATATTTTTGCTTTTCATTCATTGCCTATGTTTTTGACTTGCCTTTAACTTATTCTGTGCCTACAGCTTCGCGAGATGTACAGGAGACAGGCTCCTCAGGCTCCCGACCCTATCCCTCCTTGGGATTGGACCGTCAATGTTCTAGGCGCTGATGGCACTCCCCAAATGATGGAGGTGCCGCGAGTCACATGTGGGTACCCTACTCAGCCAGCGGGCGTCCTCAATGTCCCTTGGAGTTACGCTGAGGAGGGTCACGCCTTGGCAGCTAGCTTAAGGTCCTTGGTCCTCACACGAGATCATCGGGTACGTCTCTAATTTTGCACTTTCTTTTGGTTACGAGGTTCTAACCCTAGATTTTACCCTTGACAGATGGACGGTATGCGGCAATTTGCCGCCAACCAGATGGCGTCCATGGTAAGTCTCTGACTCGACTCTGTTTTTGGCATTTCTTTCTTTTTGTTATTTTCTTTACTGATTGCCTTCATTTTATTTGTGTATGCAGTACCGTGGAGGTGGGGCTGGCTCATCGAGGACGGGTCCAAGATGCAGAGGTGGTAGGAGGAGGCCGTCGCCGACATACACTCCGGGTGGTCCGACCGAGGACGAAGAAGAGGAGGACTGAGGCTTCCCAAGCGGGAATTATTATTATTTGTTTCTTTTTTCTGTTTTCGATTGGGTTGTACTGAGGATATGATTATTTGGACAGTGTAGGACGATGTGTAGCACAATTTGTGACCTTTTGACAGAGTATTATGATGTATTGCCTCCTAGGCCGGATATTTTCCGGTTTAGAGGCGCAGTTGTGTGCTTGTTGATATATGTGCACTGTGATTGTTGGATGCTACTACGATGGGCAGTTTAGTGATAGTGAGTGCTTTTTGCCTTGTAGGTGGGATAGTCCGTGAAACGGGGAGGTGCTGCCGAAATTTCGAATTTTGCTAGAGCCGCGACTGAAAACATGGCTTTGTATGATCCTGCTCAACTCACAGCTTGGCTGACCATCACGGATGGTGTGGAGCGGATCAACCTCTTTAGCTACGGCTTGACCGAGCTATTCTCTCTTTGCCAGATGACCCTGAATACTTAGTTCTTGCGTGCTGCCATTGGTCACTGGGACCCGGTGAATCATGTCTTCAACTTCAATGGCCTGGAGATATGCCCCGTGTTTGAGGAGTTCTGCGCTATTCTCGGCTATGATTCTGACTCTGATCTGATCCTCCCTTCTGCTGGTACCCTCAGTCCTACACGAGGCTTGGCTGAATATCTGAATTGCTCCATCACTATTTCTCGTCGGCTGATTCAAGGTGAGGCCCTAAATATTGCTTCTATTATTGCTCAGTATGCCAGTCCTGGGAATCCCAGCGTGTATGATGCCACCCGCGGGGCTGCTTTGATATTGTGCATGACCTCCCACTTCTTATTCTCGAGTACCTCCGTGGACTTAGTGCATGTGTGCCTTGGGTTGAAGTTTAGCAAGAATCCCATGGCCATGGTTCTAGCTGAAACCTTGAATGGTCTGGACCGTGCTTCTGATCAAGGAATGCCCCTACTTTCTGGGGCGCCTTTGGTGTTACAGGCCTGGTTATACGAGCGGCTCCAATTGTGGACGGGCCACATACCACCGGTTTATTCTCACTATACTTTTGCCAATTGGGTGGACATGATGGGTGCTTTATCTGAGGCTGACATTTGCTGGGTTGTGAGGCGTTGGGGCCTTTACGCTATTACCACGAGCCTCAGGGGCCACCAGAGAGTGTGGTTGATGGGTCTGAGAGAGACTTCTTTCTATCATCCTCGTCGCTTGGCCAGACAGTATGGACAGGTTCAGGAGGTTCCCCGGGGGTTTACTGAGAGGGTCTTTGCTTCCAGGATCAGGGTTGCTACTATTGCTGCTTTTATTGACGGTTGGACTGACCGAGTAAAGGCCTACTTCTAAAGGCCTTTGAAGAAATAAATAAAAAAGGACTAGACCCGACTGATTCTGCTCATTCCTCCAAGTGTCTTTGAACATGTGATTGCTTTTTTTGAAAGACTTTTATTTCCTGCTTATGTAATATTCAAAGTTTGTTTATTAGTGAACCTTGGTTACTTTGGGAATCTTATTTTATGCATTTTAGCTTTCTGAAAACATTTGCTAACTGAGATTTCAATCAGTTGTTGCTTTTGGTGCTTGCTTGGGCATGCCGGGGTAATTAGAGGCAAACGAGGCGGGTGGCCGAAGTTTGCCCCTAGTTTGGGATATGTATGGTTATGAGGCAAACGAGGTAGATGACCGACGTTTGCCCCTAGTTTAGAAGGGGTTTAGGCAAACGAGGCGAGTGGCCGAAGTTTGCCCCTAGCGTGGAGGGTGATTGCCGGGTTATGGTAAGGACCGCGACTTTATTTTCTCACATGCTCATAATTTTTGCCCAGTCACCAAGGAAGCGGCCTGGCGAGCTATTTTCTCTCTTTTGTTATTGCTCACTTTGGATTTAGCTCTAATTTTTGCCTAGGCGTCCTTTCGGATTTTCGACCTAGCGAGCCATCCTTCTTTTCTTTTTGAAAGTCTGCCTACGTACCCCCGAGCGGGGATCAGGTCCAACGTAGTTCGGGCCAAAGTTTTGAAGGAAAAGGTTATTTTTGTGGGTGGAGCGACCGAACCGATGTGGTTACCTACGTATCCCCGAGTGGGAATCAGGTCGTGCGTAGTTCAGGCCAAAGTTTGAAAGAAGTGGTTATTTTTGTCAAGCATAGTACTTTTTGAGGCGATCCATGTTGATTGGTTCTTTGAATTCGACACCATCGAGGTCCATGAGATAAGTTGCTCCTCCGGAAAGAATTGTCTTGACGATGTAAGGGCCTACCCATTTAGGTTTGAATTTTCCACGGGGATCAAAGATCGGAGCTCGTAACTCCTTAAGGACAAGGTCACCTTTGACAATTTTTCTTGGACGGAACCTTTTGTTGAAAGCACGGGCTATCCTCTTTTGATAGATTCGGACATGGTCCACCGCCGCTAGGCGCTTTTCATCTATGAGGGCCAATTCCTCGTATCTTTCTCTCAACCAATCTGATTCTGAAATTTCACATTCTGCCATCACGCGTAGAGACGACAGTTCTATCTCGACCGGGAGTACCGCTTCCATCCCATATACCAGCGAGTAAGGAGTTGCTCCCGTGGACGTCCTTATCGACGTTCTGTATCCCCAAAGCGCGAACGGTAGCTTTTCATGCCAGTCTTTGTAGGTATCGGCCGATTTCTGCAGTATGGCCTTGACATTCTTGTTTGCAGCTTCGACTGCCCCATTGGTTTGCGGCCTATACGGCGACGACTTGTGATAAGTGATCTTGTATTCCTCGAACAGACCCCTGACCTCTTCCTTGAAATGACTTCCGTTATCCGAAATAATCTCATGAGGAACTCCATAACGGCAGATGAGATTTCTTTTGATGAATTTGGCCACTTCTTTGGCCCCCAACTTGGTGTAGGATGCAGCTTCTACCCATTTTGTGAAGTAGTCTATGGCCACCAGGATGTACCGATTTCCATTTGAGGCTTTCGGAACGATCTCGCCAATGATGTCGATTCCCCAGGTTGAGAATGGCCAAGGCGAAGTCATGCTGTACAGAAGGGATGGTGGTGTATGCATCATGTTTGCATGAATCTGGCACTTGTGACACCTCCTCACGTACTCAAAACAATCTTTCTCCAATGTTGTCCAGTAGTACCCTTGTCTTATGATTTTCTTAGCCAGCATGTGACCGTTCATGTGTGGACCGCATACCTCCTCGTGTATTTCTTCCATCATTCTTTTGGAACTCTTTCCGAACAAGCAGGTTAGGTTGTGACCATTATATCCTTTCTTCAGCAATTTCCCACTGCAAATGATGAATTGTGCGGCGAATCTTCTAATGGCCCTTTTGTCTTTCTCGGTGGATTCTTAGGGGTATATCCCCTTTTCTATGAAATCCCAAACATCCCGATACCACGGCATTTCATTCTCTTCTTCTTCGATTGCGGCGATCATATTGAACGAAGGCTCGTACCTCTGCTCTATTACCAAAGGCATCATCTTGACTCCCACAGGAATCTTGATCATGGAGGCTAAGGTAGCCAATGAATCTACCAACTGGTTCTCTTCCCTGGGCAAGTAGAGGAATGTGATATCCTTGAACTGCCTCTTGAGCTGGTCGAGACGATCATGATAGGGCTTCAACCTTTCTTCTTTTACTTTCCATTCTCCTCTAGCTTGAGATATGATGAGGTTTGAGTCCCCGAAGACGTCTAACTTCTGAACCCTCAGTTCTAAGGCTACTTCCATTCCCAGAATGCACGCTTCATATTCGGCGGTGTTGTTGGTGGAGTTATAGTTGAGCTTGACCGCTAATGGAGTATGATCCCCGCTTGGTGATACGAGAATCATCCCTACTCCGTATCCTTTCATGTTGGCCGCTCCATCAAAGTACAACTTCCACTGTTCTTCCTTGATTTCCATGATATTCTCGTCCGGAAACGGAAAGTCCCCACTTTCTTCGGAGTCAACGGCATGCTCTGCGAGATGCTCAGCTACGGTCCTCCCTTTTACTGACTTGCTTGTAACATACTTGATATCGAATTCGGATAGTAGAAGTAACCAACGGGATATGCGGCCGGTCAGGGCGGGTTTTTCGAGGAGGTATTTTAGAGGATCCATGCGGGATATGAGCACAACTGGGAAGGCCAGCATGTAGTGCCTCAGTCGGCGAGTACACCAAACCAAGGCCCAACACGTTTTTTCAAGGGTAGAGTAGTTGAGCTCATACCCAGTCATCCTCTTGCTAAGGTAGTATATGGCTTTTTCGGAGTGGCTTTCTTCTCCTTCTTGGGCTAGCATGCAACCCATGGCATTTTCGGAGACAGACAGGTAAAGGAATAAGGGCTTATGAGGAATGGGTGGTGAAAGGACAGGCGGGTTCTGAAGGTAGGCTTTTATTTTGTCGAAAGCGGCTTGGCATTGGTCATCCCATTGGAACTTCTCCCCTTTTCTCAACAATCGGAACAGAGGATCGCACGTGGTTGTGAGCTTGGAGATGAAACGGCTAATGAATTGGATTCTTCCGAGGAACCCCCTTACTTCTTTTTCATTCCGTGGCGGTGTCATTTCTAGGGCTGCCTTGATCTTGGAGGGATCTACCTCTATCCCCCTTTGTGTGATGAGAAAACCCAGGAGTTTACCGAAAGTCACACCGAAAGTGCATTTCTTTGGATTCAACCTCATCTTGTATTTGCGCAACCTTTCGAAGAACTTTTCCAGCGCTACCAGGTGTCCTTCTCTGTCCTTGGATTTTACAATCATGTCATCTACGTACACTTCTACCTCCTTGTGAATCATATCATGCAGCAGAGTGGTGGCAGCTCTTTGGTAAGTCGCCCCCGCGTTCTTGAGTCCGAAGGGCATTACTCTATAACAGTAGGTTCCCCAAGGGGTGGTGAATGTCGTCTTCTCCCGATCTTCTGGCGCCATTAGAATCTGATTATATCCTGAGAAACCATCCATGAATGAAAGTAGCTCATGTCCCGCAGTGTTATCTACCAAGACGTCAATGTGGGGAAGTGGAAAGTCATCCTTAGGACTGGCTTTGTTTAGATCACGGAAGTCGACGCACACGCGAACTTTCCCATCCTTCTTCGGGACCGGTACGATATTGGCAACCCATTCCGGGTATTCGGTGACAATGATGAACCCTGCTTCGAACTGCTTCTCCACCTCTTCTTTAACCTTGAGTGCCCATTCTGGTCTCATGCGCCTCAGTTTCTGCTTGACAGGTTTAGAATTGGGGAGGAGAGGAATATGATGTTGGACGATGTCGGGATCGACCCCAGGCATGTCTTCGTAAGACCAAGCAAAAACATCTTTGAATTCTCTTAGCAAGAGGGTTAATTTTTCTTTTTCTTCTTTATTAAGAGTTGAGCCAATTTGCACAATTTGTGGATTATCTGTTTTACCTAGGTTAACTGATAAAGTATCTTCGATTATTTCATAAGCAGGTGGTTTTTCGATTAGTTGCTTAAATTCAATTGAGATATCCTCGGAGGGATCTGTGCATTCACAAGTGTTAGACACAGAGGAGTAAGCAGAATCGTCTTTCATTTCATTCATGACAGGTGAAGTGACTACATTGGACAGTGGTGGGCTTACAGCAGCCGACTCTGGTACAGACTCGATAATTGGTAGTACAGACTCCGGGGGAATAGGGGATTGGGAGACACAGATAGATGACTCTACAGCCTGGTTGCTCAGACCCTCCTCAGTTGGCTTGATCTGATCATCTTGGCTCTTGGCCCTCTTTTCCTCCTTCTCCTTAGCGGATTCCTCCCATAGTTTCTCGATGGCTTCATTATCCAGGTACCTCAACCAGTCTTCCTCTGGGGTCTTCTTGACTTCTTCGGGGTAGAACGGGTCTTGATATGGGGGCCTTACGCAGTCAGCGAAGATTTCGAGCCCGGGGTGCCTCTTCCCAGTGGTTTGATGGATCCAGGGTTCGGGAAACCCGAAGTAAGGGAAATCATCTCCTTCTTTGATGAACTGCCCGTTCAAAGTCTTGCGATATGGGGGGAGACCCTTCACCCTTTTCTTCCATGGCCTCTGTAGCTCAACGTCTTCTTCAGTGGGCTTGTACCCCAACCCGAAAGTGCCTTGTTGCCCTTTGATCTGTGGGAACTCCCGAATTCCTTGCTGGCGTTGACCCAATCCCATCCTGGGGAAGTAGTTCATCTTGCGAACAATGTTGACAACTGCAGAGTGGACCTCAGGGAATCGATCTTCATCATTGATCACATGGACTTCTTCCATGAAGAATCCTCCGATTTCTCCTTCTTCCAGCTCAGGTATTTGGACTTCGAAAATGGGAGCGTAGTTTGGGAAAGCTTCGTTACCCCAACTATTACCGAGGATGATCTTTACTTCCTTCTCATGGATGTACTTGATCATTTGATGCACAGTGGATGATACAGCTTTGTTGGCATGAAGCCAGGGCCTTCCAATCAGCAGATTGAACGAGGCAGGTATGTCCATGACTTGAAAGATCTCAGTGCTCGCCAAAGACCCTACCCGGATTTGTAGAGAGACAGTCCCCATTACATTCCTCCTGGTATTATCATAGGCCCTCACAGATTGGACGGATGGCGTGATGTCAAGGATATTGACCCCCAAAGCAGTGGCAGTTCTCAAGGCACAAACATTCAAAGCAGAGCCTGTGTCGACCAGACAAAACGGTACCTGCTGCTCCTTACATCCAACAGTGATGTATAATGCTTTGTTATGCGCGGATCCTTCCGGTGGCAGGTCCTCATCAGAAAATGTAATGATCGGGTCGGGGGTAAGTGCGCCCAAGAAAGCCACCATGTCCTCCGGTGCGGCATCGATAGGAACTTCAATCCCAGCCAAGGCATTCAACACGGCTTGCCTATGTTTGTAGGATGTTACCATGATATCCCACATTGAGAGATGTGCTTGGGTCTTCTTTGGCTGCTTTATCAACTCATTATCTTCTTCGATGATCTCATCCATCTTACCCTTCCCCTTGTCCTTGACTGGTCCTTTCTCGGTTGCGTCGGCGGCAGGCTGCGGAGGCTGGTAATAACGGCCTGACCTGGTCAGATGATCAATCTCGGCAGGAGTAGGCCCTTCTACAGTTCCATCCTTCTTGAACCAATCACAATCCGTTCCCACAAAGGGCTTTTCTGGCTCGTTCCAGATGGAAGCATCACTCTCGTTGTTAGGATCATACCATTTGAGGTCTACCACCCCTAGGTCATGCTCTTCCAGGAAGAACAAGTCTTGCTCATCGTTAAGCTGCTGCTGCCATTCGTCATTCTCCCCTCCGATCAGATGAATTCCCTCAGAATCCGGGATGTCAATAAGGGGTAAGGGTTGTCCTAGGGGGATGATATAAGCGGCAGGGTTGAAGGGTATAGGGTTGGACTCAATGAGGTTGACATTTTGGTGGTTTGGTAGGGGATTTTGGGTGATATGGGGCTGCTTCGAGGGCGTCTCGATGATATTCTGATCAATAAGGTCTTGGATATCATGGCGAAGGCGCATGTAGTCATCGGTGTTATGGCCGGGGGCTTGGTGGTAGGCGCATCGTTTGGACATATCGCAGTTAGGCGGGGGTGGGGTATTTCGAGACTGGAGTAGTTGGAGATGGCCCTTTTTGAGGAGGCGGTCAAAGGCTGAGGAGAGGGAGATTTCTAGCTTGGCAAAATTGCGAGGGGGCTTTTTCTGGAAAGGGCGGTTGGACGGGTTTGCCTGGTTGGAGGGTTGGTATGGTCTTGGAGGGTATGCCATGGGTTGGCTGCTAAGGGCATTGACATCCGGGGGATTCCGAGAGTAGTTGGGCCTTCTTGGCTGACTCGGAGGGTCTTCCTTTTTGATCTTCCCTTCCCTGATAGCATCTTCAATTCGGGTTCCGACCTCAAACAACTCTTCAAATGTGGAAATGGACTGGTAGAATAACTTCTCATGATAAAGCGGCTGCAGATTCCGGACGAGCATCCATACCTGTTCCTTTTCAATCGGTCGGTGGGTCATTTGAGCTACCTTGTTCCTCCATCTGCTTAGGAATGCAGCGAAGGATTCATTGTTGCTTTGTCGGGTTGTTTCCAAATCCCTGATAGTGACATCCAGCTCCTGGTTGTAAGAGTAATGATCGACAAAAACTCGAACGATATCTTCCCAGGCCCGGGTCTTGGAGGCTTCCAAGGTTAGGAACCATGATAGTGCAGATTTTGCCAGAGTTTGTGGGAACAGCATTGCGATGTGCTCGTGGGTGCAACCCATGGATTGGAAGACACTCATACATAACTTCACGTGGCTTTTCGGGTTCCCAGTCCCATCAAAGCGATCGATGGCAGGCATTTTGAAGTTCTCCGGCAGTTTCAACTTGACAGGCTCAAAGAGGCCTTCCAGATCTAGCATGTAATCATCGATTCCCTTGCTTTTTCTCAGCACGCTCTCTAGTTTGTCGACCTTGTCCATCTTTTCCTGGAGCTTCTTTTCATATGTGAGCGGTGGGACCCCTTGGAACCAGTTTTCCTCCTCATTATTCTCATGTAGAGGAGGTTCAAACCTTGGTGGCGGAAACTCGGGCGGGGGTTGTGGCTGTTGCTGCTTTAGTTCTTCCACGAATTTCAGGACTTGGGCTAGACTGTCGGATTGTTGGCTTATAGTCGCTCCCAACTCGGTGACCTTGTTTTCCAATTCTTCTCTATTCATGTTGAAGCGGGCTGTCGTACCGATTCTGACTAAACGATTATCCGAACTCCTGGTCCACAACGAGGATTCCGGCTGCTGACCTTGGGAATCTATACTGACCTGACAGATTTTGAGAGAAGGGGTGTATCAGATCCTGACAGTGACGACTTTCAGACAGACAAAGACAGTGACGTGGACCGACTCGGGACAGTGCGTGCAGAGAGATGGGGGTGGCGTATGCATGGGAGACAAGCATGCGGATGTAAGCCTTAATCTATATGATGTTCCTATTTCTAACAGATAGAGGTTAAGCAATTCAGGTCCTAACCATATAGAGTGTGCCAATCTTACTTTCCAGTACGATCACCAAGGGATAACCGGGATTTCCAGGGTTTACGGAGGCTTTTAAGAAAGACTGGGCATTCTTGGTTGATCTGGACAGAGTTTCTGGGGGAAACTGGTAAGTGCGGTCATATCGGGGATATCTGGACAGAGTTTCTGGGAGAAACTGGTAAGTACGGTCATATCTGGGATATCTGGACAGAGTTTCTGGGAGAAACTGGTAAATACGGTTATATCTGGGATATCTGGACAGAGTTTCTGGGAGAAACAGGTAAGTACGGTTATATCTGGGAAATCTGGACAGAGTTTCTGGGAGAAACTGGTAAGTACGGTTATATCTGGGATATCTGGACAGAGTTTCTGGGAGAAACTGGTAAGTATGGTTATATCTGGGATATCTGGACAGAGTTTCTGGGAGAAACTGGTAAGTATGGTTATATCTGGGATATCAGGACAGAGTTTCTGAGAAAAACTGGTAAGTACAGTGATAGTGATCATACTTTCTAGCAGGTTTTCGTACTCCTATGTCTCAAGACCGACAAGCAAGGTTTGCGGTGTATATCTTTGCGAGCATGGAGCAGACATCCTTGTCATGATGCTTAGGCAGGTCAACTCAATGTGATCACATGTGAGTGATTGCCTTGGGAATCATAAGAAAGAGGTTTTGTTCTATGCCACATAAGCATCTACACCGCGCAGGTAATCCCGTCAGGGCATACAGCAGTTATATCATCTTGTCCTATCTGAAAAGATACATGAACAATCCTATGAAAGGTTCTATAGGAATCTATATGCAAAGGCTGGGTTTAGTCAAAGAGGGTCCGTTGACGAGAGTTCCAATATACCGTCGGAGAGACAGTACGGAGGTTTTTACTCTTTTTGATATACCTTGGAAGGTACAGTATCAACGGTGACTTGTGCCCTGGCACAGCAAGACCTGAACAATGTCAGCGCCGCGTTTCAGACACAGTCGAAGGGGGAATGCAAAAGTGCAATGCGGTGAACCAAACACAGTAAAAAGATGATTTTAAGGATGCTTCTTATGAGTCAAACCTCTGTATTATTTTGTTTTAAAAATAAAAATCCCCAGCAGAGTCGCCAGATTGTGGACACCGGGCTTCCACCGCTTCTCTCTTGTTCGAGATTTATTTTGAAATTGATTTGAATCAAAGAAAAGGAAATGAAAGGTCTGTTGAAAACAGGTACAGAGTCGCCACTTGGTCTTTAAGGAACCAAGAAACCTAATTTGACTCACCCAAACGGATAAGGGCACCGGCCCTTCATAACCAAAGAACTTGGTTCGGGGTTTTGGTACGAGAGAGGAAGGAGCCTTTGTCACGACTAAAACACCCTCAACTCGCCCCGTCTTTCGACGGGCCTCAATTAGCTTCCAAATAATCATCTTATACTATGTATGGTTCAACAATTAATACTATGATAGTATATTACATCACATAAGAAGCTTAAAAATGGAAGATCTAAAGATAAAATATCATTCATAAGATCTAAATCAAATATCATGCAATGTAAGGTGAAAGATCACACAAATAAACCTAGGAAAAATCGTCTAATCATATATCAATTAATCAAGTTTTCCTAATCTAAAGGGGACATAAATTGTTCTTGAAGCAAATAATTAAAGAAATCAAAGTATGCTTAGCAAACTAGAATGATGCATGTTATTTTTTTTGAGAAAAGAAGATCTCTCAATCCCCGGGACGGATGAGAAAGGATGGTTAGATCGAGGGGAAACATGAACGTGTGATCAAGTTCATTCCTTATGATCTTCTTAGATTAAGGGTTACAAAAATCCCAAATCTTGCATGAATGTATTGTATGAACCTAAAAATGTGCAAAGGTTGTAGTGTGTTTTGTGTTCATGGATTTCTAAAACGACTTAGAAGTCTAAAATGTGCATGAATGAATGGATTAAATCAACATGGGATATATACAAATGTAGTATGAACTACTTCCTAAGATGTGAGCTAATTTGGAATGCATATGAGCATCAAATCAAAGAATAAAAATTGAAATGTGCTTGCTGTGAATAGTGGACAGACTGCATATGGCACTTTGCAACATTATAATGGGAGGTCAAACGTGCCTAGAAAAATGTGAGAAAAATCTGAGATCATTCTTATTGTGTCTAAAAAATAACCCAAAAAGCCAAACATCAATAGCTATCACAGATTAAAAGAAAAAAATCAGAATGTACACATGACTCAGAAACAAAAGCTGCACTGTTGACTGATTTTGTATGATTTTTCATAAATCAAAGAAAAGGTTTATGATGACCCATTATATACCAAAAGTTTCCTAAGACACCCAAGTTTATAAAACAAATAGAAAAGGTATATGTACAGTGATGAAAATGTCCAGAATAAGTGCAAGAGGTTGGGTGAACATTCTGTGAGAACAGAGGCAGATTATGAATGTGAACTTCTCACATCCAAAACAAATACTCTCATATTTCTATAATTGATGGGAAAAATTAGGGACAAACTATGATGTATTAGGAAGGTTTTCCAAGTGGTTTCATCATCATAACTTGAGTATTTAATTCAAAACAAATCTTTGAATCTGAACAGCTCACTGTTTTGGGTCATTGTTTTAGAGATATTGAAGAAAACAAAGTTTTATTTCTTGAAATCAAATGAGAGGGATTGAGAGGGGTTTTGAAATAGATGTTTTGAGAAACATATTTCCAACACTCAATAAGGATTATGACCACTTAGAATACTAACACCAAACTCATCATTAAGAATCTCCAAGATTGTTGGAGAGATTTATTCTATTTTTTTTTAACATAACTTCAATACATTCCAAGAATACCTTGGAAGTATTGAGGTTATGATCATCATCTATCAAACATGTTTTTGAGGTCAAGAGCTACTATCCATAAGGATTCACTCACCCCAAACTTCATGTCATCACTTAGATGATGATGAACTAGTAAGTAAATAAAAGAAAACAAAAAGAAATGGGGTAAGAAGAGATAAACAATAAATAAGCAAGCAAATAGATGATGATCAATAGATGATATTCATGAAGCATGAACTTGTAGGTTGGTGTTTCACTCATATGTAATGACACTTAGACATGGAAGAAGCTTCCACTCTCTTGAATGCTCACTAAAATGGTGGTTGGGAGTATTGAATGTTGAAATAAATGGAAGTAATGAAGTAAAAAACAAAGTTAGAACTCACTTTTGTTTTGAAAATCAAAGAAGAATGCTTCTTTTCTCTACTCTAACCTTATCTCTACAACTTTCTCTCCCAAACTTTTCAAAACTCACATTTGACTCCCCTAAAATGAGGAGTAATGGGGTGTTTATATAGGCCAACTTGGGGTGGTTTTGGGGTTTTAAAAGTGTTCCCATTGGCTCCAAACATCTGAAATCATAAAACTACGTCGTTTTGGATTTTAATTAATCAAAATGGGACCACAAGAATAATTACAAAAACTCACTGTTCGGGGGGAGAGTGCCGCGGCGGCACTGGGCCAGTGCCGCGGCGGCAGTGCTCCTCCCTTCGTCTGGATAATGCCGTTTAGGCCCCCTGATGTTCCGGTATTCGCGAAAAGGCCCTATTTCGTCCGAAATTCATAGAAAATGCGTACGAACTCCAAATTGAGGTTGTGATATACCGTTGGAAAGGTAATGGAGTCTACTTTACATAAAAAATAGTTCGGGGATAGGTCACTTTGAAAAGTTTTGCGGTATTCGCGATAAAAGCCGATTTGATCGCCTTTTTCGCCTTTGGAAATTCATAATAAATTCGTTTTAAATCCAGAAATTATGTGCGATATACCGTTGGAAAGCTATTGACCTCTAGTATCCATGAAAAATATTTGAAAATTGTTTTGGCACCCCGGTTCCAAAGTCAAATTCTGGTCAAACTGGTCAAACCTGGGATTCCCGGGAAGTTCTGGAAACCTCCGTGAGTTCCCGGGAGCTGATGTTTTCGCTCGATTTTCTTTTGGGACTTGTTTTAATACTTTTCCCGTGATTTAAAAAGATTTTGGTGAATTCGGACGATTTCGGTCAAACTTGGTCAAACCTGGTCAAACCTTGGTTAAACCTGGTCAAACCGGTCAACGGGGACTTTCCGGGAACTTCCGGGACTTCCGGGGGTCTCTGGGAGCTGACGATTTCATCCGATTTTTTTCTTAAAAACTCATTTTATCACTTTTCTTACGACGTAGCATGTTTTCAGAACTTTGGGACCAAATCTGGGAGTTTTTGGGCTTTTAGGGGCATTTTGGTCATTCTGAGCATTCTGAGGGATGGAGCTGACTTCCGATAGTCCTTTCGAGTCTTTTGCGATCATTGTGAACCACCAAGCTATGGGTCTCCTAAATCCGATAGCCGACAAAATGGGGTGTCTACATTAGGAATCCAGTATTACTTGGTTGAGTCCTTCGACTGATCTGACTCTGTCCCTAGTGTCCCTTGGGTCCATCTCTTCAACATTCAGTGTTTTGGAAATCACATCCTTGCGCAAGGAACTGACATAACAACTCAGGGCAGTGGCTTGATCTCCTCTCAAGCTCCCCGATCCCTGCGGAGTCGAGAACTTGACAACCAGGCTGTAAGTTGACACAATCGCTATAGCCTTGTTAAAGGTCAGCCTCCCGAGGATGACATTGTAAGTAGAGGGGTTTTTACCTCTACCAAGTTTGCGAGCGTTGAGACTTGTTGCAGATACGTCCCCATTAGAACAGGCAGCTTGATCGTCCCTTGTGGTTGCATTCTAGACCCGTTGAATCCCACCAGTAGGGTGGCCACTAGTCAGAGCTGGTCTCTTGATATTCTAAACTGATCAAACACCGAGGTAAAGTGTATGTCAGAGGAGCTTCCTATGTCTATAAGTATCCTTTTGACCATGTAATTGAATATGGAGAGCATTACCACTAGTGGATCATCGTGGGGGTTGACAAGCGGGTGTATTTGTAGAATACAACAGCGCTAAAAGAAGAAAACACAATAATTTAGTTCACAATTTCCCCATATATCTGCAGTTTGGATTGTAACGCCAGTTCTACACATTATGATTAATCTATGATAAGTTGTGTGGTTTAGCTGTGATTTTTGCAGATTACTGTCACTGTGTGACTAATTGAGGAGCATGATGAAAAGGAAGTGCTTGGCTTTAATGAAGACAATTCAAAGTTGAAAACTGACTCTCGATCGATCGAAGTCCTATCAAGCGATCGAGGTCTCGATCGCTCTAACTTTTCTCAAGCGATCGAATAATCCAGGAGTTCAATCGATCGAGGGTGTTTCGATCGATCGAACATGCTTTTTAGCAGAATACGCACACGCAGCAAAAGACGGGATAGTTAACCCTAGCACTAGGTTTATATTATTTAAACTCATTTTGTAAGCGTCCGGAATGACGCCCCACTTGCTTTTGATCAGTTTTCATAGAGAGAAGAGAGACTTTTATTGTTTTGTAGGTTATTACTCAAGGTTACATTGCTAGCATTGGATTTTCTTTAGTTTAGATACAAGTTCTTCATTCCAGGTTAATTAGTTATCATTCTGTGTACATATTGCAATTAGTTCATTGTGGTTTAGTGTTAATCTTATTGTCTTGCATGCTAGACATAGTAAAATCTCACGTTTTCATAAGTTTCAATGAAAAACTCACAACCAAACAAACCCTTAATGAATTTTTACGTTAAAAACGTATCTGGGACACTCCAGACCATGTCTGAGTAGTCCGAGGTTGGGAAATCGCGATGAAACTGTGATTTCAGGCCTCTGCCATGCATCAGGATAATACCTGTGTTCGATCAATCGGAGTTATTTCGATCGATCGGTGCAGAGATATAGTCGATCGATCGAAGACATTTCGATCGATTGAGAGATGACGATTGTATTTCAAACTTAATTGAGATGATATAGTCCCGGTCATGAAAGGGCTATTGATTCTAGATCTTTAGAGAAGTACGGAATATTGTAGAAGATGTACTCCATTGAGCTTAATTGCAATTGCATGGTAGACAGCCAGGTCACAGTGGATTCACGTGATCCCAACACTTCCTTTTATTAAGAAAACCGTTTTTAAAATTTCGCTTTAGTTAAATAGTTAACCGTTAGTCAATCTAATTTAGTTGCTTTTAAATTTTAATAGTTGTTAATTGTAGAACTTTGTGTTCTATACGTCCTTTAAAACATTGAATTTTCTTTTCTTTTTGAGTCTAATCTAAGTAATTCAATTCTCATCCTTCCCTGTGGGATCGACCTGGACTTAATCCAGTTTACTACTTACACGATCATCTACACTTGGGTGTTGCATGAGAGCGCACAGAAAAATATTCGTGTCAAGTTTTTGGCGCCGTTGCCGGGGAAGGCGACGAGTTAATACTTAGGGTAACTCAATCTCTCTTCATCTCTTTCTGTTATTCTTTTCTTTTCTTCTCAGTTCTTTTGGTAAACACTCACCTTAGGAACTCTCCTAGTTCATGTCCAACACTTCCATTGAAGGAATTTTTGGAAATCCTTTCTACCGTTCTGACTCTGCTAGTTCCATTAACCCTGTAGCTACTCCAACTGAATCAATGGATGGTAATCAGAGTGAACATGGTGACAATGTTGTGGTACCAATTGATGAGGTGCTACGTCCTCTGTGCGATCTCATGCAACCAGAACACGCACCTACGCCCTCTTGCATTCAAATCCCACCGCATAATGGCGAATTTCAATTTCGCAATGAGATGATCCAACTGCTTCCCACCTTTCATGGGATGGAAAGTGAGAAGGCATACTTACATGTCACTGATTTCGAGGATGTTTGTTAAACATTCTCGCAAAATTGTCCTAGGGAGGTGACGCATTTAATGTTATTCCCCTTCACTTTGAAGGATAAAGCAAAGGCGTGGCTTCACTCCATCAAACCTAATTCAATTTTCACCTAGCATGCGATGAGCGCCGCGTTTCTAAAGAAATTCTATCCTACTCGCATGACCACAGACCTTCAGCGTCAAATCAATTCCTATAAACAAATGAGGAATGAAACCTTCACTCAAACATGGGAGCGTTTCAAAGATTTGCTTCTCTCGTGCCCACACCATGGGTTTGAGAAATGGCGAACTATCAGCTTCTTTTATCAAGGATTGAATGGTGAAACGAAGAAGTTGGTAGAAACTATGAGTTCAGGACCATTTATCCGTAAAAACACCGAAGAGGCTGAAGCTCACTTCGAATGGTTGGCCGAATACGCTCATGAATGGTCAAATTCTGACAACGTCTCACGCTCACAGATATCCTGTGTAGAAGAGAAAAGCCTATAGCAACTAAACAGTGAAGATCACCTCATGACTAAATATGAAGAACTAGCAAAGAAAGTAGAAGAGTTAGGCATGAGATGAGGTAGTTCAAGGCAGCAAGTACCGGAAGAACCATGCGGCACATGTAATATGTTGGGACATACTACTCAGTATTGTCCTAATGTGCCGTATTTTCAAGAACAACCCCCCATGGAAATAAACGCCATGCAAGGGTATGGGGGGGTAGGGAATTCCTACAACAACAATAACTCGCAAAACAATAATAATCGTTGGAATCACCCTGGTTTTGATTGGAAAAATGATGCTGGGACCCAAAATCAACATCAACAACAACAGCCCTACAACAATAACCATTATCAAGGGCAATACAATAGGCAGTCCCAGCCATACAATCAAAATAGATTTAATAATTACAACCAAGTGCAACCCTCGAATAATCAACAGTCTAATGTGTACGTGCCACCGCACAAAAAGGTGCAAGAGGAAGATCCTCTCTCTAATGTCAATCTAACTCAACAATTAATTCAAATGATGAGTAAAATGTCTGCGACGTTAGATAGAATGGATTCACGTCAAGAGGAATCGGGCGGAACATTTCCTGCCCAACCACTTCAAAACCCTAAGGGATACAATAACGGTCCCCCGAATCACGAACAAGCAAAAGCCGTGACGACTCTGAGAAGCGGCAAGATTATAGGGAAAAATATGCCTACCTCTACCCCCGAGGAATATGAGGAGGACGAAGTGGTCAATACAAATAAACCTTCTACTCAAGAAGAGGAGCCCACTACAAGTAAAGAACCATTAGAAATGAATACTGAAGCTACTAAAGAAGTGGAAGAAGTTGAGAGAAGGCCCGGAAAGGAACCCATTAATGATGAGGTACCAAAATTCCCTTTCCCCGCATCTTATCCTCAAAGGTTAAAGAAACCCAAAAATGATGCAAAGAATCAGGAGTTCTTGGAATTATTCAAACAAGTTAAAATCAATCTTCCACTCCTTGATGCTATAAAACAAGTGCCAGCCTACGCTAAGTATCTCAAAGACTTATGTACGGTCAAAAGGAGGCGAAGTGTGAAGAAACACGCTTACGTCGCTTGCCAAGCAAGTGCAATTATCCAAAATCAATTGCCTCCTAAACTCAAAGACCCTTGCACTCCCACTGTCTCATATCAAATTGGGAATCAAAAGATAGACAACGCACTCCTCGACTTAGGAGCTAGCGTAAACCTTCTGCCATACTCGGTTTATAAACAACTAGGGTTAGGTGAATACGAACCCACCCGAGTCGCATTGCAATTGGCAGATAGGTCTGTTAAATACCCAAGAGGAGTTCTGGAAGACGTCCTTATTCAAATAGACTCATTTGTCTTCCCGGTCGATTTTGTCATCTTAGACACCGAACCTGTGTCCAACCCAGGCTCACAAATCCCGGTCATTTTTGGACGTCCGTTCCTAAACACAATCGATGCCACAATAAAAGTGAGAAGTTGTATCATGACCATTGTATTCGGGAATATGACGTTAAATGTCAAAATTTTCTCGAATCCCTGACCTGAAGAATACGATGATGAGGAGGAAGTGAATTACATCGACACGGTCATAGAAGATGAGGTCGATTTCGTTGATTACAAAGATCCTGTGGAGGTAGTGGTGTCACAATTTGATGCTATCTATCAACCTAAAGAGTCCACTCCATTGGATGCTGCTTTAAATCACACTTGCCTCATGTTGGATACACTAGAGGAGGATAGAGCTGAATGCATATGGGTAACACCATATGAACCACTGCCTCCTAAAACGAAGCTAGTTATGCCCTCGAACATGCAGTTTCCCGAATTGGAATTAAAGGAGCTTTCAAAAGAGCTCAAATACACTTTTCTAGGGACTGAGAAAACTTATCCTGTCATAATCTCATCTACTTTAAACTCTGAACAAGAGGATAGGTTAATCGAGGTGTTAAAACAACATAAGGGAGCATTAGGATGGACTATTGCCGACCTCAAAGGCATAAGCCCATCTGTGTGCACCCATAAGATATATTTGGAGGAAGACGCGAAACCTTCACGACAAATGCAAAGGTGTCTGAATCCCAACATGCAGGAAGTAGTCAAAAAGGAAGTGCTGAAACTACTTGATGTTGGGATCATATATCCAATATCTGACAGTCCTTGGGTTAGTCCAACCCAGGTAGTGCCAAAGAAGGCAGGCATAACGGTCATACCGAATAAAGATGGTGAATTAGTATCAACACGCATTCCCATTGGATGGCGGATGTGTATTGATTACCGAAAACTGAACACCGTGACCCGAAAAGACCATTTTCCATTACCTTTCATGGATCAAATGCTAGAACGAGTAGCGGGTCATAAGTACTACTGCTTCTTGGATGGATACAGTGGGTATAACCAAATTGAAATCGCTCCTGAAGATCAGAAGACGACTACGTTCACGTGTCCATTCGGTACTTTCGCTTACCGTCGTATGCCATTCGGCTTATGCAATGCACCTGCTACCTTTCAGCGGTGCATGTGTGGACACGCGGAATCGGACCACTTCTCTCTTGTTCGAGATTTGTTTTGAAATTGATTTGAATCAAGGAAATAAAATGAAAGGTCTGTTGAAAACAGGTACAGAGTCGCCACTTGGTCTTTAAGGAACCAAGAAACCTAATTTGACTCACCCAAGCGGGCCCTTCATAACCAAAGAACATGGTTCGGGGTTTTGGTACGAGAGAGGAAGGAGCCTTTGTCACGACTAAAACACCCTCAACTCGCCCCGTCTTTCGACGGGCCTCAATTAGCATCCAAATAATCATCTTATACTATGTATGGTTCAACAATTAATACTATGATAGTATATTACATCACATAAGAAGCTTAAAAATGGAAGATCTAAAGATAAAATATCATTCATAAGATCTAAGTCAAATATCATGCAATGTAAAGTGAAAGATCACACAAACAAACCTAGGAAAAATCGTCTATTCACATATCAAATAATCAAGATTTCCTAATCTAAAGGGGGATATGAATTTTTATTGAAACAAACAAATAAAGAAATCAAAAATATGCTTAGCAGGCTAGAATGATGCATGTTAATCTTTGAGAAAAGAAGATCTCTCAATCCCCGGGACGGATGAGAAAGGATGATTAGATCGAGAGGGGAAACATGAACGTGTGATCAAGTTCATTCCTTATAATCTTCTTAGATTAAGAGTTACAAAAACCCCAAATCTTGCATGAATGTATTGTATGAACCTAAAAACGTGCAAAGGTTGTAGTGTGTTTTGTGTTCATGGATTTCTAAAATGACTTAGAAGTCTAAAATGTGCATGAATGAATGGATTAAATCAACATGGGATATATACAAATGTAGTATGAACTACTTCCTAAGATGTGAGCTAATTTGGAATGCATATGAGCATCAAATCAAAGAATAAAAGTTGAAATGTGCTTGCTGTGAATAGTGGACAGACTGCATATGGCACTTTACAACATTATAATGGGAGGTCAAACGTGCCTAGAAAAATGTGAGAAAAATCTGAGATCATTCTTATTGTGTCTAGAAAATAACCCAAAAAGCCAAACATCAATAGCTATCACAGATTAAAAGAAAACAATCAGAATGTACACATGACTCAGAAACAAAAGCTGCACTGTTGACTGATTTTGTATGATTTTTCATAAATCAAAGAAAAGGTTTATGATGACCCATTATATACCAAAAGTTTCCTAAGACACCCAAGTTTTATAAAACAAATAGAAAAGGTATATGTACAGTGATGAAAATGTCCAGAATAAGTGCAAGAGGTTGGGTGAACATTCTGTGAGAACAGAGGCAGATTATGAATGTGAACTTCTCACATCCAAAACAAATAATCTCATATTTCTATAATTGATGGGAAAAATTAGGGACAAACTATGATGTATTAGGAAGGTTTTCCAAGTGGTTTCATCATCATAACTTGAGTATTTAATTCAAAACAAATCTTTGAATCTGAACAGCTCACTGTTTTGGGTCATTGTTTTAGAGATATTGAAGAAAGCAAAGTTTTATTTCTTGAAATCAAATGAGAGGGATTGAGAGGGGTTTTGAAATAGATGTTTTGAAAAACATGTTTCCAACACTCAATAAGGATTATGACCACTTAGAATACTAACACCAAACTCATCATTAAGAATCTCCAAGATTGTTGGAGAGATTTATTCTATTTTTTAACATAACTTCAATACATTCCAAGAATACCTTGGAAGTATTGAGGTTATGATCATCATCTATCAAACATGTTTTTGAGGTCAAGAGCTACTATCCATAAGGATTCACTCACCCCAAACTTCATGTCATCACTTAGATGATGATGAACTAATAAGTAAATAAAAGAAAACAAAAAGAAATGGGGTAAGAAGAGATAAACAATAAATAAGCAAGCAAATAGATGATGATCAATAGGTGATATTCACGAAGCATGAACTTGTAGGTTGGTGTTTCACTCATATGTAATGACACTTAGACATGGAAGAAGCTTCCACTCTCTTGAATGCTCACTAAAATGGTGGTTGGGAGTATTGAATGTTGAAATAAATGGAAGTAATGAAGTAAAAAACAAAGTTAGAACTCACTTTTGTTTTGAAAATCAAAGAAGAATGCTTCTTTTCTCTCTACTCTAACCTTATCTCTACAACTTTCTCTCCCAAACTTTTCAAAACTCTCATTTGACTCCCCTAAAATGAGGAGTAATGGGGTGTTTATATAGGCCAACTTGGGGTGTTTTTGGGATTTTGAAAGTGTTCCTATTGGCTCCAAACATCTGAAATCATAAAACTACGTCGTTTTGGTTTTTAATTAATCAAAATGGGACCACAAAACATATTACAAAAATACACTGTTCTGGAGGGGAGTGCCGCCGCAGCACTGGGCCACTGCCGCGGCGGCAGTGGGCCAGTGCCGCGGCGGCACTGCTCCTCCCTTCGTCTGGGTATTGCTGTTTAGGCCCCCTGATGTTCCGGTATTCGCGAAAAGGCCCTATTTCGTCCGAAATTCACAGAAAATGCGTACGAACTCCAAATTGAGGTTGTGATATACCGTTGGAAAGGTAATGGACTCTACTTTACATAAAAAATAGTTCGGGGATAGGTCACTTTGAAAAGTTTCGCGGTATTCGCGGTAAAAGCCGATTTGATCGCCTTTTTCGCCTTTGGAAATTCATAATAAATTCGTTTTAAATCCAGAAATTATGTGCGATATACCGTTGGAAAGCTATTGACCTCTAGTATCCATGAAAAATATTTGAAAATTGTTTCGGCACCCCGGTTCCAAAGTCAAATTCTGGTCAAACTGGTCAAACTTGGGATTCCCGGGAAGTTCTAGAAACCTCCGGGAGTTCCCGGGAGCTGATGTTTTCGCTCGATTTTCTTTTGGAACTTGTTTTAACACTTATCTCATGATTTAAAATGATTCTGGTGAATTCGGACGATTGCGGTCAAACTTGGTCAAACTTGGTCAAACCTTGGTCAAACCTAGTCAAACCTTGGTCAAACCGGTCAACGGAGACTTTCCGGGAACTTCCGGGACTTCCGGGGGTCTCTGGGAGCTGACGATTTCACCCGATTTCTCTTAGAAACTCATTTTATCGCTTTTCTTACGACATAGCATGTTTTCAGAACTTTGGGACCAAATCTGGGAGTTTTCAGGCTTTTAGGGGCATTTTGGTCATTTTAAGCATTCTGAGAGATAGAGCTGACTTCCAGGAGTCCTTTTGAGTCTTTTACGATCATTGTGAACCACCAAGCTATGGGTCTCCTAAATCTGACAGCCGACAAAATGGGGTGTCTACAGTTTGCCCCTCTTTGGCATGAACTTGCGAAGCAACACATGTCGCAAGCGAGTGCCAAAGTTTTGAAGAGACAAGACTTTTTGGAGGCTATAGATTTAGGATAAAAACGTTGCAAAAGATGCAAGGATGCAGAGTTTAGTGCTAGTCGTGCTCTATGTGAGCTGCCTACGTATCCCAAAGGGGAATCAGACCAGGACGTAGTTCAGGGCAAGGAACCGATCATACATGCACACAACAATCGGGCGGATGCTATGCTAGAAGAGTGATATGCAATGTATGGATGTGATATGAATTGTGTCATGAGTCCTATCATGTCTAGTGTTGTGACCCTAGTATGAGCAAGTGCTGTGGGGTGTGCCACTCTGAGTGGGCTGGTGTTGTGCTAGAGTTTGCGACTGTGATGCGGTGGATGACTTGGATAAGGACACGGAGGTTTAGAAGACTCCGGGTCTAAAGGCAAACTTCTGGAATGAGCGAGATAGGTCATAAGCGTTCTGTTTAGAAAACAATGACCAAAGGCGACCGAGGGATCTTGTGATAAAGCCGTGAGAAAATTCTCGACAATCAGGAGATCTGGATGCAGGCGATGTTCTGATTGTTCCTGACGGCCGACTTTCGGGAATCGGTTCCGGTTGGTGGTAGTATCTTTTGTATTTACCCTTGGGGATGCTGCAGGGTTCTCGGGGAATCTCTTTTCTTGATCAGGAACCAGGATCCATCTCTGAACCTCTCACGGTTGGTCAAATCTTTCGGCGCTCAATCCGAGAGAGCCGGTCAGGGTCTCCGGGAGCTGGTATCTGTCTGCTTTTGTCCTCGGGGGATGATGCAGGGTTCTTGGGGAATCTCTTTTCTTGATCGGGAACCAGGATCCATCTCTGAATCTCTCACGGTTGATCAAATCTTTCGGCGCTCAATCCGAGAGAGCCGGTCAGGGCCTCCGGGAGCTGGTATCTGTCTACTGTTGTCCTCGGGGGATGATACGGGGTTCTCGGGGAATCTCTTTTCTTGATCGGGAACCAGGATCCATCTCTGAATCTCTCACGGTTGATCAAATCTTTCGGCGCTCAATCCGAGAGAGCCGATCAGGGCCTCCGGGAGCTTGTATCTGTCTACTGTTGTCCTCGGGGGATGATACGGGGTTCTCGGGGAATCTCTTTTCTTGGTGCCTTGGCTAGAAACCAGGATCCGTTACCAGAATTCTCGCATTTGATCGAATCTTGCGACGGTTGTCCTGAAACGACCAATTCGGGTCTTCGGGAGCCGATTTTTTTTCAGTTTTTTGCCTGCTGGAGGTAGTTCTGACAACTTTTAGTCTGCTTGGGGCAAAACCTCATAAATCTTGACTGGACTGGGCCAACGGGGCTGATCGGGGCCAAAAACGGGCTGAAAAAGGCCAAAACGGGCCAAAACGGGGCGAAACGGAGCAAAACGGAGCAAAGCGGGGCCCGCGGGGAGCAGTGTCGCGGCGGCACTGGGCCACTGCCGCGGCGGCAGTTGGCCAGTGCCGCGGCGGCACTGGGTGGCCGGACTCCATCTTCATATATCTCGGGTTTTTGAGCTTTCCAAGCTCATTCTTGGCCATTTTGGGGTGTTTTCAGAGCCAAAATTCGTCAAAACGCAGCTTGTGCGCGTTCAGGTGAGTAATCTTTCCTCGTAGTCAGATTTTTGATTGGTGTTTTGGTTTGCCGAAATTTTCAAGAAGAAAGTTTGAATGTGACTTCCATTTTTCTTTGTAGATCCATGGCTTCGAGCTCAAGGAGACCGTCTAAGAAGGCTAAGGGACGGATGAAGGCCGAAATGCAAACCCCGGACTTGATTTTACGGGACCCCCAACGCCATCTTTCGGCCGCGGCTCTAGCGAGCTTGGTATGTGAAACTTTCGACATTTTAGGACCACTTTCATGTATTGTGCTAGCTTTGTGAGCCGTAGTGTGCACCTAGAGATCGTTAGAAGTTCGATTTGCGCTCAAATGTTGATTTTGTGAATTTGGCTCTCGGGCCGTAAATAGTGATTTTGCGCATTTTTTGTCGTCTTTGTTGTGTGCAGGTGCCGGAAGTGGCCTTGAAAGGCCATGGTAGCCTTGCCCATGCTTTCTTATGGTATACCCAGCTTTCGCCCACTGTTAAGAGGATGGTTGATGATGCCGGGTTCGGAGGCTTCGTCCGTTTGGTTTCGAAAAGTAGCAATGACTTGGCTCACGTCTACGCACTGGCCGAGAGGTGGTGGGACACTACCAACACTTTTCACCTGCCGTTCGGAGAGATGACTATGACGCCTTTCGACTTCTCCATGATTACGGGCTTGAGGGTCGGTGGGAAGCGCCTGATTCTGGATTACTTTTACGAGATCGACCCGGAGGCGGTGGAGATGCTGATTGGGGCTGTTCCCCCTAACCTGGAGAGGCATTGGTTTCCTTGCGGCTGGCTTTACCGGGCCTATGGTAGAGGTAATCACAATTTGAACAATTCCCAGCTTTTGAGGGTTTATCTTCTGTATGTCCTCGGGTGCTCAATCTTTGCGACAAGGAACGACCGGGTGAGCTTGAGGCTCCTTTCTTGCCTGGCGACCATTGATGAGATGCCCTCCTATAACTGGGGCGGTGCTGCCCTGGCCCATCTCTACAAGCATATGGGGGAGGTCTCTCGGGGCGATGTTAAATCCACTGGGGGATTCTGGCGAGCTTGGGAGGTACGCACTGTTTCTTCCTTTATTTTCCATCTCTTTGATTTCCATACTTGTTCTGATTTCTCCTTTGTCTGTGCAGCTTTGGAGTTTTGAATACTTGAAGATGCTGGCTCCTTCCCCGGCGGATGAATCAGGCGAGGATGAGGATGGCATGGCTCCTGTGCCTCTATTCCCACGAGGTTTGAGATGGCGGAGGGACGTTGTTGGGGTGAAGAGTGGGGCCCATCGGATTGTTTTGCTTAGAAACTTCCTGACTGAGCTGACGGCCTCTGATGTTGATTGGATGCCTTGGGAGGGCGTTGTTTACGCTGCCCCAGAGGAGATACAAGCGGTTAAATCTCTTACCTCTTGCCGCCTTCTGCTGGAGAGTACCGAGTGTAGGCAGTGGTTCCTTGGGGAACGGGTGTCTCGGCAGGTGGTTGGTGGCTCCCGGTATCGCGTTCCCCATAATCCTCCTGTGATGGATGCTAGTGACCTCTCCGGTGATGCTCTGTCGGCGGCCTTGGCTGGCACCGACATCTGGGATCATTTCCTCTCTGAGACCGGGTATGAGGCTTACCGTGGAAGCTCCTTGATGCCCAACTTCCCACTCCTGGAGGTGAGTTTCTTGTTATATTTTTGCTTTTCATTCATTGCCTATGTTTTTGACTTGCCTTTAACTTATTCTGTGCCTACAGCTTCGCGAGATGTACAGGAGACAGGCTCCTCAGGCTCCCGACCCTATCCCTCCTTGGGATTGGACCGTCAATGTTCTAGGCGCTGATGGCACTCCCCAAATGATGGAGGTGCCGCGAGTCACATGTGGGTACCCTACTCAGCCAGCGGGCGTCCTCAACGTCCCTTGGAGTTACGCTGAGGAGGGTCACGCTTTGGCAGCTAGCTTGAGGTCCTTGGTTCTCACACGAGATCACCGGGTACGTCTCTAATTTTGCACTTTCTTTTGGTTACGAGGTTCTAACCCTAGATTTTACCCTTGACAGATGGACGGTATGCGGCAATTTGCCGCCAACCAGATGGCGTCCTTGGTAAGTCTCTGACTCGACTCTGTTTTTGGCATTTCTTTCTTTTTGTTGTTTTCTTTACTAATTGCCTTCATTTTATTTGTGTGTGCAGTACCGTGGAGGCGGGGCTGGCTCATCGAGGACGGGTCCAAGATGCAGAGGTGGTAGGAGGAGGCCGTCGCCGACATACACTCCGGGTGGTCCGACAGAGGACGAAGAAGAGGAGGACTGAGGCTTCCCAAGCGGGAATTATTATTTTTTTCTTTTTCTGTTTTCGATTGGGTTGTACTGAGGATATGATTATTTGGACAGTGTAGGACGATGTGTAGCACAATTTGTGACCTTTTGACAGAGTATTATGATGTTTTGCCTTTTAGGCCGGATAGCTTCCGGTTTGGAGGCGCAGTTGTGTGCTTGTTTTAGTTTATATATGTACACTGTGATTGTCGGATGCTACTGCGATGGGCAGTTTTGTGATAGTTAGTGCTTTTTGCCTTGCAGGTGGGATAGTCCGTGAAACGGGGAGGTGCTGCCGAAATTTCGAATTTTGTTAGAGTCGCGACTGAAAACATGGCTTTGTATGATCCTGCTCAACTCACAGCCTGGCTGACCATCACGGATGGTGTGGAGCGGATCAACCTCTTTAGCTACGGCTTGACCGAGCTATTCTCTCTTTGCCGGATGACCCTGAACACTGAGTTCTTGCGTGCTGCCATTGGTCACTGGGACCCGGTGAACCATGTCTTCAACTTCAATGGCCTGGAGATATGCCCCATGTTTGAGGAGTTCTGCGCTATTCTCGGCTATGATTCTGACTCTGATATGATTCTCCCTTCTGCTGGTACCCTCAGTCCTACGAGAGGTTTGGCTGAATATCTGAATTGCTCCATCACTATTTCTCGTCCGCTGATTCAAGGTGAGGCCCTAAATATTGCTTCTATTATTGCTCAGTATGCCAGTCCTGGGAATCCCAGCGTGTATGATGCTTCTCGCGGGGCTGCTTTGATACTGTGCATGACTTCGCACTTCTTATTCTCGAGTACCTCCGTGGACTTAGTGCATGTGTGCCTTGGGTTGAAGTTTAGCAAGAATCCCATGGCCATGGTTCTAGCTGAAACCTTGAATGGTCTGGACCGTGCTTCTGATCAAGGAACGCCCCTACTTTCTGGGGCACCTTTGGTGTTACAGGCCTGGTTATACGAGCGGCTCCAATTGTGGACGGGCCACATACCACCGGTTTACTCTCACTATACTTTTACCAATTGGGTGGACATGATGGGTGCTTTATCTGAGGCTGACATTTGCTGGGTTGTGAGGCGTTGGGGCCTTTATGCTATTACCACGAGCCTCAGGGGCCACCAGAGAGTGTGGTTGATGGGTCTGAGAGAGACTTCTTTCTATCATCCTCGCCGCTTGGCCAGACAGTATGGACAGGTTCAGGAGGTTCCCCGGGGGTTTACTGAGAGGGTCTTTGCTTCCAGGATCAGGGTTGCTACTATTGCTGCTTTTATTGATGGTTGGACTGACCGAGTAAAGGCCTACTTCTAAAGGCCTTTGAAGAAATAAATAAAAAAAGGACTAGACCCGACTGATTCTGCTCATTCCTCCAAGTGTCTTTGAACATGTGATTGCTTTTTTTTTTTTTTTTTTTTTGAAAGACTTTTATTTCCTGCTTATGTAATATTCAAAGTTTGTTTATTAGTGAACCTTGGTTACTTTGGGAATCTTATTTTATGCATTTTAGCTTTCTGAAAACATTTGGTACCTGAGATTTCAATCAGTTGTTGCTTTTGGTGCTTGCTTGGGCATGCCGGGGTGATTTAGAGGCAAACGAGGCGGGTGGCCGAAGTTTGCCCCTAGTTTGGGATATGTATGGTTATGAGGCAAACGAGGTAGATGACCGACGTTTGCCCCTAGTTTAGAAGAGGTTTAGGCAAACGAGGCGAGTGGCCGAAGTTTGCCCCTAGTGTGGAGGGTGATATGTGGGTTATGGTAAGGACCGCGACTCTATTTCTCACATGCTCATAATTTTTGCCCAGTCACCAAGGAGGCGGCCTGGCGAGCTATTTTCTCTCTTTTGTTATTGCTCACTTTGGATTTAGCTCTAATTTTTGCCTAGGCGTCCTTTCGGATTTTCGACCTAGCGAGCCATCCTTCTTTTCTTTTTGCAAGTCTGCCTGCGTACCCCCGAGCGGGGATCAGGTCCAACGTAGTTCGGGCCAAAGTTTCGAAGTAAAAGGTTATTTTTGTGGGTGGAGCGACCGAACCGATGTGGTTGCCTACGTATCCCCGAGTGGGAATCAGGTCGAGCGTAGTTCAGGGTAAGGCTTGAAGAAAATTGGTTTGATTATGATGGTGTTGACCGAACCGATGTGGTTGCCTACGTATCCCCGAGCGGGAATCAGGTCGAGCGTAGTTCAAGGTAAGGCTTGAAGAAAACTGGTTTGATTATGATGGTGTTGACCGAACCGATGTGGTTGCCTACGTATCCCCGAGCGGGAATCAGGTCGAGCGTAGTTCAAGCCAAAGTTTGAAAGAAGTGGTTATTTTTGTCAAGCATAGTACTTTTTGAGGCGATCCATGTTGATCGGTTCTTTGAATTCGACACCATCGAGGTCCATGAGGTAAGCTGCTCCTCCAGAAAGGATTGTTTTGACGATGTAAGGGCCTACCCATTTAGGTTTGAACTTTCCACGGGGATCAAAGATCGGAGCTCGCAATTCCTTAAGGACAAGGTCGCCCTTGACAATCTTTCTTGGGCGAACCCTTTTATTGAAAGCACGGGCTATTCTCTTTTGATAGATTCGGACATGGTCCACCGCCGCTAGGCGCTTTTCATCTATGAGGGCCAATTCCTCGTATCTTTCTCTCAACCAATCTGATTCTGAAATTTCACATTCTGCCATCACGCGTAGAGACGGCAGTTCTATCTCGACCGGGAGTACCGCTTCCATCCCATATACCAGCGAGTAAGGAGTTGCTCCCGTGGACGTCCTTATCGACGTTCTGTATCCCCAAAGCGCGAACGGTAGCTTTTCATGCCAGTCTTTGTAGGTATCGGCCGATTTCTGCAGTATGGCCTTGACATTCTTGTTTGCAGCTTCGACTGCCCCATTGGTTTGCGGCCTATACGGCGACGACTTGTGATAAGTGATCTTGTATTCCTCGAACAGATCCCTAACTTCTGCCTTGAAATGACTTCCGTTATCCGAAATAATCTCATGAGGAACTCCATAACGGCAGATGAGATTCCTTTTGATGAATTTGGCCACTTCTTTGGCCCCCAACTTGGTGTAGGATGCAGCTTCTACCCATTTTGTGAAGTAGTCTATGGCCACCAGGATGTACCGATTTCCATTTGAGGCTTTCGGAACGATCTCACCAAAGATGTCGATTCCCCAGGTTGAGAATGGCCAAGGCGAAGTCATGCTGTACAGAAGGGATGGTGGTGTATGCATCATGTTTGCATGAATCTGGCACTTGTGACACCTTCTCACATATTCGCAACAATCTTTCTCCAAGGTTGTCCAGTAGTACCCTTGCCTTATGATCTTCTTAGCCAGCATGTGACCGTTCATGTGCGGGCCGCATACCCCCTCGTGTATTTCTTCCATCATTCTTTTGGAACCCTTTCCGAACAAGCAGGTTAGGTTGTGACCATTATATCCTTTCTTCAGCAATTTCCCACCGCAAATGACGAATTGTGCGGCGAATCTTCTAATGGCCCTTTTGTCTTTCTCGGTGGATTCTCGGGGGTATATCCCCTTTTCTATGAAATCCCAAACATCCCGATACCACGACATTTCATTCTCTTCTTCTTCGATTGCGGCGATCATATTGAACGAAGGCTCGTACCTTTGCTCTATTACCAAAGGCATCATCTTGACTCCCACAGGAATCTTGATCATGGAGGCTAAGGTAGCCAATGAATCTGCCAACTGGTTCTCTTCCCTGGGCAAGTAGAGGAATGTGATATCCTCGAACTGCCTCTTGAGCTGGTCGAGATGATCATGATAGGGCTTCAACCTTTCTTCTTTTACTTTCCATTCCCCTCTAGCTTGAGATATGATGAGGTTTGAGTCCCCGAAGACGTCTAACTTCTGAACCCTCAGTTCTAAGGCTGCTTCCATTCCCAGAATGCACGCTTCATATTCGGCGGTGTTGTTGGTGGAGTTATAGTTGAGCTTGACCGCTAATGGAGTATGATCCCCGCTTGGTGATACGAGAATCATCCCTACTCCGTATCCTTTCATGTTGGCCGCTCCGTCAAAGTACAACTTCCACTGTTCTTCCTTGATTTCCATGATATTCTCGTCCGGAAACGGAAAGTCCCCACTTTCTTCGGAGTCAACGGCATGCTCTGCGAGATGCTCAGCTACGGTCCTCCCTTTTACTGACTTGCTTGTAACATACTTGATATCGAATTCGGATAGTAGAAGTAACCAACGGGATATGCGACCGGTCAGGGCGGGTTTTTCGAGGAGGTATTTTAGAGGATCCATACGGGATATGAGCACAACTGGGAAGGCCAGCATGTAGTGCCTCAGTCGGCGAGTACACCAAACCAAGGCCCAACACGTTTTTTCAAGGGTAGAGTAGTTGAGCTCATACCCAGTCATCCTCTTGCTGAGGTAGTATATGGCTTTTTCGGAATGGCTTTCTTCTCCTTCTTGGGCTAGCATGCAACCCATGGCATTTTCGGTGACAGACAGGTAAAGGAATAAGGGCTTATGAGGAATGGGTGGTGAAAGGACAGGCGGGTTCTGAAGGTAGGCTTTTATTTTGTCGAAAGCGGCTTGGCATTGGTCATCCCATTGGAACTTCTCCCCTTTTCTCAACAATCGGAACAGAGGATCGCACGTGGTTGTGAGCTTGGAGATGAAACGGCTAATGAATTGGATTCTTCCGAGGAAACCCCTTACTTCTTTTTCATTCCGTGGTGGTGTCATTTCTAGGACTGCCTTGATCTTGGAGAGATCCACCTCTATCCCTCTTTGTGTGATGAGAAAACCCAGGAGTTTACCGGAAGTCACACCGAAAGTGCATTTCTTTGGATTCAGCCTCATTTTGTATTTGCGCAACCTTTCGAAGAACTTCTCCAGCGCTACCAGGTGTCCTTCTCTGTCCTTGGATTTCACAATCATGTCGTCTACGTACACTTCTACCTCCTTGTGAATCATATCATGCAGCAGAGTGGTGGCAGCTCTTTGGTAAGTCGCCCCCGCGTTCTTGAGTCCGAAGGGCATTACTCTATAACAGTAGGTTCCCCAAGGGGTGGTGAATGTCGTCTTTTCCCGATCTTCTGGCGCCATTAGAATCTGATTATACCCTGAGAAGCCATCCATGAAAGACAGTAGCTCATGTCCTGCGGTGTTGTCTACCAAAACGTCAATGTGGGGAAGCGGGAAGTCATCCTTGGGACTGGCCTTGTTTAGATCACGAAAGTCGACGCACACACGAACTTTCCCATCCTTCTTCGGGACTGGCACGATGTTGGCAACCCATTCCGGGTATTCGGTGACAATGATGAACCCTGCCTTGAACTGCTTCTCCACCTCTTCTTTAACCTTGAGTGCCCATTCCGGTCTCATGCGCCTCAGTTTCTGCTTGACAGGTTTAGAATTAGGGAGGAGAGGAATATGATGTTGGACGATGTCGGGATCGACCCCAGGCATGTCTTCGTAAGACCAAGCAAAAACATCTTTGAACTCTTTTAGCAAGAGGGTTAATTTTTCTTTTTCTTCTTTATTAAGGGTTGAGCCAATTTGCACAATCTGTGGATTATCTATTTCACCTAAGTTAACTGATAAAGTATCTTCGATTATTTCATAAGCAGGTGGTTTTTCAATTAGTTGCTTTAGTTCAATTGGGAGATCCTCGGAGGGATCTGCGCATTCACAAGTGTCAGACACAGAGGAATAAGCAGAATCGTCTTTCATTTCATTCATGACAGGTGAAGTGATTACATTGGATAGTGGTGGGCTTACAGCAGCCGACTCCAGTACAGACTCGATAACTGGTAGTACAGACATTGGGGGGATAGGGGATTGGGAGACACAGACAGATGACTCTACAGCCTGGTTGCTCAGACCCTCCTCAGCTGGCTTGATCTGATCATCTTGGCTCTTGGCCCTCTTCTTCTCTTCCTCTTCAGCGGATTCTTCCCACATCTTCTTGATCGCCTCAGTGTCAAGGTATTTTAACCAGTCTTCCTCTGGGGTCTTTTCAACTTCTTCGGGGTAGAACGGGTCTTGATATGGGGGCCTCTCGCAGTCAGCGAAGATTTCAAGCCCGGGGTGCCTTCTCCTAGTGGTTTGATGGACCCATGGTTCAGGGAACCCGAAGTAAGGGAAATCATCCCCTTCCTTGACGAATTGTCCATTTAAAGTCTTGCGGTATGGCGGGAGACCCTTCACCCTCTTCTTCCATGGCCTTTGTAGCTCGACGTCCTCATCAGTGGGCTTGTACCCCAACCCGAAAGTGCCTTGTTGCCCTTTGATCTGCGGGAATTCCCGAAATCCTTGCTGGCGTCGACCCAACCCCATTCCGGGGAAGTAGTTCATCTTACGGACAATGTTGACGACTGCGGAGTGGACCTCAGGGAATCGGTCTTCGTCTTCGATCATATGAACTTCTTCCATGAAGAATCCTCCGATTTCTCCTTCTTCCAGTTCAGGTATTTGGACTTCAAAAATGGGAGCGTAATTCGGGAAGGCCTCACTTCCCCAACTATTACCGAGGATGACCTTTACCTCCCTCTCATGAATGTACTTGATCATTTGATGCACAGTGGATGATACAGCTTTGTTGGCGTGAAGCCAGGGTCTCCCAATTAGCAGATTGAACGAGGCAGGTATGTCCATGACTTGAAAAATCTCGGTGCTCACCAAAGATCCTACCCGGATTTGGAGAGAAACAGTTCCCATCACATTTCTTCTAGTGTTGTCATAGGCTCTCACGGATTGCACAGATGGCGTAATGTCGAGGATACTGACCCCCAAAGCAGTGGCAGTTCTTAAGGCACAAACATTCAAAGCAGAACCTGTATCGACTAGACAAAACGGCACCTGTTGCTCCTTATATCCCACGGTAATGTATAACGCCTTGTTATGCGCGGATCCCTCTGGCGGCAGGTCCTCGTCGGAGAATGTAATGATGGGGTCGGGGGTAAGTGCACCCAAGAAAGCTACCATGTCCTCCGGCGCGGCGTCGATGGGGACTTCAATCCCAGCCAAGGCATTTAACACGGCTTGCCTGTGCTTATAGGTTGTCACCATAATATCCCACATCGAGAGATGTGCTTGGGTTTTCTTTAGCTGCTTGATCAGCTCATTGTCTTCTTCGATGACCTCATCCATCTTGCCTTTCCCTTTGTCTTTAACTGGACCTTTTTCGATGGCTTCGGTGGAAGGCTGTGGAGGCTGATAATGGCGGCCTGACCTGGTTAGGTGATCAATCTCAGCAGGAGTAGGCCCTTCTACAGTCCCATCCTTCTTAAACCAATCACAATCCGTTCCCACAAATGGCTTTTCTGGCTCGTTCCAGATGGAAGCATCACTCTCGTCGTTAGGGTCATACCATTTGAGGTCTACCGCCCCTAGGTCATGCTCTTCCAGGAAGAACAAGTCCTGCTCGTCGTCAAGCTGCTGCTGCCACTCGTCATTTTCCCCTTCGATCAGATGAATCCCCTCAGAATCCGGGATGTCAATGTAAAGCAAGGGTTGTCCTAGGGGGGTGATATAAGTAGCAGGGTTGAAGGGTACGGGACTGGACTCAATAAGGTTGACATTTTGGTGGTTTGGTAGGGGATTTTGGGTGATATGAGGCTGCTTTGGTGGCGGCTCGATGATATTCTGGTCGATGAGGTCTTGGATGTCGTGGCGGAGGCGCATGCAGTCATCAGTGTTATGGCCGGGGGCTTGGTGGTAAGTACATCGCTTGGACATATCGCAGTTAGGCGGGAGCGGGGTATTTCGAGGCTGGAGTAATTGGAGATGTCCTTTTTTGAGGAGGCGATCTAGGGCTGAGGAGAGAGAGATTTCTAGCTTGGCAAAATTGTGAGGGGGCTTTTTCTGGAAAGGGAGGTTGGAGGAATTTGCCTGGTTGGAGGGTTGGTATGGCCTTGGAGGATATGCCATGGGTTGGCCGCTAAGGGCATTGACATCCGGGGGATTCCGGGAGTAGTTAGGCCTTCTGGGCTGACTCGGAGGGTCTTCCTTTTTGATCTTCCCCTCCCTGATAGCGTCTTCAATTCGGGTTCTGACCTCAAACAACTCTTCAAATGTGGAAATGGACTGGTAGAATAACTTCTCATGGTAAAGTGGCTGTAGATTCCGGATGAGCATCCTTACCTGTTCCTTTTCAATCGGTCGGTGGGTCATTTGAGCTACCTTGTTCCTCCATCTGCTCAGGAATGCAGCGAAGGATTCATTGTTGCTTTGCCGGGTTGTTTCTAGATCCCTGATAGTGACATCCAGCTCCTGGTAGTAAGAGTAATGATCGACAAAAACTCGAACGATATCTTCCCAGGCCCGGGTCTTGGAGGCTTCCAAGGTTAGGAACCACGATAGTGCAGATTTTGCCAGAGTTTGTGGGAACAGCATTGCAATGTGCTCGTGTGTGCAACCCATGGATTGGAAGATACTCATACATAGCTTCACGTGGCTTTTCGGGTTCCCAGTCCCATCAAAACGATCGATGGCGGGCATTTTGAAGTTCTCCGGCAGTTTCAACTTGACAGGCTCAAAGAGGCCTTCCAGATCTAGCATGTAATCATCGATTCCCTTGCTTTTTCTCAGCACGCTCTCTAGTTTGTCGACCTTGTCCATCTTTTCCTGGAGCTTCTTTTCATACGTGAGCGGTGGGACCCCTTGGAACCAGTTTTCCTCCCCATTATTCTCATGTAGAGGAGGTTCAAACCTTGGTGGCGGAAACTCGGGCGGGGGTTGTGGCTGTTGCTGCTTTAGTTCTTCTATGAATTTCAGGACTTGGGCTAGACTGTCGGATTGTTGGCTTATAGTCGCTCCCAACTCAGTGACCTTGTTTTCCAATTCTTCTCTATTCATGCTGAAGCGGGCTGTCGTACCGATTCTGACTAAACGATTATCCGAACTCCTGGTCCACAACGAGGATTCTGGCTGCTGACCTTGGGAATCTATACTGACCTGGCAGATTTTGAGAGAAGGGGTGTATCAGATCCTGACAGTGACAACTTTTAGACAAACAAAGACAGTGACGTGGACCGACTTGGGACAGTGCGTGCAGAGAGATGGGAATGGTGTATGCATGGGAGACAAGCATGCGGATGTATGCCTTAATCTATATGATGTTCCTATTTCTATCAGATAGAGGTTAAGCAATTAAGGCCCTAACCATATAGAGTGTGCCAATCTTACTTTCCAGTACGATCACCAAGGGATAACCGGGATTTCCAGGGTTTACGGAGGTTTTTAAGAAGGACTGGGCATTCTTGGTTGATCTGGACAGAGTTTCTGGGGAAACTGGTAAATATGGTTATATCGGGGATATCTGGAAGAAACTGGCAAATACGATTATATCTGGGATATTCGGACAGAGTTTCTGGGAGAAACTTGGGGTAAGTATGTTTATATCTGGGATATATGGTCATATCTGGGATATCTGGGAGAAACTGGTAAGTATGGTCATATCTGGGATATTCGGGAGAAACTGGTAAGTATGGTCATATCTGGGATATTCGGACAGAGTTTCTGGGAGAAACTTGGGGTAAGTATGTTTATATCTGGGATATATGGTCATATCTGGGATATCTGGGAGAAACTGGTAAGTATGGTCATATCTGGGATATTCGGACAGAGTTTCTGGGAGAAACTTGGGGTAAGTATGTTTATAGTGATCGTACTTTCTAGCAGGTTTTCATACTCCTATGTCTCAGGACCGACAAACAAGGTTTGCGGTGTATATCTTTGTGAGCATGGGGCAGACATCCTTGTCATGGTGCCTAGGCAGGTCAACCCAATGTAGTTACATGTGAGTGATTGCCTTGGGAATCATAAGAAAGAGGTTTTGTCCTATGCCACATAAGCATCTACACCGCGCAGGTAATCCCGTCAGGGCATACGGCAGTTATATCATATTGTCCTATCTGAAAAGATAAATGAACAGTCCTATGAAAGGTTCTACAGGAATCTATATGCAAAGGCCGGGTTTAATCAAAGAGGGTCCGTTGACGAGAGTTCCAATATACCGTCAGAGAGACAGTACGGAGGTTTTTACTCTTTTTGATATACCTTGGAAGGTACAGTATCAACGGTGACTTGTGCCCTGGCACAGCAAGACCTGAACAATGTCAGCGCCGCGTTTCAGACACAGTCGGAGGGGGGGGATGCAAGAGTGCAATACGGTGAACCAAACACAGTAAAAAGATGATTTTAAGGATGCTTCTTATGAGTCAAACCTCTGTATTATTTTGTTTTAAAATAAAAATCCCCAGCAGAGTCGCCAGATTGTGGACACGCGGAATCGGACCACTTCTCTCTTGTTCGAGATTTGTTTTGAAATTGATTTGAATCAAGGAAATAAAATGAAAGGTCTGTTGAAAACAGGTACAGAGTCGCCACTTGGTCTTTAAGGAACCAAGAAACCTAATTTGACTCACCCAAGCGGATAAGGGCACCGGCCCTTCATAACCAAAGAACATGGTTCGGGGTTTTGGTACGAGAGAGGAAGGAGCCTTTGTCACGACTAAAACACCCTCAACTCGCCCCGTCTTTCGACGGGCCTCAATTAGCATCCAAATAATCATCTTATACTATGTATGGTTCAACAATTAATACTATGATAGTATATTACATCACATAAGAAGCTTAAAAATGGAAGATCTAAAGATAAAATATCATTCATAAGATCTAAGTCAAATATCATGCAATGTAAAGTGAAAGATCACACAAACAAACCTAGGAAAAATCGTCTATTCACATATCAAATAATCAAGACTTCCTAATCTAAAGGGGGATATGAATTGTTATTGAAACAAACAAATCAAGAAATAAAAAATATGCTTAGCAAGCTAGAATGATGCATGTTAATCTTTGAGAAAAGAAGATCTCTCAATCCCCGGGACGGATGAGAAAGGATGATTAGATCGAGAGGGGAAACATGAACGTGTGATCAAGTTCATTCCTTATAATCTTCTTAGATTAAGAGTTACAAAAACCCCAAATCTTGCATGAATGTATTGTATGAACCTAAAAACGTGCAAAGGTTGTAGTGTGTTTTGTGTTCATGGATTTCTAAAATGACTTAGAAGTCTAAAATGTGCATGAATGAATGGATTAAATCAACATGGGATATATACAAATGTAGTATGAACTACTTCCTAAGATGTGAGCTAATTTGGAATGCATATGAGCATCAAATCAAAGAATAAAAGTTGAAATGTGCTTGCTGTGAATAGTGGACAGACTGCATATGGCACTTTACAACATTATAATGGGAGGTCAAACGTACCTAGAAAAATGTGAGAAAAATCTGAGATCATTCTTATTGTGTCTAGAAAATAACCCAAAAAGCCAAACATCAATAGCTATCACAGATTAAAAGAAAAAAATCAGAATGTACACATGACTCAGAAACAAAAGCTGCACTGTTGACTGATTTTGTATGATTTTGCATAAATCAAAGAAAAGGTTTATGATGACCCATTATATACCAAACGTTTCCTAAGACACCCAAGTTTTATAAAAACAATAGAAAAGGTATATGTACAGTGATGAAAATGTCCAGAATAAGTGCAAGAGGTTGGGTGAACATTCTGTGAGAACAGAGGCAGATTATGAATGTGAACTTCTCACATCCACAACAAATACTCTCATATTTCTATAATTGATGGGAAAAATTAGGGACAAACTATGATGTATTAGGAAGGTTTTCCAAGTGGTTTTATCATCATAACTTGAGTATTTAATTCAAAACAAATCTTTGAATCTGAACAGCTCACTGTTTTGGGTCATTGTTTTAGAGATATTGAAGAAAGCAAAGTTTTATTTCTTGAAATCAAATGAGAGGGATTGAGAGGGGTTTTGAAATAGATGTTTTGAAAAACATGTTTCCAACACTCAATAAGGATTATGACCACTTAGAATACTAACACCAAACTCATCATTAAGAATCTCCAAGATTGTTGGAGAGATTTATTCTATTTTTTAACATAACTTCAATACATTCCAAGAATACCTTGGAAGTATTGAGGTTATGATCATCATCTATCAAACATGTTTTTGAGGTCAAGAGCTACTATCCATAAGGATTCACTCACCCCAAACTTCATGTCATCACTTAGATGATGATGAACTAATAAGTAAATAAAAGAAAACAAAAAGAAATGGGGTAAGAAGAGATAAACAATAAATAAGCAAGCAAATAGATGATGATCAATAGGTGATATTCACGAAGCATGAACTTGTAGGTTGGTGTTTCACTCATATGTAATGACACTTAGACATGGAAGAAGCTTCCACTCTCTTGAATGCTCACTAAAATGGTGGTTGGGAGTATTGAATGTTGAAATAAATGGAAGTAATGAAGTAAAAAACAAAGTTAGAACTCACTTTTGTTTTGAAAATCAAAGAAGAATGCTTCTTTTCTCTCTACTCTAACCTTATCTCTACAACTTTCTCTCCCAAACTTTTCAAAACTCTCATTTGACTCCCCTAAAATGAGGAGTAATGGGGTGTTTATATAGGCCAACTTGGGGTGTTTTTGGGATTTTGAAAGTGTTCCTATTGGCTCCAAACATCTGAAATCATAAAACTACGTCGTTTTGGTTTTTAATTAATCAAAATGGGACCACAAAACATATTACAAAAATACACTGTTCTGGAGGGGAGTGCCGCCGCGGCACTGGGCCACTGCCGCGGCGGCAGTGGGCCAGTGCCGCGGCGGCACTGCTCCTCCCTTCGTCTGGATAATGCTGTTTAGGCCCCCTGATGTTCCGGTATTCGCGAAAAGGCCCTATTTCGTCCGAAATTCACAGAAAATGCGTACGAACTCCAAATTGAGGTTGTGATATACCGTTGGAAAGGTAATGGACTCTACTTTACATAAAAAATAGTTCGGGGATAGGTCACTTTGAAAAGTTTCGCGGTATTCGCGATAAAAGCCGATTTGATCGCCTTTTTCGCCTTTGGAAATTCATAATAAATTCGTTTTAAATCCAGAAATTATGTGCGATATACCGTTGGAAAGCTATTGACCTCTAGTATCCATGAAAAATATTTGAAAATTGTTTCGGCACCCCGGTTCCAAAGTCAAATTCTGGTCAAACTGGTCAAACTTGGGATTCCCGGGAAGTTCTAGAAACCTCCGGGAGTTCCCGGGAGCTGATGTTTTCGCTCGATTTTCTTTTGGAACTTGTTTTAACACTTATCTCATGATTTAAAATGATTCTGGTGAATTCGGACGATTGCGGTCAAACTTGGTCAAACTTGGTCAAACCTTGGTCAAACCTAGTCAAACCTTGGTCAAACCGGTCAACGGGGACTTTCCGGGAACTTTCGGGACTTCCGGGGGTCTCTGGGAGCTGACGATTTCACCCGATTTCTCTTAAAAACTCATTTTATCGCTTTTCTTACGACATAGCATGTTTTCAGAACTTTGGGACCAAATCTGGGAGTTTTCAGGCTTTTAGGGGCATTTTGGTCATTTTAAGCATTCTGAGAGATAGAGCTGACTTCCAGGAGTCCTTTTGAGTCTTTTACGATCATTGTGAACCACCAAGCTATGGGTCTCCTAAATCTGACAGCCGACAAAATGGGGTGTCTACAGCATGTTAAGCATATTCAGCGATATGGTCGAACAAATACTCGAAGTCTTTATGGACGACTTTTCTGTGTTTGGCCATAGTTTCAAAAATTGCTTAAACAATCTTGAACGTGTGCTAGCAAGATGCGAGGACAAACACCTAGTACTAAATTGGGAAAAGTGTCACTTCATGGTGATGAAGGGAATTGTCCTCGGCCGCATCATTTCTGATAAAGGTATCCAGGTTGATAAAGCTAAAATTGACATAATCTCGAATCTACCTGTCCCTCGTACAGTCAAAGACATTCGATCTTTTCTGGGACATGCGGGATTTTATCGTCGCTTTATCCAAAACTTTAGTGCAATTTCCTGACCACTGTGCCAACTTTTAGTCAAAGACGCACCTTTTGAGTGGTCAGACAACTGTCAAACATCCTTTGACGCACTGAAGGAACACCATACCTCCGCACCGATAATACAGGCACCCGACTGGGGTCTGCCATTTGAGTTAATGTGCGATGCTAGTGACTACACCATAGGAGCAGTGCTAGGACAGAGGAAGGATAATAAGCCTCATGTAATATACTATGCTAGCCGGACGTTAAACGAAGCTCAAATGAACTATACAACTACTGAAAAAGAGCTCCTGGCAATAGTCTTCGCGTTGGACAAGTTCAGGTCTTATCTGATAGGGTCCCCAATAGTCTGTTTTACAGACCATTCGGCCCTCAAGTACCTGCTATCTAAAAAAGATGCAAAACAAAGGCTTATCCGTTGGATACTTCTACTCCAGGAATTCGATATAATGATTAAAGATAAAAAGGGAGTAGAGAATGTGGTCGCTGACCATTTATCTCGGTTAACTTTTGTTGACAGCACTGAACCCACATCGATAAAAGACGAATTCCCAGATGAGTAACTGATGACTGTTTCGGGTTTGCCTTGGTACGCTGATATAGTAAATTATCTTGCCACGGGAGAAACCCCAAGTCATTGGTCCAAACAAGATAGGAAGCGGTTCCTCTCTTTTGTACGTCATTTCTTCTTCGATGACCCATACTTATTCAAGTATTGTGCTGATCAGGTCATCAGACGTTGCGTCCCTAATGAGGATATAACGGTAATTTTAGCCTCCTGCCACTCTGAAGTGTGTGGTGGCCATTTTTCCTCTCAAAAGACCGCACAAAAAGTCTTACATAACGGATTTTATTGGCCCACCATATTCAAGGACGCTTATGCTTTCTGCAAAACGTGCCAACGCTGTCAACAGCTTGGTACAATCTCAAAAAGGAACTCCATGCCCTTAACCCCCATTATCACGATTGAAATATTTGATTATTGGGGCATAGATTTCATGGGCCCGTTCCCTAAATCTAATAATTGTGAATACATACTCCTAGCTGTGGAGTATGTGTCAAAATGGGTGGAAGCAATATCAACAAGACACAATGACCACAAAACAGTGATGTCATTTCTTAAGGAACACATTCTATCGTGTTTTGGAACCCCAAAAGCCCTAATAAGTGACCAAGGCAAGCATTTCTACAATAGGCCTTTGGAGTCACTCCTCAAGAAATATGGGGTCAATCACAAAGTTGCTCTCGCCTACCATCCACAAACAAACAGGCAAGCAGAGTTGGCTAACCGAGAATTTAAGCATATTCTTGAAAAGACGGTTAGTTTCAACAGGAAGGATTGGGCGTACAAACTGACTTATGCATTATGGGCTTACTGCACGGCTTTTAAAACAAATCTGGGAATGTCTCCGTATAGGCTAGTTTACGGAAAAGCATGTCACCTCCCTGTCGAGATCGAACACAAAGCTTATTGGGCGACACGCTCATTGAACTTTGATATTAAAGAGGGAGGGCATCTTCGAAAACTCCAATTAGCTGAATTGGAAGAAATACGTTGAGATGCATACGACAATGCTCGATTACATAAGGAAAGGTTGAAGGCTCGCCACGATAGAACAATTTGTCGTAAATCCTTCGAGCCAGGGCAGAAAGTCTTGCTGTACGACTCTCGCCTCCACCTTTTCCCAGGCAAACTCCGATCTCGGTGGACAGGACCGTTCCTAGTCAAATCTGTCTTTCCACATGGGGCGGTCAAGCTGATAAACCCCAAGAATGATGTAGTTTTCAAGGTCAATGGCCAAAGGCTAAAACCGTTCCTGGAAAATTTCCAAACAGAGGTTGAGTTCATCCAACTGGATGAACCCAACTACTCTTGATCTCAAACGTTAAGCGTTTCTTCACGTTGTGGTTGTATATCTTTACTTTTGATTTTTTTCAATCTTTTAATTCTTTTTATATTTCTTTACAAGTGATTTCAATTCTAATCTGCTGTTGCATATTATCTACCCTATGCAGGCTTTTCAATATGCGGGATGACGACGTTCATTCTATAGGGTCATGGGCTGATTCTAAATACCAGAACCCACCTTGGACTGCTAATGAGATAGCATTCTACTTATCTCCTTACCAAGGACCAGGGGCTGATGATGTGGTGGACCTGACCTATGGATGCATCCCTTATGATCCTGCTCTCCTTCAGATTAACCCCTTCGAGCACATGGACCTCTCTGGAGAGGAAGGAGAGCCTGAAGGGTACGCTGTTGGAGAAGTGGATGATGCTCTGTTAGAACAGTGGGAAAATGATTCCATGTGGGAGCCATGGGAAGAAGAGGACCTACAAGATGTGGTGCCCGAACGCCACAATGCTGTTTTCACCTTTGTCGATGACTTCCTTGTCATTGCAGTGGTTCCATACATTTATGTGCACCTGAGCTATTTGCTGTTCCGGCTTCAGTGCCCGTTACCTGCTAGTGCACATGGGTGTCTCATGCCAATAGTGAGGTTAATTCGTTGTCACTTATCGTTTCTCTTGTTTTCTTTATTTAGTTATTTCTTTCTGTTGTCGTTTCCTTTAGTCTGATTTAATTCTTTTTCTGGTTGTTGTTTTCATTTGGTCTTTCCCTTGTCAGGATTGTCACTATGCATCTATCGGTACCACCGATCTTCCTGCCACATCAACTTTTTCATGGCTTTGGACCATACATAAGGTCCCCAGACACTCCACCGCAAGAGGAAAGTCCGTTGCACAATTTTACCCCGTTATCCGTGTCTCCAACGGGATCACCTCATGCATGGGCTTTTAATTCCTTAGAGAGTTCAGACTTGCTTGATGATGTCCTGGCTGCTTTCTGACTGTTCTGGGAAAGGGAATCATCCTGTTTGGACCCCACATGCGAAGATTTAGCAGGGAATGAAGCAATGGTGGAAGAAGGAATCTTCTTGCTAGATGATTAATGTCCTACTTCAATTATGTTTTGTCTTTTCATCAATATTTTAGCAATTGAAGTGTAATCCTAGACAATAATATAAGTTCCAGTTTTATTTTCGTTTTCTTTAGTTAAATAAGGCTTTAAATACCAGTTGGGGGCAAATATTTTGCAATATGGATGCTATTATAAAGTTTTATTTAAATAAAAATGGCAATTATCTATTATGAGGATGCGTTTTTGGCTTACATGTCCTGTGACAGCTTTGTTTATCATTTTTACTATATGTCCAGAATAACTTGGGTTAGATGGGGGTACATTGTGTCGAAATTCTGTGAAGTTTTGGAAAATTTAGGTTCGATCGATCGAAGGTTTCTCAATCGATCGAACGTCTCACTTTCTCGAGCGCTTGAAACATCTCAATCGATCGAATGTTTGATCGCTCGAACACATCTCAATCGATCGAGACTTGTATTTAAACGAGGCTTCCAACGTACACTTCATCAGTTCTTTTCATCTCCCTCACCTTCGAGCGATTGGCGACAGCGGCTAGTTGGGGCGATTCTCATCAACCCCCTATTATCCACACCATTTTTGAAGGCTCCGGGTCCCACCCCTCATCCCTGAATCATCTTCTTCATCACCATCGCTCCCTCTGCACACATACCCTGAGGTAAGGCTATGAGCTACACCCTCTTTCCATTTTCGTGCGAATTTAATGGGGAAGCCCCCATTGGTCCTTTGACCATCTATCTTCTAGTTTTATATCTTGTTTCTTTGAGTTCCTTTCTTTTCTGATCGCATTTCTTATTGCTGCCGCTTCTCTGTACTCGATCGATTGAGAAGCTTCGAGCGATCGACGATTCGAGTTGTTCGATCGATCGAGAAAATTCGAGCTATCGACGATTTGCGTTGTTCGATCGATCGATTAAAGTTCGATCGCTCAAACTCTGGCAGTTTCTTTGTTTTCTTTTCAATTCCTGTTTTTAATTGACGTTTTCTTTTCTTTTCCATTTCAGGGTCTTCAGAGGGTATCACCGGGAGAAGCCTTTTGACCTAGCCATTCCTGACCCGATCCCACATCATGGCTTTCGGAATACTCCCGACCGCCAGTGGTTCACACGCTACTTCCAGTCCAGGAAGGTCATGATAGAGCGACCACTTGAGACGGCATGGCTCACTACGCCTTGGTATCTCGCCCGCCTCCGAGCCATGCCACATTGGTATGATTTGCTCTCTCAGGCAAAGAGAGTGAATCTCTCGTGGATTCGCGCAGCTTGCGCGACGATGATTAGAGATCCCGATGCCGCATTCACACTACGATCATTCTTTCGTGGCCGAGAGATTGTGTTCAGTCCGACTACCGTCTCAGCTGCTCTAGGGGTACCGGAGGTGCCTGACTGCGTATGCCCGCACCGTGCTGCAACGCCAGTGCTCTCATCGACTGCTGTTATCCGAGAGCTTACCGGGGGTGTATTACCGAGCTGGGATGGGTCGGCCCTTATTGCTGACGTCTATTTGACTGATAATTATCATATGCTCCACCTTGCTCTGAGCAACTGCCTATTGGTGACCTCCTACCGGGAGAAGATTGCTGCCTGGTATGCTCATGTTTTATATGCCATCGGGACGGGGTTGCCGGTCTGTTTGCCTCGCTTATACATCGACTTTATGAGGCACCCCACCAGCTACATTGCTGCCAAGAAGCACCTGAAAGGTGCTTGGGCCATTCACAGGGTGATCGAGCAGGCTGGCCTCCTTCCCTTACCTGATTATGCGACCTCTCAGGCTCGTAGTCAATTTGGCGAGACAGCTTCTCGCCGTTCAGATGCTCAAAGGAGGAAAAGGAAGGGTAAGGGGAAAGCAAAAGTTGGAGAGAAAAGGAGGAGAGCTGATGGCACCGATACAGAGGGTGCAGCTTCAGGGATGCCGACAGAGGCTGAGGAGCTTGATTCTGACGATGAGGTTGATCCTCTGGTGGAGGTTGCACAGTTTGAGCTAAGACAGCGATCTCAGGCTCAAACTCAGGCCCAGGGAGAGTCTTCGTCCTCCGTGCCTCTCCCGACGGTTCATGAGTTAATACTGGAGGAGAGAGAGGCTCGGATCAGACTCGAGGGCCGGGTGGCCCATATGACGACATTGCTTGAGGCTACTTGATTCAGCTGGGGGTTGATCAGTCCTTACATACACCTCCACCTCACGCTACTCCTGCTACCGCACCGGCTACCACTGACCCACCTACCACTACTCCCCCTGCTGCACATCCTACTGCCGATCCATCCACCTCTGAGACCCCACCGCCACATACTGATCCTGTTATACCATCTGCCTCAGCGGTACCACCTTCTGCGGAGCCCCCACTTCCACCACCTCCAGTCGTCACTGAGAGTGACCCGGCGACGGCTAGTACTATTGCTGAGGGTGGAGTTGAGGATACCTCCGATGCGCCGATAGAGATATTATCAGATATTGCGGAGGATGTGTAGGTCGTGACTTTGAGAGTGTTTGGAGAGTTTTGTTGTATATTTTCTATTTTTCTTTTCTTTCTATCTCTCTACTCTCGTTATTTACATGTTGTTTTTTGGATTATGTGGGCCTGTCGGTGGTTATGTTTCGACTATTGGATGTTTTTGAGATTGTAAGACTTCTATTATCACTGCCATGTCATTTCCATTACCTTACTTTTACAGTGATTGTTTCTATTTTCATTTATAGATCATACGCTTATTGTACCTTTGTATATCTTTCGTTTGATCTGGATTGCTTGGAGAGTGTATGTGTCTTTACAGATTATTACGCTTGCAGTCATTGATGCTATTTCAGGTGCTATCTCTCTATTTATTTCATTGCTAAAAATCAACTTCTGAGATCATCGCTATTTTCAGTTGGGGGTGGGATATAGATAGATAGTCACCTGTGCATATTAGTTATTTAGCAATCTGGATTGCTCTTTCTATTGTACACATCACATAATCTCCATTAAAATAAAAAATAAAAAAAATATTTTCAAAAGTAGAAAACTATTGACTTCTATTAAATTGGTGGAATATTTTTAAATATTCTCTCTTATTCAGTTATTATCAAGCGATGATACATTCATGTTAATCTCATCCTTTTATCAATTACATTTATGCGTTTTTCTAGTGTCACTAAGACGAATGCATATGTTGACCAGTCTTGTATCCAACATCCATTTGCACGCGTTAATAGCTATGCTGAAAACCTAAATAAGAGTTAATACGACTGTTATGCTTTAAGGAATAAATAGTGGAAACTAATGACCCTTAGTGAGCTTTTGAGCCCAAACTTCAATTCTGAGGGACTTATCACAATAAATTCGAAGTGTTCTTTTTTAATATATTTTAAATTCGTTAAATAGTCTCAAATTCTTCATCTAGGCTGTTTATTAGAGGAGAACGTTCAGGATCTACCAACTAAACTCAATGAACACTGAAGTGCTAAAACTAAGAAGTTAAGAAAAATGATTTAAGCCATCGTTATTCATTCCTTACTTTTTTCATATACCTGTATCAACATCCAAGAATCTCTTAACCCCACACCGATTAAATATTGCCAATATGAAAGCCCAAAACCCTTCGTCTGATGCTTTAAACTCTATAAACTCGATTGCACATCTAATGTGATCAAAATTATTGAAGTATGTGACAAGAAGGGAGTAGTTGTGCGAAGGATGTTATAAAAAGATTTTTTCAAGGAGATGTTGAATATAAAAAAAAAAAGAAAAAAAAAAGAAAAAAAAAACGAAAAGAAAAGGAAGGAAGGAGGAGTAAAAAGAAATAAAAGTATATGAGAATAGAGGATGGTTAGAATAAAGGAGAAATAAACTAGTCACTATCACAAGCTAAGGATGTGCAATTCTCGCCTCTCTTATCTTCACTCCACTGAATAAAAGCCGAAAAGTCAAAGTCTTAATGATTTTTAACAATTCGGTTTGAACATGAACGTGTAATTTGAGTATCCACGGTATTTCGCTCCTCTAGTAAGTAGTATTCCTTTCATGAGACTATATACTCTAAATGTTCATCCTTTATCGAGTTAGGTGTGAAACACGAGTAGCCAGAACATCACTCTCATTAAAGTTTCACACCATGAGCGATAATTATTAAACCAGTTTCTGTGAGATGTTCATTTTAGAGCGTGACCCATGTGAGAATTGAGTTAAAGCTATGAGTTCTAAGAGTATGATAGTCTAAACAACTCTAAACTAAGTTGAATGTATAGCTGTTGATTTCACACACACACACGGATACATGAATGGAATGCATATGTAGATTTATCTTGGTGACAGGAGGAACACGTGGATTTCTTCATGGTTTGTATGCGGTTGATATGTTTTGTAGAGCTAAATTGATAGCTGAATAGGAAGAAATGTTTATAAGTTTTTCTATATCTTTTTGATCTTAAAAATTGAGAATTTTGTGGGTTTATTCACTGCAAACCCTCACGAGACAACACTCGTCCACTAGGGGAACCTAGGGGTTTAACGGCTTGTTGCAATTGCTAAATGCAACCGCGATTCCTGCGAAAGTGAGTTAGGTAGTGTCTTTTTCTAATTAGGTTAGTTTGCTTTAGTTTTATTTTTGTTTATTCTAGTCGTTATAGTAGTAGTTAGCTTATTTTATTTTCGCTTTATTGCTAGGGACTAGCAACTAGCTAGTTGGGGGTTGTGACAAGCGAGTGTATTTGTAGAATACAGATGCGCTAAAAGAAGAAAACACAATAATTTAGTTTACAATTTTCCCATATATCTGCAGTTTGGATTGTAACGCCAGTTCTACACATTATGATTAATCTATGATAAGTTGTGTGGTTTAGCTGTGATTTTTGCAGATTACTGCCGCTGTGTGACTAATTGAGGAGCATGATGAAAAGGAAGTGCTTGGCTTTAATGAAGACAATTCAAAGTTGAAAACTGACTCTCGATCGATCGAAGTCCTATCAAGCGATCGAGGTCTCGATCGCTCTAACTTTTCTCAAGCGATCGAATAATCCAGGAGTTCAATCGATCGAGGGTGTTTCGATCGATCGAACATGCTTTTTAGCAGAATACGCGCACGCAGCAAAAGAAGGGATTGTTAACCCTAGCACTAGGTTTATATTATTTAAACTCATTTTGTAAGCGTCCAGAATGACGCCCCACTTGCTTTTGATCAGTTTTCATAGAGAGAAGAGAGACTTTTATTGTTTTGTAGGTTTTTACTCAAGGTTACATTGCTAGCATTGGATTTTCTTTAGTTTATATACAAGTTCTTCATTCCAGGTTAATTAGTTATAATTCTGTTTACATATTACAATTCGTTCATTGTGGTTTAGTGTTAATCTTATTGTCTTGCATACTAGACATAGTAAAATCTCAAGTTTTCATAAGTTTCAATGAAAAACTCACAACCAAACAAACCCTTAATGAATTTTTTATGTTAAAAATGTATCTGGGACACTCCAGACCATGTCTGAGTAGTCCGAGGTTGGGAAATCGCGATGAAACTGTGATTTCAGGCCTCTGCCATGCATCAGGATAATACCTGTGTTCGATGGATCGGAGTTATTTCGATCGATCGGTGCAGAGATATAGTCGATCGATCGAAGACATTTCGATCGATTGAGAGATGACGATTGTCGATCGATCGAACTCTTAGATTCATGAGAACATTTAATACAGTATTCCAAGACTTTCTGTTTTACGGATTTGTTATCAAACTATCCCCAAATGCTCAGTTTGTCAAAACAGTCTTTCAACTTAAGGCCTTAAGGCATTTTCTTTCAATACATTTTGCAAACCACCCTCAATGCTACCACCATTGTAGGTGCAAGTCTTAACTATTGAATTAAACCGCTTTCTTGTATTTCAAACTTAATTGAGATGATATAGTCCCGGTCATGAAAGGGCTATTGATTCTAGATCTTTAGAGAAGTACGGAATATTGTAGAAGATGTACTCCATTGAGCTTAATTGCAATTGCATGGTAGACAGCCAGGTCACAGTGGATTCGCGTGATCCCAATACTTCCTTTTATTAAGAAAACTATTTTTAAAATTTTGCTTTAGTTAAATAGTTAACCGTTAGTTAATCTAATTTAGTTGCTTTTAAATTTTAATAGTTGTTAATTGTAGAATTTTGTGTTCTACACGTCCTTTAAAACATTGAATTTTCTTTTCTTTTTGAGTCTAATCTAAGTAATTCAATTCTCATCCTTCCCTGTGGGATCGACCTGGACTTAATCCAGTTTACTACTTACACGATCACCTATACTTGGGTGTTGCATAAGAGCGCACAGAAAAATATTCGTGTCAGGGGTGGCGCAGATCTCGGATATCACTGGATGAGAAGGTGAGGGTGTCGATCGGTGGGTAGTTAACTAGCTGGATATGCATGACATCCGCCCGGGATGCCCGTGCATGCCTCTTCCCGGCCACCTGTGAGTCTCCTTCGCCCGATACACCTCCGAAGACCACGTTGATGTGACCGAGGGACTGTTGCTGCTCAGAGGCTCTAGAATCTTGCCGCTGTTGTCTGTCTTTCGTGCTAAACTTGGCTAGATGGCCCTGCTCAATGAGTTTCTCTATAGCAATTTTGAGTTTAAAGCAATCCTCGGTGTCATGGCTGTTGTCTTTGTGGTAGCTTCAGTACTTATCCCGATTACTTTTCTCGGGCGGGCTCTTCAACTTGGTCAGTTTCTTAAGCAGCTTCTGAGCTTCGGCGGCCACCATGACTTCTAGGATAGGCCGGGAAAGTCGCGTGAAGGCAATCCTATGCTGATCCTATTTTTGCTTCTTTCTCTAACTCTTCTTAGAGCCCTCCCATTTCAGTTTGGGTCTTGGGGACTCATCTTCTGTAAAATTTGAATTCTTAGACTTTAAGAGCTCTTCGGTATCGATGTACTTTCCAACCCTCTGTAGACACCCCATTTTGTCGGCTATCAAATTTAGGAGACCCATAGCTTGGTGGTTCACAATGATCGAAGAAGACTTAAAAGGACTCCTGGAAGTTAGTTCTATTTCTCAAAATGCTCAGAATGACCAAAATGCCCCTGAAAGACCAAAAACTCCCAGATTTGGACCAAAAGTTCTGGAAACATGCTATGTCGTAAGAAAAGTAAGAAAATGAGTTTTTAAGTAAAATCAAATGAAATCGTCAGCTCCCAAAGACCCCGGGAAGTCCCGGAAGTTCCCGGAAAGTCCCCGTTGGCCGGTTTGACCAAGGTTTGACCATGGTTTGACCAAGTTTGACCAGGTTTGACCAAAATCGTCCAAATTCGCTGAGATCATTCTAGATCATGTGAAATGTATTAAATGAGTTTTAAGAGAAAATCGAACGAAAACGTCAGCTCTTGGAAACTCCGAAACTCCCAGAGGTTTCCAGAACTTCCCAAGAATCCCAAGTTTGACCAGTTTGATCAAAAGTTGACTTTGAAACTAGAGCGTTGTATCATTTTTCAAACATTTTTCATGAATACTAGAGGTCAATAACTTTCCGACGGTATATCGCACATAATTTTTGGATTTCAAATGAATCTATTATGAATTTTCGAAGGCAGAAAAGGCGATCAAATCGGCTTTTATCGTGAATACCTCAAAACTTTTCAATCCTATCCCTAAATTTTTTTTATGTAGAGTAGACTCCATTACCTTTCCAACGGTATATCACAACCTCAATTTGGAGTTCGTATGCATTTTCTGTGAATTTCGGATGAAATAGGGCCTTTTTGCGAATACCGGAACCTCTGGGGGCCTAAACAGCATTATCTGGACGAAGGAGGAGCAGTGCCACTGTAGTACTGGCCCACTGCTGCCGCGACACAGGTCCACTGCCGCCGCGGCACTCTCCCCCTGAACAGCCCATTTTTGTAATTTTGATTGGGGGTCAAAATTGATTAATTAGAAACCAAAACGAAGTACTTTTGGTTCCCAGCTTATTTTGGACTAATGGGAGACCTTTTTATATTTTTTAAAACTCCATTTACCACCCCTCATTTGCCTATAAAAGAAGCAATTTACTTCCACTTAGAGGAGAGACACGGAAGCTTAGAGAGAGCTTAGAAACAAACCCTAGAGAAATATAGAGAGAGAAAGAGAAGAAGTAGTCTTCTTGTTCTATTTTCTCCATCAAAGTGAGTTTTATTTTTACTTGAGTTTGCTATCAAAACTTCAATCATCCAAACATTTCTTTCACCACCATTCTTGAGTATTCATGAGATAGGAAGCTACTTCCATGTCCAAAGGTCACCATATATGAGTGAAACACCAAGCTACAAGTCCAATATCTCAATGATTATCAACTATTGATTGCTATTTGAATGCTTGTTTACTCTGATGTACATCTCTCTCTTAACCTCACTTCTTTTTTACTTTTCTTTGATTATTTAGTTGTTCATCATCATCTAGATGACATGTTGTTTGAGGAGAGTGAATCCTTATGGATAGTAGCTCTTGACCTTAAAGACATGTGTTGATGGATGATGATTCTACCTTCAATACATTCATAAGTATTCTTGAAGTCATATTCTCAAACAAAACTATGTTTGTGCAAGTAATATTGGGAGTTATTTGATGATTCAAGGTTGGATGAGATTCTAAGTGGTCACATAGTCATCTCAAGTGTTTAAATTCATGCTTTGAACATCTATTTCAAAACCCATAATCAAGAACTCAAAATTTATCCCAAAACCCATATCCATTTTCTTCAAGAATGATCCAAAACAGTGAGCTGTTCAGATTCAAAGATTTGTTTTGAATTAAATACTTGAGTTATGATGATGAAACCACTTGAAAAATCTTCCTAAGACATCATAGTTTATCTCCAATTTTTCCCATCAATTATAGAGATGTGAAAGTATTATTTTCGGACTTGAGAAGTTCATATTCATAATCTGCCTCTGTTCTCACAGAATGTTTACCTGACTTCTTGCACTTATTCTGGATGTTTTTTCGTCATTGTACATATATCTTTTTTATTTTTTTTTATGAAACTTGGGTGTCTTAGGAAACTTTTGGTATGTCATGGGTCATCATAAACCATTTCTTTGATTTATGAAAAATCATACAAAATCAATCAACAGTGCAGCTTTTATTTCTGAATCATGTGTACATTCTAATTTGTTTCTTTTAATTTGTGATAGCTATTAAGGTTTAGTCTTTTTCTGTGCATTCTAGACACACTATGGAGGCTCTATGATTTTTCTCACATTTTCCTAGGCATGTTTGACCTCCCATTATGATGTTATAAAGTAATGCATACAGTCTGTCCGCTATTCACAGCATGTTACTTTTTGACTTTCACACTTTGATGCAACACTCTCTTGTATCTAGATGAACCCATATCCCATGAACATCTTGAAATGAGTTAGGAATTGATGTTCCAAGTGGTTAGAATATTCATCCAAGTTCAGGAAGTACACTTTCAAAACCCCCATTTCAAAAACCCCCTCTTAAACCCCTCATTTTGATTTCAAGAAATAAACATTGTTTTTCTCAAAACCCTCAAAACAATGAGTCTTTTAACTTCAAGGAATTATTTTGAGTTCAATACTCAATGTATGAATGTAAGACCACTTGGGAAGTCTTCCTAACTCATTAGAGAATATCCATAATTTTTGGTTTGACTTGGTGATGCATAGAAAGACCCCATTTTGGTCCAAACATTCTCTCCAGATATTCTGCCTTTGCTGTCACAGCATCTAGGCTGAATTTCAACTTATGTTACAGAAATCTTTTCCAAAAGGAGTTGTCCCAATTTATTTTTCCCTTAAACTTCAATGTCTTAGGGAATTTTCGGTATAATATGGGCTTCTAGATATTTTGTTTTCATTTTCTAAGAGTTTCTAACATTTCAGTCAACAGTACGGACTCTGTTTCTGAATAACCTCTATTGTTTATATGATTTCTCTTAATATGTGATAGTTATTAAAGATTGGCTTTTTGGGTTGTGTTCTAGACACAATATGGAAGATCGCTATAAAAAATCATGCATTGAAAACATTCCTATCCCCTCTTTTCAATTTTCAAAAGATCATGTTACTGTTCTGCCCACTATTTACAGCAAGCATACTTTTACTTCCATCCTTTGATTTGATGCTTACATGTACCCCAAATTAGCTCATGTCTTAGGAAATAGTTCATACTACATTTGTATATATCCCATGATTATTTCATTCATTTATTCATCCACATTCTAGACTTCTAAGTCATTCTAGAAATCCATGAACACAAAGCACACTACAACCTTTACACATTTTAGGATCATACATTGCATCCATGCAAGATTTGGGGCTTTTGTGGCTCCTAATCTAAGAAGATTAAGAAATGAATTTGATCACACGTTTATGCTTTCCCTCGGTCAATTCTTCCTTTCTCATTCGTCCCGGGGATTGAGAGGTCTTCTTTTCTCAAGATTAACATGCATCATTCATATTTTGGTTTCTTTAATTATTTGTTTCAAGAACAATTCATGCCCTCTTTAGATTAGGAAAATTTGATTACTTGATATGTGATTAGACGATTTTTCCTAGGTTTGTTTGTGTGATCTTTCACTTTACATTGTGTGATATATGGTTTAGATCTTATGAATGATATCTTATCTTTTGATCTTCCATTTCAATATTCTTGTGGGATGTAACATACTATCATAGTATTATTTGTCGAACCAAACATAATATAAGATAATTATTTGGATGCTAATTGAGGCCCGTCGAAAGACGGGGTGATTTGAGGGTGTTTTAGTCTCGACAAAGGCTCCTTCCTCTCTCGTACCAAAACCTCGAGCAAAGTTCTTTGGTTATAAAGGGCCGGTGCCCTTTATCCGTTTGGGTTAGTCAAAATTAGGTTTCTTCGTTCCTTAAAGACCAAGTAGCGACTCTGTATCTGTTTTCAACAGACCTTTTTCTTTCCTCTTCAAAACGATTTCAAACCTAAAATGAAAGCGGAATTCCGCGTGTCGACAATCTAGCGACTCTGCTGGGGATTTTTATTTTCAAAACAAAATAATACAGAGGTTTGACTAATAAGAAGCATCCTTAAAATCATCTTTTTTACTGTGTTTGGTTCACCGCATTGCACTCTTGCATTTCCCACTCTGACTGTGTCTGAAACGCGGTGCTGACATTGTTCAGGTCTTGCTGTGCCAGGGCACAAGTCACCGTTGATACTGTACCTTCCAAGGTATATCAAAAAGAGCAAAAATTTTCGTACTGTCTCCCTGACAGTATCCTGGAACTCTCGTCAACGGACCCTCTTTGACTAAACCCAGCCTTTGCATATAGATTCCTGTAGGACCTTTCATAGGATTGTTGGTTTGCCTCTTCATATAGGATAATGCGATAAAACTGTTGTATGCCCTGGTGGGATTACCTGCACGATGTAGATGCTTATGTGGCATAGAACAGAACCTCTTTCTTATGATTCCCAAGGTAATCACTCACATGTGAGTACATTGAGTTGACCTGCCTAGGCACCATGATAAGGATGTTTTGCTCCGTGCTCACAAAGATATACACCGCAAACCTTGTTTGTTGGTTCAAAGTCATAGGAATATGAAAACTTGCTAGACAGTATGATCACCATCATCACATGCTCTTGTCGTATACACCAGTTTCTCCTAGAAATTCTGCCCAAATTTCCCAGAAACTCCTATTTTTCCCCAGATTACCCAAAAAACTCAATTTCCTCCAAAAACTCCGATATGCTTGTTTTTCCTGGAAACTCTATCCAGATTTCCCAGAGATACCCAGAATCCCAGTTTCTCCTAGAACTTTTTGTCCAGATTTCCCAGAAATCTTTGTTTCCTAGAAACCCTACAAACATCTCCCAGATTTCCTAGAAAACACTTGTTTCTCCGAGAAACTCTATCCAACTTACCCAAATATACCTGTTTTCCCAGAAGCTCTGTCTAAATCTCCCAGATTTCCCGAAAATCCCATTTACTCCGTTAAAACTTTCCAGAAATGCCTAGATGCACCAATTTCTCCCAGAAATTCTAATTTCCCAGTTTCTCCCAGAAACTCTACCCAATCAACCAGATTTCCCAGAAATCCCTTTTTCCTAGAAACCCTACCAAGATCTCCCAGATTTCCCTGAAACTCTACCCAATCAACCAGATTTCCCAGAAATCCCTTTTTCCTAGAAACCCTACCAAGATCTCCCAAATTTCCCCAAAAAAACTTCTCCGAATCACCCAATTATTCCCGCTTCTCCCAGAAGTCCTATTCGAACTCCCTAGGTATCTTTGTTTTACCTAAAAAATCCAGAAAATCCATATTTCTTTGGAACCTCTACCCAAGCTTCCCCGAAATTCCAATTTCTCAGAAACTCACCCAAATATACCTGTTATCATAGAAACTCCGTCTAATCGACCTAGATTTCCCAGAAATCCATATTTCTCCTAGAAACCTTGAAATCCCTGATTTCCTAGAAACTTTTCCCAATTTACCTTGTTTCTCCTAGAAACTCTGATTTCCCAGTTTCTCATAGAAACTCTCAAATACCTGTTTCATCCAGAAACTGTGTGCAAATCACCTAGAAACTCCCATAACTTCTGGAAATTCCTCTGAATCTTCCAAATCCCTGTTTCTCCCAGAAACTCAGTCCAAACTTCCCGAAATATCTCAAAAATCCCTGTTATCCCTTGGTGATCATACTAGAAAGAAAGGTTAGCACACTTTGTATGACTAGGACCTTACTTGCACAACTGCTATATGTTAGAAGTAGGGGCATCATATAGATTAGGGCTCACATCCGCATGCTTGTCTCATATGTACACACAATTCCTATCAGTCTACATGCACGTACATCTCGTCAATCTCACATGTGTCAGTCCTACACATCAAATGCATACATGTCATCATCCTCACTCATCTCAATCATTGTATAGAAGTCGTTTGCACACTGCAACCGTCATCGGTTCACATCAATAAATCCTTCAAAATTTTGATCATCTCTCCCTACTAGGACTCCATAAGAAGTACTTCGTGCCTCTGCTAATTTGGGCTTTTACTTCTATTTGTAGAAAATTGTAGTCCCGGGTACGAATACTTCTGTACCTCCCCGAATTCATTATTGTGATCGCGGGCTAGCCTAGGCTATCATAATGGCCAACCAAGCTCTGGAAGGAAAAGTGAACAAACTACAAACCACTGTTGAACAACTAAGTTTAAGGATAAGCCGATTTGAAAAGATGGTGCAGAGCATCAATAAAGGGAAGCATGGGTTGTCCGATGCCGTCCATCCAAGCCTATTTCCACATCTGAATCCCTACTTGTATCCAAGCCCATACCCTAGCCTTTGTAATCATAGTCCATATCCAAACCCAAGAGCCACTCCAAGGACCCACTTGAACTCAAAGTTTAAAAAAGCCCGCAAACCAAGAACCTTCGCCAACCTGGGTATGCCGTTGTCCGTAATCCTAGATAACCTCATCAAAAAGGGGCACCTCCAACTCCTTCAGCCTCGTACCGATATCCCTTTACACAGTTGTGACCTGTCTAAATGTTGTGCCTACCACCAAGGCCCAGGCCACGACACCAATAACTGTATGCACCTTTGCCATGATATCCAAGACCTCATCAATCAGAAAATCATCGAGCCATCACCCATCCAACCCTATGTCAACCAAAAAGCCCCTGGCTTTATCGAACCTAAAGCCCCTGGCTTTATCAAACCTAAAGCCCCTGGTTTCATCAAACCTAAAGCCCCTGGCTCATCTATTGAAACGATCCCCTTCGCTGAGGCCCTTGAGTGTTGAACTTGTGCAAGTGAAGTGGTGGTGTTTGGAACTTTTGCTAGCAAAACAAATGAGAATGCTCTTTCAAAAAAGGAAAATAAGCGAGTCACCGTGGCACTCCAATTGAGACCGGGTCGAGTCAGTTCTATGTTTTGAGTCTATTTCAAGTTTACTTTTGTGGTCAGGCCTGTCTGTCATGGAGTTGTTGTGAGTCTGTATCAAGTAATGTAATCCCTCTCTTGCTAATGGAATGAAATCTTGTTTTGCTTAATCTGATGTGTATAGTCACAAGTGCATGAATCGCTGAACTAAAAATGTCACTTTTCAAATTACCATGGATACTACTCTGTTAATAAATTTTTGCGTCAAACAAAAAAAAAAAGAATCCCAAAAAGGCCATAGTCGATTTTGCGTTAACACTGAAGAAGAGCCGAGAATTGAATAGTCTTACTTTAAGAATTTTAAAGATGCTTTTGCTGAAATCTTGAAAAGGCATACATGAGACTGATTTGGGGCTTGCCCAACACCCTTTTTCAATTTCAAAGCCTTAAGCCCAATCTAATTGAGAGCCACACAAGTCTATCCAATGTAGACTTGGTCCTTGTTGGTAGCCAAACATTTCAATGATTTTCTTCTACCTTAAAAAAAAAAAACAAAACAAAACAAAAAAATAGAAAAAAGAAAGAAAAGAAAAGCTCGCTAGGTTGAAAACCCGAAAGGGCTCCTAGGCAAAAGTTAGAGCTATAAAGGTATTTCCAAAACCTGACCCTAGCCAATCAAGATGATGGAGAAAATGAAAGAAAGAAAACTTTGGCGATACATAGAATTGTACACTTCGAGACCATATTTCAAAAGTCCTAGAACGACCACAAACAAATTCTGGAGGATCGACATGCACATTGCAAAATTTTGAGATTGCAATCGGAAGATCTCACATCAATCAACTACATGAAAAAAAAATTGACTGGCTAGGTGAAAGTGAAAAGGATCAATCCTCAAAACAAAACAAAAGCAAAAAAATAAAAAAAATAAAAAAAGAAAGAAAGAAAAAAAGAAAGAAAGGAGAAGAAAGGGATACTGAAACTGAATCCTTTTATTCAAGGCTACCACAAGTGGCCCAAGTTTGAACTTCTTTGACGATTGGACCTCCATGTCTTTCAAAACCCTTGCCTTGAACTACGCTCGACCTGATTACCACTCGGGGATACGTAGGCAACCGCATCAGTTCGGTCGACACCATCATAATCAACCCCCCCTTCTTTCAAAGCCTTGGCTCGAACTACGTTGGACCTGATCCCCACTCGGGGGTACGTAGGCTGACTTTCAAAAAGAAAAAAAGGATGGCTCGCTTGGTCAAATATCAGAAAGGATGCCCAGACAAAAGTTAGAGCTAAATCCAAAGTGAGCAATAACAAAAGAGAGAAAATAGCTCGCTAGGTCACTTTACCAGTGCCTAGGTAAAAGTTATGAGCATATGAGAGATTAAAGTCACGGTCCTTGCCTCAAGCCAGAAATCACCTTCCATACTGGGGGGAAACTTTGGCGACCCACCTCGTTTGCGTGAGTTTTACAATCTACCCTTCATGCAAGTGGCAAACTTCGGTCACCTACCTCGTTTGCCCAAAAACCTCCAATAAGCCATCATCCAAACTAAGGGAAAACGAGGTGTGTCACCCACCTCGTTTGCCTATGAATTCCACTTCATACACCTCAAACTAGGTGCAAACTCCGTTTGCCTAACACTATCCCTTCACACCAAGGGCGAGTTTTCAAGTCACCAAGTTGTTTTTGAAAATTTTGAAATAAAGCATCTTTTATTTAAAAAGCTAAGGCACTAATTTAAAGCAATTCCTAGGAGAAGTAGAGAATTGATTAGATCAATAGGGAGGAGTTTTCAAAAACCAAATTTATCAGCAAAGTACTATCATATTAAAATGAGGAGTGAACATAAAAGATGAGCAGTACACCATTTATGAGAGAGACACATTTAATTATGGCAATTTGGGCGCTTCATGCCTTTACTTTTGACAAGTTAATCCTTTTTTTGGTTGAGTCAGTAATAAAAGTGTATCAGAGCTCAAAAGTTCATACAAACCAACCCAACTCGTCATCGTGATTCCTGTCAAGTCCATTCGTCTTGATAGTCTAAAATGTGTGGGTTTAAGGTGACTCCCAATTATAAAACATGTGGATGCAAGCAGAAGTTCCGAACACCATTACTGCACCAGTTAAGGTGTCAGAATGAGAGGTATCCAAACTTAGGGCAAATGTGAATTTCATCCCTTTCCTAACCATCGAAAGTTGAGCCTCATAAGTCCATGACTGGCTATTCATCAACGTTCTTCATCTATGCAACATAAGTCCATGAGTGGCTGTTGATCATCGTCCTTCATCGATGTCAAATCCATAGCCGCCACAGATCATCTACGAATAAGAATCGTACCTTTACTCCCATCTGTAACACCCTGTATTTATTTTTCGCTAATAAATAAATTTTGCTTTTCATTTCCATGAGTATTTGATTTAATTTCTCTTTGTAATATTTATTCGGGGGTCAACTGTAATTTCCAAAAATATAGAAAATATTTTCTGTGGTTTCAAAATCAATATCTATATTTTTGTATAAACCGGGAATTTAATTCCTACACTAACATTATTTTCTGTATTTTTTTATTTCAACTAGTTAATACCAGTTTATGTTTTAAATCTGCGTCCATACCGCGATTTGGGTGTGGGAGCACGTGAGCTCAACCACACCGTGCGATTTCCGGTAGTTGCTTGGAGCCCAAAACAGTGAAACTACATATACGTTGGCTTGTCTCTCTTTCTCACAGTCTCTCAACTCTCACTCTCCAAATTCTCTCAATTCTCTTAATCACTCTCTTTGCCCTCTCAAGATCACACACATAACACACATACAGTATACACATACAAATACATACATAGCTATATATATCTCAAGATCAAAAGAACGGAGGAGAAATTCTTAACGACGGAAACTTCGGCGAAAAACTCTCGGTCTCATTTCTCTATGTAATTGACCTCTGTGAGTAATTTGAACTCACTCACAATGTTTACATATGTATAATTCACTGTATATGTGTGTGTATATGTGTATATATATGTGATACACCATGGGAGCTTAAAAATGGAGTTTTGTAAAAGTTAACCAAAATCAATTCTGTAAATTGGGAATGAAAGATCTTAGTCCCAATAAGCTGTGGTTCGAATCCTACGCAATAATTCGTCCGTATCGCGACGTACCGTTGATTTAAAGTTTTGACACCCTTACTTTAACCGCGAATATCTAGAGATATAATCCGCAATTGTTTAAATTGATTTCGTATTTGTAATCTGCGTGGAAAAACCGAAGAGATCCATATACTGCACGACATGTTTGGAACAGAATCTGAAAATGGGTAAAAATACAGTTTGAAATTGAAAACAGGGGAAAAACGAAGAAGATGACATTCTGCAACAACTCGCGCGCGCGTCCCGCTCGCGCGATGCTCGCTCGCGCGATGCTCGCTCGCGCTATCTGCTCGCGGGACCCGTCCTCCCCCTTCGCTCGCGCAATCCGCTCGCGCGAGGTGGCAGTTCTGGCAGTTTGTATAATTTTTGGTAAGGGACTGTTTGGAAAATGTTTTGGGAGATTTTAAGGAACTGTTTGGCAAATATATTATTTTAAAGGTCTATGTTTTAAGAATTATACGAACAAGAACAACTAAGGCTGAAATTTATGCTCGTACGATTATCCGACCTTTTGAATAATTAATGGTGTTATTTATGAAACATTGACATACATATTAGGGTCGAGGTTGTGTCAACATGCATGTGTGTGAGAAAGTGTGAAAAGAGTAAAGTCTGGCGGTCTGGTGTGCGACTTAGATATCGATCGGATAGTATTCCTGGTATCTAAGGTGTGCGTTTCGGATATTGATCGGATAGTATTCCTGATATCCGAAGCGATGGTGATAGTGTTGTGTACAACTCAGATATCGATCGGATAGTATTCCTGGTATCTAAGGCGTGCGTTTCGGATATTGATCGGATAGTATTCCTGACATCCGAAGCGATGGTGATAGTGTTGTGTACGACTCAGATATCGATCGGATAGTATTCCTGGTATCTAAGGCGCGCGTTTCGGATATTGAGCGGATTGTATTCCTGATATTCGGAGCGATGGTTTATTGTGATCGGCCCAGATATCGATCGGATATTATTCCTGGTATCTGAGGTGATGTGTTAGTTGAATTGAGCTATTGAAAGAAAAGAATTGGTAAGATAAGATGTTACATGATTCATGTGCGATTACGTGTTTATTGCTTATTATATTCCCCCGTGACTTTTGTTGTAGTTGGAACCTTGAATCTATTGTTCTATCAGTTCATATTGTACAGTTGTTCATATGCTTATATATACATTGCGAGCACTTGTTTATTTTGCTCACCAGCTTGCATAAGCTGACGGCGCTGATGCGTCCTGGACTATATGTCTAGATTTTCAGGGTCAGGAGAAGCCAGGATATTTTGACTATGCTAGTTAGAGACAGGGGACTTTCCAGGAGGCTGCTTTATATTTCTCATGTCTTTTATTTTTGTGTTGTAATAAACTTTATGTTAGATTTGAATAAGGGCGTTTTGTGCCCAAGACCTGGACTTATGTAATAGTTTAGTAAGTTTAATTTTGGAACTTATGTTTTGTTAGTATCCTTTGTTTTAGAAATGTTGTTAAGTTATATTTTGCAGGGACAATTGGTCATACTCACTTGTCACGACCTACGAGTCCATAAAGGAAATTAAATGCTTTCCTGTATTATGCTACGTCGGAACGTGACAGGCTTTTTGGTATCAGAGCCAGGTTATGGCTCGACCAATTGTCCAAGACACATAGGATCTCCCGTTAAGATAGAATTAAGATAAGATAGTTCGACTTCATTCTGTGTTTAGTCGCTTTCTATCGTTGAGAATTTTCCTTCTTCTCGAGAGATTGACCAAATTCTTGTTGATCAATGGATAGGTACCGTTCTCTCGATCAGATGGCTGGAAGAAATCTCAGGAATCGTCCCGCTATTGAAGATGCACCCCCAGTAATAGATCCAATCGGAATGTTCGAGGCTTTTGTAAGAAGATTGGAGAGGGTTAGTGATCAGAATGCAAGGAACAATAATCAGAATGGGAATCACAACGGGAATGGGAGGCAAGCCCACAGACTGGAGACAAGCTTCTCAAGGAGTTTCGCGCTCTGTGACCTGAGTATTTTGCGAGGACTGATGAACCCTGGCAAGCAGAACAGTGGCTACGCTAGATGGAGCGTATCTTTGAGACCATAGAGTGCACTGATCTGGAGAAGAAGCGTCTGGCTATCTTTCAACTGTTTTATGCAGCGGCTGATTGGTGGGATGCTGAAAAGGCGACCATAGGGGAAGAAGCTGCAAGGAGAATGCCGTGGTTGGTGTTTAAGGACAGATTTCTCGAAAAGTATTTTCTTGAAGAAGAGAAGGACAAGAGAGAGAAAGAGTTTATGGAGTTGACTCAAGGGAATTTGACTGTCCGAGAGTACACTACTCGATTTGAGCGCCTGTCTCGCTTTACTCCACATATGGTAGACACACCCCAGAAGAAAACCAAGAAGTATCGCCGGGGTCTCAACTTGTCTCTCCGACATCTGACTATGGGGCATTTGGGCCAGTCATTTGAAACTCGGGTGAGATTGGCTACGGGGTTAGAGAATGATGGTTGTCAGAATTCGAAGCCGTTTGGAAATTGACCTCCACAGAAGGGTTATTCAGGACAGAAACCAGGGTACCCTCAAGGACAGAAAATGACCTGGGATGGAGGGAATAAACCTCAACTGACACAAGCAGTACAGCAATATCAGCCTCTAGCAATAGAAGGGGCCAAAAACAATAACTGCTTCAATTGTGGAGTTCCTGGTCACCGAGCTAAAGATTGCAGAGCACCTAGGCGTGCTGATCGTCCGGACATTGTGTGCTATAATTATGGTATACCAGGTCACATGAGTAAGTACTGCCGAGCCCCCAGGAAAGATAACTATGGTCAGCAAGGACAAACCCGGCTGAATGGTGTTATTCCCGAGGCTGCTGGTTATGAAGAAACAGGGTATGAAGGAGGTGCTTATGAGGAGGGACTGCCCGAGCAACAGACAGTGGAAGGTACCCTAACCTTATTTAACTCTCATGTTAAAGTTTTATTGGACACGGGTGCTACACATTCCTTTATATCTGTTAAGACTGTTCGAAAGTTGGGTATAGTACCGCAACGTTTAGAGGAAGCTTTGAGTGCTGTCTCGCCCTTAGGGACCACCGTCAAGTTATTACATGTATGTAAGGAATGTCTTCTACGGTTAGGAGACCGTGAACTTTTGGCGAAGTTGGTGGTTCTGCCGATGAAGGAGTTTGATATAATCCTGGGAATGGATTGGCTCGAGAAGAATCATGAAAAGTTGGATTGTGCAAGGAAGAAGATCACATTTACGGACAATGGGAATCGACTCTTTGATTTCCAATGTAACCCTTCAGGTGATATGTTCCTCACCAGAGGCCTAGCAAACATTGAGGTTGTCAGTGCAGAGGTGACAGTGTCATCAATACCGGTGATCAAAGAGTTTGAGGAAGTATTCCGAGATATTTCAGGATTACCACCTGAAAGGGGCATGAATTCTGTGTGAAATTGGTGCCAGGCACTCGACCTATAACCAAGGTTCCCTACAGGATGGCCCCTACAGAGTTGTTGGAGCTGAAGGAACAAGTTCAAGAACTTGAGAAGTTGGGTTTTGTTCGTCCAAGTACTTCACCCTGGGGAGCACCAGTGTTACTCGTGAAGAAGAAGGATGGGTCAATGCGGTTGTGTATTGACTACCGAGAACTAAATAAGGTTACAATCAAGAATAAGTATCCTTTACCTCGGATAGACGATATGTTTGATCAGTTGCAAGGAGCAACGACCTTTTCTAAGATTGACCTACGGTCAGGGTATCATCATTTGAGGGTGCGGAAGGAAGACATACCCAAAATTGCTTTCAGGACTAGGTACGGACACTATGAGTTCTTAGTGATGCCGTTTGGGATGACGAATGCTCCGGCTGTGTTTATGGACTTGATGAACAGAGCATTTAAGCCATACTTAGATCAGTTCGTTATTGTCTTCATCAACGATATTTTGATCTATTCCAAGTCAGAGGAAGAGCATGAACAGCATCTACGGATCGCGTTGCAGATTCTCAAGGATCACCGCCTGTATGCTAAATTCAACAAGTGTGAATTCTGGCTTCAGGAAGTTAAGTTCCTCAGACACGTGATCTCACAATAAGGAATCGCAGTTGACTCCTCAAAGACTGATGCAGTGGCGAATTGGACTCGACCGACCAATGCTACAGAAGTCAGAAGTTTTCTGGGACTTGCCGGTTACTATCGGAGATTTGTAGAGGGTTTCTCAAATATAGCAGCCCCGTTGACTGGTTTGACTAAGAAAGATTTGAAGTTTAAATGGGCTGATAAGCATGAACGCGCTTTTCTGGAATTACAACAGCGCCAGTGCTTGCGATACCAAAAGATGGTGAGAAGTTCACGGTTTTTGGTGACGCCTTGTATCAAGGATTGGGGTGTGTCCTTATGCGAGACGGAAAGGCCATAGCCTATGGTTCACGACATTTGAAGCCGAATGAATTGAATTACCTAACTCATGATTTGGAACTGGCAGCAGTTGTGTTTGCGCTCAAGATCTGGAGACACTACCTCTATGGGGAGAAGTTTGATTTGTTCTCGGACCACAAAAGCCTTAAGTATTTGTTTACTCAGAAGGAGTTGAACATGAGGCAACGTCGGTGGATGGAGCTGATTAGGGACTACGACTTTACATTAGAGTACAATCCTGGTAAGGCTAATGTAGTCGCTGGCGCCCTAAGTCGGAAACCTCATGGAATGATTGCTTTATTGATGATGAGGGAATGGAAAGCTTTAAAGACAATCGCAGAATTTGATATGCAGATTTCGGAGGGAAGTTCCGGGCAACACTTTGGATGCCTCGTATTACAACCAACACTTGTGAGTCGAATCATCGAAGCCCAAAAGGAAAATGAAAAATTTCAAGCATGGTTCGCCAGGAGGTAAGAAAAGGCCTACAGAATGGAAGGTTGGGACCGATGGAGGATACCGATGTCGAGACAGATTGTGTGTGCCAGATTCTGGAGATTTGAGAAAAGATATTCTCGAAGAAGCACATAAATCGAGACTAACAGTACACCCAGGAGGAACAAAGATGTATAAAGATTTGAAGAGAAACTTTTGGTGGGAAGGGATGAAACGAGAAGTAGCTGAGTTGGTGTCTAAATGTTTGACTTGTCAACAAGTGAAGGCTGAACATCAGAGACCCTCGGGATCGTTACAACCCTTACCTGTCCCAGGATGGAAGTGGGAACACATAAGTATGGATTTTGTGGTTGGATTACCCCGGTCACAACAAAATCATGACGCGATTTGGGTAATTGTGGATCGTCTGACGAAGTCTGCACACATCATCGCGTACAATATGACTTACCCAGTAGAAAGGATGAGTCGAATGTATCTATAGCAAGTGGTGCGACTGCACGGTGCACCTGTGTCGATTGTATCTGACTGCGATGCACGTTTTACCTCAGGATTTTGGGAAAGTTTACAGAAGGCTATGGGAACTTCGCTCAAGATGAGTACTTCTTTCCATCCTCAGACCGATGGACAGACCGAGCGTGTTAATCAGATTATGGAAGATATGCTGAGAGCTTGTGCAATTGACTTTGAAGAGTCTTGGGAGACGTACTTGCCATTGGTCGAATTTGCTTATAACAACAGTTATCACTCGAGTATTGGGATGGCACCGTTCGAAGCCTTGTACGGACGACCATGTCGATCTCTGTTGTGCTGGGCAGAAGTGGGAGATACAGAACTTTTGGGACCAGATTTGGTGAGAGAAACCAATGAGAAGATTTCACTAGTCAAGGAAAGAATGAAAACTGCACAGAGCAGGCACAAGAGTTATACTGATCGACGTCGAAAGGATTTGGATTTTAGTATCGGTGATCACGTCCTCCTTAAGGTTTCACCCGTTCGGGGAGTGGTACGTTTTGGTCAGAAAAGATGGAAGTTGGAACCCCGTGTCATCGGACCGTTTGAGATATTGGAGCGAGTTGGAAAAGTGGCATATCGACTCGCGTTGCCACCAAAGTTGTTTGGTGTTCATAACGTGTTCCATGTCAGTATGTTAAGGAAATACATACGGGACCCTTCACATGTGGTTAATTTTGATGACATTGAGACGAGTCAGAATGTTGTCTACAAGGATAGACCTGTGAGGATACTTGACCAGAGTATCAAGAGGCTTAGAAGAAGGGACGTTCCTTTGGTTAAGGCTCAGTGGAGGCATCATGATGAGGGAGAAGCGTCATGGGAGTTAGAGTCAGACATGAGGACTAGATACCCCGAGTTGTTTCAGGATTAGTTAACTCAGATTTCGGGGCGAAATCTCTGTTAAGGTGGGTAGAGTGTAACACCCTGTACTTATTTTTCGCTAATAAATAAATACTGCTTTTCATTTCCATGAGTATTTGATTTAATTTCTCTTTGTAATATTGATTCGGGGGTCAACTGTAATTTCCAAAAATATAGAAAATATTTTCTGTGGTTTCAAAATCAATATCTATATTTTTGTATAAACCGGGAATTTAACTCCTACACTAATATTATTTTCTGCATTTTTTTTTTCAACCAGTTAATACCAGTTTATGTTTTAAATCTGCGTCCATACCGCGATTTGGGTGTGGGAGCACGTGAGCTCAACCACACCGTGCGATTTCCGGTAGTTGCTTGGAGCCCAAAACAGTGAAATTATATATACGTTGGTTTGTCTCTCATTCTCACTGTCTCTCATCGCTTACTCTCCTAATTCTCTCAATTCTCTCAATCACTCTCTTGCCCTCTCAAGATCACACACATAACACATATACAGTATACACATACAAATACATACATAGCTATATATATATATCTCTACATCAAGAGAACGGAGGAGAAATTCTTAACGATGGAAACTTCGGCGGAAAACTCTCGGTCTCAATTCTCTGTGTAATTGACCTCTGTGAGTAATTTAAACTCACTCACAATGTTTATATATGTATAATTCAGTGTATATGTGTGTGTATATGTGTATATTTATGTGATACACCATGGGAGCTTAAAAATGGAGTTTTGTAAAAGTTAACCAAAATCAATTCTGTAAATTGGAAATGAAAGATCTTAGTCCTAATAAGCTGTGGTTCGAATCCTACGCAATAATTCGTCTGTATCACGACGTACCGTTGATTTAAAGTTTTGACACCCTTACTTTCACCGCGAATATCTAGAGATATAATCCGCAATTGTTTAAATTGATTTCGTATTTGTAATCTGTGCGGAAAAACCGAAGAGATCCATATACTGCACGACATGTTTGAAACAGAATCTGAAAATGGGTAAAAAAACAGTTTGAAATTGAAAACAAGGGAAAAACGAAGAAGATGACATTCTATAACAACTCGCGCGAGCGACCCGCTTGCGCGAGGCTCGCTCGCGCGAACCATTCCCCCCTTCGCTCGCGCGACCAGCGCGCGACCCGTCCTCCCCCTACGCTCGCGCGACCCGCTCGCGCGACCCGTCCTCCCCCTTCGCTCGTGCGAGGTGGCAGTTCTGGCAGTTTGTATAATTGTTGGTAAGGAACTGTTTGGAAAATGTTTTGGGAGATTTCAAAGAACTGTTTGGAAAATATATTATTTTAAAGGTCTATGTTTTAAGAATTGTACGAACAAGAACAACGAAGGCCGAAATTTATGCTCGTACGATTATCCGGCTTTGTGATTAATTAATGGTGTTATTTATGAAACATTGACATACATATTAGGGTCGAGGTTGTGTCAACATGCATGTGTGTGAGAAAGCGTGAAAAGAGTAAAGTGTGGCGGTCTGGTGTGCGACTTAGATATCGATCATATCGTATTCCTGGTATCTAAGGCGTGCGTTTCGGATATTGATCGGATAGTATTCCTGATATCCGAAGAGATGGTGATAGTGTTGTGTACGACTCAGATATCGATCGGATAGTATTCCTGGTATCTAAGGCGTGCGTTTCGGATATTGATCGGATAGTATTCCTGACATCCGAAGCGATGGTGATAGTGTTGTGTACGACTCAGATATCGATCGGATAGTATTCCTGGTATCTAAGGCGCGCGTTTCGGATATTGAGCGGATTGTATTCCTGATATTCGGAGCGATGGTTTATTGTGATCGGCCCAGATATCGATCGGATATTATTCCTGGTATCTGAGGTGATGTGTTAGTTGAATTGAGCTATTGAAAGAAAAGAATTGGTAAGATAAGATGTTACATGATTCATGTGCGATTACGTGTTTATTGCTTATTATATTCCCCCGTGACTTTTGTTGTAGTTGGAACCTTGAATCTATTGTTCTATCAGTTCATATTGTACAGTTGTTCATATGCTTATATATACATTGCGAGCACTTGTTTATTTTGCTCACCAGCTTGCATAAGCTGACGGCGTTGATGCGTCCTGGACTGTGTGTCCAGATTTTTAGGGTCTGGAGCAGCCAGGATATTTCGACTATGCTAGTTAGAGACAGGGGACTTTCCAGGAGGCTGCTTTATATTTCTCATGTCTTTTATTTTGGGGTTGTAATAAACTTTATGTTAGATTTGAATAAGGGCGTTTTGTGCCCAAGACCTGGACTTATGTAATAGTTTAGTAAGTTTAATTTTGAAACTTTTGTTTTGTTAGTATCCTTTGTTCTAGAATTGTTGTTAAGTTACATTTTGCAGGGACAATTGGTCATACTCACTTGTCACGACCTACGAGTCCATAAAGGAAATTAAATGCTACATCGGGGCGTGACAGGCTTTTATCAGTGGGTGAATTTCCTTTTTCCCTAGCGGAATACATCTTATCCATTCCTCTCCAGTAGAGTTGCTTCATCCCCAACAGATTTAGTTTTATCCCCAGCAGGCTTATTGATTCATACATCGTTAGTTCTTCTGATCACGGTTAGTCCAACCATTGATCCAATCCATGACAGTCGCAGTAGTTCACTGTAGACTCGTCATCTCGACTCGTACATCATCATTTCTTTTGATCACAGTTAGTCCAACTGTTGATTCAATCCATGACAGTCACAGTAGTTCACTGTCGACTCGTCAACTCGATTCGTACATCGTCATTTCTTTTGATCACGGTTAGTCCAACCGTTGGTCCAATCCATGACAGTCATAGTAGTTCACTGTCAACTCATCATCTCGACTCGTACATCGCTAGCCCTCTAGATTGAGGCAAAGTCATTTTCATCAGCCCTTTAGATTGAGGCAAGTCATTTGACATCTGTCCTCTAAATTGAGGCAAACCCTTCATCGTTAGCCCTATAGATTAAGGCAAGTCATTTATTATCAGACCTCTAGATTGAGGCTAATCATTTTTCATCAGCCCTCTAGATTGAGGCAAATCCTTCATCGTCAGCCCTCTAGATTGAGGCAAGTCATTTGTCATCAGCCCTCTAAATTAAGGCAAACCCTTCATCGTTAGCCCTCTAGATTGAGGCAAGTCATTTGTCATCAGACCTCTAGATTGAGGCAAATTAATTTTCATCAGCCCTCTAGATTGAGGCAAATCCTTCATCGTCAGCCCTCTAGATTGAGGCAAGTCATTTGTCATCAGCCCTCTAAATTGAGGCAAACCCTTCATCGTCAGCCCTCTAGATTAAGGTAAATCATTGTCATCAGCCCTATAGATTGAGGCAAATCCTTCATTGTCAACCCTCTAGATTGAGGTAAAGTCATTTGTCATCAGCCCTCTAGATTGAGGCAAGTCATTTGTCATCAGCCCTCTAGATTGAGGCAAATCCTTCATCACCAACTCTCTAGATTGAGGCAAATCCTTCATCATTAGCCCTCTAGATTGAGGCAAGTCATTGTCATCAGCCCTCTAGATTGAGGCAAATCCTTCATTATTAGCCCTCTAGATTGAGGCAAAGTCATTTGTCATTAGCCCTCTAGATTGAGGCAAGTCATTATCATCAGCCCTCTAGATTGAGGCAAATCCTTCATCGTCAGCCCTCTAGATTGAGGCTAAGTCATTTGTCATTAGCCCTCTAGATTGAGGTAAGTCATTTTTTATCAGCCCTCTAGATTGAGGCAAATCCTTCATCGTCAGCCCTCTAGATCGAGGCAAATCAGTCATCGCCAGCCCTCTAGAATGAGGCAAATCATTCATTGTAAACCCTCTCGATTAGGGTAGGGCTTCTACATCCATCAATCATTTTAGGGATTCCATGAAGGCCCAAACCGGCTTCTTGTGGATTGAGCATTACAAAATTTGGTCAACTGTGAGAGATTTGGAGACAAATCCTGGTTCTAGGTCAACAATTAAGAGAGATTCTCAGAGAATTTCACACCATCCTAGCAGAGGAAAATAGAAATCAACTCCTCGGAGTTTAAACCATCTTTTCGGAGTGATCACCGCAAGGATCGACTAATGATTGAAAACACTGCCAACAGTCAAGAACCCCAACTCCTGGGGCAAGCATTATCTATTCACTATCAAAGGCTCCGTGTCTGCCGATAATCGTGAGCTTCCTCACTTATCACTCTTTTGTCCAAAAATCATGAGCTTCCTCACCAAACAATTATCCTGAGCTTCCTCACTTATCGTGAGCCTCCTCACTTTGGTTATCACAAAGTTTCCTCAAACTATCGTGAGCTCTCTCACCTGTCGATTATCTTTAGCTGTCGTCCGCAAGGATCCTACATCCGATTCTATTCGCATACGAAGCAAGCTTCCCGAGGTTTTAGAAGTTTGCCCTGAGACCTAGAGTCTTTAACACCTTGGTATCCTTATCAGGATCAACCACTGCATTAGAGTCAACACTAGCATGACATAAGTGGCACACACCCCACAGCACCAGCTCTTACTAGGATTAGAATGCTAGGCATGATAGGACTCATGACACAATTTATATCACATCCATGCATTGTATAACATCATCCCCGCATAGCATTAACCTAATTGTTGTGTATTTGCATGTTTTGTTTCTTTGTGCCCCGAACTATGTCCTGGTCTGATTCCCCTTAGGATACGTAGGTAGCTCACGCAGAGCACGACCAGCACTAGCCTCAGTATCATTGCATCATTTGCAATGCTTTTTATCCTAAATCTATAGCCTCCAAAAGACCTGTCTCTTCAAAGCTTTGCCACTCGATTACAACATGCGTTGCCTCGCAAGTTCATGCCAAAGAGGGGCAAACTGTAGACACCCCATTTTGTCGCCTATCAGATTTAGGAGACCCATAGCTTGGTGGTTCACAATGATCGAAAAAGACTCAAAAGGACTCCTGGAAGTTAGTTCAATTTCTCAAAATGCTCAGAATGACCAAAATGCCCCTAAAAGCCCGAAAACTCCTAGATTTGGACCAAAAGTTCTGGAAACATGCTATGTCATAAGAAAAGTAAGAAAATGAGTTTTTAAGTAAAATCAAATGAAATCGTTAGCTCCCAAAGACCCGGGAAAGTCCCGGAAGTTCCCGGAAAGTCCCCATTGACCGGTTTGACCAAGGTTTGACAAAGTTTGACCGAAATCGTCCAAATTCGCCGAGATCATTCTAGATCATGTGGAAAGTATTAAAATGAGTCTTAAAAGAAAATCGAACGAAAACGTCAGCTCTTGGAAGCTTCCAGAGGTTTCCAGAACTTCCTAGGAATCCCAAGTTTGACTAGTTTGATCAAAAGTTGACTTGAAATCGGAGCGCTGTATCATTTTTCAAACATTTTCAAACATTTTTCATGGATACTAGAGGTCAATATCTTTCCGACAATATATCGCACATAATTTTTGGATTTCAAATGAATCTATTATGAATTTTCGAAGGTGGAAAAGGCGATTAAATCGGCTTTTATCACGAAAACCGCAAAACTTTTCAAAGTGACCTATCCTTGAACTTTTTTTTGGTAAAGTAGACTGCATTACCTTTCCAACGGTATATCACAACCTCAATTTGGAGTTCGTATGCATTTTCTGTGAATTTCTGACGAAATAGGGCCTTTTTGCGAATATCGAAACCTCTGGGGGCCTAAACAGCATTATCTAGACGAAGGAGGAGCATTGCCGCCGCGGCACTAGCCCACTGCCACCACAGAACAGGTCCAGTGCTGCCACAGTACTCTCCCCCAGAACAGTCCATTTTTGTAATTTTGATTGGGGGTCCAAATTGATTAATTAGAAACCAAAACAACGTAGTTTTGGTTCCCAACTTAGTTTGGACCAATGGGAGACCTTTTTATACTTTTTAAAACCCCATTTACCACCCCTCATTTGCCTATAAAAGAAGTAATTTACTTCCATTTAGAGGAGAGACAAGGAAGCTTAGAGAGAACTTAGGAAGAAACTCTAGAGAAATATAGAGAGATAAAGAGAAGAAGTAGTCTTCTTTTCTATTTTCTCCATAAAAGTGAGTTTTCTTTTTACTTGAGTTTGCTATCAAAACTTCAATCATCCAAACATTTCTTTCACCACCATTCTTGAGTATTCATGAGATAGGAAGCTACTTCCATATCCAAATGTCACCACATATGAGTGAAACACCAGGCTACAAGTCCAATATCTCAATGATTATCAACTATTGATTGCTATTTGAATGCTTGTTTACTTTGATGTACACCTCTCTCTTAACCTCACTTCTTTTTTGCTTTTCTTTGATTATTTAGTTGTTCATCATCATCTAGATGACATGTTGTTTGAGGAGAGTGAATCTTTATGGATAGTAGCTCTTGACCTTAAAGACATGTTTGATGGATGATGATTCTACCTTCAATACATTCATATGTATTCTTAAAGTCATATTTTCAAACAAAACTATGTTTGTGCAAGTAATATTGAGAGTTCTTTGATGATTCAAGGTTGGATGAGATTCTAAGTGGTCACATAGTCATCTCAAGTGTTTAAATTCATGCTTCGAACATCTATTTCAAAACCCCTAATCAAGAACTCAAACTCTATCCCAAAACCCAAATCCATTTTCTTCAAGAATGATCCAAAATAGTGAGCTGTTCAGATTCAAATATTTGTTTTGAATTAAATACTTGAGTTATGATGATGAAACCACTTGGAAAGTCTTCTTAAGACATCATAGTTTGTCTCCAATTTTTCCCAACAATTATAGAGATGTGAAAATATTATTTTCGGACTTGAGAAGTTCATATTCATAATCTGCCTCTGTTCTCACAGAATGTTTACCTGACTTCTTGCACTTATTCTGGATGTTTTCGTCACTGTACATATATCTTTTCTATTTTTTTTATAAAACTTTGGTGTCTTAGGAAACGTTTGATATATAATGGGTCGTCATAAACCATTTCTTTGATTTGTGAAAAATCATACAACATCAGTCAACAGTGTAGTTTTTATTTCTGAATCATGTGTACATTTTGATTTTTTACTTTTAATTTGTGATAGCTATTAAGGTTTAGTCTTTTTCTGTGCATTCTAGACACACTATGGAGGCTCTTTGATTTTTCTCAGATTTTCCTAGGCATGTTTGACCTCCCATTATGAAGTTATAAAGTAATGCATACAGTCTGTCCACTATTCACAGCATGTCACTTTTTGACTTTCACACTTTGATGCAACACTCTTTTGTATCTAGATGAACCCATATCTCATGAACATGTTCTTTACCACTCCCATAGATTCTTGAGTTTGGTTTCCAAATAAAACCATATTTTGCAAATACTTGGGAAGTTCTTGAAATGAGTTAGGAATTGATATTCCAAGTGGTTAGAATATTCATCCAAGTTTTGGAAGCATACTTTCAAAACCCCCATTTCAAAACCCCCCACTCAAATCCCTCATTTTGATTTCAAGAAATAAACCTTGTTTTTCTCAAAACCCTCAAAACAGTGAGTCATTTAACTTCAAAGAATTATTTTGAGTTCAATACTCAATGTATGAATGTAAGACCACTTGGAAAGTCTTCCTAACTCATTAGAGAACACCCATGATTTTTGGTTTGACTTGGATATGCATAGAAAGACCCCATTTTGGTCCAAACATTCTCTCCAGATATTCTGCCTTTGCTGTCACAGCATCTTGGCTAACTTTCAACTTATGTTACAGAAAACTTTTCCAAAAAGGAGTGGTCCCAACTTATTTTTACCTTAAACTTCAATGTCTTAGAGAATTTTCTATATAATATGGGCCTCTAGATATTTTGTTTTCATTTTCTAAGATTTTCTAACATGTCAATCGACAGTACGGACTCTATTTCTGAATAACCTCTATTGTTTATATGATTTCTCTCAATCTGTGATAGTTAATAAATATTGGCTTTTTGGGTTGTGTTCTAGACACAATAAGGAAGATCTCCATAAAAAAATCATGCATTGAAAAAATTCCTAACCCCTCTTTTAAATTTCCAAAAGATCATGTTACTGTTCTGCCCACTATTCACAGCTAGCATACTTTTGCTTCCATCCTTTGATTTGATGCTTACATGTACCCCAAATTAGCTCATGTCTTAGGAAATAGTTCATACTACATTTGTACATATCCCATGATGATTTCATTCATTTATTCATACACATTCTAGACTTCTAAGTCATTCTAGAAATCCGTGAACACAAAGCACACTACAACCTTTACACATTTTAGGATCATACATTGCATCCATGCAAGATTTGGGGCTTTTGTGGCTCCTAATCTAAGAAGATTATGAGGGATGAATTTGATCACACGTTTATGCTTTCCCTTGGTCAATTCTTCCTTTCTCATCCGTCCCGGGGATTGAGAGGTCTTCTTTTCTTAAGATTAACATGCATCATTCATATTTTGGTTTCTTTAATTATTTGTTTCAAGAAAATTCATGCCCCCTTTAGATTAGGAAAATTTGATTACTTGATATGTGATTAGACGATTTTTCCTAGGTGTGATCTTTCACTTTACATTGTGTGATATGTGGTTTAGATCTTATGAATGATATCTTATCTTTTGATCTTCCATTTCAATATTCTTGTGGGATGTAACATACTATCATAGTATTATTAGTTGAACCAAACATAGTATAAGATGATTATTTGGATGCTAATTGAGGCTCGTCGAAAGACGGGGCGAGTTGAGGGTGTTTTAGCCGCGACAAAGGCTCCTTCCTCTCTCGTACCAAAATCCCGGGCCAAGTTCTTTGGTTATGAAGGGCCGGTGCCTTCATCCGTTTGGGTGAGTCAAAATTAGGTTTCTTGGTTCCTGAAAGACCAAGTGGCATCTCTGTATCGGTCTTCAACAGACCATTTTCTTTTCTCTTCAAAACGATTTCAAACCTAAAAGGAAAGAGAAATTCCGTGTGTCGACAATCTGGCGACTCTGCTGGGAATTTTTATTTTCAAAACAAAATAATACAGAGGTTTGACTCATAAGAAGCATCCTTAAAATCATCTTTTTTACTGTGTCTGGTTCACCGCATTGCACTCTTGTCGGTGGAACAACATAGCGACCTTAGTTTCTGAACTCCCGAGTAGAAGGCTGTGATTACAATTTTCTCATTTAGGTTATAAACCTAAAGTTTTTGCTGATTGAAACGATCAATGTAATCCTTCAAGGATTCACCTTTCACTGTTTGACAGTAATTAGCTGGGTGTTAGGTTGAGGTCAACCGAGCATACCCACAAACTGGCTGACGAACAGTTTGCTAACTTCCTTGAAATATTGAACTGATTTGGGTTTCACAGAAAGGAACCACTGCGCTGTTGGCCCCTTTAGAGTGCTAGGAAAGGCCAGGCAATGCAGTTCATCAGCATTGGTTACCAAGGCTATATGAGCCTTGTAGGTCTAGATATGGTCGACCTGACTTCCCGATCTGTCGTAGGAGTCGAGATGAGGTTGTTTGAACTTGCATAGGATGGCAAATCCCAAAATTTGATCAGAGAACGGCAACTCGGTCTCGGTGTTGGCATGATCATGACTTAGTTTTTGATCTAGCTTCTCAATCAGTTTTTCCAAGTCCTTGATACAGGCTTCCACATCATCTCGATCGGTATTCTTATGGTAGGTCGGGTCGGAGGAAGAAGCTTTCTCCTCAAAGTCCTTTGTCCTCAGGTAGCACGCTTATCATTGATAATGTTCCTGGCATCTCCTACATGGTCTGGGTTGGCCCAGGTAAGTTTTCGGGTCCGTATGCGATCCCGACCATGCTCATCCTTCCCTTGCTATGCCATAGCCTGTGGGAATTTTGGCGTAGCTCGGGCACGTTGTTGGGTCTGTAGGAGCCCGACCATGCTCATTGTTCCCAAGTTGTACTTCAATCTGTAGAGGCTTGCTCTGTTGGGCCAGCAAGGCTTCGATCTGCTACTAGGTTTGACGCTGACCCTCTAGAAGTTGAACGAGAGCCTTAGTGATCTGCTCTAGGGTCATGGGGGCTGTCAGCTCCAGGGTCGGTGAATCCACATGACCGGTTGGCAGAGCAACCTTTTTCATTCTTATGAGAAGCCATGGTGATTAGTCAAGATATTTGTGTTATAGAAAATTGTCGGTTCCCACAGATGGTGCCAAACTGATGATGCCAAAATTTGGTATAACGTAAGAGAAAGAAGACAAGATAAATTTGGGTATGGTTCGACCCTGTTAACGAAGAGACCTACGTCCACGTGGTGTGTTTGGGCACTTTCACTATGTTATGAAATGACCGGTGACCCTTTGGTGAACCAACAATAAACTAGAGCTACCTGAGGTAGGCCGGGCAGTTTACACCAAGCTATGGTGAGAAGTTTGTTATTAGAGCATTCGAAATTGGTCATATGTGTGAATGACAGGTATGGCAAGTGTAATCCATGGAGATCATGGATAAGAGAATAAAATTGCTAAAATCAAGGAGTTTCCTTTTTTTACTCAACTATCAAATTTGTTTGCTAAAATCAAGGAATTTCCTCACTCAGGGGAGACTCATCTACCATTGGTCAAGTTTGCAAATAATAACAGTCACCACTCGAGCATAGGGATGACAACTCTGGATATCGCAATTTTCTTTCTTTTTACCTACAGCTTTTCTTTTAAAATTCTTTTAAAATTTCAAATTCAAAACAAATGAGTCGCTACTTAATTTTTAAAAGGAAAATTAAGAAACCATTTCAAAAGGAAACTGCTCTTTTGCGAAACCAGAGATTAACTAGGTCTGGGGATTATGGAATGAGAAGGGAAGGAGCCCGTCAGACTAAAACACCCCTTCTCATCCTATCTCATGATAGGCCTCTGCTTAACATCCTTTTAATTGAATTACTAATCTAAGTATGCCCTCAACTAATACATAGATATACGTATACATCACACAAACATGTCAAAATGGTGTAAAATTAACAATTTACAAAATATCATTCAAAAGCCACGTGATTCAAGTAGCAAGCAATATGATATGCAATGGGGAACGAGAGAACTTACCCGGGATCCAGCAGCGATATTAAACGTGCAATGCGTACAAATGAAAGAAAATCCTATAAAAGAGTCTCTAATCACATGTATTCACATAAGGCAAGATCCTAATTCTAATGTGCCGCGCGCATGAGGTTAAAAAAATTGCTAAAATCAAGAAATTAAAAAATAAACTAAAGAGGAGTTCAAGAAATCATACCTTAATAGCGCTACGAAACAAAGGGTTAGTCCACATTATATAGAAATATAAAGTTAGAAATAACAATCCTAGATTTCTAGCTCAAATCTATCAAATGCAATTAAACCTAAAGCGGATAAATCCTAATTACAATTGTCAAGCCATACGGGTGAATATATTCATGAACGAGAATAAATTATGAAATACTCAATGATTTAAATGACTTAAACTTTGAATTCAAGTTTAACTAATCATTATTGAAACATGGTTTGAACCTTGACTCATGAAGATTTCATCTAAGCCATTATTCATACGATTGATGAAAACTATTTGCAAAATTCTGGAAATTGCTGAGAGCAGACCATAATTTTAAAGAAATAAAAAGCAAGGTTCCCGTAGTTTGATCTTGATGAATTTTGGACACAAGATGCCTCTGTGTGTCTAGTTTTTAACCCAAAAAAGAAATCAAAGTTTCACGGTTGGATCTCCGGGAATTGGACAAAAACCAGACACCACTCAGTATTCTACAACCTTCTGTCCAGAGTTCTTGCACGATTTTCTAAAAATAGCAAAAAAAAGATCAGAAATGATTTGTTATTTATAGGGTGACTTCCTAACACATTAATCTACTTAGAAAAAATTATTTTGGGTCACAAATACTTTATTAAGGTTCTGATTTACTCATTTCAAAAGAGTGTTACTGTTCTAAAACTCTGGACAGATTGTAGTGACTTTACAAAACTCAAGACCAAACCACTTTAAAAATAAAATCTCCTTAAAACAAAAATTATAGTGGTAAAACATTGTGTTATTGACTTTCTTGTTGGTTTCATTCAGTTTCAACGGTTTGATTTCGAACTAAAAATTTTTGATCAAAACCGGTTCATGAACCCACTGTTTCATTGTCAAGTTCAACTTTTATTCGTTAACCCCAACTATTACACCATGAAGTTGGACTTAAAACCAAACCATTTTCTCCTACCATTTGATGGTCATTGGAGATCAACACATGACTAATACTTATGAGTCTCAAAGGAATGTAGAAAGGATTCCATGAAACATTAAGCTAGAGGACCCAAGTCATAAGTATGGACTTGGATCCATCCATTTGCTTATAAAATAAATTTGATGATCAAACTTTAACTCCCATGTGAAGCATAAGCTTACATGAGATTTAAAAGACCAAACTCAAGAGATTTCAGGAGAGATATTGAGGATCTCTAAGAATCTCAAGAGGGAAGTACAAACAACAAGAAGAAATGAAGCAAAGAAAACTAAGTAGTTTGAAGACTAGAGGTTTAAAAGAAAGAATGAGAATAAACAACTTATGGTTAGAGGATCACCTCCAAACTATCCTCAAAGCTTCTCTACTTTAAAGATCTTCCAACCTCTTCTTCAAGCTCTCCAAACTCTCTATTTCTCTCAACAATGTGTTAGTGTAGTGGTAACTCTTTCTTGTGTTTTTGTGTTTTTTTGTGTATCTTCTTGTATATCCCTCCCAAGGAAGATCCTCCCTCTTTTATAGGCAAAAATACTAAGTATTTGCAGTGAATTCGGAGTAAAAGACAGATGTAAATATCTCATTTGGTGGTACAATACGTACTCCCTAAAAATAGACAGACTGCTATAGAAGGCGGTAGTTAAAAATCCTCTGCGGCAGTCATTGGGTGCCGCTGCGGCACTCCGTGAACGCTGCTGCGGCATTCCATAACTGCCACGCGGCACTTACTGAGTGCCGCGCCAAATTATTGATTGCCGCGTTTTTGTCAACCTTACTTTATCAGTTTTTTGTTTTTATCCGCATACATATACGTATTGTACCACAAAATACGGACTTTAAAAGCAAACGGCAGTCAGAAATTGTCGGCGGCACTCAGTAAGTGCCGGTCCAGTATTCTGTGACTGCCGCACGGCACTTATTGAGTGCCGCAAATTATTGCCGGGTGCCAGTTTCTGTTAAACTTCCCCTTTTAGGTCTTTTCTTCTCTCCTTTTTCTTAAAAAAAACTTATTTTCGAAGGTCTTTTCCAAAAGTGATGTTTTATACCTGAATTCTCCTAAATACTTGGTATTTCCTTCTTCCTGTGAAATTTTATTGCATTTGGAGGACTTTCTGAAGAGCTTGGAGTACTTTGAATCTTTCGGTCCTTATCATCATCGGACGTGGAGGTGATGCTCTCCTAAATTTGACGGTCGGTCAAAATCGGGGTGTCTACAGTTTGCCCCTCTTGGACGGAGTTTGTGGGGCAACGCAAACCGCAAGTGAACATCGAAGCTTGTGTGAAGACAGGCCTTTGACCAAACTGTCGGATTTAAGGGAAAAAAAATGCGCTGCAAAAGGAATTGAGCGCGCAGGGGAATTCTAATTGGTCATGCTCCATGATGAGCTGCCTACATATCCCATCAGGAATCAGACCATAGCGTAGTTCGGGCACGGGGTCGAACAAACACAAAGACAAGTAGTCTCACGGATGAATGCACTTATCTTATTGTGATGCACATGCTATATAATGGTATTTCCTGTATAGACCTGGTTATGTAAGCGTCATGCTTATCATGTCTTCCCTACGTACGACGCACATTACGTGACGCGTTAGTCAGAGAAGATTACCTCATTCTTGATTGATGCAGAATATGTTATAGGGGCCAAGAAGGTGCTTTTGATTTAATTTCGAGGGTTAACGCAAATCTGTTGCGAGAACCGAGAATGTAAATCTGTTACACTCTCAAAACAAGGGATCGACATTAATTTGTTACGCGGATCGAGGATAAAAATCTATTACATTCTCAGAACGAGGGTTGATGCAAATCTGTTGCGAGAACCGAGAATGTAAATCCGTTACTCTCAAAACAAAGGATCGACGTAAATCTGTTACGCGGATCGAGAATATAAATTTGTTATATTCTCAGAACGAGGGTTGACGCAAAGCTATTGTGAGAACCGAGAATGTAAATCTGTTACACTCTCAAAACAAAGGATCGGCGTAAATCTATTACGTAGATCGAGAATATAAGTCTGTTATATTCTCAGAACGAGGGTTGACGCAAGTCTATTGCGAGAACTGAGAATATAAATCCGTTACACTCTAAAAACAAAGGATCGATGTAAATCTGTTACGCGGATCGAGAATATAAATCTGTTATATTCTCGGAACGAGGGTAATCGTATTAAGATGAATTTGGAGTCCACAGACCCAAAATTTATTTCAATTTTTCACAATTGGGAACCCACAGGCTCAAATCTATTTCAAATTTCAAAATTAGGGCCCGCGGTCTCAAATTCAATTAATCTTTCAAAGTTGGGAGCTCGCGGGCTCAAATTTATTTCTTTTTTTCTAAATTTGGGAGCCCATGGGCTCAAAATTATTTCAATTTTCAAACTTGAGGACCAACTTGATCCTGCAAATAGACCTCGTGGGTTAAAGGCACAATAAGGGTAAAATTTGGGAGTTAAATCCAAATATGGGGGGCCCAATTTGGAATTTTGGGGGGAAACAAAATATCTCTTAACCGACTTAAATGTGGCACATGCTCCAAAATTACGGCAGTCACTGACTGCCGTACGGCACTCCGTGAGTGCCGTTGCTGCACTTGGTGAGTGCCGCCCGACAGTCCATCAACTGCCGCGCACAAAAAAATGAGTGCCGCGTTTGAGCGGCAGTGGCTAAAAACCGGTGGTTTCAATTCATTTTTCTCATTCTCTCAATCTCCTCTCATTCGGTTCTTCTCTGGAGAAAATAATTCCATCTTCTTTTTCTTGCTTGGATCGATCTACCAGGGCTATCAGCTTAGTTTTTTACGATCAAAACTCAGTTAATCTCTTTTATCTCACTATTTTTTTGAGATTTTTCATAAATCTAACATGTGAATTCCTCTCTTTTTTGATAGATATGGCGAGTGGTTCGGGTAGTAGGAAGAGGGCGAAGTACCGGGCTACTCCCAACCCCGATGCTACACTTTTACTCCTCGACCCAGACGTGCATTTATCTGTCCGCGCGTTCAAGCGTGAGGTAAACACCTCTTCCTTTCTCTCTTTTAATTCCCTCTTTTTTGAATATCGTGAATGCTATGCTTACTCAATATAATTTCTTATGCCTCTTCATGCTTGTTGATCTTCCGCGTGTTCCGATCGTATCTGTGTTTGTTCGCCTATTTAATTTGATCGTCCTTCGACCTCATTATCATTATCATTATTATTATGTATATATATTTTTTTAAAGTTCATGAATGCAACCGCTTTATTTGAAGTTTCCACTTTGCCTCATAAATACAACTACTATGCTTATGAATTCTCGGGTGTTTCACCTGTATCTGTGCACATCACTATCTTTTATTTTCTCCAAAGGATCCCTTTCTCTCCCTTTTTGAACTTCTTATATATATATATTTTTTTTCTCTAAAATCCCTCTTAGTATTTTGAATGCTTTCATTATTCCCCTCCTTTATATTATTTTGTGAACGAGGGCCATGCTTGTGAAATTTTCTATGAGTATTTCTCTTTTTCTCCCTTATTATTCATTCTTATGTCACTTTTCTCCCTTTTCCTTATTATTACCTATTTATTTTTATTGCTCTCTTCTTCATCCATTTTCTAACAACAAATCTTGTGATTCTTTCTTGCAGCTGCAGCCCAAGGTGTTGAAGGGGCACTGCAGCCTTGTTCACGGGTTTGAGTGGTACGGGGAGCTCAGTGAGACCGTGTAGGGATTCATTGCGGCTTCCGGTTTTGGGGACTTCGTCAAACTCTTGACGAAGAGCTCCAATGACTTACAACAGATACACGCATTGGCCGAGTGGTGGTGGGATACCGCCAGTACCTTCCACTTCCCGTTCGGGGAGATGACGATGACTCCCCTCGAATTTAGTATGATCATGGGGATCCCATTTGATGGAGAGCTCTTGCGATATTTGGATGTGACTCGCGAGTAGGATTGGGTGCAGGTGCTACTTGGAGCAGTCCCTGATGAGCCCTTGGTTACGACCAAGTGGTTTATGGATACTTTCTGGGGCCGGCAGGGCTTTACAGACTAGCAGATGGCTGAGGGGTTTCTGATGTACATGCTGGGGTGCTCCCTGTTGAGCACCAAAGGAGACTAGATTTTCGAGGCATTGCTGGGGTCCTTGGATCGCATAGACCAGATATATCAGTACAACTGGGCTGGTGCAGGATTAGCCATCCTGTATCGGCATATGGGAGATATATCCCGGGATCACCTGGCCTCTACTGGCGGCTTCTGGAGGGCATGGGAGGTATACTTCTTTTTTTTCTTGAGCCTATTTTAAACTTTGCATTCTTATTTCGGATTTCTGTATTTAAAATTTATGTTCCTCTTTCTTTCTTGCAAATTTGGTCCCATGAGTACTTACACATGATGTCGCCTAACACGCGACCAGCAGACGCCCTCATCATGCCCCAGGGGCTGAAGTGGGCAAAGGATCGGGTCGGGCGGAAGACCGGAGCTCATGATTTTATTTCGTTCAGGAACTTCCTGACGAACCTACGAGAGAAGCACGTCCGGTGGCAGCCCTGGCTAGACGTACTTCCAGAGACCTCCAAGGGGATACTGGAGTTGGCCGGGTACGACCCTCAGCGGATTTCGCTAGATGGACCTGAGGCTCGGGCTTGGTACTTGGGAGAGAGGGTGACCAGACAGTCACTTGTGCCCGAGTCCTTCTTTATACCACACTCTCCGTCGGAGTCTATGAGGGCTACCGATACCCTCCAGGGTTCCGCGCTTACAGCTGCACTAGCCGGTCTGTCTCTTCAGGGTTTCGTGGATCCTCCATCAGGGTACGCAGCTTTCTGTGCTGCGAAGTTGATGAGGAACTTTCCTTTGATGGAGGTGACCCGAGTGAGTTTCTTTTAGCCTTTCCTTTTATTCCTTTTGAACATGCGTGTTTTATTTGTATATTTGATTCATTCTTCCTTGTAGCCCGTTCCTACTGCTGCTCGGGCTCCTGCTCTACCCCCCTGGGAATGGAGTCTTAGGACAGTCTCCTACGGCGAGCAGACTACTACCATGGTCCCCAAATATCAGGCGAGTGCCTCCACCATTCCGCTCCAGTACGACCAAGTCCCGCGGGACTACGCGGAGGAGGGCTTGCTCTATGCCCATAGCCTGAGAGAGTGGATTTACGGTCGAGAGTGGAGGGTAATTTCTAAACCTTGCTTTATTTAAAAAGTAGTTTTATTCGGACATTCTAACCTTTTTTTACTTTTGTTCAGGGTGAGGGGGCGCGAGCAGCTACTGAGACTCATGCGAGAGCTCTGGTATGAATAGTAAAGAAAAGCTTCCTTTTATTTGCTTATCCTGCTTTCCAAGCTATTTTATTTGTAATTTGATTTGCTCCCTCCATCCAGGAGGAACAGGTGAGGACTCTATCCCGGTAGGTAGGAGAGCTCTAGCAGCGGCTTCAGCAGTTCGGCATCCGTCTCAGTGATGCCCCTGGAGGTAGCGGTGTTGGACGCGGTGGAGGCGGCGGTGAGGGCACCAGTAGCGGCTGAGACGAATGCCTAGCGGTGTTGGATGCGGTGGAGGCGGCGGTGAGGGCACCAGTAGCAGCAGAGGTAGGGGCAGAAGAGGAGGCGGACGCGGCGGGAGCGGCATAGAGTCAGAGGACGGGCCTCTCAGACGCGCCACCCGTCAGACTCGAGGCCGGGGCCGGGGCTGATTTTTCTTTCTTTTCTTTTTATTTTGAGTGTTCTGGGAGGATATATACTTTATTCAGATAATTATATATACACATACACTTTATTTTGAGGGCGGCTTTAGGACAACTGGTAGGATAGGCACTTGGATGTCTTTTATATTTTCTGCTTTTCATTATGCTCATTCACTGTATCTGTGACCATAGCTTGGTCCTTTTTTATGCTGAATTTTCTCTTGCCTGCCGTACGTGGGACCATAGCTTGGTCCCGTCTTTATTTTAATTTTGAATGCTTCGATTTCTTTTTCTTATTACGAAATGAAAGTAAATGAAATGAATGAATGGCTTGGTCTTTGTTGCACGTGCTGCATGATGCGCACGTTTTATTGTTCTTTATTTAGTTTTCTGTTTGCAGGTGGGCTGAAAGTTTTACAAACAGACCCTGGCCAACGAAAAACCCAGAACGGCACTCAGTTAGGTCTCAGCGGCACTCGGTGAGTGCCGCAGCGGCAGTCAGCAAATGCCGCAACGGCACTCACGGACTGCCACGCGGCACTTCGTGGAGTGTTGTTCTACTTTACCGAATGCTGCCCTGACTCCAGGTAGATCTACCTCCATTTATACCCTCTTTTCTTCAAAACTCTGCAAAATACTACCTTCTTTCATTCTCCCCTCTCTCAAATGGCCCCCATTAGTTATCATATCCTTTTCCCGTGGATGGATACCCTCTCCGGTATTGATAAGCTTAACTTTGAGTGTTTCAGGCTAAACGACCTCTTCTCCTTCTGATGAATGATTCTAAACGAAAGTTTGCTTCAAGCCGCTGCCCAATGTTGGGATCCTTCGCTCCACGTCTTCCGTTTCAGTCATCAAGAGATTTGTCCTTTGTTTGAAGAGTTTAGTGCTATCCTTCATACTGACCCTTCCGCGGATCTGACTGTTCCTCCGGTGCAAGCCGGGTATGTTCAGGACTTGGCAGCTCTTCTCCATATATCCCGTGGTGCCGCGGGCTCTTTCTTTCATGATAAACAGGTTGACTTTGAGCGCCTCTCCTCGGTTTATGCTCTCATTGGGGATCCTTAGGACAGCAGGTATCAAGTTATACGGTGTAGCGCTCTATCGATTGCTATGCTCTCTTACTTTCTCTTTCAGTCGTCCTCCGACATTCTTATACCCATTGCCTGTGGTTTGAGGGAGATGAAGAGTGCATTCATGCTAGTTCTCGGCGAGACTCTGATAGGACTGGATCATTCTCATGCTACCGGGGACGTTTTGTCTGCCGGGGCACCTTTTGTTCTACAGATTTGGCTCATGGAGCGTTTGGACCTCTTTATACACCCTTCCCATCTTCGCGGGTCACTTCCTTACAATCGTATGGAGATTCACAGCTTATTTCACTCTGCCGATGCATGGCTCCAGGGCCTCTCTTCCAGTGATATCTGCTGGGTCTGTCCGCAGTGGATTCATCGCTCTATTGCCGTACGTCTTCCTGGGCGACCTGGCATCTGGCTATCGGGCTTGCGTGCTACTACTTTCTACATTCCCGATCGGGTGGTCCGCTGATTTGGAATTTTACAGGATACTATTGAATCTGTGACTGCTAATTTCACAAAGGGGTCCACTTTGCGCCCTTCTATTGTGAAGGCCTTCGTTGCGGCTTGGCACAGCAAGATGGCTGCTCCGTGCTTGAGGATTCCTGCTCTGACTGTGCCTACTGCCAAGTATCTTCTAGAGATCCATGCCTTGATTGCGAGACGAGCTTGACAGACATATGCAGAATAAAGTAGACGAAAACAGGAAAAAGCTTGCCATTTTACAAAACTTTCTGACAGACCCCGCCTGCTCTTTTTACGCTTTTGAATGTGATTTTCCTTATTTTTCTTTTCAAGAAGTGTTGTCATCTTTAGGAAAGCTCTAACATGTTTAACCAAAGTGCTCACTCCTTTGATTAATCCTTTATGAAGAATTCTCTTTTCAATGTCTTTACTTGGCTCTTTACTTTGTTTTATGCTTAAAGCTTTACTCCTTCTATACCATGACTTCTCATTTGTTTCTTTGTAGTACTTATTTTGATAGCCAGGAGATCCAGAGATGGGTTTTAGGTAAATATTTGGGTTCTTCGGATAACAAACGAAGTTTGCCCCTGGTTTTGGGGCTTTGAAGTGGTTCTGGGCAAACGCCAGTTTGCCCCTAGTTTAGCATAGGGCTTTTCTTTTTTAGGTCTTCATGGGCTGAAGGCTTTTGAGAGCCTGCCTACTTATCCCTGAATGGGTATCAGGCCTGTAGTATTTCGGTATAAGGCTTGAAGGGAGACGCCGCTCGGGCAGTTTTATTTTAATGACCGAACCAAGTCGGTTGCCTACGTATCCCCTAGCGGGAATCAGGTCGAGCGTAGTTCATCAATTCTGGAGGTTTTGAAAAGAAAGGTTTCAAGCAAAATACTTCTTGAGGCGATCAAGGTTGATTGGCTATTTAAATTTAACCCCATCTAGATCCATGAGATAGGCCGCTCCTCCGGAAAGGAGAGTCTTAATGATGTACGGCCCGACCCAGTTGGGTTTGAATTTTCCTCTGGGGTCAAAAATGGGCACTTTAAGTTCTTTGAGGACCAGGTCACCCTCAGCAAGCTTCCTCGGGCAAACCTTTTTGTTGAAAGCACGTGCTATCCTCCTCTGGTACCCCGAGTATGGTTTATTGGGGCCAGCCTTTTCTCATCAAGCAATATCAACTCTTCATACCTCCCCGTCATCCATTCTAGTTTGGTTACTTCGCATTCCGCCAAGACCCTGAGAAAGGGTATTTCTATCGCGATTGGAAGGACCGCCTCCATCCCGTACACTAACGAATATGGTGTAGCACTTGTTGAAGTTCTTAGTGAGGTTCGGTATCCCACAAAGCAAACGACAGCTTCTCATGCCAATCCTTATATGTATCTGTCATTTTTCCCAAGATTGCTTTGACATTCTTGTTCGCTGCTTCTATTGCTCCATTCGTCTGAAGCCTATACGGGGATGATTGATGGCGAGTGATCTTATACTTTTCCAAGAGAGGGATAACCTCTCCTTGGAAATAATTGCCATGATCGGATATAAACTCATTCGGGACCCTGTATCTGTAGAATACGTTTTTCTCGATGAAACTCACCACGTCTTTGGCCTTCAAAGTAGCGTACGAGACTGCCTCTACCCATTTGGTAAAATAATCGATTGCCACGATTATGTATCGGTGCCCATTAGAAGCCTTCGGAACTATCTCACCAATGATATCAATCCCCCATACGGAAAATGGCCAAGGGGTTGTTATGTTATAGAGCTGTGACGGCGGGGTATGCATCAGATTTGCATGAATCTGACACTTGTGACACCTTCTAACATATTCGCAACAGTCTTTGTCCAAGGTCATCCAATAGTACCCCTGTCGGATGATCTTCTTAGCCAGCATGTGCCCATTCATATGGGGCCCACACACTCCCTCATGTATTTCCTCCATCATTCTCTTAGCTTCCTTCCCATATAGGCACTCCAGATTGTACCTGGTGTAGGATTGTTTCCATAGCTTATCTACATAAATCACAAATTGGGCAGAGAATCGTCGAATCGCCTTTTTGTCCTTCCCCGAGGCTCCTTCGGGGTATTCTCCTTTCTTAATGAAGTTCCAGACATCTTCATACTAAGGCACTTCATCTTCTCTTTCTATGGCCGCGATCGTTTCATATGATGGTTGATTCCTTACTTCTATGGACTCCGAGATCATGGCAGTTTTGGAAGGGATTTGGATCATCGAGGCTAAGGTAGCCAAGGAATCGGCTAGTTAGTTCTCTTCACAAGGAAGGTAGTAAAAAGAAATCTTTCTGAACCGCGCTTCCAGACATTCCAGGTAGTCATGGTAAGGTCTCAATTTCTCGTGCTTCACCCTCCAATCTCCTCAGACTTGCGATATGATCAAGTTGGAATCTCCGAAGACATCAATCTGTTCGACTTTCAAAGCCAAGGTTGCTTCCATCCCAATTATGCACGCTTTATACTCCGCAGTGTTATTGGTTGAGTTATACTTGAGTTTGACGGCTAATGGGGTAAGGGCTCCATCGGGTGCTATGAGAATGATTCCAACTCCGTAACCTAGTTGGTTGGCTACTCCATCGATGTACATTTTCCATAAGTCCTTCTTTACCTCCATTATTCCTTCATCCGGGAACTTGAATTCTCCTTTGTCCTCAGATTCTATAGCGAGGTCGGCTAAAAACTCAGCGACAGCCCTTCCTTTCACAGACTTGGCAGTGACATACTTAATGTCGAACTCAGCTAGCATCATGGTCTAACGGGAAATCCTATTGGTCAAGACGGGTTTTTCGAATAGGTATATTAATGGATCCATTCGGGATATCAGGATTACAGGGAAGGCTAGCATGTAGTGGCGAAGGCGACGGGTACACTAAACAAAGGCCCAAGAGGCCTTTTCCAAGGGTGAATACTTTAACTCATATCCGACCATTCTTTTTCTCAGGTAGTAAATGGCCTTCTCCACGTGCTTCTCTTCTCCTTCTTGGGCCAACATACACCCCATCGAATCTTCAGATATGGAGAGATAAAGTAATAGGGGTCTCTTAGGTGAAGGTGGTGACAAGACAGGTGGGTTTTGGAGGTAGGTTTTGATTTTGTCGAAGGCTTGTTGGCAAGGGGCGTCCCATTCGAATTTCTCTCCTTTTCTGAATAGTTTGAACAGTGGGTTGCAAGTTAAGGTAAGTTTGGAAATGAAGCGGCTGATGAACTGTATTCTCCCCAAGAATCCCCTCAGTTCTTTATCATTTTTTGGTGGGTTCATTTCGGTTATGGCTTTCATTTTGGTGGAGTCCACCTCTATTCCTCTCTGAGTAATGAGAAATCCCAATAATTTTCCAGTAGTGACTCCGAATGTGCATTTCTGTGGGTTTAGCCTAATTTTGAACTCCCTCAATCTCTCAAAGAACTTTCTCAAAGCCTCAAGTTGGCCTTCCCTCTCTTTGGATTTCACAATCATATCATCCACATACACCTCCACCTCTTTGTGGATCATGTCATGTAGTAAAGTGGTGGCAGCCCTCTGATAGGTTGCACCTGTATTCTTAAGTCCGAACGGCATGACCCTATTGTAATATGTCCCCCACAGAGTGATGAACGTGGTTTTCTCCCTATCCTCGGGTGCCATGAGGATTTGATTATATCTAGAGAATCCATCCATGAAAGATAGAAGCTCGTGGCCCGCAATGTTATCAACCAACACGTCGATGTGGGGTAACGGGAAATCGTCTTTAGGGCTTGCTCTGTTTAAATCTCGAAAATCCACGCAAACCCTAACGCGACCATCCTTCTTTGGGACAGGTACAATATTGGCAATCCACTCAGGATATTCGGTAACCATCAAGAATCCAGCCTTGAACTGCTTTTCAACCTCCTCTTTTACTTTAAGTGCCCAATCTGGCCTCATTTGCCTCAATTTTTGTTTCATGGGTTTGGAATTGGGAAAGAGGGGGATGTGGTGCTAGACTATTTTTGGATCAATACCTAGCATATCATTATAAGACCATGCAAAAACATCTTTGAATTCATTCAATAGATTGATTAGTTCTTTGCTTTCTTCATTGCTAAGTGTTGAGCCAATAAAAACATTTTGAGGGTTGTCTTCATTTCCCAGATTAATTATTAGGGTATTCTCTATGATTTTGCATGCAGATTCATTTTCTTTTTCAATTAATTTTTGCAATTCATCAGGTATTTCACATTCATCATATTCATTAAGCGCATTCGAGTAGGCGGAATCAGTCATACTTTCATTGATTTTGTTAGGAGTGATTAAACAGGCATAGCAATAGTAAGACGCCTCATTTGGGCCATTACAGACTCTAGGTGAGGGGGATACTTATCAGTAGACTCAAAGACCCACTCCTTGTTGGCCCCCTGCTTGAGCTCCGCAGTGTTACAACCTGTCAGTCCCCCGGTTTCCGTCTTCTCTTCCTTTTCAGGCTCTTCCTCTAGTTCTTCCTCTTCTTCCTTCGGCTCTTCTTCCAGCACATCCTCAACATTCCCCTCTTCAGCCTCGACTTCCAGACTCTTGTCTTCTTTCCCTTTTCCTTCGGCTTTTAACCCTCCTTTACTCAACAGGTTCTGCATGACCGGTCCGTCTAGTACACCAATCCAATCGTTGATGGTAACAGACTTTTCAGGCATTTGCAAAAATGGGTCTTTGTACTTGGAGAATTTATGGGAGAAAAAGATCTCGAACCCCGGCTTTAGACATTTGTCTTTCTGGTCCATCCATGGCTTTGGGAAGCCACAGAAGGGGAAATCTTCTCCTTCCTTCACGAAGTAACCGTTGAATGTTTTTTGATAAGGGTCATTGGTGCGTCCGCTGTCTTCCTCTTTGCCCTCAGCTCCTTCTTTGTCGACTGGTAACCCAAACCATGAGTGTGAGTCTGAGTCGGAATGTGCGGGAATTCAGGCATGCCTTGATGATTCTTTCCCAAACCCATGCCTAGGAAGAAACCCACCTTTTTCATTATCCCTGCGACTACTAGAATGGCATACTGATCAAAATGGAGCGGTAGGAACTCTCTCGGCTTTCCCTCTTCCAGCATGCTGATGAACTCGAACCCTCCCATTTTTGCTTCTTCTTCTTATAGCTGTAATTCTAGAACTGGTGCGCTTGATGATGCTTCGGACGAACGGACCCAGCTGTCCCTGAGAATGTCACAGACTTTGCTTTTCCAAACAAATTTTAATTTTTGATGAATGGTGGACGGTATGGCACCCAGGCTATCCAACCATGGCCTTCCTAGCAGTAGATTAAAGGAGGCGGGGATGTCGATAATTTGGAATTCAGCTTCTTTGTCCGCTAGTCTAATAGTAAGATTAAGAAAGATAATGCCCATGACCGTCCTCTGGGTGTTAATATATGCCCTAACTTTTTGCTGGGATGTTACGAAAGACGATTCATCTAAGCAAATCCGTTTGGCTGTTCGGAAGGGACATACATTCAGAGCGGACCCGTTGTCAACGAGATAAGCGGGCACGGTGTTCCCCAAACATTCAATAGTGATGTACAATGGCTTGTTGAGCATAGGTCCTCCGGGGGGCACGTCATCTGAGGAAAAGGCAATAGCCAAGGTTGGAATTCGGCCAATCATCCCCACAATATCTTCCGGTGTTGTGTTGATGGGAACATCAGATTGGTTTAGGGGGTCCAACACTGCCTGCCTGTGGTGTTTTGATGCTATCAGTAACCCCCAAATGGTGATATTGGCCTGGGTTTTCTTCATCTATTTTAAAACCCTGTCTTCTTCGTTTATTTTCCCTTTTCCTTTGTCCAACTCCCTCCCTGGATGTTCTCCCTCTAGCTCATGTGGTTTAAAGTGTCTGCCTGACCGAGTTAAATGACTGACTTCTTCCCTTGTCCACAGATTGTCAATTTCTAAATCAACTTTCAAAGTACCCTCCACCATCTCTGTTTCTTTGTCTTTCTCGTACCAGAGATCATCTTCCACTTGGCTCACGTCCCGACCGTCGCTCCCTTAAATCCACCAGTCTAACTGTCCCATTTCACTCTTCTCCGACTGATCCTCCAAAGCACAGATTGTCGAATCCTTAGGCAACTGGTATGGCTTTCTTGGTGTCCCGGCCTTAGTGATTAGCCTAGACAGATCGAAGGTTGCTTCTTCTATCCCCAAGAAATAAAGACCCTGCGGTGGTGGTACAGCACGATGGTTTGGCAGCGGGTTTTTAGTGACATTGGGAGTTTTGACAGGTGATTACTTTGTTGACAATGAGGTCTTGAATTTCATGCCTTAATCTTGTACACCGATCCGTTGAGTGGCCCTTTTGTTGATGAAATTTGCAATATAGATCCCCTTGAAAATTCGGCGGAAGTAGACTTGGTGGAGATCGGGGTTCTAATTGACCGAGATGCCCTATTGCTAACAACCTATCAAGAGAGGTTGACAGTGATACTCCCAGATCTGAGAATTTTCTTGGCGGCTTATCTCCTCCCCCCCCTAGGGTAGCTTCTCATGATATCAAATTTCCTCTCTGGTTCGCTAAGTCCATTGACATCAGTGGGGCTAGAGTGACCCCCTGAATGTCCTCCGCCTGATCCATAGTTCGGCCTCCTGTATCGGTTTGGTTATTCTTCCTTCTTGATGGTCCCCTCTTGAATCGCGTCTTCAATCCTTGTCCCCACATCAAACTCCTCAGCAAAAGTGTTGATGGACTGAAACCTCATTTTCTCCTGATAGACCGGCTATAGGTTCTTCATTAACATCCGGATCTGTTCTTTCTCAGACGGCCTCTGTACCATGTTTGCGGCCTTTCCTCTGCATCGGCTCAGATACTCAGTGAATGACTCTTTGCTTCCCTGCCTGGTTGTTTCTAGATCTCAGACAGTGACATACAGGTCTTGATTGCACTCATATTGGGCCACAAATGACTTCACGACTTCTTCCCAAATTCTGGTTTTGCCCGGCTCAAGCGTAAGGTACCACGATAGAGCAGCTCCGGTTAGGGTTTGTTGGAATAAAACAGCCATCATGGTGGTGCTCAGACCGCTAGGCTGAAAAGCCCCTATGCACATTCGGATATGACTGCGAGGATTCCCGGTGCCATCAAACTTATCAAAAACTGGCATTTTGAAACCAGCGGGAAAGGTTTCATAAACCCCGTCATATTGACCTTCCAGTTCTAGCAAGTAGGTGTCGAGCCCCTGAGCTTTTCGCACAACCCTTTCGAGCTTATCAATCTTCTCTGCCATAAGCCTTTCCTTCTCAATTTTCTCCACCTTTTCTCTTTCAACCCTGCGGATCTCTTCTCTTGGCATCCCCGGATAATCATACCAACCTTCTTCTCTAACGGGCTGATCGGGGTTAGGTGGATCTACGACTGGTGGATCCACGATAGGTGGTGGATGTGCTATTGTCTCTATCATAACCATCATACGGTTCATGTTCTCAGCCTGTCTCCTCATCTGCTCAGCCTGTTGCTCAACTAACGTTCTAAATTCTGCCACCTCCCCGGTAACTCCTTCATCTGCCATCTCAATGCCTTTTCTTCTTACTAACTTTGCTGTGGGCCCTCTAGACCAGACAGTGCCTAAATCGGACGCTATTTTCATCCTACAAAAGTTTCAAAAGAGTTTTTGTTGGTCTTCTTTTCTTTCAGAAGGAAATTTTCTTATTATTTCTTCTTTTTGAAAGTTTTGAAATGCTCATGAATGGTCCATATGCCACACGGATGCAATGTATGTGTGTGTGTGTGCCTATTCTAAATGCCAAAAGAAAGGAAAATTCTAATCCTAACACATAAACACATAAGCACATAAAATCCTCACCCATGTTAGGTGTGCTAATTTCTCGTTTTATTGTGACCCACTTTACCCCTTCAAAGTTTGGATATTCATTTTGAAAAGCATTTCTTTAAATGATGAGGTTTTCAAAAACATTTCCCTTGAATCTTTTATTTAAAAATGAGGATGTGAAAATGTTTCTCGATAACGATGATTGGATTGAAATTTTGCTTTAAAATTCATTTGAAGAGTATTTCTTCCAAAAATAATTCCCAAAATTTTGGATTTTTTTCTTAGAATATGACCATGCGAAAATCTACCTTAACAAGGTTAGTTTGGAGCTTTGCTTGACCAAAAAAAAAAAACATTTTGGGATAAAGAATGGTGGTTTATCAAAATCTTGTTTGCTCTCAAAAGTGAATTTTAAAACTTTTGGGTAGAAGGGTCACACGATCGGATTGTTGTCGTACTCTTCATGAATTTGGATGCATACAAGGTTAATGATGCTTAGCTAACATGATATAAGAAGTATAATCTTACAATCAAGGTTCGGCATGTTCTCCAAATGTCGTGGGACATGAGGAGAAATTGCTAAAAGGTGATTAATAGATTATACATCTTTCATCAAGCAAGTATCGTCGTCATCACAAGTAATCCGTTCCGGGCATACAAAACTTCCTAACACATAATCCTAATCAAGAATTGATTTTCTAAGATTTGAAAGGTTCTATAGAAACTACTATGCAAAAGTTGGGTTTTGGTCAAATAAGGGACCCTTGACACACATCCGATAGGATGCTTAATAAACCATGTCATAGTTCGAGATCAAGGGTGATCACACAGTCCCATGATAACTTGATCGTCCGGGTCGCCCCGAGCCTCCAAGGTCATAGTTCCATGCAATCGACTGGCTGGACATGTAAGTGAAATGCAACATGCACACAAAGATTAATTAATTGATTAAAAAGATGTTTTTCAAGTCTAATCCTCGAGTGAACCCAAAATCAGAAATTCTGGTCTGCGAAACCAGAGATTCTAGGTTCGATCCCCAGCAGAGTCGCCAGATTGTGGATATTGCAATTTTCTTTCTTTTTACCCACAGCTTTTCTTTTAAAATTCTTTTAAAATTATAAATTCAAAACAAATGAGTCACCACTTAATTTTTAAAAGGATAATGAAGAAACCATTTCAAAAGAAAACTGATCTTTTGCGAAACCAGAGATTAACTAGGTCCGGGGATTATGGAATGAGAAGGGAAGGAGCCCGTCGGACTAAAACACCCCTTCTCATCCTATCTCGTGATAGGCCTCTACTTAACATCCTTTTAATTGAATTACTAATCTAAGTATGCCCTCAACTAATACATAGATATACGTATACATCACACAAACATGTCGAAATTGTGTAAAATTATAAATTTACAAAATATCATTAAAAAGCCACGTGATTCAAGTAGCAAGCAATATGATATGCAATGGGGAACGAGAGAACTTACCCGGGATCCAGCAGCGATGTTAAACGTGCAATGCGTACAAATGAACGAAAATCCTAGAAAAGAGTCTCTAATCACATGTATTCACATAAGGCAAGATCCTAATTCTAATGTGCCGCGCATGAGGTTAAAAAAATTGATAAAATCAAGAAATTAAAAAAAAACTAAAGAGGAGTTCAAGAAATCATACCTTAATAGCGCTACAAAACAAAGGGTTAGTCCACTTGATATACAAAATATAAAGTTAGAAATAACAATCCTAGATTTCTAGCTTAAATCTATCAAATGCAATTAAACCTAAAGCGGATAAATCCTAATTACAAGTGTCATGCCATACGGGTGAATATATTCATGAACGAGAATAAATTATGAAATACTCAATGATTTAAATCACTTAAACTTTGAATTCAAGTTTAAATAATCATTATTGAAACATGGTTTGAACCTTGACTCATGAAGATTTCATCTAAGCCATTATTCATAAGATTGAAGAAAACTATTTGCAAAATTCTAGAAATTGCTGAGAGCAGACCATAACTTTAAATAAATAAAAACCAAGGTTCTAGTGGTTTGATCTTGATGAATTTTGGACACAAGATGCCTCTGTGTGTCTAGTTTTTAACCCAAAAAAGAAATCAAAGTTTCACGGTTGGACCTCTGGGAATTGGACAAAAACCAGACACCACTCACTATTCTACAACCTTCTGTCCAGAGTTCTTGCACGATTTTCTAAAAATAGCAAAAAGATCAGAAATGCTTTGTTCTTTTTAGGGTGACTTCCTAACACATTAATCTACTTAGAAAAAATTATTTTGGGTCACAAATACTTAATTAAGGTTCGGATTTACTCATTTCAAAAGAGTGTTACTGTTCCGAAACTCTGGACAGATTGTAGTGACTTTACAAAACTCATGACCAAACAACTTTAAACATGAAATCTCCTTAAAACAAAAATTACAGTGGTAAAACATTGTGTTATTGACACTTTCCCATTGGTTTCATTCAGTTTCAACGGTCTGATTTTGAACTAAAAATCTTTGATCAAAATCGGTTCATGAACCCACTATTTTATTGTCAAGTTCAACTTTTATTCGTTAACCCCAACTATTACACCATAAAGTTGGACTTAAAACCAAACCATTTTCTCCTACCATTTGATGGTCATTGGAGATCAACACATGACTAATACTCATGAGTCTCAAAGGAATATAGAAAGGATTCCATGAAACATTAAGCTAGAGGACCCAAGTCATAAGTATGGACTTGGATCCATCCATTTGCTTATAAAATGAAGTGATGATCAAACTTTGACTCCCATGTGAAGCATAAGCTTACATGAGTTTCGAAAGACCAAACTCAAGAGATTTCAAGAGAGATATTGAGGATCTCTAAGAATCTCCAGAGGGAAGTACAAACAACAAGAAGAAATGAAGCAAAGAAAACTAAGTAGTTTGAAGACTAGAGGCTTAAAAGAAAGAATGAGAATAAACAACTTATGGTTAGAGGATCACCTCCAAACTATCCTCAAAACTTCTCTACTTTAAAGATCTTCCAAACACTTCTTCAAGCTCTCCAAACTCTCTATTTGTCTCAACAATGTGTTAGTGTAGTGGTAACTCTTTCTTGTGTTTTCTGTGTTTTTTCTTTGTGTATCTTCTTGTATATCCCTCCCAAGGAAGATCCTCCCTCTTTTCTGGGCAAAATTACCAAGTACTCTCAGTGAATTCGGAGTAAAAGACAAGTATAAATGTCTCATTTGGTGGTACAATACGTACTCCCTGAAAATAGACAGACTGCTGCAGAAGGCGACAGTCAAAAATCCTCTGCGGCAGTCACTAGGTGCCGCTGCGGCACTCCGTGAACGCCGCTGCGGCATTCCATGACTGTCGCGCGGCACTTATCGAGTGCCGCGCCAAATTATTGATTACCGCATTTTTGTCAACCTTACTTTATCAGTTTTTTGTTTTTATCCGCATACATATACGTATTGTACCACAGAATATGGACTTTAAAAGCAAACGGCAGTCAGAAATTGTCGGTGGCACTCAGTAAGTGCTGGTCCTGCATTCTGTGACTGCCGCACGGCACTCATTGAGTGCCGTAAATTATTGCCGGGTGCTGGTTTCTGTTAAACTTCTCATTTTAGGTCTTTTCTTCTCTCCTTTATCTTAAAAAAAAACTTATTTTCGAAGATCTTTTCCAAAAGTGATGTTTTATACCTGAATTCTCCTAAATACCTGGTATTTCCTTCTTCCCGTGAAATTTTATTGCGTTTGGAGGACTTTCTGAAGAGCTTGGAATACTTCGAATCTTTCGGTCCTTATCATCATCGGACGTGGAGGTGATGCTCTCCTAAATTCGACGGTCGGTCAAAATCGGGGTGTCTACAAGAACTTTTGAGGCATTATATGAAAGACCATGCCGATCACCTGTATGATGGGCAGAGGCTTGAGATATTCAACTACTTGGACCAGAGTTAGTTTGAGAAACAAATGAGAAGATCAAGATCGTGAAAAGAAGGGATGCAAATAACATACAGTATGCATAAGAGTTATGCAGACAAACACCGCAGAAATTTGGAGTTCAGTGTTGGAGATTATGTGCTACTGAAGAAAGTTTTGGAGTTCAATTACTAGATTTGGCTAGAAGAGATGGAAGTTAGCCGCATGTTTTATTGTACCTTTCGAAATCCTCTAGTGCGTAGGAAAGGTTTTCAACAGACTCACATTGATGTCGAAGATGTCAGGAATACACAACATGTTCCACGTCAGTATGTTGAGAAGTGCATTCACAATCCGAGTCATGAGATCAACTTTGAGGATATTGAGGTAAACGATAATGTATCATTCCATGAAGGACCATTATGAACTCTGGATCGTGGAATCAAGTGAAAGATCCAGTGGAAGTTTCACGATGAAGGAGAAGCTTCTTGGGAGTTAGAGTCAGAGATGCACGAGAAGTATCTCACTTTATTTAGTAATGCTTAGTTTTGATTTCGGGGACGAAATCTTTATTTAGAGGGAGATGATGTAATATCCTGTATTTTTAGATGTATATTAATAAAATGAGACTCAAAATGTTGGCCTTAATTATTCCTGTAAAGCCTTTCTCAATTGATTGACCTTATGACCTTCCCGATCTCGATTGAACCCTTGTTGGCATGAATCAATCGATTGACCCTCACTTAGTCAATTGCATTCTAATTGCCATTGCTCAACTGATTGAATCCCCTCGGATCAATTGAACGAGACTGATCTTGGTCTCCAAGTTTAATTCGTGTGGCTCTCATTCTGTCATGCCCCGACGTTGTGATAATTAAGGGAAGTAAGCTTCTTTATTGGAACCATAGGCTCGTAACAAGTTACAGATCGCATGATTGTCCAAACACCAATAAAAAAAATTTCAGAGTAATAATAGCAACGGAAATGTTCTAAGTTCAGCAGAAAGTATAACAGAGTCTTACAATCTCCATTATACATACTAAAGTATTACAAATTTACGAATCCAAAAGGAACAGAAGTCTAAGGCCAAATGGCCGATAACAACAGCAACAAAAACATAATAATAATAATAATAATAATAATAAAAGATAGATAATAAAATTTCCCAACGGGAATAAAACGGCTTCAGCAACACGAATGCCACTTCAACTGGCAAAGTCCTAGCCTCCTTCATCCACGTTCTCATCTCCATGGTACTCGCCCAGCGGAACAGCATCTCTAACACCTGGAACTACAACAGCTGGACATGGATGTCCAGGGCCACACGCCCATCAACTGAAAGCTGAGTGAAATACTACAAACCAAACACAATATGAACGTATACACTAGTTACTTTATCACTTGGAATTTATCAATATATTACGCACGTCCTTACCCGAGTCCAACGTTCTTTCTCCGACTATGCGACTTCAACAATACGACATAACATGCACGAATCCACCGTGCCAAAAACTCACAAACTGTCAGTACTAGCTTCTAACAACTCATGACCACAATACTGGCAATAGTAGCTTCTGCCTAACCACAACAACATTGCACCGATGGTACTAGCTTTTGTCAACAAATGACAACACAACACATCATGCCCGGATTAGCCTTAATACTCTCGCTTAGCCCACAATTGGCCTTAACTCAATTGCAATCATCCACACGGCCACACTTGACACTCAAATGTGAAGTACGCCCACACTTGCCCCTCTAATTTCTTGCTTAGCCCATAATTGGCCCTAACTCAATCGCATTCTTCCACACGGCCACACTTTACCATTAAATACGAAATACGACCTTACTTGGCCCCCTAATTTCTCGCTTAGCCCACAATTGGCCTTAACTCAATGACATATGGAACAAAATGCGCACCGGACTCACATAATTCACACGACAAGACTGACGACAAGACCACTAAGGTCATACAACTAATGTCAATATACTCAGAATAATCGTCGAGGTTATTTGACACAACCATGCAACATAACCATGGAACGCGATCAAGCCTCCCACGTTAGTTAGCACACTTATCCATTTCAGTACACTATCCGCGTATTGTTCTTCATTACATCACTAATGATTTGACCCAACACGTTACTAATACTCGTCACAAAACTAATCATAACAATAATCTAACAGAAGTATCGAATTACAGGTTATAAGAATCGATATATGACGAGTGATTTAATCGTTCTCTTAAGCATGGTACTACTAAGCATGCCACGCCCCAACGTAGCATAAATCAGGAAAGTGTTTCATTTCCTTTAGGACTCATAGGTCGTGAGAAGTAAAAGTGATGTGACCCATGGAATTGAGATTCCTTGAACCCATAATTAGATTGTAATACACCCAAGAAAGCCAATAATCAAGTCAACAATAATCTAGACCCATGGAAGAACTTGTTCCAAGAACCTAGATTTGGTGAGAACACCCCAAAGGTTTTGCCTTTAATAAGTTCCGATAGTTCAATCAAGAATAGGTAGAGAAAACTGAATAGTTCTCTAGGAATAAAATCTACAATCACATAATATCATATAAAAAAACTGCTACAAGAGTGTTTTATACTCACTAAGAAACCCTAGGGCCCAAAAGGCCTTCAGCAAAAATTAAAGACATGGGCTGGAGATATTCAAGCCAAAACATTTTAAACTAAAATTAAATAGATGTCCACTTATTGAATAAAATAGGCCCACACACCCGAAACTAAAGAACATAACTAAAATAGGCCCATAAGCCTTAACTCAATGACATTTGGAACAAAACGCGCACCGGACTCCCATAATTCACACGACAAGACTGACGACAAGACCATTATGGTCATACAACCAATGTCAATATACACAGAATAATCGTCGAGGTTATTTGACACAACCATGCAACATAACCATGGAACGCGATCAAGCCTCCCACGTTAGTTAGCACACTTATCCATTTCAGTACACTATCGGCGTATTGTTCTTCATTACATCACTAATGATTTGACCCAACACGTTACTAATACTCGTCACAAAACTAATCATAACAATAATCTAACAGAAGTATCGAATTACAGGTTATAAGAATCGATATATGACGAGTGATTTAATCGTTCTCTTAAGCATGGTACTACTAAGCATGCCACACCCCAACGTAGCATAAATCAGGAAAGTGTTTCATTTCCTTTAGGACTCATAGGTCGTGAGATGTAAAAGTGATGTGACCCATGGAATTGAGATTCCTTGAACCCACAATTAGATTGTAATACACCCAAGAAAGCCAATAATCAAGTCAACAATAATCTAGACGCATTGAAGAACTTGTTCCAAGAACCTAAATTTGGTGAGAGCACCACAAAGGTTTTGCCTTTGATAAGTTCAGATAGTTCAATCAAGAACAGGTAGAGCAAACTGAATAGTTCGCTAGGAATAAAATCTACAATCACATAATATCATATAAAAAAACTGCTACAAGAGTGTTTTATACTCACTAAGAAACCCTAGGGCCCAAAAGGCCTTCAGCAAAAATTAAAGACATGGGCTGGAGATATTCAAGCCAAAACATTTTAAACTAAAATTAAATAGATGTCCACTTATTGAATAAAATAGGCCCACACACCCGAAACTAAAGAACATAACTAAAATAGGCCCATAAGCCTTAACTCAATGACATTTGGAACAAAACGCGCACCAGACTCCCATAATTCACACGACAAGACTGACGACAAGACCATTAAGGTCATACAACCAATGTCAATATAAACAGAATAATCGTCGAGGTTATTTGACACAACCATGAAACATAACCATGGAACGCGATCAAGCCTCCCACGTTAGTTAGCACACTTATCCATTTCAGTACACTATCTGCGTATTGTTCTTCATTACATCACTAATGATTTGACCCAACACGTTACTAATACTCGTCACAAAACTAATCATAACAATAATCTAACAGAAGTATCGAATTACAGGTTATAAGAATCGATATATGACGAGTGATTTAATCGTTCTCTTAAGCGTGGTACTACTAAGCATGCCACACCCCAACGTAGCATAAATCAGGAAAGTGGTTCATTTCCTTTAGGACTCATAGGTCGTGAGAAGTAAAAGTGATGTGACCCATGGAATTGAGATTCCTTGAACCCACAACTAGATTGTAATACACCCAAGTAACCCAAATAATCAAGTCAACAATAATCTAGACCCATTGAAGAACTTGTTCCAAGAACCTAAATTTGGTGAGAGCACCACAAAGGTTTTGCCTTTGATAAGTTCAGATAGTTCAATCAAGAACAGGTAGAGCAAACTGAATAGTTCGCTAGGAATAAAATCTACAATCACATAATATCATATAAAAAAACTGCTACAAATGTGTTTTATACTCACTAAGAAACCCTAGGGCCCAAAAGGCCTTCAGCAAAAATTAAAGACATGGGCTGGAGATATTCAAGCCAAAACATTTTAAACTAAAATTAAATAGATGTCCACTTATTGAATAAAATAGGCCCACACACCCGAAATTAAAGAACATAACTAAAATAGGCCCATAAGCCTTAACTCAATGACATTCGGAACAAAACGCGCACCGGACTCCCATAATTCACACGACAAGACTGACGACAAGACCATTAAGGTCATACAACCAATGTCAATATACACAGAATAATCGTCGAGGTTATTTGACACAACCATGCAACATAACCATGGAACGCGATCAAGCCTCCCACGTTAGTTAGCACACTTATCCATTTCAGTACACTATCCGCGTATTGTTCTTCATTACATCACTAATGATTTGACCCAACACGTTACTAATACTCGTCACAAAACTAATCATAACAATAATCTAACAGAAGTATCGAATTACAGGTTATAAGAATCGATATATGACGAGTGATTTAATCGTTCTCTTAAGCATGGTACTACTAAGCATGCCACACCCCAACGTAGCATAAATCAGGAAAGTGTTTCATTTCCTTTAGGACTCATAGGTCGTGAGAAGTAAAAGTGATGTGACCCATGGAATTGAGATTCCTTGAACCCACAATTAGATTGTAATACACCCAAGTAAGCCAATAATCAAGTCAACAATAATCTAGACCCATTGAAGAACTTGTTCCAAGAACCTAAATTTGGTGAGAGCACCACAAAGGTTTTGCCTTTGATAAGTTCAGATAGTTCAATCAAGAACAGGTAGAGCAAACTGAATAGTTCGCTAGGAATAAAATCTACAATCACATAATATCATATAAAAAAACTGCTACAAGAGTGTTTAATACTCACTAAGAAACCCTAGGGCCCAAAAGGCCTTCAGCAAAAATTAAAGACATGGGCTGGAGATATTCAAGCCAAAACATTTTAAACTAAAATTAAATAGATGTCCACTTATTGAATAAAATAGGCCCACACACCCGAAACTAAAGAACATAACTAAAATAGGCCCATAAGCCTTAACTCAATGACATTTGGAACAAAACGCGCACCGGACTCCCATAATTCACACGACAAGACTGACGACAAGACCATTAAGGTCATACAACCAATGTCAATATACACAGAATAATTGTCGAGGTTATTTGACACAACCATGCAACATAACCATGGAACGCGATCAAGCCTCCCACGTTAGTTAGCACACTTATCCATTTCAGTACACTATCCGCGTATTGTTCTTCATTACATCACTAATGATTTGACCCAACACGTTACTAATACTCGTCACAAAACTAATCATAACAATAATCTAACAGAAGTATCGAATTACAGGTTATAAGAATCGATATATGACGAGTGATTTAATCGTTCTCTTAAGCGTGGTACTACTAAGCATGCCACACCCCAACGTAGCATAAATCAGGAAAGTGTTTCATTTCCTTTAGGACTCATAGGTCGTGAGAAGTAAAAGTGATGTGACCCATGGAATTGAGATTCCTTGAACCCACAATTAGATTGTAATACACCCAAGTAAGCCAATAATCAAGTCAACAATAATCTAGACCCATTGAAGAACTTGTTCCAAGAACCTAAATTTGGTGAGAGCACCACAAAGGTTTTGCCTTTGATAAGTTCAGATAGTTCAATCAAGAACAGGTAGAGCAAACTGAATAGTTCGCTAGGAATAAAATCTACAATCACATAATATCATATAAAAAAACTGCTACAAGAGTGTTTTATACTCACTAAGAAACCCTAGGGCCCAAAAGGCCTTCAGCAAAAATTAAAGACATGGGCTGGAGATATTCAAGCCAAAATATTTTAAACTAAAATTAAATAGATGTCCACTTATTGAATAAAATAGGCCCACACACCCGAAACTAAAGAACATAACTAAAATAGGCCCATAAGCCTTAACTCAATGACATTTGGAACAAAACGCGCACCGGACTCCCATAATTCACACGACAAGACTGACGACAAGACCATTAAGGTCATACAACCAATGTCAATATACACAGAATAATCGTCGAGGTTATTTGACACAACCATGCAACATAACCATGGAACGCGATCAAGCCTCCCACGTTAGTTAGCACACTTATCCATTTCAGTACACTATCCGCGTATTGTTCTTCATTACATCACTAATGATTTGACCCAACACGTTACTAATACTCGTCACAAAACTAATCATAACAATAATCTAACAGAAGTATCGAATTACAGGTTATAAGAATCGATATATGACGAGTGATTTAATCGTTCTCTTAAGCGTGGTACTACTAAGCATGCCACGCCCCAACGTAGCATAAATCAGGAAAGTGTTTCATTTCCTTTAGGACTCATAGGTCGTGAGAAGTAAAAGTGATGTGACCCACGGAATTGAGATTCCTGGAACCCACAATTAGATTGTAATACACCCAAGAAAGCCAATAATCAAGTCAACAATAATCTAGACCCATTGAAGAACTTGTTCCAAGAACCTAGATTTGGTGAGAACACCACAAAGGTTTTGCCTTTGATAAGTTCAGATAGTTCAATCAAGAACAGGTAGAGCAAACTGAATAGTTCTCTAGGAATAAAGTCTACAATCACATAATATCATATAAAAAAACTGCTACAAGAGTGTTTTATACTCACTAAGAAACCCTAGGGCCCAAAAGGCCTTCAGCAAAAATTAAAGACATGGGCTGGAGATATTCAAGCCAAAACATTTTAAACTAAAATTAAATAGATGTCCACTTATTGAATAAAATAGGCCCACACACCCGAAACTAAAGAACATAACTAAAAAAGGCCCATAAGCCTTAACTCAATGACATTTGGAACAAAACGCGCACCGGACTCCCATAATTCACAAGACAAGACTGACGACAAGACCATTAAGGTCATACAACCAATGTCAATATACACAGAATAATCGTCGAGGTTATTTGACACAACCATGAAACATAACCATGGAACGCGATCAAGCCTCCCACGTTAGTTAGCACACTTATCCATTTCAGTACACTATCCGCGTATTGTTCTTCATTACATCACTAATGATTTGACCCAACACGTTACTAATACTCGTCACAAAACTAATCATAACAATAATCTAACAGAAGTATCGAATTACAGGTTATAAGAATCGATATATGACGAGTGATTTAATCGTTCTCTTAAGCGTGGTACTACTAAGCATGCCACACCCCAACGTAGCATAAATCAGGAAAGTGGTTCATTTCCTTTAGGACTCATAGGTCGTGAGAAGTAAAAGTGATGTGACCCATGGAATTGAGATTCCTTGAACCCACAACTAGATTGTAATACACCCAAGTAAGCCAATAATCAAGTCAACAATAATCTAGACCCATTGAAGAACTTGTTCCAAGAACCTAAATTTGGTGAGAGCACCACAAAGGTTTTGCCTTTGATAAGTTCAGATAGTTCAATCAAGAACAGGTAGAGCAAACTGAATAGTTTGCTAGGAATAAAATCTACAATCACATAATATCATATAAAAAAACTGCTACAAGAGTGTTTTATATTCACTAAGAAACCCTAGGGCCCAAAAGGCCTTCAGCAAAAATTAAAGACATGGGCTGGAGATATTCAAGCCAAAACATTTTAAACTAAAATTAAATAGATGTCCACTTATTGAATAAAATAGGCCCACACACCCGAAATTAAAGAACATAACTAAAATAGGCCCATAAGCCTTAACTCAATGACATTCGGAACAAAACGCGCACCGGACTCCCATAATTCACACGACAAGACTGACGACAAGACCATTAAGGTCATACAACCAATGTCAATATACACAGAATAATCGTCGAGGTTATTTGACACAACCATGCAACATAACCATGGAACGCGATCAAGCCTCCCACGTTAGTTAGCACACTTATCCATTTCAGTACACTATCCGCGTATTGTTCTTCATTACATCACTAATGATTTGACCCAACACGTTACTAATACTCGTCACAAAACTAATCATAACAATAATCTAACAGAAGTATCGAATTACAGGTTATAAGAATCGATATATGACGAGTGATTTAATCGTTCTCTTAAGCGTGGTACTACTAAGCATGCCACACCCCAACGTAGCATAAATCAGGAAAGTGTTTCATTTCCTTTAGGACTCATAGGTCGTGAGAAGTAAAAGTGATGTGACCCATGGAATTGAGATTCCTTGAACCCACAATTAGATTGTAATACACCCAAGTAAGCCAATAATCAAGTCAACAATAATCTAGACCCATTGAAGAACTTGTTCCAAGAACCTAAATTTGGTGAGAGCACCACAAAGGTTTTGCCTTTGATAAGTTCAGATAGTTCAATCAAGAACAGGTAGAGCAAACTGAATAGTTCGCTAGGAATAAAATCTACAATCACATAATATCATATAAAAAAACTGCTACAAGAGTGTTTTATACTCACTAAGAAACCCTAGGGCCCAAAAGGCCTTCAGCAAAAATTAAAGACATGGGCTGGAGATATTCAAGCCAAAACATTTTAAACTAAAATTAAATAGATGTCCACTTATTGAATAAAATAGGCCCACACACCCGAAACTAAAGAACATAACTAAAATAGGCCCATAAGCCTTAACTCAATGACATTTGGAACAAAACGCGCACCGGACTCCCATAATTCACACGACAAGACTGACGACAAGACCATTAAGGTCATACAACCAATGTCAATATACACAGAATAATTGTCGAGGTTATTTGACACAACCATGCAACATAACCATGGAACGCGATCAAGCCTCCCACGTTAGTTAGCACACTTATCCATTTCAGTACACTATCCGCGTATTGTTCTTCATTACATCACTAATGATTTGACCCAACACGTTACTAATACTCGTCACAAAACTAATCATAACAATAATCTAACAGAAGTATCGAATTACAGGTTATAAGAATCGATATATGACGAGTGATTTAATCGTTCTCTTAAGCGTGGTACTACTAAGCATGCCACACCCCAACGTAGCATAAATCAGGAAAGTGTTTCATTTCCTTTAGGACTCATAGGTCGTGAGAAGTAAAAGTGATGTGACCCATGGAATTGAGATTCCTTGAACCCACAATTAGATTGTAATACACCCAAGTAAGCCAATAATCAAGTCAACAATAATCTAGACCCATTGAAGAACTTGTTCCAAGAACCTAAATTTGGTGAGAGCACCACAAAGGTTTTGCCTTTGATAAGTTCAGATAGTTCAATCAAGAACAGGTAGAGCAAACTGAATAGTTTGCTAGGAATAAAATCTACAATCACATAATATCATATAAAAAAACTGCTACAAGAGTGTTTTATACTCACTAAGAAACCCTAGGGCCCAAAAGGCCTTCAGCAAAAATTAAAGACATGGGCTGGAGATATTCAAGCCAAAATATTTTAAACTAAAATTAAATAGATGTCCACTTATTGAATAAAATAGGCCCACACACCCGAAACTAAAGAACATAACTAAAATAGGCCCATAAGCCTTAACTCAATGACATTTGGAACAAAACGCGCACCGGACTCCCATAATTCACACGACAAGACTGACGACAAGACCATTAAGGTCATACAACCAATGTCAATATACACAGAATAATTGTCGAGGTTATTTGACACAACCATGCAACATAACCATGGAACGCGATCAAGCCTCCCACGTTAGTTAGCACACTTATCCATTTCAGTACACTATCCGCGTATTGTTCTTCATTACATCACTAATGATTTGACCCAACACGTTACTAATACTCGTCACAAAACTAATCATAACAATAATCTAACAGAAGTATCGAATTACAGGTTATAAGAATCGATATATGACGAGTGATTTAATCGTTCTCTTAAGCGTGGTACTACTAAGCATGCCACACCCCAACGTAGCATAAATCAGGAAAGTGTTTCATTTCCTTTAGGACTCATAGGTCGTGAGAAGTAAAAGTGATGTGACCCATGGAATTGAGATTCCTTGAACCCACAATTAGATTGTAATACACCCAAGTAAGCCAATAATCAAGTCAACAATAATCTAGACCCATTGAAGAACTTGTTCCAAGAACCTAAATTTGGTGAGAGCACCACAAAGGTTTTGCCTTTGATAAGTTCAGATAGTTCAATCAAGAACAGGTAGAGCAAACTGAATAGTTCGCTAGGAATAAAATCTACAATCACATAATATCATATAAAAAAACTGCTACAAGAGTGTTTTATACTCACTAAGAAACCCTAGGGCCCAAAAGGCCTTCAGCAAAAATTAAAGACATGGGCTGGAGATATTCAAGCCAAAACATTTTAAACTAAAATTAAATAGATGTCCACTTATTGAATAAAATAGGCCCACACACCCGAAACTAAAGAACATAACTAAAATAGGCCCATAAGCCTTAACTCAATGACATTTGGAACAAAACGCGCACCGGACTCCCATAATTCACACGACAAGACTGACGACAAGACCATTAAGGTCATACAACCAATGTCAATATACACAGAATAATTGTCGAGGTTATTTGACACAACCATGCAACATAACCATGGAACGCGATCAAGCCTCCCACGTTAGTTAGCACACTTATCCATTTCAGTACACTATCCGCGTATTGTTCTTCATTACATCACTAATGATTTGACCCAACACGTTACTAATACTCGTCACAAAACTAATCATAACAATAATCTAACAGAAGTATCGAATTACAGGTTATAAGAATCGATATATGACGAGTGATTCAATCGTTCTCTTAAGCGTGGTACTACTAAGCATGCCACACCCCAACGTAGCATAAATCAGGAAAGTGTTTCATTTCCTTTAGGACTCATAGGTCGTGAGAAGTAAAAGTGATGTGACCCATGGAATTGAGATTCCTTGAACCCACAATTAGATTGTAATACACCCAAGTAAGCCAATAATCAAGTCAACAATAATCTAGACCCATTGAAGAACTTGTTCCAAGAACCTAAATTTGGTGAGAGCACCACAAAGGTTTTGCCTTTGATAAGTTCAGATAGTTCAATCAAGAACAGGTAGAGCAAACTGAATAGTTCGCTAGGAATAAAATCTACAATCACATAATATCATATAAAAAAACTGCTACAAGAGTGTTTTATACTCACTAAGAAACCCTAGGGCCCAAAAGGCCTTCAGCAAAAATTAAAGACATGGGCTGGAGATATTCAAGCCAAAACATTTTAAACTAAAATTAAATAGATGTCCACTTATTGAATAAAATAGGCCCACACACCCGAAACTAAAGAACATAACTAAAATAGGCCCATAAGCCTTAACTCAATGACATTTGGAACAAAACGCGCACCGGACTCCCATAATTCACACGACAAGACTGACGACAAGACCATTAAGGTCATACAACCAATGTCAATATACACAGAATAATTGTCGAGGTTATTTGACACAACCATGCAACATAACCATGGAACGCGATCAAGCCTCCCACGTTAGTTAGCACACTTATCCATTTCAGTACACTATCCGCGTATTGTTCTTCATTACATCACTAATGATTTGACCCAACACGTTACTAATACTCGTCACAAAACTAATCATAACAATAATCTAACAGAAGTATCGAATTACAGGTTATAAGAATCGATATATGACGAGTGATTTAATCGTTCTCTTAAGCGTGGTACTACTAAGCATGCCACACCCCAACGTAGCATAAATCAGGAAAGTGTTTCATTTCCTTTAGGACTCATAGGTCGTGAGAAGTAAAAGTGATGTGACCCATGGAATTGAGATTCCTTGAACCCACAATTAGATTGTAATACACCCAAGTAAGCCAATAATAAAGTCAACAATAATCTAGACCCATTGAAGAACTTGTTCCAAGAACCTAAATTTGGTGAGAGCACCACAAAGGTTTTGCCTTTGATAAGTTCAGATAGTTCAATCAAGAACAGGTAGAGCAAACTGAATAGTTCGCTAGGAATAAAATCTACAATCACATAATATCATATAAAAAAACTGCTACAAGAGTGTTTTATACTCACTAAGAAACCCTAGGGCCCAAAAGGCCTTCAGCAAAAATTAAAGACATGGGCTGGAGATATTCAAGCCAAAATATTTTAAACTAAAATTAAATAGATGTCCACTTATTGAATAAAATAGGCCCACACACCCGAAACTAAAGAACATAACTAAAATAGGCCCATAAGCCTTAACTCAATGACATTTGGAACAAAACGCGCACCGGACTCCCATAATTCACACGACAAGACTGACGACAAGACCATTAGGGTCATACAACCAATGTCAATATACACAGAATAATCGTCGAGGTTATTTGACACAACCATGCAACATAACCATGGAACGCGATCAAGCCTCCCACGTTAGTTAGCACACTTATCCATTTCAGTACACTATCCGCGTATTGTTCTTCATTACATCACTAATGATTTGACCCAACACGTTACTAATACTCGTCACAAAACTAATCATAACAATAATCTAACAGAAGTATCGAATTACAGGTTATAAGAATCGATATATGACGAGTGATTTAATCGTTCTCTTAAGCGTGGTACTACTAAGCATGCCACACCCCAACGTAGCATAAATCAGGAAAGTATTTCATTTCCTTTAGGACTCATAGGTCGTGAGAAGTAAAAGTGATGTGACCCATGGAATTGAGATTCCTTGAACCCACAATTAGATTGTAATACACCCAAGTAAGCCAATAATCAAGTCAACAATAATCTAGACCCATTGAAGAACTTGTTCCAAGAACCTAAATTTGGTGAGAGCACCACAAAGGTTTTGCCTTTGATAAGTTCAGATAGTTCAATCAAGAACAGGTAGAGCAAACTGAATAGTTCGCTAGGAATAAAATCTACAATCACATAATATCATATAAAAAAACCGCTACAAGAGTGTTTTATACTCACTAAGAAACCCTAGGGCCCAAAAGGCCTTCAGCAAAAATTAAAGACATGGGCTGGAGATATTCAAGCCAAAACATTTTAAACTAAAATTAAATAGATGTCCACTTATTGAATAAAATAGGCCCACACACCCGAAACTAAAGAACATAACTAAAATAGGCCCATAAGCCTTAACTCAATGACATTTGGAACAAAACGCGCACCGGACTCCCATAATTCACACGACAAGACTGACGACAAGACCATTAAGGTCATACAACCAATGTCAATATACACAGAATAATCGTTGAGGTTATTTGACATAACCATGCAACATAACCATGGAACGCGATCAAGCCTCCCACGTTAGTTAGCACACTTATCCATTTCAGTACACTATCCGCGTATTGTTCTTCATTACATCACTAATGATTTGACCCAACACGTTACTAATACTCGTCACAAAACTAATCATAACAATAATCTAACAGAAGTATCGAATTACAGGTTATAAGAATCGATATATGACGAGTGATTTAATCGTTCTCTTAAGCGTGGTACTACTAAGCATGCCACGCCCCAACGTAGCATAAATCAGGAAAGTGTTTCATTTCCTTTAGGACTCATAGGTCATGAGAAGTAAAAGTGATGTGACCCACGGAATTGAGATTCCTGGAACCCACAATTAGATTGTAATACACCCAAGAAAGCCAATAATCAAGTCAACAATAATCTAGACCCATTGAAGAACTTGTTCCAAGAACCTAGATTTGGTGAGAACACCACAAAGGTTTTGCCTTTGATAAGTTCAGATAGTTCAATCAAGAACAGGTAGAGCAAACTGAATAGTTCTCTCGGAATAAAGTCTACAATCACATAATATCATATAAAAAAACTGCTACAAGAGTGTTTTATACTCACTAAGAAACCCTAGGGCCCAAAAGGCCTTCAGCAAAAATTAAAGACATGGGCTGGAGATATTCAAGCCAAAACATTTTAAACTAAAATTAAATAGATGTCCACTTATTGAATAAAATAGGCCCACACACCCGAAACTAAAGAACATAACTAAAAAAGGCCCATAAGCCTTAACTCAATGACATTTGGAACAAAACGCGCACCGGACTCCTATAATTCACAAGACAAAACTGACGACAAGACCATTAAGGTCATACAACCAATGTCAATATACACAGAATAATCGTCGAGGTTATTTGACACAACCATGCAACATAACCATGGAACGCGATCAAGCCTCCCATGTTAGTTAGCACACTTATCCATTTCAGTACACTATCCGCGTATTGTTCTTCATTACATCACTAATGATTTGACCCAACACGTTACTAATACTCGTCACAAAACTAATCATAACAGTAATCTAACAGAAGTATCGAATTACAGGTTATAAGAATCGATATATGACGAGTGATTTAATCGTTCTCTTAAGCGTGGTACTACTAAGCATGCCACACCCCAACGTAGCATAAATCAGGAAAGTGTTTCATTTCCTTTAGGACTCATAGGTCGTGAGAAGTAAAAGTGATGTGACCCACGGAATTGAGATTCCTTGAACCCACAATTAGATTGTAATACACCCAAGTAAGCCAATAATCAAGTGAACAATAATCTAGACCCATTGAAGAACTTGTTCCAAGAACCTAAATTTGGTGAGAGCACCACAAAGGTTTTGCCTTTGATAAGTTCAGATAGTTCAATCAAGAACAGGTAGAGCAAACTGAATAGTTCGCTAGGAATAAAATCTACAATCACATAATATCATATAAAAAAACTGCTACAAGAGTGTTTTATACTCACTAAGAAACCCTAGGGCCCAAAAGGCCTTCAGCAAGAATTAAAGACATGGGCTGGAGATATTCAAGCCAAAACATTTTAAACTAAAATTAAATAGATGTCCACTTATTGAATAAAATAGGCCCACACACCCGAAACTAAAGAACATAACTAAAATAGGCCCATAAGCCTTAACTCAATGACATTTGGAACAAAACGCGCACCGGACTCCCATAATTCACAAGACAAGACTGACGACAAGACCATTAAGGTTATACAACCAATGTCAATATACACAGAATAATCGTCGAGGTTATTTGACACAACCATGCAACATAACCATGGAACGCGATCAAGCCTCCCATGTTAGTTAGCACACTTATCCATTTCAGTACACTATCCGCGTATTGTTCTTCATTACATCACTAATGATTTGACCCAACACGTTACTAATACTCGTCACAAAACTAATCATAACAGTAATCTAACAGAAGTATCGAATTACAGGTTATAAGAATCGATATATGACGAGTGATTTAATCGTTCTCTTAAGCGTGGTACTACTAAGCATGCCACACCCCAACGTAGCATAAATCAGGAAAGTGTTTCATTTCCTTTAGGACTCATAGGTCGTGAGAAGTAAAAGTGATGTGACCCATGGAATTGAGATTCCTTGAACCCACAATTAGATTGTAATACACCCAAGTAAGCCAATAATCAAGTGAACAATAATCTAGACCCATTGAAGAACTTGTTCCAAGAACCTAAATTTGGTGAGAGCACCACAAAGGTTTTGCCTTTGATAAGTTCAGATAGTTCAATCAAGAACAGGTAGAGCAAACTGAATAGTTCGCTAGGAATAAAATCTACAATCACATAATATCATATAAAAAAACTGCTACAAGAGTGTTTTATACTCACTAAGAAACCCTAGGGCCCAAAAGGCCTTCAGCAAGAATTAAAGACATGGGCTGGAGATATTCAAGCCAAAACATTTTAAACTAAAATTAAATAGATGTCCACTTATTGAATAAAATAGGCCCACACACCCGAAACTAAAGAACATAACTAAAATAGGCCCATAAGCCTTAACTCAATGACATTTGGAACAAAACGCGCACCGGACTCCCATAATTCACAAGACAAGACTGACGACAAGACCATTAAGGTCATACAACCAATGTCAATATACACAAATCGTCGAGGTTATTTGACACAACCATGCAACATAACCATGGAACGCGATCAAGCCTCCCACGTTAGTTAGCACACTTATCCATTTCAGTACACTATCAGCGTATTGTTCTTCATTACATCACTAATGATTTGACCCAACACGTTACTAATACTCGTCACAAAACTAATCATAACAATAATCTAACAGAAGTATCGAATTACAGGTTATAAGAATCGATATATGACGAGTGATTTAATCGTTCTCTTAAGCGTGGTACTACTAAGCATGCCACGCCCCAACGTAGCATAAATCAGGAAAGTGTTTCATTTCCTTTAGGACTCATAGGTCGTGAGAAGTAAAAGTGATGAGACCCACGGAATTGAGATTCCTGGAACCCACAATTAGATTGTAATACACCCAAGAAAGCCAATAATCAAGTCAACAATAATCTAGACCCATTGAAGAACTTGTTCCAAGAACCTAGATTTGGTGAGAGCACCACAAAGGTTTTGCCTTTGATAAGTTCAGATAGTTCAATCAAGAACAGGTAGAGCAAACTGAATAGTTCGCTAGGAATAAAATCTACAATCACATAATATCATATAAAAAAACTGCTACAAGAGTGTTTTATACTCACTAAGAAACCCTAGGGCCCAAAAGGCCTTCAGCAAAAATTAAAGACATGGGCTGGAGATATTCAAGCCAAAACATTTTAAACAAAAATTAAATAGATGTCCACTTATTGAATAAAATAGGCCCACACACCCGAAACTAAAGAACATAACTAAAAAAGGCCCATAAGCCTTAACTCAATGACATTTGGAACAAAACGCGCACCGGACTCCCATAATTCACACGACAAGACTGACGACAAGACCATTAAGGTCATACAACCAATGTCAATATACACAGAATAATCGTCGAGGTTATTTGACACAACCATGCAGCATAACCATGGAACGCGATCAAGCCTCCCAGGTTAGTTAGCACACTTATCCATTTCAATACACTATCCGCGTATTGTTCTTCATTACATCACTAATGATTTGACCCAACACGTTACTAATACTCGTCACAAAACTAATCATAACAATAATCCAACAGAAGTATCGAATTACAGGCTATAAGAATCGATATATGACTAGTGATTTAATTGTTCTCTTAAGCATGGTACTACTAAGCATGTCACGCCCCAACGTAGGATAAATCAGGAAAGTGTTTCATTTCCTTTAGAACTCATAGGTCGTGAGAAGTAAAAGTGATGTGAACCCGTGGAATTGAGATTCCTTGAACCCACAATTAGATTGTAATACACCCAAGAAAGCCAATAATCAAGTCAACAATAATCTGGACCCATTGAAGAACTTGTTCCAAGAACCTAGATTTGGTGAGAACACCACAAAGGTTTTGCCTTTGATAAGTTCAGATAGTTCAATCAAGAACAGGTAGAGCAAACTGAATAGTTCTCTAGGAAGAAAATCTTCAATCACATAATATCGTATAAAAAAACTGCTACAAGAGTGTTTTATACTCACTAAGAAACCCTAGGGCCCAAAAGGCCTTCAGCAAAAATTAAAGACATGTGCTGGAGATATTCAAGCCAAAACATTTTAAAATTAAAATTAAATAGATGTCCACTTATTGAATAAAATAGGCCCACACACCCGAAACTAAAGAACATAAACAAAATAGGCCCATAAGCCTAAGTGGCTTGTATCATATGGATTAAAGATGGTTCATCTTCTTCTAAGCCCATCTTGAATGTTGAGGTCTTGCTTGAAACATTTACAAATTTAGCCCAAGTGGATTGCACCAATCCTTGCATTGCTTCCTTGAGCTTCTTAGCTCATTTTCTCAAGGATTTTGAAAAGGGCCATCTCCCTGAGGATGCAATTTAGTTCTTCTATGGGTAGGGAGTCTTTCTTTGCGCATGTGAACCTAGACCAAATCTCCAGGTTTAAAGATAACACGCTTTTACCCTTTTTTGGCTTGGGAAGCAAACTTTTCATTTTTCTGTGCAATTTGAAGTCGTACCCTCTCATGAATTGACTTCACCATTTCAGCCTTCCTGTGTCCATCCAAACTATTCCTGTCACCAATAGGTAAAGGCATCAAATCTAAAGGAGTAAGTGGATTAAAACCATAAAAAATTTCAAAAGGAGAGTAAGAAGTAGTAGTGTGCATAGTCCTATTATATGCAAACTCAATGAATGGCGAATAATCCTCCCAGGTTTTTAAATTATTTTGAATGACAGTGTGTAGGAGTTGTGTTAAGGTTCTGTTGACTACTTCAGTCTGTTCGTCAATCGGTGGATGACAAGTAGTGCAAAATAAAAGTTTGGTATCTAATTTTTCTCAAAAAACCTTCCAAAAGTAGCTAAGGAATTTGACATCCCTATCTGAAACAATACTTCTTGGTACACCATGGAGTCACACTATTTCCTTGAAAAAGAAATCAGCTATGTTTGTGGCATCATCTATTTTATGGCATGGAATGAAATGTGCTATTTAACTAAATCTGTGCACTACAACAAAAATAGAATCTCTACCCCTCTTTGTCCTAGGCAGCCCCAAAACAAAGTCCATAGAAATGTCTACCCATGGCTCACTAGGGATGGGTAAGGGTGTATACAACCCATGTGGTAAAACCTTAGATTTAGCCTTTCTACATATGATGCACCTACCACATATCCGAGTGACGCCTCTTCTCATCCTAGGCCAAAAAAAATGTTCATGCAAAATTTCTAAGGTTTTCGTGACATCACATTCAATCTCAAAAGTTTTGTTAAAGTCAGGTAATGCTAACACAGGTGCAGAACAAAGCCTATCTCTAATAGTAGCAAATGCATTCTCTTGGTCAATTTCCTAATGAAATCCAACATTCTTTTTTATTATTTCAGTGAGTGGTGCCGCAATGGTGCTAAAATCCTTAACAAAATGCCTATAAAAACTAGTTAAACCATGAAAGCTTCTTACCTCAGTGATACATTTAGGTGTTGGCCTCTCTTTGATGCCTTTGACTTTTTCTTCATCCACCTCAATGCCCTTTGTACTAACAACTATCCAGGAAAAACAACTTTTTGCATGCAAAAGGTGCACTTCTTAAAATTAGCATACAACTTTTCACATTTCAACACATCGAACACACATCTCAAATGTTCAATATGTTCATTTAAATTCTTGTTGTACACTAGGATATCATCAAAGTACACGACTACAAACTTGCCTATGAATGCTCGTAAAACATGGTTCATTAATCTCATGAAAGTACTAGGTGCATTTGTAAGTCCAAATGGCATAACCAACCATTCATTAAGTTCATATTTAGTCTTAAAAGATGTTTTCCATTCATCCCCCTCTTTCATTCTGATTTAATGGTAACCACTTTTAAGATCTATTTTACTAAAAAATACAAGAACTATGCAATTCATCAAGCATATCATCTAATCTAGGAATAGGATGACGATACTTTACCGTGATATTATTGACCGCTCTGCAATCAATGCACATTCACCAAGTTCCATCCTTCTTTGGCACTAGAAGCACTGGTACGGCACATGGACTCATGCTCTCTGTCGTACCCCTTGCTCATTAAATCATCAACTTGCCTTTGAAGCTCCTTTGTCTTCTTCGGATTGCTCCTATAGGCTGGTCGGTTAGGAATAACGACCCCAGGTACCAAATCAATTTGACGCTCAATGCCTCTAATGGGCGGTAACCTACTCGGCATCTCCTCTGGAAATATTTCCTCGAACTCTTGCAACAAAGAAACAGCCAAACTAGGAAGAGATTGGTTAGTTTCATGAAGATTAAGTTAACATTCTTTGTAAACAAGAAGAATCATAGGCTGATCTGCTAAAAAAAGGCCCTCTTAACCTTACTCTGTTTTGCATAAAAGCTCAATTTTGTCTTTTCTTTTCTCTCTGCAGGCTCTCTTTCTTTTCTCTTTTGTGGCTCCACTCTCTTTTCTTTATTTTCAGCCACTTCTCTATATTTTTTTTAACTCTCTTTTTCTTGAAGTTTCACCCTCACTCTCATTTTTATTTTCGGCCTCACTCTTTTTCTTTTGCTCAATCTCACTTTTTAACTTTAATTGTTCTTCATAGACCTGTTTTGGGATTAAAGGAGCAAGCTTGATTGTTTTTCCATCCTTCACAAAGCTGAACATATTTTTAAATACATCATGGTTAATCCTCCTATCAAACTTCCACGGCCTCCCTAATAGAATATGGCCAGCATGCATAGGAACTACATCACAAAGCACCTCATCACTATACCTCCCAATGGTAAAAGCCACAATAACTAACTTATTGACCTTGACCACCCCACATTCATTCAACCACTGCAACTTACAAGGTTTTGGATGTTTTAATAAAGGTAAGCTCAACTTCTCATCTAGGGTGGTACTAGCTACATTGGTGCAACTTTACCCATCTATAATCATACTACACACCTTTTTGTTTACATAACATCTAGTATAAAATATATTCTCTCCCCGTTGCTCCATTTTATCTACCTTAACTTACGTATTGAGAGCACGTCTGGCAACAAGAGACTTACCTTCTACGGGGTATTCCACTCTATCATCGTTACTAGCATCGGGCAGGCCATCATTTTCATCCTCACTCTCAATCATCACCTCCCCATTGTCAGGCATAACCATCACCCGTTTGTTGGGACATTGAGATGCTATGTGCCCAGTACCCAAACATTTAAAACATTTAATGTCTCTATTCCTTGGAGGCTGAAAATCTGCCTTGAGTTTGTTCTTACTAGTTCCCTCATCTTTTCCTTTAGGTGGGATGGTCTTCCCCTTTACTTCAGCTCGGTCACTTCTATCCCACTTTGGTTTCCAAGGAGTGCTTGAACTGAAGTATACCTTGCTGCCCCCTTTGTCTTTAACTGCCTCTCTACTTTCATAGCCATGTGCACCATGTCTTCTATCTCCATATAATGCTGCAACTCAACTACATTATCTATGTCCCTATTCAAACCGCTTAGAAACCTTGCCATTGTAGCCTCCCTATCCTCTTCGACATTAGCCCGGATCATAGCCACTTCCATTTCCTTATGGTATTCCTCCACACTTCTGGAAGAGGTCTCTATAGTAGTGGCTAGGTACAAATCGCCTCCTTATGACAGCTTTCAACTCACCCCATGTTTCTACAAGTCTCTCATGATTCCTCCTCCTATTGGTCACCAATTGATCCCACCAAATAATTGCACAATCAGTGAACTTAATTACCGCCAACTTCACCTTATTCTCCTCTGAGTAATTGTGACAATAAAAAATTAGCTCTATTTTATTTTCCCACTCTAAATGCACTCCAGGGTCATTTCTCCCTTGGAAAGATGGTATTTTCATTTTAATGCTCCTAAGGTTCCTATCTACCCCATCTCGATCCCTTGGATTCCCCCTAGGTCCACTTCCACGCCTACCTCCTCTAGGTCTACCCAATCCTTCTCTTCCAACATCAAATACTATGTCTTCCTCACCCTCATCATCTTCTTCAATCTCATACTCATTTTAACTCTAGGCTCACCTCTCCTCCCATCTCGCTCACCTTGCAGATTTTGAATCACTACATCTTGCCGATCCATCCTATCCCTTACCTCCCCGACCATCAAATTAAACTATTCAAGTTATCATTGCATGGCCTGCTACATATAGGCTGTGTTATCTACCTCCCCCTTAGGTGTTGAGTCACCTTTATAAGACAGTTTAATGCGCTGCGAAACAAGAACGTTAGTGGTACAACCTCACACACTTCCTTACGTGCTTACGCTAAAAAATTGTCATTCCACTCGTGTTTCACTCTAGTTTGCTTTTTCTCGAAATTAGTCTCACACACTCTTTCCTTTTACATCAATTGTTTTCCCTTTCAAGTTCTTTTAAGAACTAATTGAACTAAACCAAGACAACCTTGTTTTATTCCAGCCATCAATAGATTCAAGAAACAAGGAAAAAAATGACATGGATCTCAAGGAAATATACGACGAGGACAAGAGCAATTTGGAAATAGAAATCAGATTTTGAGAGGAATGAAAGAATAATCACGATTTTTTTATTTTATTTTGTTTATTTATTTATTTTTCCGATGGCCAGAGAACTTGAAATCACGGGTAGTATGACCCAAAGAATTCATAATTCAGATGCAAGAGCACAATGATCACAGAAGACTAGGTTTCAAATAGCACAAATATCAAAAAAATTTAGGAAAAATTTTCACACTATGGTATAAGGTCAGTTTCGGACTCCTAAGACCATGAAAAATGTAAAACGAACAAAAAATTTTAAGACGAGATTTGATATTTTTTTTTTTGCTCCCGAACCCGATCTCTTCTCTTCCCTTTGTTTTCTCCTCTTTTCTCTTCTTCTTTTGTTTTTTGATTGATTCGGTCACAACTTAGCAACAGTGATTCGTAATTTCCAAAAAGAAGTTCCAAAAAGAAGTTCTGATATGATTTCAATCAACAAGGAAAGGTTACTTGAATCGAGTATGCGAAGATTCGAATATATATATTTATTTTTTTAACAGAATAAAGAAGGATTCATAGATCAGATTAAAAAGAAGTTCTGATATGATTTCAATCAACAAGGAAAGGTTACTTGAATCGAGTATGCGAAGATTCGAATATATATATTTATTTTTTTAACAGAATAAAGAAGGATTCATAGATCAGATTAAAAAGAAGTTCTGATATGATTTCAATCAACAAGGAAAGGTTACTTGAATCGAGTATGCGAAGATTCGAATATATATATTTATTTTTTTAACAGAATAAAGAAGGATTCATAGATCAGATTAGGAAACCCTAGAACACGAACTAAAACAAGAACATGAAAGAACAGAACATGAATTGAGCAGAAACACAAGATGAAACAAGAACACGAAAATAACAGAACACAAAATGAAATGGATAAATTAGACCAGACTTGAATAGTTCTCGTTGAAGAACTTGTTCCAAGAACCTAGATTTGGTGAGAACGCCACAAAGATTTTGCCTTTGATAAGTTCAGATTGTTCAATCAAGAACGGGTAAAGAAAATTGAATAGTTCTCTAGGAAGAAAATCTTAGAATGCCACAAAGATTTTGCCTTTGATAAGTTCACATTGTTCAGTCAAGAACAGGTAGAGAAAATTGAATAGTTCTCTAGGAAGAAAATCTTAATTCACATAATATTATATAAAAATAGCTACAAGAGTGTTTTATACTCACTAAGAAACCCTAGGGCCCAAAAGGCCTTCAGCAAAAATAAAAGACATGGGCTGGAGATACTCAAGCCTAAAACAGTTTAAGCTTAAATTAAATAGAAGTCCACTTATTGAATAAAATAGGCCCACACGCCCAAAAATAAAGAACATAAATAAAATAGGCCCACAAGTGTAAGTGGCTTGTATCACATGGATTAAAGCTGGTTCCTTTTCTTCTAAGCCCATCTTGAATGTTCAGGTCTTGCTTGAAACATTTGCAAATTTATCCCAAGTGGATTGCACCAATCCTTGCATTACTTCCTTGATCTTTTTAGCTCTTGATCTTGTGATTGGCCCATCTAGAACTTTTAAGGGATCACCTTTAGGACTCGGTCCACTATGGTGCCCATTCGAAAGTAACCAATTGTCCCTACAACAAATAAATTAACAGCATTTCTAAAGAAAATATAGTAATAGACAAACTCCCAAATTAACACTTACTAAAGTATAACATCAATCATTGTCTTAGGCACAAGCTGCCTTATTTAAATTCTAATATAGAGTTTCTTACATCTTTGAAATATAAGTCATAAGTAAAGGTAAATCAATCCTTCTGGACATCCTCCGGTCTTTAACTAGCATAGTCAAAAAACTCTGGTTACTCCTGACCTGGACATAGAGTCCAGGGCGCATCAACACGATTAGCTTATGCAAGCTGGTGAGTAAAATAAACATATACTCGCAATGTATATATAAGCATAAATCACCACGTTATAATTTAAGTAATTCAAGACAATAATTCAAGGTGCCAACCTCATCATATATAACAGTGAGAACTAATAAGTAATAAATAAGTGACCGTGCATGAACAATGCATCATCTCATCTTACTGACTCTTTTCCCCTGATAGACTCGATTCACCCTTACCACTACCTCAGATAACGGGAATAATATTCGCTCACTATCTGGGTCGCTCACCACAACATTGCTTCAGATACCAGAAATAATATCCGCTCAGTATTTGAATCAAACGCCTTAGATACCAGGAATAATATCCGCTCAGTATTTGAATCAAATGCCTTAGATACCAGGAATAGTATCCGCTCAATATTTGAGTTGCACACAACGCAGTCGCCTCTGATACCAGCAATAATATCCGCTCGATATCAGAGTCGTACACTACACCGTTCCCTTGAATACTCGGAATAATATCCATTCAGTATTCGAGTCATACATAATACAGTCGGCCCGGATACCAGGAATAAGATCTGCTCAATATCTGAATCGTACACTGCCACTCTTTACTCTTTTTCACACTTTCTCACATACTATGCATGTCGACTCAACCACGACACTACCATGCATGTCAATGTCATGAACCATAACATCATTTATTAAGCACAAATTCAAATATCCGTACGAACATAAATTTCAGTCTTAATCCTTATTTTAAATCCAATTCTTAATCGTGGGTATATGAAAAAGTACATCTTTCAAAACAGTTCCTTAAAACTTTCAAAACCTTATCCCAACAGTCCCTTGTTGAAAAATATACAAACTGTCCAAAATGACATGTCGCGCGAGGAGGCCACGCGGCGAGTGATCGTGGGAGCAATTAGGATATTTTCACAAAATCTAGTAAAAGTTCATTTTTCTGCTCAAATCTGTACAAGTCGTGCAAGCAGACCGTGCAAGTGAGTCGCAAACTAGAGGTCTTCTTCTTTGTTTTTGCCCTGTTTTGATTTTCAAAACTTATATTTACCCATTTCTGCATTCTGATCCAAATAAGTCAATGTAATACATGGTTTTCTTCAATTTCCATGTAGATTACGAATATACAATCAGATTAAACTGGTACGGATTGTATCTTTTGATATTTTGTGGTTAAAGTGAGAGTGACAAAACTTAAAATTCATAATACGTCGCGGTACAGATAAATTACACCGTCGTATTCGAACTACAGCTTAATGGAACTAAGATCTTTCATTTTCAATTCACAGAATTGATTTTGGTTGAGTTTCATAAAACTCCAACGTCAAGCTCATCAATGGTGATTCTATATATACACATATACATACCTCTATATATACATAAATACATATATATATACATGAAGAGTGAGTCTAAATTACTCACAGAGGGAATAGACTGAGACTTTAGCGCACCGAGAAAATTCATCGAGAAATTACCAAAGCTTTAATTCCTCTCTCGTTCTTGATTTTGTTATATGTATTTATGTATATATATATCTGTGTATACATATATGTATATAATCTGTATGCGTGTTATTGAGAGAGGAAGAGAGAAATGAGAGAAATTGAGACATATACATATATAAAATGATTGTTGTGGCCTCCAAGTAATGGAGGGAGATCATCCGGTGAGCTTGAGCTCACACACTCCCTCACCCACAAACGATATAATCGCAGCTTAAAACAAAAACTGGTATATTTGGTTGACATAAAAATACAGAAAATTTTTATTAATTAATGTAGGAAATAAATTCCCAGTCTTATAACAATATAGTCACAGTTTTCAAATCCATAACAAGTATTTTCTATATTATAAAAAATTACAGTTTGACCTGAAATAAATATTTTTAAACAAGTATTTCTATATTATAAAAAATTACAGTTTGACCCGAAATAAATATTTTTATATATTAAAAATACATTTTTCACCAAGAAAGTCATTCTTATAGTCTCAAATATAAAAATAAGTTTGGAAATCATACCAAAGGGTTTATTCAGTAAAAATAATGAATTATTTATTTATTAACAAAAAAGAAAAATTACAGGGTGTCACACTCTACCCACCTCAACAGAGATTTCGTCCCGAAATCTAAGCTAACTAATCCTTTAACAACTCGGGGTATCTATTCCTCATGTCTAACTCTAACTCCCACGATGCTTGACCCTCATCATGATGCCTCTACTGAACCTTAACCAAAGGAACGTCCCTTCTCCTCAGCCTCTTGATACACTGGTTAAGAATCCTCACAGGTCTATCCTTGTAGGCAATATTCTGACTTGTCTCAATATCATCAAAATTAACAACGTGTGAGGGATCTCATATGTATTTCCTCAACATACATACATGGAATACGTTATGAACACCAGACATCTTTGGTGTCAATGTGAGTCGATAGGCCAATTTCCCAACACGTTCCAGTATTTTAAACGGTCTGATGAAACGAGGTGCCAACTTCCCTCTTTTCTGACCAAAACGCACTATTCCCCAAATGGGTGAAACCTTAGGGAGTACGTGATCTTCGATACTGAACTCCAAATCTTTCGACGCTGATCCGTATAACTCTTTGTCTACTCTGTGTAGCTTTTATTCTTTCTTTGACTAGTGAAATCATCTCATTGGTTTTCCTTACCATATCTAGTCCCAATAATTCTACGTCTCCCACTTCTGTCCGGCACAACAGAGATCAACTTGGATGTCCGTACAAGGCTTTGAACAGTGCCATTCCAATACTCGAGTGATAATTATTGTTATATGCAAACAACCAATGACAAGTGCGTCTCCCAAGTTTCTTCAAAGTTGATTGCATAAGCCCTGAGCATATCTTTCATAATCTGATTAACATGTTTAGTCTATCCATCGGTCTGAGGATGGAAAGCACACTACACCAAAAGAGCAAATTTGTCACCCTTATTTTCGTTAACTTTGTCACTGCCTTCAGCAGTGAGAAGGCAGTGACAAAGTTGTCACTATCTATGACAGTGACAAGTTGGATTTGGTGACAAAAGTAATAAGTTGTCACCGTCTAGAACAGTGACAATGTTTTTGGTATAATTGTCACTGCCACAAACAATGACAAACGTAGAATATATGAAATATTTTCACTCTAAAAAAATGCACTGAACACCCCCCCTAATATTTGGTTTCCTCCACTTATAGTCACTTTACAATCTCTCGATCAGAACCACAAACCCTATCCCAAAAATTGCCTTGCTCTTCCTCACCAACACCGATCTCCAGTTCGCCCCCTTATGGAAACAATTCTTCGATGGCCTCAGCTCTTCTCTACTCCCTCTCTCTGTCTGTCCCTCTATGCGACCACCAACACCACCGTGAATCCCTCTACGACCTCCACCACAGTCGGAGTCAGTCCCTGCCACCGGAGAGGTATGTTTCTCTCTCTCTACCTCTCTCTCGCTCTTTCTCTCTTCATATATAGATATATATATATGTATATATATAATATATAGATACTGCGTCATCTTGGTGTGCCCCCTTCTTAGCTTCTACCCAGATGAAGGCATCTTTTTATTAATAGATCTTACATATTTACATCTTTTAGAACTCTAAAATTTAGGGGCTTATGTTGACGGGGCCACTTCTCGACCATCTGGCTCGACAGGCTCGCTTAGGACACCTTCAACTCTGTACATCTCTCTCTCTATATATATAAACAGTTTCTTCCCCCCTATGTTCTTTACAAAACAACTGGGGAAGGAGGAAAAAAAGTTCTTTTGAAGTTTTTCTCTAAGCACCAATACATAGTTTTGCAATGACTGTAAGCAAAATGTTGTCTTGGAGGCTTCCAATTTCCATTGCACTTTTCATTCTCTTCTCTCTATGCCAAACACCAACTTTACACCTTGGTCTTCATATTTCTTCAACTTTTATTAACAATCTGCTAAATTCTGTTACAAATTCTTAGTTTAGTTTCATTTTATGGACTGGTTTGATTTAATCTTTTTTCTTTCATTATGTTTTTTCAAATAGTCTGATGTTGTTTATATGGGATGACAATGGCCCAAAAATTATGAAGGATGATCGTAAGAAATTGACAGATTCTCAGCTCGAATTCCTTGGATCATTCTTGGGAAGGTAAAAAATTTTGGGCATTTTGAATTTTAATAAAAAAAAATTTCCCACTTTTTAAAAATTTTCTGCAATATAATTGTCACATTCTATAACTTTTCTGAAATTGTTTCATGTAGCAAAGAGAAAGCCAAGGAGTCCATTTTTTATTCATATAGACAAAATATAAATGGTTTTGCTGCAGTTGTTGATGAGGAACACATAGCTCATATTGCAAGTACACCATTTTCAATACCTCTCATTTTTTTCCTATTTCCTTTGTGTTAGTTCAATTTTGTATCACTAAATGTATATATATTTGGTTACTATAATTGCAGAACTCCAAAGGTGGTGTCAGTCTCTAATGCACCGTTGGTACTTTGGCAATGTGAATGCTATCTTTGAAAACCGTTGGTTGCATTTAGTAAAAATCTATTATATATGCAATAGGGATTTGAAAATCTAGTTTTCTTTGTTTGGATTGGACTTCATGTTTCTTGGTGAAACTAGTTTCTGTTGAAAACTCTGTTGCCCATCTTTCTTATTTTCCCATGTTTCTTGAAGTAGTTTTTTAGCTTTGCTTGAGGATTTGAAAGTGTAATTACAATGTTTGAGGCAAAGAAATGAGATGTGCGAAACTGGGAAAAAAATTAGAGAACCTTAATGATAAATATTTTCCTCTTTTTCATATATATCAAAGTAAAGTTGGTTGTCATTAGTAGCCTTCATGATGTATGACTGTCAAGTTCATAACCAATCTTTTTTCTAGTTGCTAATTGGTTTTATGTATTGAATATGCATATTACAAGTAGGATTATGCTCAAAAGTAATGTACTCAGTGGATTACTGGTTCAATAGCAGTGAAATTGCTTGCCCTTTTGAATTTCAATTTCCAACTTTTTCTTTTTTAATTTAAAACTTTAAACAAGTGATATTCATAATTTTTATGACCTTGGTAGGATTGTGGCCTGAATCAGAGAGCTTTAGTGAAAAAGGGTGTGGACTCATTCCATCAAAGTGGAGAGGGATCTGTGAAACAAAAGATGGAATCCTTTGTAGTAGGTATGTTCCCTTTTTCTTTTTAATCACTACCTAAGGAGGTGATGTTGACATAGAAATGGATATCATTAAAATTTTTGTTGACTTTGTTGTGGCAAAGGCAAAAATCTGAGTTGTTCTATTCATGTGACCAGCAATAATTCTGCTAAAAGTAAACTTTCTCTTGAAAATAGCTAGAGATACAATTTTGATTTTCCTCCATCCCTCAATTAATGGTTTCAACATCATAGGCTTGAAACATTAGAAGGATAAGGACTCTCAAATAAAAATCCTCATGAGTCATGACCAAGATCCTAAAATTAAAAAAATTAGGCAAGGTTGATCAGTGTTGACTCACATAGCACATGGGCTAATGAGAGTTCTTTAGGCTTTGTTTAGTTACAAATGGGACTAGTTTTCCAATCACAAAATCCATGAACCAAACAAAGCCTTGACAAAATGTTTCGGATTACTAACATTTTTATAAAGGAAGTAATGGCAATAAAAATATTGATCTATTATTTTTAATTTCCTTACTTCTTGCTTCTAGCTATTTCTTCACTCTTGATCTTCACTTAAAATTTTTGGATTTTTTTTGGGTGAAAAATATTTTCTAGGAAACTTATTGGAACTAGGTACATTAGCAAAGGATTTAAGACCTTCTTAAATCTAACCAACACTACCTTCAACTCAACTCAGTTCTCGGCCCACGACTATGAAGGCCACGAAACTCATACGCTCTTAACAGCCAGCGGAACTGTGTCCCTGGAGCAAATGTCTTGGGTATTGGCAACGGAACAGCAGCCCGTGGCTCTCCTAGAGCCCATTTGGCTGCACACAAAGTATGCTAGCCCATTGTTGTAGGTGGATGCTTCGATGCTGGTATTCTAAAAGCTTTTCATTTGTCTATATATGACGATGTTGATGTGATCTCCATATCCGTTGGTGGCCTCCCAAGTGACTACTTTGAGAATTCGATTGCAATCGGATCATTTCATGTTGCAAAACATGGTGAAGTTTTCTTAATGTTTCTCTTTCTTTATGGCTTACTTCATGCTTAAGTAATATTAGAAATTATAAATATTCAAAATACACTAGGAATTCATGAGAAGATTAATGATTTACCGAGTTTATAATTTATGATTTAGTTGTTCACTATAATCTCTTTTCCTTTCTATTTTTCTCATTGTTTTCCTTGTTAACAAAACAAAGAGATGTGTTTTCCTCTACGTTCTCTTTTCATTCCCCTCACTAAGTCCACGAACCAAATGCGCCTTAGTATCTGTTTGGTTTGAGGATGTAGAGAAGTAAAAGGAGAAGGAAAGGTAAACGATCAGGGAAACCATTTCCCTAGTGTTTTACTCCATTCGTAAATAATATTAGTAGAGCCTTGTTGCCTGCCTTTTTGTCTCATGTGATTTCTTTTTATTATGTTTCTTTCAGGCACCGGAAAGACTACATTGTCTACGGATCATAATAGGTTTCTAATTGGAAATGAAGAGCACTGCTGGAGTGAGATCGAGGTGTGGATTACTCGGACAACTCTATTATAGGTATTAATAATTACTTTATATGTGAGACTACAGAGTTAGACCAAATAACTCAAGAGTCGGAGGGTATAACGAAGTCTGTAAGACGAGTATACCCAGAGGATGAGGCCGTAAGGCCGAGCTCTCTAACTCGGCTAACTCTGTAAGCTATCCCCAACCAAAGGGAGGGAGAGATTATAGAGGGAGAGGGATTAGTGAGCGAAGCAAACACCAAAATGCGCCCCCATACAGAGAGTTAATATCATATTTGTTTTTGTGCTGACCTATGAGTAGCAAAAACCCTTGAACCAATCTAGGCTAAATTACTAGACAAAATTCTGGATACAATTGAACTCTTCCTTCTGCAAATAACCATTACAGTCTTAAGGAACTTTATTCATAATGGATTTTCATTCCAGTCATTTTTCTGCGATTTCCAGTTGCCACCCAAAATTCCTCACCTTTATGCAATTTGAAATCGCAATTGCAGTCCCAAACGGGACATTTTCTTTATTGTGGGGGAAAATAAATTATTACAAGGTCATAGGATATGATATAAGGACTGGGTGCAAATTTGATAATCATCCATCCTCTTTCTACGTTTATAATTGTGCAAGGGTGTGAGTTTGCATGAGAGTGGAATTTGTCATTCGCAATATATTTTCAATGGTTGTAAAAGTAGTTTATACCAATTTCCATATAAAACTAGGGTAGGTTGACAAAGATAAAAATACAAGGGCAGGTTATACCTTTGAATCATATGTTGATTTGTTTTACATTTTATGACAAAGATAAAAATTGTTGAAATCAATTGAACCTGATTCATTTTGGGACGTTCCTCATGCAATTGCAGAGAATACAAGGGGTCATATCCAATTGAGTACATCCCAAATGCTACGATACCATGTGTTAAGCATCAGCCTTAAAATGAGTGCAATTTCTAGGAAGATAACACTTTAGTTAATTTTGCTTAGGTCCTTTTCATACTATTCTAAGATACTATTGGTCAACTTGTGTACCACATCAACAAACTTGTGCACATGAACCAATCACAACTCAAAATAATTGGAAAAGTACCTTAAAAAAATCACTTGAGTCTTTTCCTTTCTAGAAATGCTTATTGTCACGTTTTTGGTTGAAATGCTATGTAAAAAAATAAACGAAATTTTGCATTCAAGGAGATACCAAAAAAGGCCCTAAAAGTTCTCTTTATATTGCAGCTATGGATCAGGTAGCCGTATGAAGTTAGCTTACACCAAGAAGATCATTGATGCCATAGTTTGTTCATAGGGATTGAATTACCCAATGTTGTAATAATTCCGGCGTACACTAAAGTTTGTCCGTAGGGATTGAATTATCCAATGTTGTAATAGTTTCGGTGTGCACTGATTGTTGAACTATGTTGTCTGATGAATTAAATTTTGTTTACAAATATCCATTGTTAATTTCGCGTATAATTCATGTTTGACACAAAATTCATTTTCAAGCTATATGTTTTGGATTGCAATTGTACAGGTTTTAAAAGAAAATAGGCCTTTATATTTATATATGTATATATAATTCTTTCAAAATTTGCAACGGTTCAAAGCAGTGACAAACCCATAAAGTTAATAGGTGTGACAAATTCGATAAATTGTCACCACCATTTGTCAACATTCAAAGAGGTGACAAATACATTAATTGTCAAGCAATTTTGTCACGGTTTAGAGCAGTGACGAAATTAAACTTATTGTCGCCGCTCAGAGCAGTGACAATTAAAATTTTTGTCATCAACATTGTCACCGCCTAGAGTAGTGACAAATTTAAAATGATTGTCACGGTTCCTAGCGGTGACAAAGGGAGGAAATTAACCCTTAAGGTGTCCTCAAATGGGCAGTGACAAAAAAAATTGTCACTTCTCATAGTAGTGACAAATACTTTTTTTCACCCCCGGAATTGTCACGGTAAAGAGCAATGACAAATTGGCCATTCTGGTGCAGTGGCAGTACTCATCTTGAGCGAAGTTCTCATAGCCTTCTGCAAACTTTCCCAAAATCCTGAGGTAAAGCGTGTATTACAGTCCTATACAATAGACACAAGTGCACCGTATAGTTGCACCACTTGTCATAAGTACATTTGACTCATCCTTTCTACTGGGTAAGATATGCTATACATGATGAAATGTGCGAACTTCGTCAGACGATCAACAATTATCCAAATTACATCATGATTCTATTGTGTCTAGGGTAATCCTACTATAATATCCATAGTTATGTGCTCCCACTTCCATCTTGGAATAGGTAAGGGTTGAAACAATCTCGGAGGTTTCTGATGTTCAGCCTTTACTTGTTGACAAGTCAAATATTTAGACACGAACTTGACTACTTCTCGTTTCATTCTTTCCCACTAGAAGTTTCTCTTCAAATCTTTATACATCTTTATTCCTCCTGGGTGTACTGTCAGTCTTGATTTATGTGCTTCTTTGAGAATATCTTTTCTGAAGCTTCCTGAATTCGACACACACAATCTGCCTCTATATTTGTATCCTCCATTGGTCCCAACCTTCCAATCCGTAGGGTCCTTTTCTAACATCTTGATAAACCATTCTTGAAATTTCTGATCTTCCTTCTGGGCTTCGATAATTCGACTAACAAGTGTTGGTTGTACCATGAGGCATCCAAAGTGTTGCCCGTCATTTTCCTAAGAAATTTGCATATCAAATTCAGCAATTGTCTATAAGGCTTTTCATTCCCTCATCATTAATGAAGCAATAATTCCTCGAGGTTTCTGACTTATGGCGTCAGCGACTACATTAGCCTTACCAGGGTGGTACTCTAATGTAAAGTCATATTCCTTAATCAGTTCTATCCATCAGCGTTGCCTCATGTTTAACTCTTTCTAAGTAAACAAATACTTAAGGCTTTTGTGTTCCAAGAACAAATCAAACTTCTCCTCATAGAGGTAGTGTCTCTAGATCTTAAGTGAAAACACAACGGTTGCCAGTTCCATATCATGTGTTGGGTAATTCAAATCATGTGGCTTCAACAGTAGTGAGCCATATGCGATAACCTTGTTCCTTCAGCTCCAGTAGTTTGGTAGGGGCCATCCTGTACAGAACTTTGGTTATAGGTCTACTGCCTGGCACTAGTTCTACACAGAATTCTATGCCCCTCTCAGGCGATAATCCTGAAATATCTCAAATTACTTCTTTAAATTCCTTGATCACCGGTATTGATGACACCGTCATTTCTGTACTGATAACTTTGATGTTTTCTAGGCATCTAGTGAGGAACATATTGCTCGAAGAGTTACATTAAAAATCCCATTGTCTGCAAATGTGATCCTCTTCCTTGCACAATCCAACTTTGCATGATTCCTTTCGAGCCAATCCATTCCCACTAATTTGGCAGAAAGTTTACGGTCTCCTATACATAGAGGATAATCCTTACATTCATGTACTAACTCGACTGTGGTCTCGAGTGGTGAGATAGCGCTCAAAGCTTCAATTAAACATTACGGTACTATACCCAATTTTTGAACAATCTTAATAAATATAAAGGAATATGTAGCACCTGTGTTAAATAAAGTTTTACCATGAGAGTCAAACAAGGTTAGAGTACCTTCCACTATTTGTTGCTCGGGCGGTCCCTCCTCATAAGTACCTTCTTTATACGCAATCATAACTAGCAGTCTCAGGGATAACAGTATTCATGCGAGCCTGTCCTTGCTGACCATAATCACCTTTTTTGGGAGCCTTGCAGTCCTTACTTATGTGACCTGATATACCACAGTTATAGCACACAACATTTGGATGATCAGCACGCCTAGGCATTCTGTAATCTTTAGCTCGGTGACCGGGAATACCACAATTGAAGGAGTTATCATTATTATTCCATCCTGTTGATCGAGGCAGATACTATTGTACTGCCTATGTCTGCTTAGGTTTCTTCCCTCCATCCCAAGTTCTTTTCTATCCCTAAGGGTACACAGGTTTCTGCCCAGGATAGCCTTTCTGCGGAGGTCGATTTCTTAATGGTTTTGGATTCTGGAAATCATCATTTTCTAATCCTGTAGCTAATCTCACCAGAGCTTCAAATGACTAGCTCAGGTGCCCCATAGTCAGATGTCAGAGAGACAAGTTGAGACCCCAATAACATTTCTTATTTTTCTTCTTGGGAGTGTCCACCATAATTGGAACAAAATGGGATTAACGGTCGAATCGAGTAGGATACTCACGAACAGTTAGATTTTCTTATGTCAATTCCCAGAATTCTTTTTTTTCTCTCTTATCCTTTTCTTTTTTAGGGAAATACTTCTCGAGAAACCTCTCTTTGAGCACCGCCCATGGCATTTCCCTTGTGGCTTCTTCCCCAATAGTTGCCTTTTTGGCATCCCACCAATCTGCCACTACATACGACAACTGAAAGATAGCCAGACATTTCTTTTCCACATCAGTGCACTCTATGGTCTCAAAGATACATTCCATCTGGCATAGCCAGTGTTTTGCTTGCCAGGGTTCATCGATCATAGAAAAATATTCTGGTTATAGTGCACAAAATTCTTTGGGAAGCTTGCCCCTAGTCTAGAGGGCTTTCCTTTCATTCTTGTTATGATTCCCATTCTGATTATTATTCCCTATGTTCTGATCACTAACCCTCTCCAACCGTCTCACAAAAGCCTCAAACATCCCGTTGGATCTACTGCCACGGTGCAACTTCAATAGTAGTGGGACGAGGCCTGAGATTTCTAGCAGCCATAAGTTCAAGAGAAAGGTACCTATCGATTGATCAATAGAATTCAGTAAATGTTCAAACTTTATAGAATCACAATACTCGAAGGAAATGAAACACGGAATGAAGTCGAACTATCTCTTCTTCCTTCTCTACCTCAGGGCAGTGTGTGTGTGTGTGTGTATATGTGTTTGAGTGTATATATTTAACACAATGATCTCTCTCTAGACTATAAAAATAGTCCTAAGGGACGAAACAAACAAGAATATATAGAGAGGGAAGAGTGCTACACGTCAAACTACGAAGCAAAGAAGAAAAGTTATCTCTGCAGGTGCCAATCGATTGGAACCAGAGGCAATCGATTGGATAACAAGGAAATTGATTGGGATAGTGCCACATAATGAATTCAGGTCGGCAGCTTGGTAATCGATTTGTAAAGATGGCAATTGATTTGTGTAAAAAATGGAAATTAATTGGTATAAAGACCAATCGATTGGGGCCTAAATTCAACAAAGACAAGAATAAACCAAAGGGTCTTTATTTATATATATATAGAAATATAAATACCAAAGTACAATGAAATTTGGGGTATTACATCAATCATGCTGAATACTTCTCCAGAAAATTCAGCAGGAGAACAAACTGAGGATTATAGTGGTAATGAAGGTAATCAGGATTATCACAACTCCTCCTCTCCACAAGAAGAGAATAATGCTAATAATGGATCTTGTTTTAAACAATGTTCTCAAGAAGTTGATTATTCGAAAGCCATTGCCACTATGAATGGTCTTTCTCTGAATGTGCTCATAGTAGAATAAAATGATATATTAATACTAACTGATAAAATTATAGATCCAGAATTAAGGATCAGAGTAATACATTTATGTGCTAATCATAGTCAACCAAAAAATAACCCTGAAAGCTCTGGAACAAAAAGATTTAATGTTCTACATTATAGTACTCAGGAAGTATTTAATCAAATGGATAAAGTTGAAAAACCATTAACCATTCAAGATTTAAAACATGAAATTAATATTATAAAAACAGAGGTAAAAGGTTTGCACGTATCCCTCCAAAATATGGGAAACCAAGTCATTGTTATACAGCAACAACAATCTTTTACCAAGGAAAGGGAAGTTCCACGAGTAGACAATGAAGAAGCGAAATTGGATTCTGAAGATCAATATCTACATCTTCTTCAACGTATTACTTGTCAAAAACGATATATTAAATTTACTTTGGTTATCCAAAATGAATATACCATTATGGATGTAATAGCACTAGTTGATAGTGGTGCTGATTTAAATTGAATTCAAAGAGGCATAATGCCAACAAAATATATTGAAAAGACTATGCAGTCATTAACAACATCTAGTCGAAGCAGAATGGCAATCAAATACAAATTGTCTAATGTCTTTATTTGCAATGAAGGAACTTGTATACCTTCAACCATTTAAGTTGTTAAAAATTTATAGCAACAAGTAATTTTAGGTACTCCTTTTTTAAATTTGTTAATGCCTCTGACTAAAATTGACCAGACAAGCATTAATTGTACTTATAATAATAATGATCTGGTTTTTACTTTTGTAAAAGAACCAGAGACAAGAATAGTGAATGAACTAAATTCACTACTTCATTACAAAGAAAAACATTTGGGATATCTTCAAGAAGAAGTGTATCTCATGCACATTGTACAATAGCTAAAAGTTCCATCTATTTCTCAAAATATAAGAGAAATAGAAAAGGATTTTCAAACAAGTGTTTACAGTGAAATTCCTAATGCTTTTTGGGCAAGAAAGAAACACATAGTGTCTCTATCTTATAAAGTTGAGTTCAATGAAAGGAATCAAATTCCAACAAAGGCTCATCCCAGCCAAATGAACTCTGAATACATAGAATTTTGTAAAAAAGAAATTCAGAATTTGTTGGAAAAACAATTAAGTAGAAAAAGCTACTCCCCTTGGAGTTGTACAGCTTTTTATGTTAATAAAAATGCTGAAAAAGAAAGAAACAAACCCAGACTTATGGTAAATTATAAACCTCTTAATGATGCCTTACAATGGATTAGATATCCAATCCCTAGTAAGAAGGACTTATTGGATAGATTGTATAAAGCATCTCTCTACTCAAAATTTGATTTAAAATCTGGTTATTGGCAGATCCAGAGCAGAGAAGAAGATAGATATCAAACTGCTTTTACTGTTCCTTTTGGTCACTATGAATGGAATGTGATGCCATTCGGAGTAAAAAATGCTCCTTCAGAATTTCAGAATATCATGAATCACATTTTTACCCCTTATTCTGAATTGTGCTTAGTTTATATCAATGATATTTTGGCGCTTTCATCCTCAATTCATCATCTTAAACATCTTCAAATATTAAAAGATGTTATTAAGTATCATGGAATTGTTCTTTCAGCCCAGAAAATGAAATTATTTCCAACCACAGTTAAATTTCTGGGTTTTAATATTCATAAAGGACAAGTTTTACCTATTGATAGAAGCATTGAATTTGCTTCTAAATTTCCTGATGAATTGAAAGACAAAAATCAATTACAAAGATTTTTGGGCAGTCTCAATTACATTGGAAATTATTATAAATATTTAGCCCATGATTGTGCATTACTACATCAAAGGCTACAGAAAAATCCATTACAATGGACTCCATAACATACTAAAGCAGTTCAGCAAATTAAACTCAGAGTTAAACAGCTACCCTACTTATGTCTAGCAAATCCACACTGGTATAAAATTGTGGAAACTGATACTTTTAATATTGGTTATGGAGGTATTCTTAAACAAGGAAACCCCACCACCAATAATGAAGAACTTCTTAGATTTACTTTAGGGGTGTGGAAATGTTCAACAAAGAACTATTCACAATTAAAAACGAAATGCTTGCCATAGTCAAATGTATCACCAAATTTTAGGATGATCTTTTAAACCAAGCATTTCTATTGTGAATAGATTACAGTGCTGCCAGACATATACTTCAACAAGATATTAAAAATTTTGTTTCTAAGCAAATATTTGCTAGATGGCAGTTTGAATTATCTACTTTTGATTTTCAAATTGAATACATTAAAGGAAATCAAAACTCATTACTAGATTTTCTAACCAGAGAATTTTTGCAGGAAAAACAAGATGCAGCCTCATAATGAAGGAGGATTTCAATTTCCTCAGATGCGTCCCAATAAAGGGAAAGGCCAACAACAGCAACCCGTTAAGGGTTAACAATCCAACAAGGATTCTGAACAGCCATCAGAGGTTGGTCCTCCTAAGCCATCTGCTAATGACATTTTGGTTCAAGAAGCACGCTTTCATCAAAAACAATTTTTTGAAAATTTGCTAATCTTAGAAAAAGAAGACCTCGGACTAGAACTAGGTGCTTGGGATCTCAAAGAGGTTATTTGGGAAATCATAATTTTATGACCCATTAAGCCAAACCAAGATATGCCTATGAAGCAATGTTAATTGAAACAGGATCGATTTAAAGTGAACATTTTTGTCTTAACTCTAAGGAAGTTAAAAGTACAATTACGCATTCGAAATGCTATATGGTTAAGATTCTTCATGCAAATGAATGGGGATTAAACCCAGGCTGGTAAAAACTCTCAAGATTAATGGAGTTACTTATATTACTAGGATTATATAAAAGCATGGCATTGTGCTTTTTATTATCAAAATCATCTACGAAAGCATACATGGCTTTTTGTTTTAAATGACAAAATTGTGGAAAAAAACAACTCCAAAAGCGTTTCAGCTTGGTTTTTTCACTGGTGGGAGAAAATGGGTCTAGATATTAGCATAGTTCTTAGAGAACTCTTGTATTATTTTACCACCTTGTACGACTTCCATCCAATTCTTATGGGGAGATATGTGTCACGCCCCAAAGTAGCATAAATTGGGAAAACATTTAATTTTCTTTTTGGACTCGTAGGTCGTGACAGTTTGAAGGATCGATTCCGTACATCAAATAGTATAATAATTTAAATCAGAGTAAGAGCAATCAAGAATTATAAAAAATTTCAAACATTATAATTATTACAACACGTAGTCATCTAAAGGCACAACCCGCCCTGTAACAATATTAATATCTATTACATCACTCTGTATTACAAGTTCAGTTCATCAAATAAAGCAGTATTTAAATCATGTCTCTTCATAAGTAGCTGTTCTCAATTTGCATAGTCATATTGTCCAACCTGGGTATAACCTGAAAAGCCTAGACATGAATGTCCAAGGCGCATCAACGTCGTCAGATTCAAGAAGCTAGTGAGTATTAAAAATATATGCTTGTAATGTAAAACATACTTCATTACCATTTCCGATTCACAGGTCCATTATTCAACATGTTAGCGATAAATGAATGAATTTGTATTTAAATCAAACAGAAGGACAACACAATAATATTCAATTAATTTAACATATGACCGTGGATGAAACAATGCAACCCACTCTTCTCACTGACTCTTTTACCTAGACTACAAACCCAACACAAACATGTTCCCTACACCATCGGCCCACGACCGTTAGGTTTAGAATGTCTGTCAATATACCTACAATATCCGAATCGGCCTGGGCGTACCTAGACATTCAAGGTTACAATAATCTGATCGGTCTACCGTATCTGAATCAGCCTGGACACGGTCGAATTGGCTTGACGTATCCAAATTGACCTGGGCTCAGTCCTCTTAATTAACCTACCGTATTCGAATCGACTTGGGATAATTAAGGCTATAACACAGCACCGATTGGCCTACTGTATCCGAATCGACCTGGGCTCAATCTTTGCCATTTAACTTGCCGTATCCGAATCGACCTGGGATAATTGGGGTCGCAAACCACATAATACATTCTCTCGACTCTTCTCAACTCACCAACACATACTATGCATGTCAACTCGACTCCTTTCAAACATGCCACTCGACTATGCAAATGTGCAAATTATTCTCTTTCTCGTTTATATAATAGGATCCGAGCGGCGTATGACATGTCCCCTCTTTACATATTTCCTTATAACAATATCCGAGCGATTCTTACTTAAATCTTTCTTTTTCGCATTTTCTTCATAGAATGTATCAGACTTAATTAAAATATGATTATTACGAATTAAAATGACTTGGCACAAAAAGTCAACTGTTGACCCAGGATGGCCAAAATGGCTAAGGATAGTCAAAAATAAGATTTTTGATTCAAGAGTTTAAAAGTCCCGTGAATAGTTCATCTAGATCCCTTATATCAAATGTGATTTTTAAGAATTTTTAAAAAAAGAATGATAAGTAGTAAAAATAATGCCCCAATATCATACACTGTGCAAAAATAAAAAATTTTGCCTTCGGAGGGAAAGTTGACTTTTATCTACAAGGAATTGATTTTTGAAAGTATTTTTATTGAATCCAAATGAGGGGGTATTTCATTAATTACATTAATGACTTAAGTAAAATAATACTCCCTCCGTCCCATAATAAGTGTCCACTACCATTTTGCACATTGTTTAATAAAGTTGCATTATATTAGTTTTTTTGGTTCATGAAAGGGTTACTTTCCAATTTTACCCTTAGATGTGATGGGTGTTTGACCTTTTGCTTGTTTTGAGACCACAAATAAATTCTACTTTGTCTTTATTATAAGTGTCGTTTTGGAAAGTAAGTAAAAGCTATATGCCAATTTAGGAAAGCAGACACTTATTGTGGGACATCTAAAAAAGGAAATGTGGACACTTATTATGGGACGGAGGGAGTAAATGGAAGGGAGAAATGATTTACTTAAATGGCATGGTTGGAATTAACATGCAGTGAAGGTAAAACTATACTAAGCAGTTAATGAACTAACAGTAAGAGTAGCTAGTCATTCTATCTTAGACGGGCGCGACCGGTCCTGATCTTTTGGCAAGACTGGTCATGGTCGGGATAGGACCTGATAGTTATGCGGGACCGGTCATGGTCGGGACCGATCCTGGTTATGTTTCGTGACCGATCATGGTCGTCGTCTTCACCAGATTTCTCCCCTATTTCAGCTTCAAGACTTGTTTTTGACCCATTTTAAGTTTCGAATTTAAACATAACAAATAATATATGAATCTCTATGTTTTTCCACAAGGATTACGAATATGTAATCGGATTAAGTTAATTTGAACAGTAGCTCCCGGGATTTATGAAAAACCGAGAGGTGACGAAACTTTGATTCTAATATATGTCGCAATACGAGATAATTAGGCTCTAAGATTTTAACCAGAGCTTCTATGGGCTGAACCTTTCTTTATTATCTATCAAAATGAATTTTGATTGAGTTTTACAAAATCACCATTTTTACACCATGGAAATCCAAAAACAAATTCTATATATACAATCACATAATCATTCAATTAAAACTAAAATCAAGCAAGAATTTGCATTGCAAGTGAGTTAATAATACTCACTGTCATAAGAGATAGGAGATAGTTGAGAAAGAACTTCAAAATAAGAAAGCCTAATCAATCTTGGCTATGGAGTTCTCATGTTCTCTCTCTCTAGAAAATTCTGTAAAACTCTCTGCAACTCTTTTTTTGCTCTCTGTGTTTCGGTTTTTTGAAAACCCAGAAGTGTGTGTTGTGTGAGAGTGTATGTGAGTATATATAAAATTCTTGAACTTGGCCTCCAAGTTCTATCAAGAACACTCAACAAATTAAATTGATTTTTAATTACTAATTACACAATATACATATATGTATACACAGATTATACATATAAAATCTGTTGTAGAATTGCTTAGATGAAGTCTAAGTTAGTCTAGTAGTTCATAGGGGTCAATTAGAGATAAGTAGGGGTCAAGTTATAAGTGTTTGGCAAAAACAACTTATAGCACTAATATATCACACACCACATAAGCATACCCAAACATGCCTATCTAATGATTGTTTGTATTAAATGCAAGAAAATCAATTGTTAAGTCTGATTGACAGGGAATCCCAATCTGTGGGAGTCTATCGCGGCACAAACAGTTTTCGTTCATAAACTGGTATTTTCGCAGCGCGGTGATCACCACAAAAATATATAAAATTTATATTAACGAGGGAAATAATTTTCCGATTGTATAAAAGAAAATACAGCTTGAATTAAAAGTAAACATTTTCACCATTTTGAAAATACAGTTTTCAAACCAACACAGGTATTCCTGAAATTTAATAAAAAGTACAGTTTGACCCCAATAGATGTATTTCTATTAAATTAAACAAGTAGAAATATATTTAGCAATTAAATGAAAATACAGGTTGTTACAATATGTACAGGTCCTCCCATTGGCAAAAATATACTTTTCTTTTTTGCTGAATTCAAATTAGTTTGGAACTGGAAATGGGATATCCAACATGGAACAGATAATCTGAAGTTACCCATACTTCACAGAACATTTTGGTTCAAATGGTGGAGTGGCTTTGATGTAAAGACTGCTCTTGAAAAGATCCAGGCCACCACCAAAGAATACATAAAAAACCATGATGAAAAAGTGTTTGCTAGTAGTTATGCGCGGGCGTGCCAGAACCAAAAAGTTGTTCGGTGTGTGCAAACTAATTTCCTATATGCTTGAGTCAGTGATACTCAAGGCTTTCAGATCTGACTTCTAAACTAAACAATTGTGTGCGGCGAGTAGGAAAGTACCCTCACCAGAAATCCCTTGGCAGTACTGAAGCGCACAAGCCAAATAGTGTATGAGTTTACCAAGTAAACAATCACAAACGATTAATAAAATACAGATTTTATTAAGTGTTTGGAAAATACAACCAAAGAACAGATTCAGAACAGACTGATTGTTCGTAAGAATGAAAACAGTAAAAGAAATTAACAAAGAAAAAGGGTAGACCTATTTGCTATGCTTGCAGAAAAACATAAAAGTCGAATGCTTTTGAATGCTGTGTCGAATGCTGTTTTCGAGAGTGACGCGGAGTCCCTTCAATGGTTGGCCTGCCTGTATATTTATAGCGGCCATAGTTTAATTCCTACTAGGAAAGGACTCCTTAACTTGCGCCTTAAGCTATTCACTGATTGGTTAATTGAAGAAATCCTTCCTTATCCAGAACTTACTTGAATTGATCCCTTTAATTTAGGGATTAGACGCTCCAACCCAGCTGGCAACTAACTCCTTTCCCAGACGGACTCTTATTTCCAAAAAACTCTCAGAGATGACGTCATCATGCCAGCTGTGGACATCAACGCCCTGTCCTTCATCAATCGACCTCTCCCTGTTGGACGAATCGGGCTCATGACTCTTTCCATGTCCGATCAGATTTCTTCAACTTCTTATGATCAATCGGACAAACTCTTCCTTTTCATAATGTCCGATCAGTTATAACGCTGCTTTACTTTTCCATCGGGCTCTCAACATGATGAGTTATGTTCTCATAGCCCGATGATGCTTACACTTGCCACACGCTCCCATCGGACTCCTCATCTCCCAACAGTTGTTCCTCCCATCGGGCTTACCTCTTGAGTCCGATGAATCATCACTACTTGTCCCAGCGTCTTCTTCGCCCAACTTCAACTCCACTCGGGCTCAAAAATCATTGACGGTTTTTGGGTGCAAACAATTGCCCCCCAAAAGGTCATATCAAACGTCCCGCCCTGATTAATGTGACGTTTTGAATTTCAAATATGCCACGCGTCAAGTACGCAGCTAACGTCAGGTTATGGAGAATCCCACCAGTCACCCTACATTTAATGCGCCATGATTACGGCGTCGTGATATTTAAATATCACCCAACGTCCGAAACTCATCACACATTCATATTTTCCCCTCTCTAGAATTCAAGCAAACACAGAGCTTCTCACTCTATCTTCATCTTTTCCGGCGACCTTTCTTCCTTCCATTGTCATGGCTCCCAAAACCGCTCCAGCCACCTCCAAAGGAAAAAAAATCCTTCGCAGACGCTCCACCGCCACAAAATCGCTGTAGGGAGGTTAGGGCTTTAGCTAAAGCGCACGCCGCTGACATAACTACTGAATACCTCACCCCCTATAGTTCTTCCGACGGTTCTCTCGTCGCACCAGGCCTAGGCGCGGCGTTTCTGGGCCACCCTCCGGCGCCTTTCCTTCCTTTCTTTCCTCTGGTAGACAACGAGACGTTCCTACAAGTCCCTGCTCATTGGACCAAGGTCCAGACGGCGAACCAACCCATTCGAGGATGGCCGACCCCCGCCGCTGACTGGGACAAATGGGTGACTAGGGTTTCGGCCTCTAAGGCCGCCGTCTGGAGGCAAACGGGCATCTACGATGCAATCATGCTCAGCCGGTCTCGCATTGAAATAGACCGGCCTCTCCTTCTCTCTGCTCTACTCTTCTGGTCCTCGTCTTGCAACGGCTTTCTTTTCCGTTGCGGACCAATGGCTCCTACTGTCAAAGATATTAGTTATCTGCTCGGCCTCCGTCCCCACGGACAAGAGATCATTCCAGGGCTTAATGTTGGACCGGCCAGCTTTGCCTATCCACAACAGGATATTGTCAGGGACGGGGCCGTTTCTCATAGGCCGATCACGGCCTTTGGAGGTTTCCTTGCTGCCTGCATAAGGGCAGATGATACGGCGGTGTCCGATGCAGAGCACACTGCCTTCCTCATCTACTGGCTCAACAAGTATCTCTTCTGCTCAGCCAGCCAGGCCATCACTAAAGAATACACAACCGTAGCCCTGGCCCTTGCATCAGGGCAGCCACTAGCCATGGCTACGCTGGTTTGGGCACATTTAGTTCGAGGCACAACAGACTTCGTTCATTCGGGCTTCAGTGCTGGTGGGAGCCCGATGTGGATACTACAACTGTGGCTTCATTCTTACTTCCCTGAATTCCAACCCACAATTACTCCCTTGGCCGACGTGCCTATCTCTGCCGTTCAATTCATGAACGTATCTCCTTCTGTGCATTCCTTTGAAGAGTGTTTTTCCTTCTTTTACCAGGGTTGCTCCCCTCGGGACGTCAATCTCTTCACCCCATTCTTTTCTCTTCAATTCTCTTCTTTTCTCCAGCTCTCCAATAACCCTTCAAACTGGGGTTCGGGCACCCAGTCTACCTATAATGAAATTTTTTCTAGCTACTTAGTAGCTAGAGACATTATTTTTAGCCCAAGCATCCCGTCGGCCAACAATAAATGCGGGGCCGAGTACTACTTTGCTCCTTTATATGCCCGCCAATTCGGGCTTACTCAACTAGTGCCCGTTCCTCCTGGTATCACTGTCAACGTTGATTGGGTTGAACGGGGCCTTATCGTTAACGACGGGCAGGTGAAGAAGATAGCAGAGAGGTCTGCCCGGCTCAAAGCCGCGTTCAATTTTACACCCTTCTCTGCCCGGCCAGTAGTATCAGAAGAGTTCACCCAATGGTGGGGTAAACGGGCTAGAAACATATTTCCACGCACCGCTGCTGAGGCCCTGGCTCCTTTCACTGCAACATCGGCCACTGTGGCCGATGTCCCTATACCAGCAGCAGCTCCAGCCCGGCGCAAACAAGTCGCCAAGAGACTGGCTCGTAAACAAACTCCGGGCAAGGGTCCGCCTCAAAAGAAGCAAAAAACACCGGCCTCTGTTCAGGTTTGCTCTTCCCCTTTTGATTTGAGCCCGAATTCCTGTTATTCCATATTAATCCTTTTGTTCTATCTTTGCAGCTTGCTGATGAAGATTCGGGAGAGGATCCACTTCCAAACCTTGCTCAGACACTTCCCCCAACTCTCCCTACATCACCAGCCTCTGCAGCGGCTTATCTAGAGCGAGTGGCCGTTAGGGTGATGCCACTTCACATCGTGCCTCCTCTAGATCCTTCAAGCGGAGACGGAGACGAAGACCTTGCTCATGTCGGCCAAGTCCCTGAGCAGGTTGTTCTTTCTTCGAGTACTGAGGGTGAGGCCGGTGCTGAACCTGCCACCGAGGCCGCTGGGGAGGAAGTAAATCAAGCGATCCCTTCTGCACACAAAACTCCAACCGGACAAGAGGAGCCTACCACCGCCGTCAGCTTTCCTGCTCATATAGTACCAGGACCGGTGGTGGCCGAGGTCAGTCCTCCTGAAGCGTCTGCCGTGGAGGCCGGTGATGATAACTCGGGCTCCGTCCCTGAAACAGAACCCCCACAGACGACAATGGCCCCAATGAGTCCGGTCGCAGGAACCGGCCTCCCTTCTTCTTCCCAAACATCTTCTCAACCAAGCGAGGCCGATGTTCGCGAAACAATCTCGGCCTCGCTTCATCATCATACCCAGGTATTGCTGTATTACTTTACGCTAATTCGTATGATTTCAAAAACAATGCCTGACTGTATTCTCTTGAATAGGCCGATCCTTCAGACCCAGTGCCCGTTATTCCTTTCAATGACTTTTTCTTGGGCCTGGACCTGGGAGCTTTTGACCTCGGCCCCCTGGAGCCCGAAGCAGTTTTACCTTCCGTCCTTTAACAAGCCAAGGACCTGCTCTTCGGGCTTGCTGACCAAGAACTTTCCAATCTTCCTGCTGCGGCTGACGTTGACACCGCTTTGAACACCCTCATGGCCGATCCTTCTCTTTCAGACGGGCAGCTATCATTACTCGTGGAGATCAAAGAAAGACTTCCTAGCGTCCGTCTTATGGATAGAACGGCCTCGAAGATTCAAGCGGATGCAGAACTTCATTTAGGCTCCCGTCAGAAAGCATTGAAGTTCTTGGAAGGGGCCAGAACCAAGTTCGAAGCGGGTAAGGCCTCCCGTGCTCAAGTTCTAGCAAGGGGTACTTGGCTGCGGGACCGTATTGCTGTATTAAAAGCTCAACTTGCCCAATGTGAGGCCGAGGTTGTTACCAACAACGCCTCCATTGAAAAAATTGACGAAGCCCTTTCTTCGCTAGGCGGGGACGCTCAGAAGTGCAGTGATCAGTTACAAGCCAGCGTCCCCATATCCCGGGCTTGGGCCCAGAAGCTAGAAAGGGTCAAGAAGGACCGGTCTGGAGCCGTCAAGACCTGGGAAGACTTGAAGGCTAAGCTTAGAAATTTTGAGTCGGCCTAGAGGCCGACTCCTCTTTTGTACTTATTTTTATTCGCATATATTTGTAAGTAAGCTGTGCTCAGCCTATCAATACAAACCACATTTTCGTTACTCGGGCTCAGGGTCGTAGTTAATGATTTGGTCGTATTCTAACCCTGGATTTGGTTTATAGTTCAAATCAATAGTTTCCCACAGAGTAGGGTAATAAGGCTTCAAGTACTGACCGTTTATTAATCTAGGATGAATACCACCATCCATATCCCGCAGTCTGTAAGCACCACCATTCTTGACCTGATGTATAATGAATGGACCCTCCCAGTTGACCGACCATTTACCGTACCGACTATCCTTGTCCCCGATAGGTAAAACTGCCTTCCATACCAAGTCTTCTGTACTAAAAGACTTTGCTTTTACCCTCTTGTTATAAGCTCGGGCGGCCCGCTGCTTCTGCACTTTTAACGAGTCCAAAGCCATGAGCCTCGTTTCATCAAGTCCCTCCAACTCAGCTATCATAGCCTCTGTGTACTCTGCGGGCTCAAGCTGGTTCTGTAAAGCTCTCCTGGCCGATCGGACGGTAACCTCCATTGGTAACATAGCGTCGTGCCCGTAAGTCAACATGAATGGTGTGACCCCGGTACTGGACCTCTTAGATGTCCGATAGGCCCAGAGAGCCTCGGACAACAACTTGTCCCACTCTCTAGGGTTCTCATCGATCATCTTCTCAATGATCCCCTTAAGGATCTTATTGGTGGACTCAGCCTGACCGTTAGCTTGAGCATAGTACGGGGTAGAATTGAGAATCTTAATCCCTCTGCTCTCCGCAAAAGCGGTCGTTTCAGCTCCTGTGAACACAGATCCTTGGTCGGCCGTTATGGTCTCTGGGAGGCCGAATCGATGTATGATGTGCTCTTCAATGAATTTTATCACGGTGGTCTGGGTCACTGTTTTACATGGTATGGCCTCGGCCCACTTAGTGAAGTAATCCGTCGCCACTATAATGAAACAGTGTTGGCCTGATGATGGTGGCAAGACTTTGCCAATCAGATCCATAGCCCATCCTCTGAACGGCCATGGTTTTATTATTGGTTGGAGCTCTTTAGCCGGTACATACTGGATTGGGCCATGCTTCTGACACGCTTGGCATCCCTTTGCATAGCTGATACAATCCTTCAACATGCCTGGCCAATAATAGTTATACCTTCTCAGTAACCATTTCATTTTTGTACCGGCCTGATGAGCCCCACAGATCCCTTCATGTACTTCGGCCATCACCTGCATGGCCTGTTTTTTGCCTAAACACCTCAAAATCACGTCGTCACCGATGGGCTTTTTAAACAATTCTCCATCAAGTATCACAAATCGGACAGCGAACAGTCTAACTTTTCGGTCTACCCTGACATTTGGGTGATTCAGGTATTCGATGATAGGCCTTCTCCAGTCGTCGTCCTCCATCAAGACCGAATTAGTAGTAGCATACCAACCTCTCTTTGCAACTGAAGGCAGTGATCGGACATGAACAGTGACAACTTGGTCTTCCACAGCCTTTGTAGGAGACGTGGCCGATCCTGTCTTCGCCAGCTTATCGGCCTCAGTATTCGTAGACCTAGGGATATAACTCACGCTAATATCATCAAACTCGTCCATGAGCTGCGTGGCGACAGAGTGAAACGGGCATAATTCCCAACTTTTTATCTGGAATTCTCCTGATATCTGCCCGATCACCAGACCTGAGTCTCCCTTTATGTGTACGGACGATGCCCCCAACTCAAGGAGTATCTCTAGTCCGATAATTAATGCCTCGTATTCGGCCTGGTTGTTTGTGCACTTGAAATCGAGCCGAAATGACATTTTTGTCTTCTTATACTTGGGTGATACAATGACCACACCTGCCCCAGCACCTTCTGCGCTTTTGGACCCATCAAAGATCAATGTCCATGGGACCAAGGAAGTGTTTAACACTTTAGGCACCGGTAGTACTTCTCCCAGATCAATTGGGTCTGGGTGATCAGCCAAGAAATTGGCTATGGCCTGGCCTTTAACCGATTGCTGTGATCGGTATTGGATGGCAAATTCCATTAGGGCCAAGGTCCATTTTCCAATTCGGCCTCTCATGATTGGTCTTGAAAACATATATTTTATCACATCGGTTTGACATATAATATAAGTAGAAACGGGCAACATATACGTTCTTAACTTCTGTGATGAAAAATACAATGCCAAACATAATTTCTCAATCGGCGCATAGCGCTGCTCGATTGGAGTTAATATTCTGCTTAAGTAATAAACGGCTTGCTCATTTCCTTGCTCATTATCCTGAGCTAACATACTTCCTATAGAACATTCAGTAGCCGATATATACAATTTAAGGTACCTACCCTTCTTGGGTGGCATTAAAACTGGAGAAGTTGACAAATATTGCTTAATTCCCTCAAAGGCCTGTTGATGGCTGTCTTCCCACTTGAACTCTTCGTCGGTCTTGATCTTCAATAATGGGGTCCATACTTGGGTCTTTCCTGCACAGTTGGAGATGAATCTTCTCAGGAAATTAATCTGCCCGAGTAGCCTTTGAAGCTCTTTCTTATTGGCTGGTGGCTTTGCTGCCTGTATTGCTCGAGCCTTGTTCTTGTCAACCTCTATCCCTCTTTGATGCACCAGGAATCCTAAGAAGTTCCCTGCTGAAACGCCGAAAGCACATTTGAGAGGGTTCATTTTTAGTTTGTGAGCCCGCATTCTTTCAAATGCTTTCTCTAAGTCTCTCAAATGATCGGCGTTGTCACTCGATTTTACCACAACGTCATCAATGTAAACCTCCATGAAATGCCCGATCATATCATGGAAGATTGAATTCATCGCCCTCTGATATGTGGCTCCGGCGTTCTTTAGTCCGAAAGGCATGACAACCCATTCAAAGGTTCCAATTGCCCCCGGGCACCGGAAAGCTGTCTTCGGGACATCCTGCTCAGCGATGTAAATCTAGTTGTACCCTGAGTGCCCGTCCATGAAGGACAAAATTTTATGTTTGGCGGCCGAATCAATCAATTGATCGGCCATGGGCATAGGGTACTCGTCTTTTGGGGTAGCTAGGTTTAGATTTCTGAAATCAATACAGACTCTCAGCTTACCATTTTTCTTTACCACTGGGACTACATTTGATACCCATTCCACGTACCTGGCTGTCCGAATGAAGCCAGCCCCTAAAAGCCTCTCAATTTCTTCTTTCACCTTCATCGTGACTTCAGGTGACATGCGCCGTGGGAGCTGTTTGAACGGCCTAAAGCCCGGCTTAATTGGCAATCGGTGCTCCACCAATTCTCGGGATAGTCCGGGCATTTTGTCGTAATCCCAAGCAAAGCAATCCTTGTATTTGTGCAAGAGAGCAATGATATCGGCCTGGAACTGCGGTTCAAGCACTTGACTCACATATGTGGGTTTGTGCTCTCCTTCATTGCCCAGGTTGATCTCCAATAGTGGATCCTGCACGTCGGCCTTCAAGTCACCAAGCTTCGCTGTGGCCGTTTCGAGTTCATCCATTTGAATCTCCTCTTCTATTGGCGTTTCTTCTTCATAGATGCAATCGGCCAGATTAATCATTCCGTCTACAGGGCCGATCTCTAATCTCCTATCGGCCAGATATGCACACCATCTGGCCATGCTGGCCTTAAGGGCCAGCTGTCTTCTAACTTCAATTGGCTGTAGATCCATCAAAGTCTTCTTGTTCATTAATTTCTATCGGCCTTACCTCTTCTGTCCGACTTAGATTGTGATAACCAAGCTTTAAGTTTGGTAGAATTTCTTTACGGAACGTGGCTGCATTTGGTCTACCAAGTTTGCCACATCCTAGTAATTTGATAGGTCCGATATCATCTTCATATAATACTGCATCGGCCGTCTGCACCCGGGCTACGAATGGCTTCGTATCAGCCCCAACCACTTCCACTTCGTCATCTCTCCAAAAGATCAACAATTGATGGAGAGTGGAAGGGATGCAGTAATTGGGATGGATCCAATCACGGACAAGCAATGCGTTGTAGGCGGCCGATGTCTCCACAATGAGAAAAGCTGTCATGGCCGTTTGGGTTCCAACCGTCAGCTCCAGAGGCAAGATGCCCTTTGTCTTAGATGGTGTGCCCGTGAAGCTCTGAACATTCATCTCGGTCGGAATCAGTTCCGACTCAGATTTTTGAAGGATCCTCAGCATGATTTGGGGCATGATGTTGATTGTAGACCCCCCATCAATCAATATTCTATTCACGGGGATTCCCTCAATGTGACCCTTTACGTACAACGGCTTCAGGTGCTGAGACATTTGATAGGTAGGTTTTTCGAAAACCACCTTGACTGGCCCCGCCGGTTTCAGCCCCTCCTCAGTTTGGATCCCTTTCGGCCTCAAGATGGTTATCTTAGGCCGATCGGTTTGTATATCGGTAGTGTCCACGTTCTTGCTCGTAGCCTCTACCACCTTGGGTCTGACGGTCTCACCACCACCCCAACATACACTTTCTATTACTGCCGACTCCTTGGTCCGGCCTTCTATTACGTCACCTTCAATGGCCGTTGGCTGATCCGGTTTGGCCATAAATGACATGGGCAAGGTAAACACCATGTTTGAGGATAGATTTTTCGGGATTGTCCCGAATTGAATCGGTGAATCATCCTCATCTTCATAATCATCAACCTCCTCCATTGGATGGGCCGATGGCTCACACTTTTCTTGTTCAAACAGTTTCTTCAAGCGCTCTGTGGCATGCATTGCCCCTTTGCCCGCTTTCTTGTCGAAAACGGGCTCATCTTCTTCCATGGCCGTTCTCTGTTTGTCGGCCTTGCGCTGAAGGGACTCCTGAAGAATCTGGACACGGCCTTGCGAGTGCTGCCGTTCCCTCTCGGCCTGTCTCAGCCTCTGGTACCTCCTCTTCTGAGACTTGCTGTATTGAGGCATCGCTGGAAATTTTGGATGCTCAGCTCTATACCATCTCCCATCACTCACTCTTGGTGGGAGTATCATTCGGGAGCGAATGTCCGATGCTGCAACCCTTTGTGATGCACTCATCGTGGGTCGTGATCCATATTCCCTTCCTTCCCTATGACTCGAGCTAGGCATACTGCTTGCTGGCGGCGGCTTTGGCTTCCACTCGGGCTTTGGGCGTCCCTGTTTGGGCAAGGAAAGCCTCTCATGCACGGATCTTCTCGGGCTGTACTCTCGTCGTTCCTCAACCCTAGGCCTCTTGCTTGGGCTAGAGGCCCCTTTCTTAATATCGGCCTTGCACCTCGGACACAGGCCTTGTTCAATCAGCTCTAGTTGGTGTCGTAAATCCGTAATCAAGCTATCTGTAGTTGACCGGGCTCCATCAGCCTTTAGTTCTGCTTCCTTGCGTTCCTGGTATGTCCTCTGAAGCTCGTGAATAGTCACCTTCGGCCTATCAGTTCCTGAAACGGCAATTTGTTTTCCTTCCCTTTCCTTTGGGACTTTCTCGCTGTCGGTCAAGTCTATCTTGACCCTTGGCCGTGTCAGCTTAGTCAAATCGGGCACTACCATATTGGTTCCAGTGATCTGTGGGAACGGATTCGCATCAACTCCCATAGCTTTGTCCGAAAATTTGAACACTCCTTTCTCCACGTTCTCCTGTATCACATTACGAAAAACAACGCAGTTGTTAGTTGAGTGTTTCCAGGAATTATGCCACTTACAATATTCCTTATTTTTTATGTCATCGGCCTTGGGTATCCGATGACCTTCACCTAGCCTGATCACTTTTTCAGCCAAGAGGGCGTCAAAAATCTGATCGGCCATTATTATGTCAAATGTGTAATTTTTTCCTGCCTCGAACGTCATTTTTTTAGCAGCAGCGTTATTATTGACTGGTTTGTTCAAGGCATTACACACAATAGGCCGCTTAGAGATTAGTTCGGCCATGTCGATTTCTGCCTCGAGGTCACAATCTGCTAGATGGACCTCGTAATTGGGATCTTTGTAATACGTTCCCTTAGAAGAATTCTTCTTTTCCTGTTCATCAAGCAGGATACGCTCATAACGGGCGGCCCTTGAAGCCAGCTCGAATAAATCACGAAAATCGGTCCCTTCGAACTTTTTGCGAAGCTCGAAAGACATTCCGCCCATAGCCATCTTTGCGTATTCTTCCTCGGGTAATATTGTCTTACATCTGTACTTAGCCTTCCTGAATCGGGCTATATATGTTTCGACGGTCTCTCCCACTAGTTGGAGCATCCTAGACAGATCTGCCAACGAGATCTCGGGCTCAGTCCTATAAAACTGCCCATGAAACAATTCCTCCATTGCTGGCCAATTTCGTACTGAATTGGCCGGGAGATTGACATACCACAAAAATGCTATGCCCGTGAGCGAATTTGGGAACAACCTTAATTTTAAAGGGTCACTATTGCCTGCATGGCCGCATTGCACAATGAATCGACCTATGTGCTCTACCGTGGTATGCTCACTTTCCCCAGAAAATAGAGTAAAGTTCGGAACTTTATACCCTGGTGGGAAATTAACTTGGTCAATTTCAGGCGGGTAAGGCCGTCGATACGTCGGCCTTTCCATCCTTCTCATGAACGGGCCATACTCTTCATGCATGGCCGCCACCAACTCCTCCCTGTTAATAGGCTGCGCAGCAGGTCGGGCACCACCCACAGGGGGTGGTGGTTGCTGTGGGTTGTTATTGGCCTGACGAAGCCAAAAATCATCATTATTCCTTTGCCCCCCAGCAGTGTTACCTGGGGGCACTTGTTGGCCGATTACCTCTGGGTTACGGCCTATTGTTGCAATTACCTCAGGCTGAGCCCCTGTTACCGGGGTTAGTAGAGGTGGCAACTGTTGATTATTGTTGATCTGGTGGGTCCAAAACCCCCCATTGTTTCTTTGCCCCCCAGCAGCGCGAACTGGAGGTGGAGTCCGGTCGAACTGGGTTTCAACACGGCCTCCTGTCTGGACAAAACTTGGCGTCGCCGATCCACTGGGATCGGTGACCACCATGCCACTGGCCGTCTCGTTATGTAATTCGGGCTTCTTGCCCGAGATGTTACCCTCCCTTAGGTTTGGACAGACATAGAGTGGGTCTTTTGGTTTGTCGGACTCAAGCGGCGTGCCAGAGCCCGATCCCAAGCCTGAGCCTGATCCCAAGGCCTTTTGTTTGTTATTGGCCTCAAGAACGGCGCAAAGCTATTATATCTGAGTAGCCAGGGCGTCCAGCTTCACGTGGGTAACCCTAGTCTCCATGACCAACTCAGACTGTTCCCGGCGTATATCGGCCGTTTGCCTGACCACATTGTTGAGACCTGCCATTGACCCTATTAAGGTGTTATAGTCCTGCCTCAAAGGATCAACGGTGGCTCTCACGATTTCCGAGATTGCTTCGATAGTAACGCCACCGTCATCCGGAGAATGACCAGTGCTTTCCTCCGTAGGTGTATCAACGGCCGACTCTTCTTGGCCGTTTTTGCCGATCTTCTTATCCCTCTTTGGCGGCATGACTTGACACTATGGGTCCCACCGGGCGTGCCAAAATGTTTGCTAGTAGTTATGCGCGGGCGTGCCAGAACCAAAAAGTGGTTCGGTGTGTGCAAACTAATTTCCTATATGCTTGAGTCAGTGATACTCAAGGCTTTCAGATCTGACTTCTAAACTAAACAATTGTGTGCGGCGAGTAGGAAAGTACCCTCACCAGAAATCCCTTGGCAGTACTGAAGCGCACAAGCCAAATAGTGTATGAGTTTACCAAGTAAACAATCACAAACGATTAATAAAATACAGATTTTATTAAGTGTTTGGAAAATACAACCAAAGAACAGATTCAGAACAGACTGATTGTTCGTAAGAATGAAAACAGTAAAAGAAATTAACAAAGAAAAAGGGTAGACCTATTTGCTATGCTTGCAAAAAAACATAAAAGTCGAATGCTTTTGAATGCTGTGTCGAATGCTGTTTTCGAGAGTGACGCGGAGTCCCTTCAATGGTTGGCCTGCCTGTATATTTATAGCGGCCATAGTTTAATTCCTACTAGGAAAGGACTCCTTAACTTGCGCCTTAAGCTATTCACTGATTGGTTAATTGAAGAAATCCTTCCTTATCTAGAACTTACTTGAATTGATCCCTTTAATTTAGGGATTAGACGCTCCAACCCAGCTGGCAACTAACTCCTTTCCCAGACGGACTCTTATTTCCAAAAAACTCTCAGAGATGACGTCATCATGCCAGCTGTGGACATCAACGCCCTGTCCTTCATCAATCGACCTCTCCCTGTTGGACGAATCGGGCTCATGACTCTTTCCATGTCCGATCAGATTTCTTCAACTTCTTATGATCAATCGGACAAACTCTTCCTTTTCATAATGTCCGATCAGTTATAACGCTGCTTTACTTTTCCATCGGGCTCTCAACATGATGAGTTATGTTCTCATAGCCCGATGATGCTTACACTTGCCACACGCTCCCATCGGACTCCTCATCTCCCAACAGTTGTTCCTCCCATCGGGCTTACCTCTTGAGTCCGATGAATCATCACTACTTGTCCCAGCGTCTTCTTCGCCCAACTTCAACTCCACTCGGGCTCAAAAATCATTGACGGTTTTTGGGTGCAAACAAAAAGAAAGGGAAAACAAAAATTTATTCGTGGCCTCTTCAAAACTAAACCTGTTAACCTGTTATTAAATTCAATTAAGGATAAATATCCTTATATCTCGGCTAGAGAACAATAGGTGAAAGTCATGGAGACTCTTACAGATAAGTTCATGGCTTCTCTGGTATCACAAGTTGCCTTTACCTCTCAACCAGTTCAAACAATATAGTCAAATACTTTTGGTTGCTTGGCTGGAGAAGCCCAAGATCCCTATGAAGAAGATATGGGGACAACTTCATCTACAACTAGTCAGGCCCTCCTCATGGAGGATTTCTTTGACGCTATCATTAAACTCCAACCAGCCAAGACTAGACAAGACCCTATGGGGCCCACCACTAGAACGAGAAAGGATAAGGTGACGTAAGCAATGAGGTCACCTTAATTTGATACATTTTCAGCGCACGGTTTTGGTCCCTTGTTATGCCACTGCCCATGGTTTTTTAATAGTAACAAAATAAAGGCAAACGGTTCGACTCCACCACTTTAGGACACGTGTTTTGTTTTTATTTCTTTTTACTATTTTCCTACAGTGATTTGTCTCTAAGCTGTTGGAAATTTTTGTTATTTAATGGTGACCCCCAACCTGTGGGAAGGCATCCTTTTGTTCTCTCTCTCTCTCTCTCTCTCTCTCTCTCTCTCTCTCTCTCTCTCTCAATCCTCTTCTTTATTGTAGAAAGCTGGTTTCCAACTAAGTAATAAAATAGTCTTATATTTCTATTTATATTATCTCGATCCTCTTTATTTTTTGGTTCATTTAATATATGATTATGTTAAGTGAAATTTCACTTAATATCTTTAAGTGAGATATTTTTAAGTGAGGCAAATTGCCGAATTTCAGGCAAGGTCGTGGGGTGGTGGTCATCAAAAGTCAAGTGAGGGGCAGGCAAGACAGAGGTGATCACCGGAGGTTAGGCGAGGTCCCTGAAGGTCAGGCGAAGTTGCCGCAAGTGGTAGGGGTGGTCACTACAAGTGGCAAGGGTGGTGGCCGGAAGTGGTAAGGGGTGGTGGTAATGACGACTAGGGTTTGGTTGTAGAAGTTAGGGTATTTTAGTCTATAAAGCATTAAAAGCCTCATCCTTAGTCATCTATTTTGATTGCCCTTAAATCTAAAAATTCTTATCATAATGTCCTTTTCACTCACTGCCACAATTTTTAATTAACTAATTATTTAACAAACAAGCATTAAACAGAATCAAAATAAATTGTAATTTTACCCTTTTAATAGTTTTAAAATTTTAGATATTACATATATATAATATTGATTCCTGCAGATGAAAATAATTTACATATGGCCCCTTTTAACTTCTTAAGTTTTACAAAATGGTCCATATATATATATACATATATTTGACAACACTAATTGTAATTCAAATCATCAAGTGAGTTATAGTTTTCAGTAAATAAGATCAAAATTCACTTACGTAATGAGAATTACAAGTACCAAACCTCTCAATACTAAAAATGATAAAAAAATCTCGGAGTAAAAGTGTGATTTTTCTAATATAGAATATACTATACAAAAATATGGATAAATAGTTCCAACTTTTTTTTTTTTTTTTGCCTCCAGGTGCTACACTCAAACCCCCAGTGAAGTCTTGTTTCCCAATGGACCTAGGTCGGCCCCCAAGTTTACATTCCTGATTCCGGCCGTGATACAATGACACTTTATCACCTTCAATGGCACCTATTAAATTGGTATTTTAGACCATCTGCAATGCATATGCTAAACCTCATGCTATTGCTATACCATGACCTCAAAAATTCTTTATCCAATTGTGTGACAAAGGTCATGCCAAATTTGCCATCGCTATAATTTAGCAAGATTTTTGTCACACCATTGGAGATGTATTTTGGGTGAATTATGGTATAATTTGGTGTGCCAACATGGCAATAGCTCTACTTTTTGCAATGCGAACAAAGGAATGACATTTGTTTTGGTATGTACTATTGAAGCACACATGCTAAAATATAGCATTTAATACTCTAATACTGCCCAAAATATGAGTTTGACACACAAAAAATAAAAATAATAAATAGCATTTGGCATTGCAGATGTTCACCAGGGTGTGTTGTAGAATTTTCCAAGTATATATGCCCATTGGCCACGTTTTGATGGCTTTGGTCTAATTGATAAATAGTCCATTTTAGTTGGACTAAATTCGGAATTAAGAACTACTACTCCTTTAGGATATTTAGTGGCCCATATTTAAGACTATTCAGCTAAATGAATTAACATTCCCAGATTGGTGTCCCAATCATAGGGTTATTTTATTTTGATTAAAATAGATTAATAGTCCAATATCGTCAATTCCCCATTTAATTTAGGCCCATTTGGGTCATGAATTTTGAGGTTGGATTTTTGCCATTCCAATACCCTTCAAATAATAGTAACTGATTTATGAGAAATTTTTGGGTACCTCTAAGGTATCACGACTTAGTACCCCGTATCCAATAGATGCACGCCACACGAATAATGAAATCCAACACAAAAATTTTAAATGGCTCAACAATCCTGTGTGACGCTATCTCATTGAGTGTGGGGCACCACATAGGCGCTACCTTCAAAATACACAAAAACTTAAGGCTGTGTTTAACGTGGAGATTTTCTATTAGATTATGGGCACCACTCGATTAAAAGTCCACCCAAATAAAAAATAGGATAGATTCTGAATGTGAGTTAAGGAGTTGCATACTAAAATTTTACAGTTAAGGAGCTGTATACTACAATTTTACTGATATCGAAATTTAACCTTTCATAATGTGTAATCCCACCAAACAACAAGACATCAAAAAAAAAAAAACAAACGTGACAATTGCGTTTGAATTGACACTCTGTCCAAAGTTCTGGTATTGCTATTCATGTGGAAGATATAAAATGAATTTTATATGTAGGGCCACATGACAGTCCCCATTTTCTGATTCGATTAGCTGTTAGCCAGAGTTATATATGTGTTGTTTAACCCATTGAACTAGGCCCACGTGCCGTTGCCTAACTAAAATTAGGGATATGAGAAAGGGGAGAAGTGACTTTCCAACATCTAGCTTGAGTGGGAGAAAATATTGGTTGGTCCAGGATAACATGGTGGTCCGGGTAATTAAGGAGCTGTAATGTGGTAATATTGTCTGGTTAGTTGGAGAGAATATGGCCACATGGCAGCCCTGTATTAGTTGGGATCAGCAGTGATGGACCTAGAAATTTCTTCCACTAGGGTTCGAAGCTAACAGCTAGGTCTGTATACAAGCTGAGCCGCTCAATAAGTCATCACGAACATGTTCGATAAATGAACAAGTCATGCTCAAGTCCAGATTTTTGGTTCATTTAATTAATAAATAAGCCAAGCTCAAGCCTAGATTTTAGGCTCTTTTAATAAACAAGCCATACTTCAAACACACATGAGCTCGACTCGACAAACCTCATGAACGTGATTGAATAAAACTTGTGATTAAGCTCACGAAAAAAGCTCGTGAATTAATAGGCTTGTATACTGACCTATGTATCTAAATCTATTAAATGACAATGTAGTTTCAGTAGGTTCGTGAAACTCAATAAAGGGCTTGTATACTGGTGTATATTATGTATATCTAACATTATCTGTTATAAAACTACATAGTTTCAGAGGGCTCGTGTAAAAACTCGTGATCAAGCTTGAATTTTAAGCTCGTTTAATAAACAAGACAAGCTCAAGCATACAAGAGCTCGACTCGTTTAATAAACAAGCCAAGCTTAAGCATAGATTTGAAGCTCGTTTAATCAACAAGCCAAACTCAAGTACACATGAACTCAGCTCGCATACACCCCTACTGACGACTACGAAAGATATATTTTTTTTCCAATATTAAAATATGACAAAATAGAAAATTTATATATATAAATATAAATATAAAACATTTTGAACACAACAGAATAACATAATAAACTTATTTTCAGTACTGCTCTTCACATTATTAAATCTCATTATATTCCCAAAAAAGCTCCCTTGTTCACAAATAGTCCAATAAAATCCCAAATATTTTTTAAACTATCTTATATACCCTTTTTTTTTCAAAAGTTGAGTGGGGACGGCCAACCCCGCTCGCCCCCATTGTCGGTCCGCCCTTGGGGACCACCACATGGCAATGTTCTAGGACTAGCTAAGCCTAAATTAGTGCTTATAAAGATATTTTGGTAATAATGATATTCAAATTAATACATATTTAATTCAGAGCAAAAGAGAATGTTGTGAGAGTGAGAATGATGTATAAACAAAGAACAGAACAAAATGAAAAATGCGTAAAAAGGGAGGAGTTTAAATTTAAGAAAATGGCGAAGAGTGGAAATAATAAAGAGCTCTTAGATGAGGAGACACATTAAGGATCCAATGTAGCATAGTCATCAAAAGGCATTCTTCCTAATCATATAGGGTTGCTGCATTGAGGGGCTATTGGGGAGGACGATGATGAATTTATATTGAAATTTCAAAGCTTAATTAGTTCTATAAATTTAAGTGTTTGGTGAGTATTATTTTTTTGCAAAGGAGTATATGCCATATCTAATAACACTCTTAAAACTACTTTTATGTCAAATCAATAAAACTATGGTTCCACCAAAACCAAATTAAAAGTAAAAAAGCGTCTGTACTAGATCATATTTTAGCCATTCCTAGACAAACTCTAAAGGATGATTGAAAATGCGTGCAATTTGACTAGTAGTAATGTGAGTCTAATTTCTATTTGTTTTTACCCTTTTATTTTTTAGTTTTTTAATCGAAAAATCCCTCATCACCAAACCCATAGTGTTACAAGCCCCTCCACAATTTTTCTTCGGTCAAAAGTCCCCTACGAGAGTTTATTGGACTGCTTTGCCCTTATTGTAATACAATTGGATATGTTATATGCATCCCTTTTATCTTGCATCATATATTTCAGTTATGGAATATGGATGAATACATTTGTGGAATGTGTTTATTGTGTCATTTATGCAATATTTTTTGAAAATTGATGTCAGTGATTTGATTTTACCCTTTTGTCTGTATCTTTTATGCACGTTTATTCCTTCGTAAGTAACATTCATCCCTTGACATCTCTTTTAAAAAAAAATGTGGTATGTGTTATTTTGGGAAAATTACCTCTATTGTGCTTTGCGTTTGCCATTGTTGAATGTAAAACTCATGACTGTTAACGACGTTACTTTGAGAAATTCCGCAATGAATTTGGCTATGATATTTCTCGCCAGGCTACTTTGAGAAATTCTTTAATGAAGTTGGTTGTGGTATTCATTATCAAGATAATGTGAGAAATTTCTCAAAGAATTTGGTTATGGTATTTCTATTCAGGATTATTTGAGAAATTTCTCAAAGTATTATTATATGACTTCAAAGTATTACTTTGGGAAGTTAAGAAAGGTGCTACTTTGAGAAATTCCACAGAAATGTATTAGTTGGGAAATTCTCCAAAGTATCTTGGTCATTAATTGGATACTTTGAGAAATTTCTCAAATTATTATAGTAAATGGTTTAAGATTTTGAGAAATTCCGCAAAGTATTTTGGTAAACAGTTCTAAGGTTCATGTTATAATCTCCCACAAATCAAACATTGAGAGTTTTTTTTTTCAAGAGAAGCACATAGCACTTTTTGCGAATTCCTCAAAGTTGAAGATGAATGATAATGATAAGGAAATTGATGAATGATAATGATATGTTATCATAGTTAAGGGATTGACATAATATTTTTCAGTAAAATGTCAATTTCAAAAAAGAGTTAAGTAGTATAGAGTCCATTTTGGTCTAAGTTTCTTGCAATAGGTCTAGTCCATGAAATAATTTTTTCTAAAGTTCACAAAAAAATTCGAACCAAATTACCCTTCACAGGTACCATATCATTTTCGATTCAAAACATCATTCTCGCACAAACAACCTCACTCTCCTCAATCACGACGAGATTTTAGGGGTTTTCAAAATTCAAAACCCAACAATTCATATTTTCTTCTCTCTCTCTCTCTCTCTCTCTCTCTCTCTCTCTCTCTCTCTCTCCCTTTCTCCCCTCTTCATTGCATTTTGGGCCTGTGGTTGCGATTTCATAATTGAAGGTTGATGGTGCTGACAAAGGGATTTGTCTTTGTTTCAAGGTTGTGACTTGTTAATTTTTTAATCTTCTTGAGTTGGTCGGGCCTTCTAATTTTTTTACTTTTGGGGATATTGTGGTTTTGTTGCTTTACTTTTGTCGTGTGCTGGAAACTTTTAGGTAGGATATTCTTGGTGTTGTTCAGTGTAGATGCATATAGGTAGAATCATTTTTCCATGAAGAACACTGAAATCTAACTCCACTGCATTCAAAGGACATGACTAAAAAAGGTAAATTTCTGAAATTTTTCTTGTCGTAGAATGAAAATATGCAGTTGCATACTATCTAAGTTCCATTTTGGTTAAAAAAATAGTGAAAATTGAAAAATAGAGCGTGAGAAACTAGGGTTTTCAACTCTTCTAAACGAACGTCGTGTACAATTCCGGTGATGGCTCCGGCGACGATTGTCTGGTTTTCCTTCAAACTCATGTAGAAAATATAGTTCATCAAGATTTTAAAGGCCCACTATGTTACTTTTTTAATTTTTGTACTTCCAGGATCTATTTTGCAAAATTTGTAAATGTAAGTGTTAATTTTGATACACAACATTGTTGAACATATCCTCCTGATGTGAGATTTCAGACTCGTATACTACATGGTCAATCATCGCCGTGTTGAATCATCACATTCGCATTAAGTTAGATTAGTGTAAAATTTGTCACTCATTTTTTTGCTTACTCTAATTACAGTTGTTGTGTAGGTTTTATCAATCGCTCGGATCCCATCCAAATCCCAAGTGTAAAGGTGTTTGAAGATGGACACTGCTATATTTTACACTGTTAAATTTCACATTATTGAAATTTAACACTCATGTTCTTGGTTCAAAAGGTTGTGGTGAGAAATTGTATACTATGTTGTGGTTCAAAGGTTGTAGTGTGAAATTTAACACTCATGTTCTTGGTTCAAAGGTTGTGTTGCGAAATTGTATACTATGTGGAGTAAAATTGTAATATCAATGAAATATTGCAGTCATGTGAAAAATGAATGTGCAAATTAATTTGTGATAAGACAGTGTTAAATGTATTCGTAGTATTATGGTGTGAAATTGTATACTCTATGAAGCAAAATCATGATATCAATGAAATATTGCAGTCAGTGTAGAATGAATGTGCAAATGAATTTGTGATAAAGACGGTGTTAAATTTATGTCTAGTATGGCAGTGTCAAATTTAACATTATATGAAGTAAACTTGTCATAGTGTTATATTTCATACTAGGTGAATTTGAACTTAAACTTGTAATAGTGTTAAATTTCACACTGTTAAATTTCATAGCATGGTGACCCAATTTGTTACAAATGAAGAGATGGATGAACAAAAAATGGTTAATATGTTATATTCAATTCTGAAACTGCCGTTTGTGGGACACACAAACTAACCTTGTCCCACCTTTTGGGTACAAGAGGATCGCCTATGAATTCTGTCAATCTTGACAATATACCGGGATGGATCTAAGGCTCACTTCAAGAACTAGAACTTATGAAGATCCTAAAGACAAAAGAGTTGCCACCTAATTTTTATTGGGAATTAGAAAACCAAATTTTGTGTCGCCCAAGTTAATAAGGTCACTCGCCCTTCATCACTAGAAACAAGGTTCGGGGGTCTTGGTACGAGAGGGGACTAAAGTACCCCCTCCTCACCCTACCAGATGGTAGGCCTTGATTCAATTATCCTTGTTTTTAGTTCATAATAAGTGTTATTTCATCAAGCATACTGGATAATATACACATGCCAAAAGATCATTTTATTGAAAATCATTTCAAGAGACTAGATACAAGTAGAAATCGAATGCACATGCAATACAAGGGAGAAGTATACTCATAGTGGCTGGTCCCGCCCGGGACTGATGCAAATAAAGAAAACGTGCCATGATATGTGATCTAGTCAAAATCAAGATGAAAAGTATGCTATACTTTCTCAAGAATTGTAGTGTGTAAGTAAAGGTTGAACCCACAGAGATTGTGTATTTTAATCCTTTAATTAATAAAATCTAATCTATTTAGTTATAAGAAAAATAGAAGTTTGATTGATTGATGATTTGATTATTACTATGAATTAAACTATGAAATTATAGAAGTAAATTCCAAAATTAAATCTAAGTAAACTTGCAAAATTGAAAATTGTTTTAAATATGAGTGGATGAGATATAGGATTTCAAATCCACCACTAACTATGCATTGGGGGTCTAGACTTTCTATTTTAAGTTCTATGCTTGGATAGTCACGATCTATTGTAGCTACAAGCCCAATAGTATCAACAAGAGGATATCGTTAGTTTAATCTAAGCATAATTCATCTTTGGTTCACATGAATTATCTACCTATAACTAGGGTGTAGCATAACTCATCTTTCCTAGGCATGAATTATAAAAGATGCAAACATCACAATCGCATAAGCACTATTGTATGCAAATATTCCTATCAATCACAGAAATCAAGGACTATTGAGTTCAATAAGTATAAGGAAAAATCTAACACAAGAATAGATCCAAAACACTCTTGATTATGATCATTAAAAACTGATTATATATAAATAATCCACCAACATACAATTACTATCCAGTAGATAAAATCCTAAAATAAGAAAGCATAGAATTCCCCCCTTTACATAGTTTGGGTTTCATTGAAACCCTAGAGTAGAGGTTTAGTTGCACATAGTTGATGAAAACATAAAGATTGAGTTGAATGTTGCCATTAGAGACCTTCCAGCTTGCTCTTCTCCTTCCTCTTGCCTTCAAAGTTGATGTATGAATGAATGTGTAACCCCCCAATTGATTTAGAATGAGATATATACAGTTGAAGAGAGATTAGGAAGGTTTTCCTAAACCTAATCACACTAAAACTGCTGTAAATTGCATTTTGGACGTAATTGGACATTTTCATCCACGTAGGGGTCTTCAGCACTTCAAAATACGCATTTTATATTTTTCGTACGGATCGCGCGAGCGGGCCGTGCGAGTGCGTAAAATGGGAGATTGCGCGAGCGAGTTGAGCGCGATGGGCTAGATTCTCGCGCGAGCGGGCCGCGCGCGCGATTTTGCTTTTTCTGCTACTTTCTTCTTGCTTTTTCACCCCATTTAGCCTGGAATCATTGCTTTCTCCAAAATCCTGACAAGAAGTGAAAAGCAATGTAAAATTATACAAAAACAGGATAAAAATGGCTAACAAATGCGAATTAAGGCGTATAATTAGGATTTGTTCTCTGCCGATCACACCCCCAAACCTACATTTTGCTAGTCCTCGAGCAAAAAGAAAAGAAAAATAAAACTACTAATAATAAAAATTCCTAATCCATTTTCGTATGGATAACGAGTGTACTTCGCTTATACAACAAGCCTTTTAAACCTCTAGATGTCCCTAGTCGGACGAGTGAAGTCTCGTGAGGGTTCTCGTCAACAAGTCACCCACAACCATCTTTATTAACTTTGTAAAAGAAAATTTTTTTATTCAAAATTTTAATATTTCATCGTCAACATCCTTCATAGATAAACTAAATTCAAATAAAACTTGAAATTATCAAGAGTAAAATAATCGTACGTCTACCCAAATCATGAAAATAATCCGAACACATATATCAACAGAATTAATAGAATGTATCGAAGACTCGCATATGTGTGAATAGTAATCAAGTGGATACATGGCGACTATGAACTTGGAAAATAAATTGGATAACTATATCGTGATGCTTCGACTACAAATCTCACATTGTTAACTACACTCTAAAATGGAATCACTTGGAAACATGTGTAATCACTCGGAAACATATGCGAATGAGATAATTGTATGCAAAGCAAGTAGATCTTGCATATGACACGGAACAACGTATGACACGACAGAAAAGATAGTCTCATGAATAGATATCGATCGTCAAGTAAATATTATTACTACCATGCTTTTATTTCCTTCTTCTACCGATTCCAAATTCAAATCATGCTTCCCTATAATCAATTAGGACTTTATAAAGGTTGTAATGTTGGTCAAGGGTTATAGCTCAGAAAAGAAAGGTAAAAAGAATTCAAAAGGTCCTTGAGTAAATACGAATAGCCGTAATATTCATAACACAAAGGCTTTACTACAACGACTATTTATTATTATTTTTCTTCTCTTTTTTCCTTCATATTTCTTTCTTCTCAAGCGATTCATCTCGTTCTTTTTTTTTAATCCTTTTTCAACATCCATTTTTCTTTCTCTTTTTTTTTTTATATCTATCTTTCCTTTTCTTCCTTTTTATTTCTTTTTCTACTCAATACTCCCTTTTACATGAGTCGTTATTAGCCCGATTTCTTTAGGTAAAAGTATTCCTTACTACTCTTGGACATGGGTTAGGTTATATTTTTTTAGTGGCGAACTCCATATCGGAGTGGGTAGGATAATAGGTGAACAAAGAAAAGGCTTATTATAAGGCTCAAAGGGTTAACAAGGGATATAACATCACACTTTTATTTTTTTGGGTAGGTCAAAGGTCATAAAGGTTTATTAAGACAGATGGCCTAATATCATTTTCTAGAGTCACGTGATTCTTCAATGTTATGATATCAAAGGAAATAGATTTTTATTTATATATGTATATATATTTTTAACATGGTAATTACAATCCTAACTTGACTTTCAATCAAAATAAATAAAATTAAGACTAATCAACAAAATAATGCGCTACGTCAATGAGATTCGATAAACGTAACTTTAAAACCCTCAAAGAGGATGAAAGGCTCTAAAGCTCACCGCATTTTAGTCTCCACACTATTGCTATTTAGAAATCCAAGTTCTATTATAATTCAATATCAACATGTATCCACATGACTACGTGCCGTGCAAGAAGATATGCAAGTATAAGATATAAATCAATGATTCTAATGATGTATAGTTCTCATGACATACCTCCATAGCTTCGGTAGACATCGGATTACATACTCTCTTACTCTCAAATTTCAACGAAGTCTAATTACACAAGAAATACTGCATCATTGATATTAAGAAAACATTTAAGAAGAAAAAAGTACTTTATTTATTTATAGAACTACTAGAATAAAATGTTTTTTTATTACAACGAATGAAAGGAATGAAAAGAATGACAAATCAACGAAAGTAAAAGAAATAACAAACTAAACATAAAATTGAATTCGATAAAATTCTTTATGAAAACTTCGTAACTACTAAAACAAAATAACAACTAAAAATATACGAAACAAAATAAACGACTACAACTAATATAAACGAATATCCATATACTCTCCCCCAAACCAAATCACTGCATGTCCTTGATGTTGTCAAGATCAAGATATAAAAGTATACTTTACTTTTCTAAAGATTTGCAGTGTGGAAGTAAAGGTCGAACCCACAGAGATTGAATTACTATGACTCTTAATTTTAAAACCTGAATCTAATTAATTATGAAAACGAGATTTTGATTTGAATTTTAATTAAACTAATAACAATAAAAATAAATCTAAACTATAAAAGCAATTAAAAGTGTTTTTGTAAATATATAAAGGGAACCTAGGATTGCAACTCCACCACTAGCTTCATAATAAGGAATATTTATGAATTACTTTAGCCTATTAAGTTGGATGATAATGGGGAATTGTAGCTACAAGCCCAATTCCTCCGTCAAGAAAATAACTATGGTTCAAGCACCAACATAATCCATCTTCGGTTAGCACGAATTATCCCACACTAAACTAGGGTTGTGGTATAATCCGTCTAATCTAGGCATGGACTATTCGGATACTTGATAGCACAAATCAATAAAGCACCATCACATGTAAATAATCTAAACAAGCACAGCGAGCATAGATCATTGAGCACATCACAGTCAAAATAGATCTAAGACAAGAATAAACTTTGAAAGCAATGATTTAATCAATAGAAGTACGATTTATTTATAAAAATCCTCGGAACATGTGACTGTCATCAATACATAATAAAACTAAAATAAAAACATAAATAAAACCCTATTACTTGGCTAGGGCTTCATTGAAACCCTAGATCTATGGTCTAGCTGTCCATGGAAATGGTAGATGGCAAGTAGTTGATGGAGGAGGCCATGGAAATCCTTGGTCTTCTTCTTCTTCTCCTTGTTTCCCTCCCTTCAATGGCTGAAAGTGTGTTTATATTTTTTGTGTATAATAATTGTCAACCCTTTAATTGAAGTAAAATAGGGTATATATAGATTTACAACAAGTTTTTGGAAGCTTTCCTAACTCGAAACTCATTAAAACTGCTGTATTTAGCTTTCCAGACGTAATTAGGCAGTTTCGTTCGCGTAGGAATCATCAGTATATTGAAATACGCATCTTTGGTTTTTACACATATCGCGCGAGCGGTTTCTGGATTCTCGTGCGCGCGGCTCGCGCGAGCGAACTGGCTTTTTCAGCTTCTTTTCTTCTGCTTTTTCACCTTGTTTAGCCTGATATACTTGATTTCTTCCAAAACCTGTCAGAAAATAGAAAACGAAGTAAAAATATACAAAAAATGAATAAAAAAAGTACTAACAAATGCTCGTTAAGGCATATAAATAGGATTTGTTCTCTCCCGATCACACCCCCAAACCTAAATTTTGCTAGTCCTCGAGCAAAACTAAAATAAAAACTAACTACTAATAAAATACTACTCCATTTTTGCATGGATCACGATTGCATTTAGCATATGCAACAAGCCTTTTAAACCTCTAGGTGTCCCTAGTCGGACGAGTGAAATCTCGTGAGGGTTCTCGTCAACAAGTCACCCACAACCATCTTTATTAACTTATGAATTTAAAAAGTTTTATTAAGAATAAAAAACATAATAGGCAATACTCCTTATTATAAAACACTGATTTGAAATAGAATAATGAACAAGAAGAAACGGAATCAAACGTCTACCTATGTCATGAAAAACAATCAAAAGTACATGCATCGTATAAATCAATAGAGTTTCTCATAAAATTGCACGTGTGTGATATGGTAGTCAAATGAACACGCACATGTCATGAACATGGAATATACTTCGGATAACCATTTAACTATGTCTCGACTACGAATCTCACAATGTTAATTACACTCTCAAATGAAACACTCAGAAACAGGTGTAATTTTTCTAATATATAGGAGCAAAGGAAATATATTTTTAAAACGATAAATGCTCACATATGACTTGAAAAAGACGCATGACACGAAAGAACAGTAATCTCATGAATAGGATGCTAATTATCAAGAGAAATTAATCATTACCATGTTTTAATCCTCCTCCCATCGTTTTCATATCCAAACCATGTTTCCTAGGATCAGATAGGACTTTTCAAAGGTTATAACGTGGCCCAGGCTATGAAAAATGATAGAACGGATTCATTAGGTAGTTTAAGAATGGCATTGTAAGGCATGTTCGATTTCTTCCATTCATCTCAACTTTCGTCTTTTCTTTCTCTTCATTCCTTTTCATTCATTTTTCTTCATTTCTTTCATTCATTTTTCTTTCCTCTTCTGTATTATGTTTCTTTTCCTTTTTGTTCTTTTCTTGCTTCTCAAATGGTTATTTATCGAATACCAAGCAACTACCCCAATAGCATATTATTTTCTTCTTCTCAATCAACACATCGCCTTAATACTACTAAAAGTTGATCACTCTTCCAGTGGTATACTCCAAGTTGATCAAGTTGGAGCTTTTAAAGAGGATAATGGTGAACAAAGAAAAAGAGGCATTGTAACGGCTCAAAGGGGTGAACTAAGGAAATTTTATCTTTTATCGGCCGGCAGTAAACAAAGAGGGCCTAAAATCATGTCCTATGGTTATATGGTTCTGTAATATTTACAATGGAAGATCATTTAGCATGGTAACAAATATTTTAACTTGACTATCAACCAAAACAAGAATAATAAGACTAAACAACAAGTTAATGCGTTTTTTCAATGAAATTCGACAAACACATAATGTACTTATAACCCTCTAAAAAGAAAAGATAGGCTCAAAAGCTCACTGGGCTTAGTCTCCGCCATATGTTATCTAGAAATCCGAATCATATTCTAGTTCACATCAAACATGCATTCAAGCGACTATGCGCAGTGCATAGGTTTATGTGCAAATCTATGATATAAAACTACGATTCCAAACAATACATAACTTAAAACATCACATTATGACTTCAGTAAATGTTTAATCACATATTCTTTTGTTTACCATTCTATAAAAATCCAATGTTCTCTATCAAAAAGTATCAAATTGATATTGCAAAAACGTCAGTAATATCGTTTGTTTACGCACAAAAATTTGAAAAAATTGCAGTATAATGTGCTTGCATGTGTGCATACCCCCAAACCTAAACCTTTCATTGTCCCCAATGAAATAATAAAACAAAAGAAAGGAGAGTAGGTAAGAAAGGAACGATAATACCTCGATCTCGGCAAACACAGAACAGGTTAACACAAAGGAATATGGCAATAAAGTTCAATGTTACCTGTTACTTCTTGATAAGAGAAAACAACAACAAAATAATAAAAGCAGCTAACAGAATTATAACTAAACTAAACTAAACTAAATAAGCAAATGAAAAAGAAATAAAACAAAAAAGTATAAATGTAACAAGGAAGATAACGAACACGAACTATACAGAACCAAATAAACAAAAACAGAAAATAAACACAAATAAAATAGGTAGGGGAAAAGATATAGAAAACAAAAGGGAAAAAAATAGGAAAATGGGGGAATCATTCGAGCGGTCCGCGCGAGCGAGGCCTCGCGCGCTCGAGAATGGTATTTTCCATTTTTTTTTTTTTTTTGCTAAAATTATGTATGTACTATTAAAATAAATTAATTCCAACCCCCAAACCTGTCCAGAAAAACTCTAAGACTGATTAAAACGACTCAAAAACATCCAAAAATCAAAGAAACATACGAAATCAAGCTTGGGTTGCCTCCCAAGAAGCGCTCTCTTTTACGTCTTTAGCTAGACCGTTCTAGCTCAAAATTTATGGAGGCCATAACTCAGATTTTTTACCCCTTAGGATATCAGGAAGAGCCCGGTGGTAAGTAGAAACCATATCGCTATGTATCAAGTCATTCAACGGTTCATCCTTTTTGGTTTCAAATCGATTCTTCACCTTTTGAGTAAATTCGTCATTAGGTGCCGAGGTATTAGGATTCATCCACTCATCATTCACTATTTTTTTCCCCACACTCATATTTATTGCGTTCTTAGTCTCAATATTCCGTCTCACATCACATTCCGCCTCACATAGGTTATCGTTGTCTTTAGGAGGTTGATCAGCAGCATTAAAAACATTTAATTTTAATTTTATATTCCCGAACGACACTTTCATCACCCCTGTTCTACAATTGACACGCGCGTTGGCCGTGGCTAAGAATGGACGACCAAGAATAACAGTAGTGTATTTTCTAGCATCTAGCACCGGTTCGGTGTCAAGGACCATAAAATCAACAGGATAAAAACATTGATCAACTTTTACTAGGACGTCTTCGACGACTCCCCTAGGTACTTTAACAGAACGATCCGCTAATTGAATAGTAGCGGCCGTAGGTTTAAGTTCACCTAGACCTAGTTGTTTATAGACATGATAGGGTAAGAGGTTAACACTAGCTCCTAAGTCAAGGAGAGCCCGATGAATGATAGTGTCACCTATGACACATGAAATCATAGGCGTACCAGGATCCTTATACTTCGGATGAGCGTGTTGAAAAATAGAACTTACTTTTTCCGTGAGGAAGACCTTTTTAGGAGTATGACTGCGTATTTTACGCTTTTGTGTACATAGGTCTTTAAGACATTTAGCATAAGCGGGAATTTGCTTAATAGCATCGAGGAATGGAATATTTACTTTAACTTGTTTAAACACCTCGAGTACATCCTCAACCTTTGACCCTTTCTTCTTTGAAAGATGAGACGGTTCCTTAATATTAGGTGGATATGGCATTCTCGGAATATAATTTGTTGGGACAGGTTCATTTTCTTTTCTACTTTGATTCACGTCCTCACCCCTCTCTTTATTAGAGTTGATGTTCATATCTATCACATTCTCATTCTTATTAGGGGTTTCTATTACCTCCTCTCGTGTAGTCATCCTAGTTGAGACGGCATTTACTTGTTCATTCGACCCCTTAACCTCATATTGTCCCTTAGGGTTTTGAATTCTTTGACTAGGCAACGTCCCCTCGTTTCTACGACTCACTATAGTAGCTAGTTGTCCTATTTGGGATTCAAGCTTCGCAATGGATTGTGTGTGAGAGTGCACTATTTGTGCTTGTGCCTGTACTTGTGTTTCAATTTTATTAAGGGACGCCAACACCTTTTCCTCAAAAACGTTACCCCTTGGAGGGTTCGGATTAGGAGGCGGTTGGTTGTATTGATTAGGTTGAAACTGAGGTCGATATGCATTAGGAAAATTAGTCGCCTTATTAGGATTATTATTATTATTTTTCCATGAGAAGTTAGGATGGTTTCTCCATGGCGCGTCTGGATTATTATTAGTCGAATTATAATTATTTCGTGGGTATTGTTGAATAGAATTAATGTGTTGCTCCACGAATTCCGGAAATTGAGATGCAGAAGGACATGCAAGGATAGAATGTGACGGATCAGAACATAATGCACAAATTTCATGAGCGGGTGGGGTAATCATTTGGTTCATTGTTAAAAGTCTGTCAAGTTTTTTAGATAGTTCTTTTATTTCAATTGAATGACTTGACTCGAACTTTACCTCTCTCTTAGGTTGTGAGTGATATCCCTCGGAATGAACTGACACAGCCTGATGCATCGAATTCTCGCTTAACGTTTCAAAGATTTTCCAGGCCTCGTCGGCACTTTTGTGTAGGAAGGTACCCGCACAAACAGCGTCGACGGTATTACGGACTGAGGGAATAAGTCCCTCGTAAAAGACCTGTACCAACTGCCACTTAGGAACCTAATGATGTGGACACGAACGTAATAATTCTTTAAATTTTTCCCACGTGTCATAAAGTGATTCCCCATCTTGCATTACAAAGTTTGTTATGGATTTTCTTATCTGATTCGTACGCATAATAGGAAAAAACTTTTGTAAAAAAGCGGTGTGTAAGTCTTCCCATGTTCTAATTGTGTTTGGCTCCAGTGATTGAAGCCAATATTTAGCTTTATCTTTTAATGAGAATGGAAAGAGCCGCAATTTTAATTCATCATCATTTAAGTTTTGGATTTTCAAAGTAGAGCATATGTCTTGGAAATCTCCTAAGTGCTGATAAGGGTATTCATTTATACGGCCATGGAATGATGGAAGTAGCGAGATGGTAGACGACTTTATCTCAAAGTGAGATGCTGTCGCCTCCGGTAATTCGATACCGGCTTGTGGCGTGTAAGTAGTAGGAATAAAATAATTTATAAGTGGAGGAGGTGGAGGTATATTAGGATTATTTAAATTTTTCCGTTATTTCTGTCAGTCATTTTAATCGGTTCGATTTTAAAAGTTTTAGTTCTCCTTAACCGTTTAAGGGTACTTTGAATTTCGACCTCAAATAACGACGACGGAATCGGCGTTGATTCGTCATCTTGCAACCTAGCTCTAGAAGCTTGGGTTGTGGACTTACTAGTTCTTAAGGTACGTTCAAGTTCAAGATCGTAAGATTTTAATTCCGGTTTATTTGAACGTGTACCTAACATAAACTAAAATAAAGAAAAAGAAACTACAAACAAAGACTGACTAAACAAAAGAAACAAATAGCAATCACGCAACTAAGACGACAAGCAAGCACACAGTACTACTATGATGCATGAATATTATCCTGTAATGCAATGACCGCGTCAAGCCCAGCGCCCCGGGTTTCCTAGCTAATGCAGTGTTCACTCCACAACTAACCTAATGCAAGTAATTGCGTCTCAGCGCCCTGACTTACAGTGATTTGATGCGAAGTTAAAGCGAGCAATTGACTTAATTTTTATTAATTTTATTTCCGTAAGCTTCTTTGAAGTAATTAGCTACTCCACTCGAAAACGTTGGACTTTGATGACTCAAAACCTATAAAATAAAAGAACAAGTTAGTAATTTAAAACAAAAATAGAAAATAAGAGGAATAAAAACTAATCTAATATTTACGAATTAACTAAACTAAGATTCTAAAATTAAAGGTAGTAATTTGCAATCCCCGACAACGGCGCCAAAAATTGATGTTGTCAAGATCAAGATATAAAAGTATACTTTACTTTTCTAAAGATTTGCAGTGTGGAAGTAAAGGTCGAACCCACAGAGATTGAATTACTATGACTCTTAATTTTAAAACCTAAATCTAATTAATTATGAAAACGAGATTTTGATTTGAATTTTAATTAAACTAATAACAATAAAAATAAATCTAAACTATGAAAGCAATTAAAAGTGTTTTTGTAAATATGTAAAGGGAACCTAGGATTGAAACTCCACCACTAGCTTCATAATAAGGAATATTTATGAATTACTTTAGCCTATTAAGTTGGATGATAATGGGGAATTGTAGCTACAAGCCCAATTCCTCCGTCAAGAAAATAACTATGGTTCAAGCACCAACATAATCCATCTTCGGTTAGCACAAATTATCCCACACTGAACTAGGGTTGTGGTATAATCCGTCTAATCTAGGCATGGACTATTTGGATACTTGATAGCACAAATCAATAAAGCACCATCACATGTAAATAATCTAAACAAGCACAACGAGCATAGATCATTGAGCACATCACAGTCAAAATAGATCTAAGACAAGAATAAACTTTGAAAGCAATGATTTAATCAATAGAAGTACGATTTATTTATAAAAATCCTCGGAACATGTGACTGTCATCCATACATAATAAAACTAAAATAAAAACATAAATAAAACCCTATTACTTGGCTAGGGCTTTATTGAAACCCTAGATCTATGGTCTAGCTGTCCATGGAAGTGGTAGATGGCAAGTAGTTGATGGAGGAGGCCATGGAAATTCTTGGTCTTCTTCTTCTTCTCCTTGTTTCCCTCCCTTCAATGGCTGAAAGTGTGTTTATATTTTTTGTGTATAATAATTGTCAACCCTTTAATTGAAATAAAATAGGGTATATATAGATTTACAACAAGTTTTTGGAAGCTTTCCTAACTCGAAACTCATTAAAACTGCTGTATTTAGCTTTCTAGACGTAATTAGGCAGTTTCGTTCGCGTAGGAATCATCAGTATATTGAAATACACATCTTTGGTTTTTACACATATCGCGCGAGTGGTTTCTGGATTCTCGTGCGAGCGGCTCGCGCACGCGAACTGGCTTTTTCAGCTTCTTTTCTTCTGCTTTTTCACCCTGCTTAGCCTGATATACTTGATTTCTTCCAAAACCTGTCAGAAAATAGAAAATAAAGTAAAAATATACAAAAACAGGATTAAAAATGTACTAACAAATGCTCATTAAGGCATATAAATGGGATTTGTTCTCTCCCGATCAGGCCTTATGCAGGTGGGAACATGACAATGACATGGATGTAATCCTCATAGAAGATAACCAGGACGTCAACACCGCGAAACACGTCTGAAGGAGGCGTCACGCCAGATCGAAAGTACCAATCACCAGCTCCCACTCCGTATGCTCCACAGGGTCGAATGTCGGTCCCATCTGATCATAATCATCCTCAGGATGTAACTCCGGAACCATATCCACCTCAGCCTCCTCAATGATACCCGAACCCAAATTCGCAGGACTGGAATAAGGCACAAAAATCAAGGCTCTCTCCTCAGGTGACCAATCAGGGTGTCCCGGACGTTGTCAAACAACATTCGGCACATAATCGGGGTGGTCCCTACAGGGATAGGTAACCTCAGGTGTAGGTACATCGGTCGATACAGGGTCAGACAATGAAGTGGATGCCAGACCAGAAAAAACTCCCTCATCGTCATCAGTCGAGGACTCGGTCGAATCAGATGAAGAAGACGACTCAGAAGAGGTAGGTGGAGCGCCACAAGGGCCATCAATCATAGTAGGGTCATCGTCGAAAAGCTCATCCTCATTTGAAGAATCAGAATAGACATGAATGGGAACGCGAGGATGACGACGGCACCAGCCGGGACGATCGACTGGACCGTCAGACTTGGCTACCCTAGGACTCGGTATAATGTCAGAAGTGGAAGAGCTAGAAATGTGGAGACATAATCAATCAGTAGTAACATGAACAGTGCGACGAATATATGGTTCAAAAATATAACCAAACCACAAAAGAAAAAGTAAAAAGTGCAAAACTAAATTTAATTACAGACCCAAATGATAAAAATGAAAAGAAAGACAGAAAACAAACTAGGTCGATCGAAGCTAGGTACATCATAATCCTAATACTAAACAGAAAGAAAATGCTAACATATAAAAGCAGAAATAATAAAAGAATAATGTACATGCCGAAAGTCTGTGACTGTCTAAAACCCATCCAACCAAATGCAAGAAAACAAAAACAAATGTTTGTATACCACCCAACACCCCCAAACCTATCCAACCTAGTCGTCATCGCCCTCGACTAATACTAACTCCAAGACTGTACTCCCTTTGCCAGTCGTTCCATCACCATCGCCATCTCCATCACTCCCGTCTCGTCCACCATCTCCATCGTCTCCAACCGGTACCTCACCCTGCTCCTCAGCCACCTGCTGCATCGGTCTCAGAAAAGCAGAGTGGTAAGCAACCTCGCCCTGAGCTAGAATGTCGGCCAACTGCTCTGGATTGGCTAGCTGAAAATATGAGCTTGTATAGGCTGGAGCCGAAGGGTCTCACCTCGAAAAGCACACATGTCCCCATAGGTCCATGCATATTGGGTATCCTTCGGTGGAGGGGGACGCTGTGCAGCCTGCTCTCGACATGCCTGGGCTTGCTCTTTGGCCCTCCTAACCTCTAACTTAAGACGTTCCAGGCTCAACTTCCAATCAGTGGAAGCAAACTCTGGGATACATCCATCTACGAGCTCATCGGTCGGTATAGGAAAGGCCTTGGCCCAGAGAATGGCAGTGATGGTGCGAGGATAAGGTAAGAGGAGTTTGGAGTTGGCAAAATGGTCAATGGCCTGGACCGCAAAACGCATGCCCTCCATAATCACGAGACCGGGGTGAAACCAGTCTCTGCGATAAACAGCGTGGAGGGCATGTGGATTTCCTTGGTCTGTTCTTGCTCGTGACCAAGGGGGTACATGTTTCTCTTAAAGACATGGTCGACAAACCACATCTGGCGGAGCATATGGGATCGACTTATAGATTGCCCCGAACTAGATTTGCCCCCACACATATCGTGGATAATGTGGATAAAGTCATGGGTTTTTTTTAGAACGTTTAATTTAGGCACTTGGTAGGATTTGGAGGATGTCAGAAATATTATTTGGGTCAATGGTGATGTCACGACCGTCTATGGTTGTGGACAGAGGCGTGTTGGCTAAGGGATTGTTTATGTTATCTCAGGTTTTGGCAAAATAGGCATACGAGATGTGGATAACTAATGAGGTCGGGGTTTCAAAAATAGAGTTAGGGGGCCAATTTTTGGGCGGTGAGGTTGTTGTGGCCCCACTTGGTATCCGTATCAGACGCGAAGTGGTCAGCATCGATAACAGCCTCGTAGTTAAGGCCGCGGTTGGCACGTTTAGACCCTAAATCGTTTGGGTTTAGGTCGTCAGGTGGAGGGGGTGGTGGGATTTGTTTTTCCTTTCCTTTGGATTTCTTCTGGGGCGGTTGGGAAGATGAGGCTGACTTAACTGGTTGTTTGGTCATTGTTTTAAAAGGTGTGTAAGAGTTTTAAAAAAAAATTGAAAATACGGGCTTTAAAATTGGGATATGCCCAGAAAAAAGGAAGAAGGGACAGGGGTGGGAAAGGTCACCTGTATAGAAAAACAATCCCGGCAAGGGATGCAATCAATATAAATATTCAGCAGTTGAAATAAAATTGGGATTCACGGGGGAACACCCCGTAACTATGAGAAGGGACTGCCCCCATCCCCCTCACTGTCCCGGCTAGGGCATACACATTGCAGGAAGTCACGGGGTAATTGCAGCGTGTTTAGAAGTACTGTAACTAAATCAATAAATGATAGTAACACATTTGCTAAAACAAAAATTTGAGATGCCTAAGAGGATCTTAACGAGTTTGTGTTAAGTCATTGATTAACCGACATTCATGATGTCAACATTGTATTAACGAATTTGGTTCATCACACTTAATTAGAAAGTATGAACTTTCTAATCGCATGTCTACGTTAGGGGTAGATTTAGGTGCTCAATAGAATAAAAATTAAGAAGTAATGAACGTGATTTATGTATATACCACTCTGTGATTCTTTATCAATTGAATGGTCGAATTTCGTAATGTGTATGTGTATGAGTCCACAAGTCTCAATCGTTATGTGAATAGAGGTTATGGTGTCATTTAGGTGTACTAGCATTCCTGTAGATCTAATTGTACATTCCTATATATGTGACTTATATATTATCTGCTCAAGCATGAACCTAATCCGCAGATTGATTCTCAAATCGACCATAGATAATGCTAAGGCATTGTGGATATATTTGTATCGAATGTGGGCCACAGTGTTCAATGAATAATGTGTCTAGGAGTAAGTCAACATGAACTCAAGATCATAGTGTATAGGTGAAATTATTATAGCCCTAATTGAGGTTAATTAACCCTAATTGTGAGTGTATGAGTCTACATGCTTCAATCTGTATGCATATAGAGGCTAGGGTCTAAGGTTTTGGAGCACGTGTGTAAACAAACCCCCAAAGCATAACCCTAAAATCTAAGCAGTGTATTATCAAAATCTATGTATGAATTGGTGTGTATGAAGTATATGTGAGTCAATATGTCAATGCGTGTATGGATTCGTATATAAATATGTACCTATATAGATATAAAAGCCCTAATTTAGAACCCTAAATCGGAATCAGTGTTGTTTACTTCAGGAGTTAGGGTTTGTGAGTGACTATACGAATTAGACTGTAAATCTTCAAGTAATAAAATCACACCCTAACATAGTGTATATTGTATACATATAAAGATATATACGCATGTATATATCTATATATAAAGATGTGTGTGCACAGAACTCCCCCAAAATAGCAAACCCTATAGATATATGAGTATACATAGATCTGTGAGTGTGTGCATATATGAATATACAAATATAGATATATATATCTATCTATATATGTATACATATATGTAGAAGAGGTTGTGTGTACCTGTGGTTCAAGATTAGGGGGGGGGGGGGGGGGAATTTGGCCACAAATTTAGCAGCGGCGTCGTTTGGTGCGGTGACGGTGGTGTCGTGTCGGAGGTGGCGGCGTCGCTCAGTGGTGGTGGTATGGTGGTTATGGTGGTGGTGTGATTGTGGAAGGTGAGAAAGAGAAAGAAATCGCGAGAGGGAGAAGACGAAGAGAGAGAGAGAGAGAGAGAGAGAGAGAGAGAGAGAGAGAGAGAGAGTGTTTCTGAAAAATTAGGGCACAACCCTATATATAAAGGAAAGGGCTCCTCGTGCGAGTGGACTGCTTGAGCGAGCTTCGTGGCGAGGAGAAACTGAGGCTTGTTTTGTGTTTATGAAAAAATTTCTTTAGACAAAAACTCGCGCGAGCGGTCCGCTCCAACGAGGGCCTCGCTCCAGCGATCCAAGGCACGAGTTTGAGCAGAACCTCTTCCTGAATAACTTTTCGAAAAAATTTCTAAGGCCCACAATCGTGCAAGTAGTCCGCTCTAGCGACCCACTCGCGTGTGCGATTCAAAGCCCGAGTTAATACTGAGGTATGTTTTGAAACTTTTTATAAAAAAATTTGGCTAAGGGGCCATACCGCGCTAGCAGTTCGGGCGAGCGACCCCTCGCGCGAGTGGGCCGCTCGTGCGAGAAGCTATTTTTCTCATTTTTCTCTTCTGGGTAATTAAATCTCAGACATTGGCAGACAAAACTCCTAAAAAGTGAACAAAACTAAAGAAAATTCTGACAAAAGCTTGGGTTGCCTGCCAAAAAGCGCTAAGTTTTACGTCGTTAGCTCAACCGATGCTCGTGCTCAGTCGAAATAGATCGAATCTACCAAATCTATTGATTCTATCTCTCTTTCATCTGTCTCGTCAAATCGGTACGACTTAAGCCATTGGCCATTGACTTTACAAGGTGTTTTGCCATTTGTATCTTGTATTTCTATCGCTCAATGCGGAAACACTTGTGTTATTATAAATGGACCGTCCCAACGAGAACATAACTTTCCAGGGAACAACCTTAATTTTGAATTGAATAACCAGACACGTTGTCCAACCTTGAAATTTTTTCTTACGATCATTTTGTCATGAAAGGCTTTCGAATGTTCTTTATAGATTCTCGACTTTTCATACGCCTTATTTCTCAATTATTCAAGTTCTTGTAATTGAAGTTTATGATGACATCCTGCCGTTTTTATATCTTGGTTAAGCGATTTTACGGTCCAGTAGGATTTATGTTCGAGTTCCACCGGTAGGTGGCACGCTTTTCCAAAAACTAGCCGGTATGGAGACATTCCAATAGGTGTTTTATAAGCCGTTCGTTATGCCCAAAGTGCATCGGCAAGTCGTAGGGACTAGTCTTTGCGGTCTGGACGTACCATTTTCCCCATTCAAAACTTCAACTTGGCCTTGGGTTTGTGGATGGTACGCGATTCCTACTTTATGACGGAATATTTCCGGATGAGTGCCTCAAAGTGACGATTATAGAAATGTTTTCCTCTATAGCTTATAATCGCTCGTGGTGTGCCGAAATGGCAAAATATGTTATCCTTAATAAATTGAACCACAACTTTGTGGTCGTTCGTTTTAGTCGCAACTGCCTCCACCCACTTCGATCGCGACTAGAATATATTCGTATCCAAAGGATGATAGAAACGGACCCATAAAGTCGATTCCCCACACATCAAATATTTTTATAATAAGGATTGGGGTCATGGGCATCGCATCGCGACGTGACATGTTACTAATTTGTTGGCATCGTATGCAGTTCTAACAGAGTTTGTGAGCGTCTTTAAACAAGGTTGGCCAATATAACCCGATTTGGAGGACTTTGGCAGCCGTACGACGGCATCTAAAGTGACCTCCGCATTCTAAAGAGTGACAGAAGTTCAAAACAGAATTAAACTCACTCTCTGGAACACAACGTCGTAAAATTTGATCAGAACAATGTTTAAATAATAGTGGGTCGTCCCAATAATAATGTTTAATTTGAGAAAAGAAACCATCTTTATCTAAACGAGACCACGTATGAGGGGTATATCCCGTCGCTAAGAAATTTACGATGTCACTGAACCACAGATGATTTAAGGTAGATAACACAAATAATTGCTCATCCGAAAATGAATCCTTTAGAGGTGTGATATCGGTAGATTTACCAAGAATTCATGACAGGTGGTCAGCTACAACATTTTCAGAACCCTTTTTATTGCGTATTTCATAATTAAACTCCTCAAGGAGTAAAATCCATCGGATTAATCGAGGTTTTGTTTCTTTCTTATTCAATAAATGACGTAATGCGGCGTGATCGGTATACACAATAACCTTTGACCCTAATAAATATGAACGGAATTTGTCAAGGGCAAACACAACCGTGAGCAATTCTTTTCAGTTGTCGTGTAATTCAATTGTGCGTCATTTAGGGTTTTACTTGCATAATAAATGACGTGCGGGATTTTATTAACTTTTTGACACAAAATGGCTCCAACGGCATAATTGAAAGCGTCGCACATCAATTCAAGCGGTAGTGACCAATCGGGGGATTGGATTACCGGAGCCATGGACAGTAAAGTTCTCAACGTTTCAAAATCCTTCAGACATTCATTATCAAAGATAAGAGGAATATCCTTGGCAATCAGGTTGCATAAGGGTCTTGAAATTTTACTAAAATCTTTTATGAACCTACGGTAGAAATCGGCATGACCTAGAAAAGAACGAATTTGATGAATGGACGACTACGGTGAAAGTTTGTCAATTAACTCAATTTTTGCTTTATCAACCTCTATACCACGTTTGGATACAACGTGACCCAAGACTATTCCCTCTTGAACCATGAAATGACTCTTCTCCCAACTCAAAACCAAATTTGTTTCCTCACAACGTGCGAGGACTTTCGTAAGGTTTTGGAGACATTGGTCAAACGTAGGACCAAAAACTGAGAAGTCATCCATAAATACGTCAAGAAGTTTTTCAACCATGTCCGAGAAAATTGCCATCATACACCGTTGGAAGGTGGCCGGTGCATTGCAAAAACCAAATGGCATACGACGATAGGCAAAGGTTCCAAAGGGATATATGAACGTCGTCTTTTCTTGGTCATCGGGATAGACAACACTTGGTTATAACCTGAGTATCCATCTAGGAAACAATAGAAACTCTGACCGGACAGACATTCTAGGATTTGATCAATGAATGGGAAAGGGAAATGGTCCTTACGAGTCATTGCATTGAGTTTACGGCAATCAATGCATACCCGCCAACAAGTAGTTTGACGGGTGGGTATGAGAACTCCTTTTTTGTTAGGTACAACTGTAATACCTAATTTCTTTGGGACAACCTGCGTGGGGCTGACCCAATTACTATCGGACATTGGATAAATGATACCGGCGTCTAAGAGTTTAATAACTTCCTTCATAACCACCTCTTTCATGTTATGGTTGAGACATCGTTGCATTTCTCTAGATAGTTTGGCATTTTCTTCTAAATTTATTCTATGCATGCAAACAGACGGATCAGTTCCTTTTAAATCGGCAACCGTCCACCCAATCGCTCTCTTATGATTTTCTAGGACCTGCATATGTTGTAATTCTTACATTATAGTTAAATTGGATGCAATTATAACTGGAAGTGTAGTATTCGGTCCCAGGAATGCGTATTTCAAAGAGTCAGGTAACAGTTTAAGCTCAAGTGTCTGGGGACACTCAATGGATGGTAATGCCGGTTCATGTGCAAGAGGCGGTAAAGCGTCTATTTAGGTGTCCAAGGAAGTACACTAGTTGTATATACCAATTCCAATAAATAATTCAAATCTTCAATATTAGCATCAATGTTGAAATCGTTAAAATTGAAATGAGATAGACATGCTTCCAAAGCTTCCTTAGTCAACATAAAAGGCACTGCCTCTTCGACTAACTCGTCAATTAAGTCTATGGCATAACAGTCTGCCTCTTCATCGTCTCTATATGGTTGATTAGATGCATTAAAGACGTTAAGATGAACGGTCACGTTTCCAAAGGTTATATCCATAACCCCCGTCCTATAGTTAATAATCGAATTAGCAGTAGCTAGGAAGGGACGTCCTAGGATAACTAGGACGTATTTGCTAGTATCTAGGACTGGTTCGGTATCTAGTACAATGAAATCAACTGAGTAATAGCATCTATCAACTTTTACCAACAAGTCTTCTACTACCCCCCGTGGAACTATAAATGACCTATCGGCTAATTGTAAGGTAGCCGCGGTCAGTTTTAGTTCTCCTAAGCCCAAATATTCATATACCGAATAAGGTAGTAGATTCACACTCACTCCAAGATCAAGAAGTGCCCGGTGAATACATTTGTCATCGATGTGACAAGCGATAGTTCGAGTACCTGGGTCTTTATATTTTAGAGTGTTGTGATGAAACATGGAGCTAACATTTTCTGTTAGAAAGACTTTCTTAGATAAATAGTTTCTAGATTTTCTCTTTTGGGTGCATAAGTCTTTTAAGAATTTAGTGTATGGAGGTATTTGCTTAATAGCATCGAGTAATGGAATGTTAATCTTTACCTCTTTAAACGTCTCTAGAAAATCCTTTGATCGTGTTCCTTTCTTCGAGAAGTAAGATGGGACATCCATGCTTGGAGGGAACGGCATCCTAGGGACATAATTTGATGGATTTGTCCCTTTAGACGTATTAGGTGCCGAAGGAACAGGGTCCCTTCGTAATTCTATTATTGCCTCCATCATATTCCTTACTTATTCCTGTACCCTTATCTTTTTTAGGCTCCAGAGGAGGAATAATCTCCTCAGGACATTCAGTCGCTCTTGTAGACACCGCATTTACTTGGTCACTCGTCGTACTTACCTCATATTATCCTTTAGGGTTTTGGATCGGTTGACTTGGTAACTTCCCCCCATTACGACGGTTTAAAGTATTAGCAAGTTGCCCCATTTGGGATTCTAACTTAGCTATCGATTGCGTGTGGGAATTGACGAGTTGCGACTGTGATTGCGATTGAGCCTCTATGTTTTTTAATGATGCCAACACACTCTCTTCGAATGTTTTATCCCTAGGAGGATTAGCCTGAAAGGGAGGTTGTTGATATTGATTAGAAGGAGGCTTATACGCATAAAATTCGTCGTTGCAGGTTTTGAATACGGACCTTCACTAGTAGATTTCCATGAGAGGTTCGGGTGAGTTCCCCATGTCGTGTCCAGTTTATAACCCGCGGGGTTATAATTTGGTCTTTGAAACTGTTGTTCAACAAATATGTTGATCAACAAATTCTGGAAACTGTGACGCGGACGGACATGCCAATGTTGAGTGAGACGTGTCAGAGCATAACTGGCATATTTCAACTAGAGGAGGTGGGCCCTGCAAGTGGCCCATCATCATAAGTTGGTCCATTTTTCTATTTAATTCTTGAATTTCATATGAATGGCTTGATTCAACTTTAGCCTCACTTTTTGGTTGTGGTGGGAGGTGTCCCTCAGGGCGTACGGATACAGCTTGGTGCATTGAATTTTCGCTTAACATTTCGAATATCTTCCATGCTTAATTGGCACTCTTGTGGAGAAACATCCCCGTACAAATAGCATCGACGGTTTTATGAACAGTGGGTATTAGTCCCTCGTAAAAGACTTTTATGTTGCCATTCGGGTGTCTGATGATGAGGGCAAAAACGTAAGAGTTCCTTAAACTGTTCCCACATATCTTAAAGCGTTTCTCCATCTTGCATGGTAAAATTAGTTTTAGATTTTCTAATTTGGTTCGTTCGAGTAATGGGGAAAAATTTCTGTAGGAAAGCAGTATGCAGTTCATCCTATGTTCTTATAGAATTTGGCTCCAAAGATTGGAGCCAATTTTTCGCTTTGTCCTTAAGGGAAAATGGGAAAAGAGGTGATTTCGACTCATCATCTGTTAAGTTCTGAATTTTTAAAGTTGCACAGATACCCTGAAATTTGCCTAGATGATTATAAGGGTCTTCCTTAACACGACCGTGAAATGACGGAAGGAGTGCAATAGTCGATGATTTGATTCCTTAACACGACCGTATATGCGGTAAGAGTAAAGTAATCCTTTAAAGGTGGTGGTGGAGGTATATTGAGGTTATCTCCATTATTCTGATTATTTCCATTATTCCTATTATGTCAAAAATCAGCCACTGGAATAGGTTCGATTTTTAACGTTCTAGTTTTCCTTAAACGGTTAAGAGTACTTCAAATTTCTGACTCAAACAAAGATAACAGTTCCGGTGTGGATTCATCGTCTAGCATTAACCGAGCTCTAGAAGGTTGTGTTGACGACCTAAGGACTCTAAGAGTGCGTTCAAGTTCGAGATTAAGCGGATGTAATTTAGGTTTACATGAACGGATACCGAACATAAATTAAAGACTAACACTATTATAAGGACTGACTCAAATAAATAAGAAAATAAACGATGCTAATAATCAAGCACACAAGCACACAACACTACTATGATGCATGAATTTATCCTTATGCAGTGATTCGCGTCAAAGCCCAGCGCCCCCAGGTTTCCTAGCTAATGCAGTGCTCATTTCACACCTACCTAATGCAAGTAATGCGTCTCAGCGCCCTGACTTACAATGAGTTGATGCGAAATTTAAAGTACGGATTTACTCGTTATTTTTAAATTGATTGCAATTTATTTATTTCTTTCAAGTCCGCGTAAGCTCCGTTGACATGCACAGCTACTCCACTCGATCTTGCTAGAATTTGATAATTTGAAATCTGCAAAACACGGATAATTTTAGCGACTTGAAAATTAAACTATAAATAAAGAAAATAATATCTAAGCTAACATTTACTAAATAACTAAATTAAGATTCTAAAAATTAACGGCAAAAATATTTCAATCCCTAGCAACGACGCCAAAAATTGATCTAGTCAAAATCAAGATGAAAAGTATGCTTTACTTTCTTAAGATTTGTAGTGTGGAAGTAAAGGTCGAACCCATAGAGATTGTATTTTTTTATCCTTTAATTAATAAAATCTAATCTATTTAGTTATAGGAAAAATAGAAGTTTGATTGATTGATGATTTGATTATTACTATGAATTAAACTATGAAATTATAGAAGTAAATTCCAAAATTAAATCTAAGTAAACTATTTGCAAAATTGAAAATTGTTTTAAATATGAGTGGATGAGATCTAGGATTGCAAATCCACCACTAACTATGCATTGGGGGTCTAGACTTTCTATTTTAAGTTTTATGGTTGGATAGTCGCGATCTATTGTAGCTACAAGCCTAATAGTTTCAACAAGAGGATATCGTTTGTTTAATCTAAGCATAATTCATCTTTGGTTCACATGAATTATCAACCTATAACTAGGGTGTAGCATAACTCATCTTTCCTAGGCATGAAATATAAAAGATGTAAACATCACAATCGTATAAGCACAATTGTGTGTAAATATTCCTATCAATCATAGAAATCAAGCACTATTGAGTTCAATAAGCATAAGGGAAAATCTAAGACAAGAATAGATCCAAAACACTCTTGATTATTATCATTAAAAACTAATTATACATAAATAATCCACCAACATATAATTACTATATAATACATAAAATCCTAAAATAAGAAAGCATAGAATTCCCCCTTTACATAGCTAGGGTTTCATTGAAACCCTAGAGTAGAGGTTTAGTTGCACATGGTTAATGAAAGCATGAAGATTGAGTTGATAGTTGCCATTAGAGACCTTCAAGCTTGCTCTTCTCCTTCCTCTTGCCTTCAAAGTTGATGTATGAATGAATGTGTAACCCCCCAATTGATTTAGAATGAGATATATATATAGTTGTAGAGAGATTAGGAAGGCTTTCCTAAACCTAATCCCACTAAAATTGCTGTAAATTGCATCCTGGACATAATTGGTCAATTTTGTCCACATAGGGGTCTTCAGCACTTCAAAATATGCGTTTCATATTTTTCGTACGGATCGCGCAAGCTGGACGCGCGAGCGCGTAAAATGGGAGGTCGCGCGAGCGAAGGGCTGGATTCTCGCGCGAGTGGGCTGCATGCGCAATTTGGCTTTTTCTACTTCTTTCTTCTTGTTTTTTCACCCCATTTAGCCTGGAATCATTGCTTTCTCCTAAATCCTGAGAAAAAGTGGAAATACGAAAATAGGATAAAAACGGCTAACAAATGCGAATTAAGGCGTATAATTAGGATTTGTTCTCTCTCGATCAATATGCAAAAGGGAATGAGAAGAATTACATTGAGTTGACTTAAGCGGAGTCACAAAAGAAAAATGAAAGGAAACATTAAATGCAATAATGAAACAATCCTAGATAAGATATCTCTAAGACATAAGCATATAAACAGAGACTATCCTGAAGGAATTGTGTCGTTGAAAATAAAGTTGTAAACCTAAAAAATTCTAAAAGAAGGTTAGAGAAAGGTACATGATACATGGGCACTAAGCTACCTGTAGACGAGAAAAAATTGTAAATCAAAGTCTAGATCTATGGCACTCAATTCTCTACACTAGGACATCAAAGAATACCCAAATATTGCAAAAATCCAAGCAAGCAAATGATATGCATGAAAAATAAGAGAATTTGTCATCAATCAAATTTCCAGATTTCTGTAACTACTATTGAAATCCTATCAAAAGTGATTTAAACATGAGCTGGGTTAAAATCCTTTTATAGAAAGTTAGATACATGTCTTAGGAGCTTTTCCAAAAAATAGGACATCTTTAGCGTTTTTGAATTTCAAGTAATAAGAGTTTTGGTAACAGTGGATCAGGATTGTCCACTGTTATTGTAAAATTCATGATTAGCTCTAGAAATATCATATGAAGGTCTAATGGGTGTCAAAAGAATGCTATTTCATTGATGTTTGTAAAAAAAAATAAACCCGTGGACATTATGTGACCTTAAGGTCTCTGAACAATTACTTTAACCAGACTCTATCATTCTCAAAGTTTGGTATCATTTGACGAGATGAATGCAAGACATAATATAACTTCAAGAATCATGTCAATCAAGTTGATTTATACTTTTGATCTCTCATCCATTCATCCCAGATGGTTTCTAATCCAGGGTTTATTCATCAATGGTTGTTGAACGACCAAGGTTTAACCATTTTGTATACAAAATCACAAATGCAATTAAATCTAGAAATTCTAGAATAGTTGTATCAACTTCAAACGCTTAGAAAACAATCTTAACTCAATCATATGCTCACAATTTTACTTCAGCATGTAGATATAGGAGTTTTGAATCATCCCTAAGAAGCGGATCATTGATAACTTTCATGGATTGGGATAACCTACTATTCTAAGTATAGGTAGTGTCCATGAGTTTGCATGAATTATATGGATATGCATGGATAAGCATGGATAAGTCTAAAACTACACGAATAATCTAAATTAGGTTAGAGATATATGCAACAAAATGGACTAGACATGATTAGGGTTTCATGGTGCCTACTGAGATTGGGATAGCGATAGTTCGGCTACCAACCTTACTAGTGGTTACCAAAAGATCCTGGATGAATTGAGGAAAATCCCCCATCTAGACTTGGATACCCCTAAGCACAGAAGCAAACTTTGCTAAACCATGGGCAACCCCATTACAAGCACGTTGAATGGGAGAAATGGAAAAAACACTCATCCTACGAAGCCGGTCACAAGTACCATAGAGGAAATGACCAAATACTATATATAGATATGAATATCTATTTATATATGTTTTGCATTTTAAATAAAAAGAACTAAAAACCTTAGGAGTCATATTTTAGTTTTAACAATTCTTCTAGGAGTACCATAGAGGATATGACCAAATGCTATTTATAGATATGTATATCTATTTATATATATTTTGCATTTTAAATAAAAAGAACTAAAAACCTTAGGAGTCACATTTCAGTTTTAACAATTCTTCTAGGTATATTACATATATGAAGCAGGGAAGGAAATGAAGAGGATAGGAAAGATGAGAAAAACTGTAGTGCGAAATAAATGAAAAAAAAGGGATAAGGGGAGATGTATTCATAGAGATCCCCATTCTTACAAATCACGATGTCGACAAAGGCTTCACTCAGTGTTTGACTTTTTTTCTTTAAAAATATGAGAAAAATCTAGTGAAAAGTCCTAATTTACCAACCTATTTTAGAATAGGTCCATCCATTTTATCTTTATACCAATAGGTCCTAATTTGGTAGATGTTTTTAGTGATTAGTCCATGATCCCCAATTAGGGATAAATATATGGACCATTTCATCCTCATTCACGAATTAGATATATATACACAACTATATACATGTGCACATATGGCAATATATATAGATGTATAGCTATACATATTTATAGAAATCAGTTATCATATCCCACAAATTTTGCACAAATAATATATGGAAATAAAATTCCATTTATTTAGGGTATCTATTAAATAGGATAAAATCCCATGATTTTAGTTTGGGGAAGTTATGTATCTATTGATGATGCAATTTTCGGTATTGGTCGGATTTAGGGATTAAGAGCATATTAAATGCATAGAAGAAAGGGAGAGAGAAATATAGGCAGCGTGTTTGTATGTGGTTCGGCTCTGTTAATGAAGGATCCTATGTCCACGTGTGTGTCGTGTACGTCCACTAAGTATAAGAAACTACTACAAGGACCTTGGTAATCCAACAATGATGACCATGCACGGATGATATTTAGGTTTCTTGGGAGAGGTTTGACAACATAGAAAGCTAGGGTCTCTATTGTAGAGAGACTGATCATATTCTGATCAGGATCCCCTCTAATGGCGGTGAGAGGACTCTTTTATAAATGGAAGAGTCCTGCTTTACAAGGCATTTTTGTCACTTTAGGAAACTATAGATAAACTATAATGATAGCTGCATATCTGGAAGGTTTCCTAGTCTGATTAGGAAACCATTGATGTGAATCTGGATGGTTTCCTAGCTGATTTAGGAAATTGCTGGAGTCCAAGCAGTTTAGGATGTTCCTGAGGGTCAGACCCGGTCAGTCGGGGGTTGGACACGGAATGCAGGAGACCTAGAAGTCAGGAGGTCGGACCTGGATGTTGGGAGCACTGGAGGTCAGATCTAGAACACTGGAGGTCGAGCCTGGAGGTCAGCGAGGTCAGACCTAGAAGTCGGGAGGTCGGACCTGGAGGTCGGGAGCACTGGAGGTCGGACCAGGAGCGCTGGAGGTCGGGAGATTGGACTTGGAGGTCTGGGGTCAGGCTTGGAGTACTGGATGACTAGACAATTTTTGGTGTATCAGTTGCCCCCAATTTCCAAGGTTGGCCTACTTATCAATATAACCGCCCAATACGAACTACACATTACATATCTATGAACTAACACATGCTTTTCATACAAAACATGAATATATGTCAAGAAATCATTTCAAAACACATAGTTGAATCACTCACCTCCGACAACCGTCTCTAAACTTCGTTCCTATGAAAACCCAAGCACAAAGAACATGCTGAAGTCCGTCTAGTACAGTTCCTACCGATCAAAAGTCCAATTATCAACATTTTATGAAAATACAGAAAACAAGTTTTTGAAAAACTTATCCAAACAAGTCCTAGTGGGTGAGACGGCTAAAAATCTGTGTGCGCTTGTGTGCTATACCCAAGTGTAGGTAATCGTGCATGTAGTAATCTGGTTAAGACCAGGTTGATCCCACAGGGAAGGTTAAAAATTAAATACCTAGATTAATCTCAAAAAAGGAAAATAAAAAAAAAAATCAATATTTGAAAGGTTGTAGAACACAAAGTTCCACGAAGTAACTACTAAAATTTAAGCAACTAAATTAAATTAAACTAGTGATTAACTAATTAACTAAAGTGATATCCTAAAAACGATTTTCTTTTAAAATAAAAGAATGTTGCGATCATGCCATCTACCATGCAGTTACATTTCGGCTCTAAGGAGTGTGTCTATCTACAGTATTCCGCATTTCTAAAGATAGAGAATCAATAGCCCGTTCATACCCAGGACTACATCATTACATTTATTTCCAAAACACATGAAGGTAGTTTAAACAATAACTAAGTCTCGCATTCTGAATGGTGTTAGCATTCAAAATGGTTTGCAAAAGTTATTGAAGAAAAATGCCTTAAGGCTTAAAGTGATGAAACTGTTTTGACAACCTGAGCATTTGGGGACAGTTTGATAACAAATTTCAAAAGCAAAAAGTCTTGGAATACTGCAAAAAATCTTCCCAAGAATCAGAGAGTTCGATCGATCGACGCGCTTTCGATCGATCGAAAATCTTCATCTCTCGAGCGATCGAAATGTCTTCGATCACTTGACCATATGTCTGCTTCGATCGATCGAGAGCAGGTTTTATACTGCTGCATGCCAGAGGCTGGAGATCATTGTTTCATCATGATCTCCCAACCTGGGGACTACTCAGACATGGGATCTGGAGTGTCAAAGATTCGTTTTTAACATGAAAATTCATTAAGGGCGTGTTTGTTTGTGATTTTAGCATGAAATCTATGAAAAACAATGGTGATTTAAAGCTACTACTACGATGCTATCAATACTAACAGATTAAACTACAATTTTAAGCAACTAGAATGTAAATAAAATGAGATTGCAGAACCTGGAATAGAAAAACTTGTATTAAATGATAGGAAGCAACCCCAAAAGCAAAATCCAAGCTTCAAGCCTACAAAAACAAGTAAAAACTCTCTATCTCTCTCTCTAAAACTGATAAAAATTGAAGTAGGCATCCCCTTAGATGTAAAAAAAACACATATATATACTAGAACCTAAAATTAGGGTTCAAAACTTCCTTTCTACTGCGTGCGCGTAAGTTCTGATAAAAGCCATGTTCGATCGATCGAACATCCCTCGATCGATCGAACTTCTGGAATTCTCGAGCGCTTGAACCTTCTTCGATCGATCGAACGCTCGATCGCTTGAGAGATCTTCGATTGCTCGAGACATGCTTTTTATGATTGAATTGTCTTCTTTAAAATCGAGCAACCCTTTTATCCTGCTTATTCATTTCTTCACACAGTGAACAGTAATCTGCACAGATTATAGCTAAAATAATACAACTTATCATAGTTTAATCATATTATGCAAAAGCTGCCATTGTAATCCAAATCGCAGATATATATAAAGGAATTATAGACAAAATCAGTGTATTTTCTTCTTTTAGCACGATTGTATTTTATAAATACCCTTGCTTGTCATAACCCCCAACTAGCGAATTGCTAGTCCCTAGCAATAAAGCAAAAATAAAAGCAAGCTAGACTAATACTACAACGACTAAACTAAAACAAGATCAACTAAATCAACTAATCTAAAAAAAAAAAGAGAAACTGCCTAACTCACTTTAGCAGGAATCGCGGTTGTATTTAGCAAATGCAACAAGCCATTAAACCACTAGGTTACCCCTAGTGGACGAGTGTTGTCTCGTGTGGGTTTACAGTGAATATACCCACAAAATTCTCTAATTTAAGCTCAAAAAGATATAGAACAGCTTTAAGAACATTCCCTCCCATTCAGCTATTAACTTAGCTCTACAAGAATATGTTAACCTCAAGCAAACCATGAAAGAAATCCACATACTCCTCATGTCACCAAGATAGATAACATATGCATTACAATCATGTATCCATGTGTGTGAAGTTAACAGCTATGAATCCTACCTTGTTTAGAGTTATTTTGGACTCTTGCACCTCTAGAACCAGTAATTTCAACTCAATTCTCACAAAGGGTTACACTCAAAAATAAGAGTCTCACAGAAACTGGCCTTAATAATGATCGCATGTGGTATAAAAGCTTTGATAAGAGTGAATTTCTAGATACTAAATGCTTTTATACTCGACTTCATAAAAGATGGATATTTGGAGTATATAATCTCATGGAAAGGATGCTACTTACTAGAGGAGCGAACTACCGTGGATAACTCAACTTACACGTTCGTGTTCAAACTAAGGCACTTAAGAATCATTAAGACTTTAGAATTTGAAGGTTTTATGTAGACGAAACAGATGATGGATGGAAAGATTGCGCATCTTTAGCATATGATATTGATCATCATCTCTTTTTATTCTTATTTCCTTCTTTTCACATCTCCAACCAATTTCTATCATTTCATTCATTATTTTTAGATGTCTCCCACAACAAATCTCCTCCAATCACATACTTTGACAGATATTTATTATTGGACGCGGTATGAGGTCGTATAGAGTCAAGGTGAAGGATTAGGGGTTTGTATTTTCACCATGAATAGGTAAAATTAAGTCAGTGTGGGTAAAGGGATATAGATGGCGGTAGGAAATGGGTAACAATGAATTAAATCGTTTTCTTAATTCTTTAGTTTTAACACTTCAATGTTTATTGAGTTTTGTTGGTAGATCCTGAACGTTATCCTCTAATAAGCAGCCAAAATTGAACAATTAACTGAGACTAGTGCAACGAATGTAATATGTGTAATCAAGAAAGACAATTCGAATTTTTATGTGGAAATTCCCTCAGAAATAAAGATTGGCTCAGAAACTCATTAAGGGTTAAATAGTTTCTACTACTCGTTCTTTTAGCACAATAGTTGTATTAATTCATTTTTAGGTTTTCAACATAGCTACCAACTAGTGCAATTGGATATTGGATACATGAAAGGTTAACAATTGCAATCATCCTAGTGGAACTAGAAAAAAAATGCGATAACTTAATCCATAAAAGGATGAGATTAACATGAATATATCATTGCTTGATAACAGCTAAATAGAAGTGATTATTCAAAGTTGTTCTACTAATTAAATTCAAAAATTCCTTGATTTTTATTTTTATTTTTGAAAATTTTATTTTATAGATTTAATCCAATTCTAATTGAGATTATATAATATGTGCAATAAAGTTATCCAGATTGCTAAGTATACACATGTGCAGGTGATTATCTATCTACATTCCACCCCCAACTGAAAATTGTGATGTCCTCAGAAGTTGATTTTCAAAATAAATAGAGAGATATCACCTGATAATGCAAAGCAAACACCGCAAGCATAGCAATCAGTAAAGACATATAAACTCCAAGCAGCCAAGATCAACGGAAATAATAAATACTGATAAAGCAATGGCCATATGGAATACAAACACCGAATCACTGGAATGATATAACAATATAAGTACAGAAGAGTGATACAAATGTCCAACAGATCTAACAGTCCCTGCATAACCAAACAACCAAAAGAAACTAAGAGAGAAGAGAGAGACAGAAATAAGCAAAAATACAACAACTCCCACTCACAGTGGATATCATCTAATCATCCCCAATATTGGAAAGAATCATGATCGGTGCAGCAGGAGCATCCTCATCTCCACCTTCAGCAACAGTAGTAGCCATCGCCGGGTCACTCACAGTCGGGGCAGCTGATGTAGACAATGATGGGTCAGCCACGACTGGAGGTGGTGCAGATGATGATGATAGGGCATAGGGATCAGTAGGCAGTGGAGGTGGAGTAAAAGAAATAGTAGACAGAGCAGTGGATGTAGATGGATCAGTAGTGGGTGGTGTAGAAGAAGATGGATCTATGGTAGGCGGTGCAAAAGGGGCAGTCGGTGGGTGTGGAGTGGTGTGAATAGACTGGTCAACCACGATCTGTATCAAGATCGCCTCTAGTAAAGTCGTCATCTAATCCATTTTGCCCTCGAGTCGTATCCACTCCTCCCTATCCTCAATAACCAATGAGTGGAAAATCTGGAAGGACACGGAAGATGACTCTCCCTGTGCCTGAGCTTGAGACCGCTGTCTCAACTCGAACTGCTGTACGGCAGCAACGGGGTCCTCATCATCCGAATCTAGCTCTTCAACATCGGTAGGCATCCCAGAAGTTGCACCCACTGTGTCGGTGCCCCCCCTCTCTTCCTCTTCGCCCCTACCTTGGCGTGCCCTTTAGCTTTGTCGTTTTCTGTGCATCCAAACGGCGCGCTGCTGTCTCACCAAACTGACTCGAGACCTGTATGATCATGTCAGTGGCCAAAGGGATAAATCCAGCCTGCTTAATCACCCGATGGATGGGCCAATTGCCCTTCAGATGACGCTTAGCGGCAATGTACCGCGTGGGCTGGATGAAGAAGTCGATATAGAGTCGGGGCAGGCAGATACGTAGCCCCATCCTAATGGCATAGAAACCCGACCATACCATGGCGCCACCTTTTCGTGATAAGAAGTCATCAATATGCAATTGGCGAGCGCCAGGTGGTGGAGATGATATTGCTTGGTCAGAAAACGGTCCTCAATCAGGAAGATGCCGTTCCAGATCTAAACTGCACCATCGGTAATCTCCTGGATGATGACAGAGGGCATAGTCTCTGGTGTACCAGGTATGTGTGGGAAAAAGTGGTTGGGTGTCTCCGGTACACCCAAAGCAGAGGCCACGGTAGCAGGGCTGAAACTGATCTCGCGACCCCAGAAAAATGAATGGTAAGTGAACGGTGCCGCAGGGTCCTTGATCATGGTCACACACACCTCTCGCACCCAAGTGATGTTGATTTTTTTGGATTACGTCAACATCTCAAACCAACGCGGCATGGCACAAATCTGGTCAAGGAACCATGGGGCAGAAAGCCATAGAGCCTCGAGTGACGCTCTAACATCACCTTCCGCGTCTGGAAGTATCGTGTGAACCAAACCCGATCCTCGTCATTCCAAAACCCGTGATCAGGTACCGGATTAGGTAATGTGAGGTCGAGGGGTTGGATTTATGATACCCCATGATTTGATTCATTTGGAATGCCCTGAAAATGAAAATGAAAAGAAAAGATTAAAGAAAATAAGATTATAAGACTAAATGAAAAAACAGCCACTGCAGCATTTCGATCGATCGATCGAACAGTTTTCGATCGATCAAAAACTTGCTAAATTTGATCACTCGAGACCAGCTCGATTGATCGAAAAATTGTTGCCTTCGATCGCTCGAAGCCAGCTTGATCGATAAAAAAATTGCTACCTTCGATCGCTCAAAACCAGCTCGATCGATCGAGCACAGCGAGTTTCACCGAAAAACAAAAGAAACATAAACAAAAGGAAACAACCAAGAACCTAAGATTTCTAAGATTATAATAAGGTCTTAGGATTAATAGGGAGCATCCCCTCGAGGTTTTAACCAAAATTGGAAAGGGAGGGGTCTTAGGATCCTAACCTCGATATTCGTAGAGGAGATGAATGAGATGATGATGATGATGGCTTTGGGGATGCTAAGCTTCTCCCAATAGTGCGTGTGATCAAGGGTTTAAAAATTGCCCCAAGTTCTCTTCTTTGTGCTCAAGCGTTTGAGAGTGAGGGAGATGAAGAGAAACTGAAGAGGTGTACGCTGGACTCTTCGTCTAAATACAAAGCTCGAGCGATCGAAAATCTCGATCGATCGAATGTTCGATCGATTGAGAATTCTTCAAGCGCTTGAGGATTGGAAGGTTTCGATCAATCGAGGGTTGTTCGATCGATCAAACATGAGAAACATCAAAAATCATTACACAGAACAACTGTGCACCCCTAACTAACAGAAATTGATCTGGACATACAGAATAGCGTAAAACAGTTCAAGTACAAGACATGCAAGCCAGAAAAAGATCATCATCAACACGGTAAAATAAAATTTCAAATTTATAGATTTAACTTTGTAATAGCATCCGCTTTTGCAAAATTGTTGCCCGCAACCATGGTACTTAAGACCTTATTAAAAGAGAAAACAAAAAATTAAAAGCAAAATTGACAATCCTTCGTCCCGCAAAACACTTCAAATGAGGAAAGAAAGACCACATGACAAAACGCAATTGAAGTGGAACACTAATTTTCAAACATGAATATTTCATCTTCCGCAGTTGTTCCTTTCTCCGCCATAACTTCGAGTGTGGATTCCAAACTTGGTGATTCCCTTTCCCAGAACAGTCGAAAAGCAGCAAGGATATCATTGAGTGAGTCTGAAATCTCTGAGGAAATGATTGCACCAGCAAGAGGTGATCCGGATGGAGACAAAGATAACGACGTGTAATTCTTCAATGGACTTTCCTCTTGCGGCAGAGTGCCCGGGGGCCCAACGTATGGTCCAAATCCATGGAATAGTTGATGCAGAAGGAACAATGGTGGTAACATTTGATTCATAGTGAAAATCCTGACAAAGGAAAGCAAAAAGAACTCCAAGAAGGAAAGAAATAAAGTAAAACAAAAGGAAAGGCCAATAGAACAGAACAAACACAGAAAGATGAAAAGAAAAAGAAGTGTGACAAGGAATTAACCTTACTATTGGCATGATATAACCATGTACACTAGCAGGTAGGGGGCATTGAAGCCAGAACAACAAATACACATGTGCACATAAATGTATGGAACAAATTCGATGACAAGGAATTCATCAACATAAGTGAATACAACATTATGGCATTTAGGCACCACATCCTGTATATCGTCTTCCTCCCATGGGTTCCCACATCGAATCATTCTCCTATTGTGCTAAGAGAGCATCATCTACTTCCCCAACAAAGTACCCCTTTGGTTCACCTTCCTCTTCAGGGAAGTCCATATGCTCGGAAGGGTTAATGTGGAGGAGTGCAGGATCGTAAGGGATGTACCCTTGGGTCAAGTTAATGACATGGTCCGCTCCGAGCCCTTGATAAGGAGAGAGACAGAATGCAATATCCTCGATAGTCTATGGAGGGTTAGGATATTCTGAATCAGCCCATGATCTGATTGAATGGACGTCGTCATCCCTCATATTTTTAACAGCCTGTAGGGGAGAGATACATGATAGCAGATTAGAATTGAGGTCATAGTCAAAAAGAGACAAAAATAAATGAAACAAAACAAAGTGCAGTAAAGGAAAGAATACAACAACAAAATGTGGACACGCTTTGGGGGTTTAGGTGGAGAGATAGCTGGGCTCATATAGCTCGATGTGCTCAGCTTCTGGTAGAAAGTTTTCTAAGAACGGTTTTAACCTTTGGCCATTAACTTTGAAACAATCTTCGTTCTTTGGATTTATGAGCTCTACGCCCCATGTGGAAAAATTGATTTGACAATGAATGGATCTGTCCACCGGGATCAGAGCTTACCTGGAAAAAGGTGGAGGTGAGAGTCGTACAGCAAGACTTTCTGCCTCGGCTCGAATGATTTTTGAAAAATTGTTCTATCGTTGTGAGCCTCAACCTTTCCTTGTGTCATTTAGCATTGTCGTATGCATCTCGACGTATTTTTTCTAGTTCAGCCAACTGGAGTTTTCGGAGATGACCTCCCTCTTTAATATCAAAGTTCAATGAGCATGTTGCCCAATATGCTTTGTGCTCGATTTCGACAAGGAGGTGACATGCTTTTCCGTACACTAGCCTGTATGTTGTCTTATAAGCAGTACGGTACGCCCATAGAGCATCGGTCAAATTATATGCCCAGTCCTTTTTATTGAAACTAACCATCTTTTCTAGTATATGTTGGATTTCACAGTTAGCCAACTCTGCCTGCCCGTTAATTTGTGAGTGGCAGGCAAGAGCGATCTTATGGTTGACCCCATATTTCTTTAGAAGTGACTCCAAAGGTCTGTTACAAAAATGCTTGCCTTCGTCACTTATTAGTGCCCTCGGGTTCCAAAACGTGACAGAATGTGTTCCTTAAGAAAGGACATAATCGTTTTGTGGTCATTGCATCTTGTCGATACCGCTTCCACCCATTTCGATACATACTCCATAGCTAGGAATATGTATTCACAATTGTTTGATTTCGGAAACGGACCCATGAAGTATATGCCCCAACAATCGAATATTTCAATTGTAATAATGGGGGTTAAGGGCATAGAGTTCCTTTTTGAAATTATACCTAGCTTTTGACAGCGTTGGCACGATTTACAAAAAGCATAGGCATCCTTAAACACGGTGGGCCAGTAGAAACCACTATGTAGGACTTTTTGTGTGGTCTATTGCGAAGCAAAATGGCCTCCACAAGCTTTGGAATGGCAGGATTCCAAAATCACGGTTATATCCTCATTCGGGATGCAACGTTTGATGACCTGATCAGCACAATACTTGAATAAGTATGGGTCATCGAAAAAGAAGTGACGTGCAAACGAAAGGAACCATTTCTTGTCCTCATTTGACTAATGACTTAGGGTCTCCCCCGTAACAAGATAATTTACTATATCCGCATACCAAGGCAAACTAGAAATAGTCATCAGTTGCTCGTCTAGGAATTCATCTTTAATTGGTATGGGTTCAGTGGTGTCTGACAAGCGGGCGTATTTGTAAAATACAACCGCGCTAAAAGAAGAAAATACATTGATTTGGTCTATAATTCCTTTATATATTTGCAATTTGGATTACAATGCCTGCTTTTACATAAAATGATTAAACTATGATAAGTTGTATTATTTTAGCTATAATCTGTGCAGATTACTATTTACTGCGTGAAGAAATGAAGAAATAGGATGAAGAGATTGCTAGATTTCAAGGAAGACAGTTCAAACATGAAAAGCGAGTTTCGAGCGATAGAAGATCCCTCAATCGATCGAAAGTTCAATTGATCGAAGTACGTTCAAGCGCTCGAAGATTCCAGAAGTTCGATCAATCGAGTGATGTTCGATCGATCGAACATGGCTTTTATCAGAACTTACGCGCACGTAGCAGAAACAGAGTTTTCAACACTAGTTTTAGGTTTTAGTATATATATGCATTTTAATTATGTTCCAGAGGACGCCCACTTTAGTTTTTATCAGTTTTAAAGAGAGAGATAAAGAGTTTTACATGTTTTTGTAGGTTTGAAGCTTGGATATTGCTTTTGGATTGCTTCCTATCTTTTAATACAAGTGTTTCTATTCCAGGTTTTGCAATCTTAGTTTCTTTACGTTCTAGTTGTGTAAAATCATAGTTTAATTTATTAGTATTAATAGTATCGTAGTAGTAGCTTTAAATCACCATTGTTTTTCATAGATTTCATGCTTGAATCACAACTATACACGCCCTTAATGAACTTCTACATTAAAAACGAATCTGTGACACTCCAGACCATGTCTGAGTAGTCTCCATGTTGGGAGATCACGATTAAACAGTGATCTCCAGCCTCTGCCATGCAGCAGTATAAAACCTGCACACGATCGATGGAAATAGTTCGATCGATCGATCGAACTCTCTGATTCTTGGGTAGTCTCTTTGCAGTATTCCAAGACTTTCTGCTTTTGAAATATGTTATCAAACTGTCCCTAAACGCTCAGTTTGTCAAAACAGTTTCATTACTTTAAGCCTTAAGGCATTTTTCTTCAATAACTTTTGCAAACCATTTGAATGCTAATACCACTCAGAATGCAAGACTTAACTATTGCTTTAAACCACCTTTATGTGTTTTGGAAATAAATGTGATGATGTTGTCCTGGCTATGAATGGACTATTGATTCTGTACCTTTAGAAAATACGGAATACTGTAGATAGACACACTCCTTAGAGCTTAAATGTAACTGCATGGTAGATGACATGATCGCTGCGGATTCGTGTGATCCCAACATTCCTTTTTTATAAAGAAAACCGTTTTTAGAATATCACTTAAGTTAATTAGTTAATCACTAGTTTAATTTAATTTAGTTGCTTTAATTTTAGTAGTTACTTTGTGGAACTTTGTGTTCTACACTCTTTCAAATATTGATTTTTTTAATTTTCTTTTTAGAGATTAATCTAGGTATTTAGTTTAACACCTTCCCTGTGGGATCGACCTGGTCTTAACCAGATTACTACTTGCACGATTACCTACACTTGGGTATAGCACATAAGCACACACAAATTTTTAGCCGTGTCAAGTTTTTGGCGCCGTTGTCAGTGAAGGCAACAAGCTAACACTTAGATTACCTCAATCTATCTTTATCTCTTTCTATTTTTCTTTTGTCTTTTATTCTTTAGATTAAAACTACTTAGGATCTTTCCCTTTATGTTCGATAACTCCATCGAAGGAATTTACGGAAATCCACTCTATTCATCCGACTCTTCTAGTTCTATTAATCTCTCTGCCACACCCACCGATTCAATGGCCGACAATCAAAGTGAAAATGGTGAAAATGTGGTTGTACCATTTGATGATTCGCTTCGTCCTTTGTGCGATCTCATGACACCCGAACACGCACCTACACCTTCTTGTATTCTCATTCCACCTTATGCTGGCGAATTTCAATTTTGCAACGGAATGATTCAACTCCTTCCTACCTTCCATGGAATGGAGGTGAGAAGTCATACCTACATGTCAAAGATTTTGAGGATGTTTGTAAAACATTCTCACAAAATTGCCCTGTAGATGTGACACGTCTAATGCTATTCCCTTTCACCTTGAAGGATAAAGCAAAAGCATGGCTACTCACCTTGAAGCGGAATTCAATTAAAACCTGGCATACAATGAACACTACATTCCTAAAGAAATTCTTTCCACCTCGCATGACCACCGAGCTTAAACGACAAATAAACTCTTATAAACAAAAGAGCAATAAAACCTTTACCCAAACTTGGGAGCGTTTCAAGGATTTGCTTCTCTCATGCCCACATCACGGATATGAGAAATGGAGAACCATAAGCTACTTTTACAAAGGATTAAAGGTGAAACTAAAAAGTTGGTCGAAACCATGAGTTCAGGGCCATTTCTTCGCAAAAACACCGAAGAAGCTAAAGCTCACTTCGAGTGGTTTGCTGAACATGCCCATGAATGGTCAAATTCTGAAGATGTCCCACGCTCACAGATATCCTGTGTGGAAGAGAAAAGTCTATAGCAATTAAAAAGTGAGGATCATCTAATGAACAAATATTAAGAACTAGTTAAGAAGGTAGAAGAGTTAGGAACGAAACGAGAGAGTTCTAGGCAGTTTTACCTGAGGAACCATGCGGCAACATGCAACATATTGGGACACACCAATCAATATTGTCCCAATGTGACGTATTTTCAAGAATAACTCCCCCATGGAAATGAATGCCATGCAAGGGTATAGGGGCCGGGGAATTCCTATAACAGTCATAATTCGCAAAATAATAACAATCGATGGAATCACTCCAGTTTTGATTGGAAAAACGATGCTGGGACCCAAAATCAATACCAACAACAACAGCCCTACAATAACAATAATCAATATCAAAGGCAATACAGTAGGCAGCCCCAGCCATTCAATCAAAATAGATCACACAACTACAACCAAGCTCAACCCTCTAACAATCAGCAGTTTACGTGCCACCTCATAAAAAGGTGCAAGAGGAAGATCCGCTCTCTAATGCGAATTTAACGCAATAGTTAATTCAGATGATGAGTAAGATGTCCGCACAATAGAGAGAATGGATGCACGACAAGAAGGGTCGAGTGGAACATTTCCTGCTCAACCAATTCAAAACCCTAAGGGATTCAACAATGGTCCTAATAACCAGGAGCATGCTGAAGCAGTGATGACTCTGAGAAGTGGCAAGGTTATAGGGCAAAACATACCTCTTTCTACTCTCGAGGAGTATGAAGAAGATGAAGTGGTAACTAAAAACAAACCATCTACTCAAGAAGAGGAGCAATTCAATAATAATGAACCATTAGATGCAAAAGATGAGGCTCCTAGAGAAGTAAAAGAAGTTGAGAGAAGGCCCGAAAAGGAACCAGTAAAAGACGAATAACCTAAATGCCCTTTCCCTGTGCCATGCCCTCAAAGGCTTAAGAAACCCAAAATGAGGCAAAGAATCAGGAGTTCTTGGAATTATTTAAACAAGTCAAAATAAGTCTTCCACTCCTTAATGTAATCAAACAAGTGCCGGCCTACGCTAAGTACCTTAAAGACTTATGCATGGTCAAGAGGAGGCAAAGTGTAAAGAAACACGCTTATGTCGCTTGCCAAGCAAGCGCAATCATCCAAAATGAATTGCCCCCAAAACTCAAAGACCCCGGTACCGCAACTGTCTTATGCCGAATTGGGAATCAAAGGATAGACACCGCACTCCTTGATTTAGGAGTAAGCGTAAACCTGCTGCCATACTCAGTTTATAAACAACTAGGGTTGGGTAAACTCAAACCTACCCGAGTTGCATTACAACTGGCAGACAGGTCAGTCAAATACCCTAGAGTAATACTGGAGGACGTTCTAGTGTAGATAGATTCATTTGTCTTCCCTGTCGATTTTGTGATTTTGGACACTGAACCTGTGTCCAACCCATGTGCACAAATCCCAGTAATATTTGGACGTCCCCTCCTCAACACCATAGATGCCACAATCAAAATAAGAAGTGGTATTATGACCATCGTATTCGGGAACATAAACTTAAATGTCAAAATCTTTTCAAATCCTCGACCTGAAGAATACGAGGACGAAGAAGAAGTTAACTTCATCGAAACAATCATTAAAGACGAGGCCGACTTCGTTTATTATAACGACCCTTTGGAGGTAGTAGTGTCATAATTTGACACTATCTACACACCTAACGATTCTACTCCATTAGATGCCGTTTTGAACCAAACTTGCCTCATGATGGAAACTAAAGAGGAAGATAGAGCTGAATGCATGTGGGTAACACCATATGACCTACCTCCAAAATGAAGATAGCCATGCCCTCAAATTTCCAATTTCCCAACTTGGAATTAAAGGAGCTTCCAAAAGAGTTCAAATATGCTTTCCTAGGGACTGAGAAGACTTACCCTGTTATAATTTCATCCACTCTCAGTCTGGAACAAGAGGGTAAATTAATCCAAATGTTGGAACAACATAAAGGAGCATTGGGATGGACTATTACCGACCTCAAAGGCATAAGCCCGTCTGTCTGCACTCATAAAATATATATGGAGGAAGACGCTAAACCTTCGCGACAAATGCAAAGGCGTCTGAATCCCAATATGCAAGAAGTAGTCAAAAAGGAAGTCCTAAAACTTCTTGACATTGGGATCATATATCCTATATCTGATAGCCCTTGGGTTAGTCCAACCCAAGTGGTGCCCAAAAAGGTGGGTGTAACAATAATCCCAAACAAAGACGGTGAATTGGTACCAACACGCATCCCCACCGGATGGCGTATGTGTATTGATTACCAAAAATTGAATACTGTGACTCGGAAGGACCACTTTCCATTGCCATTCATGGATCAAATGCTAGAACGAGTGGCGGGTCAAAAATTTCATTGCTTTTTGGATGGATATAGTGGCTACAACCAAATTGAAATCGCTCCTGAAAAATAGGAAAAAACGATTATCACGTGTCCATTTGGTACATTCGCTTACCGTCGTATGCCTTTCAGCTTATACAACGCACCTGCTACTTTTCAGCGGTGCATGTTGAGCATATTCAGTGATATGATCGAACAAATACTCGAGGTCTTTATGGACAATTTTTTAGTGTTCGGCCATAGTTTTGAAAATTGCTTAGACAATCTGGAACGTGTGCTAGCAAGATGCGAGGACAAACACTTAGTACTAAACTGGGAAAAGTGTCACTTTATGGTGACCAAGGGAATTGTCCTCGGTCACATTATTTCTGATAAAGGTATCCAAGTTGATAAAGCGAAAATTGATATAATCTCGAACCTACCTATCCCCCGTACAGTTAAAGACATCCGCTCTTTTCTGGGACACGCGGAATTTTATCGTCGCTTTATCCAAAACTTTAGTGCAATCTCCCGACCACTGTGTCAAATCTTAGTCAAAGACGCACCATTCGAGTGGTCAGATAACTGTCAAACATCTTTTGACACATTAAAGGAACACCTTACCTCCGCACCGATAATATAGGCACCCGACTGGAGTTTGCCTTTTGAACTAATGTACGATGCTGGTGACTATACCATTGGTGCAGTCCTGGGACAGAGGAGGGATAATGCGCCTTATGTAATCTACTTTGACAGTCGAACACTTAACGAAGCTCAAATGAACTATACGACCACTGAAAAAGAGCTACTGGCAATTTTCTTTGCTCTAGATAAATTCAGGTCATATCTGATAGGGTCCCCAATTGTCTGTTTTATAGACCACTTGGCCCTCAAGTACCTGTTAACTAAAAAGGACACAAAGCAAAGGCTCATCTGTTAAATACTCCTACTCCAAGAATTTGATATCACAATCAAGGATAAAAAGGGAGTAGAGAATGTGGTCACTGACCATTTATCTCGGTTAACATTTACTGACAACACTGAACCCGTACCAATTAAGGACGAATTCCCAGACGAGTAACTGATGGTTGTTTCCAGTTTGCCTTGGTATGCGGATATAGTAAATTATCTTGTTACAGGAGAGACCCCTAGTTATTGGTCAAATTAAGATTGGAAATGATTCTTCTCGTTCATACGTCACTTCTTTTTCGATGACCCATACTTATTCAAGTATTGTGCTAATCAGGTCATCAGACGTTGCGTCCCGAATGAGGACATAGCTGTTATATAACCCTCATGTCATTCTGAAGCCTGTGGAGGCCATTTCGCTTCGCAAAAGACCACACAAAAAGTCTTACATAGTGGTTTCTACTAGCCCACCGTGTTTAAGGATGCCTATTCTTTTTGTAAATCGTGCCAACGCTGTCAAAAGTTAGGTACAATTTCAAAAAGGAACTCTATGCCCTTAACCCCCATTATCACAATTGAAATATTTGATTGTTGGGGCATAGACTTTATGGGCCCATTTTTGAAATCAAACAACTACGAATACATACTCCTAGCTGTGGAGTATGTATCGAAATGGGTAGAAGCGATGCCGACAAGAAGCAATGACCACAAAACGATTATGTCCTTTCTTAAGGAGCATATCCTGTCGCATTTTGGAAACCCGAGGGCACTAATAAGTGACCAAGGCAAGCATTTCTGCAATAGGCCTTTGGAGTCACTTCTCAAGAGATATGGGGTTAATCATAAGATCGCTCTCACCTACCACCCACAAACTAATGGGCAGCCAAAATTAGCTAATTATGAAATCAAACATATACTAGAAAAGACGACTAGTTTCAACAGATTGGACTAGGCATATAAACTAACCGATGCTCTATGGGCGTACCGCACTGCTTATAAGACAAACTTGGGGATGTCCCTGTATAGGCTAGTATACGGCAAAGCATGTCACCTCCCTGTCAAAATCGAGCTCAAAGCATATTGGGTGACACGCTCATTGAACTTCAACATTAAAGAGGGAGGTTATCTCCGGAAGCTCCAGTTGGCTGAACTGGAAGAAATACGGCGAGATGCATACGACAATGCAAAATTACACAATGAATGGTTGAAGGCTCGTCACGATAGAATAATCTTCCAAAAATCATTTGAGCCGGGGAAAAAAGTCTTGTTGTACGACTCTCGCCTCCACCTTTTCCAAGGTAATCTCCGATCCCAGTGGACAGGCCCATTTATTGTTAAATCTGTTTTTCCACATGGGGCCGTTGAGCTGGTAAATCCCAAGAATGATGATTGTTTCAAGGTTAATGGCCAAAGGTTAAAACCGTTCTTGGAGAACTTCCTACCAGAAGGTGAGCACATCGAGCTAGCTGAGCCCAGCTATCCCTCCACTTAAAACACTAAAGCATGTTCACATTTTGTTGTTGTATTCTTTCCTTTACTGCACTTTGTTTTGTTTATTTATTTCTGTCTCTTTTTGAGTATGACCTCAATTCTAATATGCTATCATGTATCTTTCCCCTACAAGTTGTTAAAAATATGAGGGATGACGACGACCATTCAATCAGGTCATGGGCTGACTCCGAATATCCTAACCGCGATGGACTACCGAGGAGATTGCATTATGTCTCTCTACTTATCAGGGGCCCAGAGCGGATGATGTCATTGACTTAACCTAAGGGTATAATCCTTACGATCCTGTACTCTTCCAAATTAATCCCTTCGAGTGCATGGACTTCCCTGAAGAGGAAGGTGAACCAGAGGGGTATTTTGTTGGAGAAGTAGATGATGCCCTTTTGGCACAATGGGAGAATGATTCAATGTGGCTACCATGGGAGGGAGACGATTTACAGGATGTGGTGCCTAAACACCATAATGCTATCTTCACTTATGTTGATGACTTCCTTATCATCGAATTGGTTCCATACATCTATGTGCACATGAGTTATTTGTTGTTTCGGCTGCAATGCCCTCTACCTACTAGTGCACAAGGTTATTTCACACCAATAGTGAGGTTAATTCCTTGTCACACTTATTTTTCTTTTCATCTTTCTGTGTTTATTTATTTCTTTTGGTTCTTTCTTTTGTTTTACTTAATTTCTTCCTTTTTGTTATTCCTTTGTTTTCCTTTGTCAAGAGTTTCATTATGAATCCAATGTTACCACCGTTGTTCCTCCCGCATCAGCTATTCCATAGATTCGGACCATACATTGGGCCCCCGGGTACTCCGTCGCAAGAGGAAAGTCCATTGAGAAATTACACGCCGTTATCTTTGTCTCCATCAGGATCACCTCTTGTTTGTGCAATCATTTCCTCAGAGATTTCAAACTCACTCGATGATATCCTTACTGCTTTCCAACTGTTCTGGGAAAGGGAATCACCAAGTTTGGAATCCACACTCGAAGATATGGCGGAGAAAGGAGCAACTACGGAAGATGGAATATTCTTGTTTAAAAATTAGTGTTCCAGTTCAATTGCATTTTGTCATTTGGTCATTCTTTTCTCATTTGAAGTGTAATGCGGGACAAAGGATTGTCAATGTTGTTTTTCATTTTTAGTTTTCTCTTTAAATAAGGTCTTAAGTACCATGGTTGCGAGCAACAATTTTGCAAAAGCGGATGCTATTACACACTTAAATCTAAAAAATTTCAATTTTATATTACCTTGTTGATGATGATCTTTTTCTGGCTTGCATATCCTGTACTTGAACTATTTTTACGCTATTCTGTATGTCCAGCTCAATTTCTACTAGTTGGGGGTGCTCAGTTGTTCTGTACAAGGATTTATGATGTTTTCATCTTCGATCGATCGAACATCCCTCGATCGATCGAAACCGTCCAATCCTCAAGCGCTTAAAGAATTCTCAATCGATCGAACATTCGATCGATCGAGAATCTTCGATCGCTCGAGCTTTATATTTAAACAAAGAGTCCAGCGTACACCTCTTCAGTTTCTCTTCCTCTCTCTCAAGCGCTTGAGCACAGAGACGCCTCGGGGCTATTTCTTTCACTTTCCTCCTCACACACATCATTTGGGATCCCCTGATTCCCCCTGATCCTCATAATCATCACCCGTTTCTCTTTCCTGCACGTATACTCGAGGTAAGGTTCCGAGATCTCTTCTTTTCCAATTTTGGTTAAAACCTCGAGGGGAGGCTCCCCATTGGTCCTAAGACCTATTTATAATCGTAGTAATATTAGGCTCTTGTTTGTTTGGTTTTATTTTAATTTCTGTCATTTTTTTCTGAGTCTCGCTGTACTCGATCGATCGAGCGTGCTGGTTTTGAGCGATCGAAGACCAGACATATTCGATCGATCGAGCTGGTTTCAAGCGATCGAAGACGACACATATTCGATCGATCGAGATGGTTTAATGCGATGGAGTTCAGCTAGTTTTCGATTGATCGAGATTAGTTCGATCGATCGAACTATGACAATAGCAGTTTTTTCTTTTGGTTCTTTGTTCTTGTTTTAATTTGTCAATTCTTGTTTGTTGTTTTCTTTTTCAGGGCATTCCAAATGAATCCAATAATGGGGTATCATAAATCTAAACCCATTGACCTCGCCATAGTAGATCCAATACCCGATCATAGGTTTTGGAATGACGAGGATCGGGTTTGGTTCACACGATACTTCCAGACGAGGAAAGTAATGTTAGAGCGTCCACTAGAGACAGTATGGCTTTCTGCCCCATGGTTCCTTGCACGCATTCGTGCCATGCCACGTTGGTTTGAGATGTTGACGTAGTCTAAAAAAATCAACATCACTTGGGAGCGATAGGCGTGTGCGACCATAATCAAGGATCCTGCGGCACCGTTCACTTACCAATCTTTCTTCCGGGGTCGCGAGATCATTTTCAGCCCTGCTACCGTGGCCTCTGCTTTGGGTGTACCAGAGACGCCCGACCACTTTTACCCACACATTCCCGGTACACCAGAGACTATGCCCTCTGTCAAAATCCAAGAGATTACCGGCGGTGCAGTTCAGATCTGGAACGGCATCTCCCTGATTGAGGACCATTTTCTGACCGAGCAGTATCATCTCCTCCACCTAGCGCTCGCCAACTGCATATTGATGACTTTCTATCATGAAAATGTGGCACCATGGTATGTTCAGGTTCTGTATGCCATCAGGACAGGGTTGCGTGTCTGCCTGCCCCGACTCTATATCGACTTCCTTGTCTAGCCCATGCGGTATATTGCCACCAAGCATCATCTGAAGGGCGTTTGGCCCATCCATCTGGTGATTGAGCAGGCAAGCTTGATCCCATTGGCCACTGACACGATTTTACAGGCCTCAAGTCGATTTGGGGAGACAGAAGTGCGTCGTTCGACATAGAGGGATGCGCAGAAAAAGAGGAAAGGCCAAGGTGGGGGCAAAGAGGAAGAGAGGGGGAGGCATCGACATAGAGGGACCGAGGCTGAGGAGCTAGATTTGGATGATGAGGACCCCATTGCTGCCGTGTTGTAGTTCGAGTTGGGACAGCGGTCTCGAGCTCAGGCCTAGGGAGAGTCGTCTTCTGTGTCCCTCCAGACTCTCCATTCATTGCTTCTTGAGGAGAGGGAGGAGCGGATACGACTCGAGGGAAAGATGGATCAGATGACGACTTTACTGGAGGCGATCTTGACACAGATCGGGGTTGACCAATCTATTCACACCTCTCCACACCCACCGACTGCCCCTTCTGCACCGCCTATCGTAGATCCATCTTCTTCTACACCACCCACTACCGATCTATCTACATCCGCTGCTCTGCCTGCTATTTTTGTTACTCCACCTCCACTGCCTACTGATCCCTATGCCCCATCATCATCATCTGCACCACCTCCAGGCAAGACTGGTCCATCATTGTCTACATCTGCTGCCTCGACTGTGAGTGACCCGGCGACGGCTACTACTATTACTGAGGGTGGAGATGAGGATGCCCCTGCTGCACCGATTGTGATTCTTTCTGATATTGAGGATGATTAGATGCTGTCCATTGCAGTTGGGAGTTGTTTTTTTTTTTTGTTTTCTTTAGGTTTATGTGGTTATGATGGGACTGTTAGAGCTTTTGGACATTTTTATCACTGCCTATACATATAATTGTCTATCTTTTCGGTGATTGGGTGTTTGTATTATTTATGGACATTGCTTTATCAGTGTCTTTTATTTCCTTTGATCTTGGCTACGTGGAGTTTATATGTCTTTACAGATTGCTATGCTTGCGGTGTTTGCTTTGTGTTATTAGGTGATATCTCTCTAGTTATTTTGAAAATCTACTTTTGAGGATATAGAAATTTTCAGTTGGGGGTGGATTGTAGATAGATAATCACCTGCACATGTTTATACTTAGCAATCTAGATAAACTTTATTGCACATATCATATAATCTCGGTTAGTTTTGTTCTACAAAAATTTATATATAAATAAAGAAAATAAATTAAGGAATTTTTTAACTTAATTTGTAGAACAACTTTGAATGCTCACGTCTATTTAGTTGTTATCAAGGAATGATAGATTCATGTTAATCTCATCTTTCTATGGATTAAGTTCACGCATTTTTCTAGTTCCACTAGGATGATGCATTTGTTGACCTTTCATGTATCCAATATCCAATTGCACTAGTTGGTAGCTATGCTAAAAACTTAAAAATTAGTTAATACGACTATGGTGCTAGAAGAACGAGTAGTAGAAACTATTTAACCCTTAGCAAGTTTTCGATCCAATCTTTATTTCTGAGGGAATTTTTACATAAAAATTCGAATTGTCTTTCTTGATTACACATATTACATTCGTTGCACTAGTCTCAGTTAATTGTCCAATTTTGGATGGTTATTAGAGGAGAACGTTCGGGATCTACCAACCCAACTCAATAAACATTGAAGTGTTAAAACTAAAGAATTAAGAAAATGATTTAAACCATTGTTACCTATTTCCTACCACCATCTATATCCCTTTACCCACACTGACTTAATATTACCTATTCTATGGTGAAAATACAAACCCCTAATCCTTCACCTTGACTCTAAATGACCTCATTACGCGTATAATAATAAATATCTGTCAAAGTATGTGATTGGATGAGATTAGTTGTGGGAGGTTCTGTTCAAAAAAAAATGTATATATATATATATATGAAAGGATAATAATTGGTTGGAAATGTGACAAGAAGGAAATAAGAATAAAAAGAGGTGATGATCAATATCATATGCTACAGATGCGCAATCTTTCCATCCATCATCTGTTTCGTCTACATAAAACCTAAAAATTCTAAAGTCTTAATGATTCCTAAATGCCTTAGTTTGAACACGAACATGTAAGCTGAATTATCCACGGTAGTTCGCTCCTCTAGTAAGTAGCATCCCATTCATGAGACTATACACTCGAAATGTTCATCTTTTATAGAGTCGAGTATGAAAGCATTAGCATCAGAAAAATCACTCCTATCAAACCTTTCATACCACGTGCGATCATTATTATAGCCAGTTTCTATGAGACGTTTATATTTTAGTGTAAACATATGTGAGAATTGAGTTAAAATTACTGGTTCTAGAGGTACAATAGTCCAAAACAACTCTAAATAAGGTTGGATACATAGTTGTTAACTTCACACACACACGGATACATAATTGTGATGCATTTGTTATATCTATCTTGGTGACATGAGGAGTATGTGGGTTTCTTTCATGGTTTGTTTGAGGTTAATATATTCGTGTAGAGCTAAGTTAATAGTTGAATAGAAGAGAGTGTTTTAAAAGTTTTTCTACATCTTTTTGAGCTTAAATTGGAGATTTTTGTAGGTATATTCACTGTAAACCCTCACGAGACAACACTCGTCCACTATGGGGAATCTAGGGGTTTAACGGCTTATTGCAATTGCTAAATGCAACCGCGATCCTGCGAAAGTGAGTTAGGTAGTTTTTCTTTCTTTTTAGATTAGTTGTGTAACTTCATTTTTTTTTTAGTTTGGTCGTTGTAGTATTAGTCTAGCTTGCTTTTATTTTCGCTTTATTGCTAGGGACTAGCAATTCGCTAGTTGGGGGTTGTGACAAGCGGAGGTATTTGTAAAATACAACAGCGCTAAAAGAAGAAAATACATTGATTTAGTCTACAATTCATTTATATATTTGCAATTTGGATTACAATGCCAGCTTTTACATAAAATGATTAAACTATGATAAGTTGTATTGTTTTAGCTATAATCTGTGCAGATTACTGTTTGCTATTTGAAGAAATGAAGAAATAGGATGAAGAGATTGCTAGATTTCAAGGAAGACAGTTCAAACATGAAAAACGAGTTTCGAGCGATCGAAGATCCCTCAATCGATCGAAAGTTCGATCGATCAAAGTACGTTCAAGCGCACGAAGATTCCAGAAGTTCGATCGATTGAGTGATGTTCGATCGATCGAACATGGCTTTTATCAGAACTTACTGCACGCAGCAGAAATAGAGTTTTCAACCCTAGTTTTAGGTTTTAGTATATATATGCATTTTAATTATGTCCCAGAGGACGCCCACTTTAGTTTTTATCAGTTTCAAAGAGAGATAGAGAGTTTTACATGTTTTTGTAGGTTTGAAGCTTGGATATTGCTTCCTATCGTTTAATATAAGTGTTTCTATTCCAGGTTCTGTAATCTTAGTTTCTTTATGTTCTAGTTGTGTAAAATCATAGTTTAATCTGTTAGTATTAATAGTATCGTAGTCGTAGCTTTAAATCACCATTATTTTTCATAGATTTCATGCTTGAATTTCAACCAAACACGCCCATAATGAACTTCTACATTAAAAATGAAATTGTGACACTCCAGACCATGTCCGAGTAGTCTCCAGGTTGGGAGATCACGATGAAACAGTGATCTTCAGCCTCTGCCATACAGCAGTATAAAACCTGCACTCGATCAATCGAAGTAGTTCAATCAATCGAAGCAGACACATAGTCAAGCGATCGAAGATCTTTCGATCGCTCGAGAGATGATGATTTTCGAACGATCAAAAGCGCGTCGATCGGTCGAACTCTCTGATTCTTGGGTAGTCTCTTTGCAGTATTCCAAGACATTCTGCTTTTGAAAATTGTTATCAAACTATCCCTAAACGCTCAGTTTGTCAAAACAGTTTCATTACTTTAAGCCTTAAGGCATTTTTCTTCAAAAGCTTTTGCAAACCATTTTGAATGCTAATACCATTCAGAATGCAAGACTTAACTATTGTTTTAAACCACCTTCATGTGTTTTGGAAATAAATGTGATGATGTAGTCCTGGCTATGAATGGACGATTGATTCTCTACCTTTAGAAAATACGGAATTTTGTAGATAGACACACTCTGTAGAGCTTAAATGTAACTGCATGGTAGATGGCATGATCGCTGCGGATTCGTGAGATCCCAACATTCCCTTCTTATAGAGAAAACCGTTTTTAGAATATCGCTTTAGTTAATTAGTTAATCACTCGTTTAATTTAATTTAGTTGCTTTAATTTTAGTAGTTCGTGGAATTTTGTGTTCTACACCCTTTCAAATATTGATTTTTTTTTTATTTTCTTTTTAGAGATTAATCTAGGTGTTTAGTTTACCACCTTCCCTGTGGGATCGACCTGGTCTTAACCAGATTACTACTTGCACGATTACCTACACTTGGGTATAGCACACAAGCGCGCACAGATTTGTAGCCGTGTCAGTGTCAGTGAACGTTAACCGAGACTAATGGTCGGCGACCACATTCTCTACCCCCTTTTTATCCTTGATTGTGGTATCAAATTCTTGGAGTAGAAGTATCCAACGAATAAGCCTTTGTTTTGCGTCCTTCTTAGATAAGAGGTACTTGAGGGCCGAGTGGTCTGTAAAATAGACGATTGGAGACCCTATCAGATATGACCTAAACTTATCTAGAGAGAAGACTATTGCCAGTAGCTCTTTTTTGGTAGTCGTATAATTCATTTGCGCTTTGTTAAGTGTTCAAATGGCATAGTAGATTATATAAGGCTTGTTATCCTTCCTCTGTCCTAGGACTGCACCAATGGCGTAGTCGCTAGCATCGCACATTAATTCGAAAGACAAACTCCAGTCGGGTGCCTGTATTATCGGTGTAGCGGTAAGGTGTTCCTTTAGTGCGTCAAAAGATATTTGACAGTTGTCCGACCACTCGAAAGGTACGTCTTTGTCTAAAAGTTGACACAGTGGCCAGGAAATCACACTAAAATTTTGGATAAAGCGACGATAAAATCCCGCGTGTCCCAGAAAAGAGTGGATGTCTTTAACTGTACGGTGGGCAGGTACGTTTGAGATAATATCGATTCTCGCTTTATCAACTTGGATACCCTTATCAGAAATAATGCGGCCGAGGACAATTCCCTTGGTCACCATGAAGTGATACTTTTCCTAGTTTAGTACTAAGTGTTTGTCCTCGCATCTTGCTAGCACACGTTCCAAATTATCTAAGCAATTTTCAAAACTATGGCCGAACACTGAAAAATTGTCCATAAAGACCTCAAGTATTTGTTCGACAATATCACTGAATATGCTCAACATACATCGCTAAAAAGTAGCAGGTGCGTTGCATAAGCCGAAAGGCATACGATGGTAGGCGAATGTACCGAATGGACATATGAACGTTGTTTTCTCTTGATCTTCAGGAGCAATTTCAATTTGATTATAGCCACTATATCCATCCAAAAACAATAATATTTATGACCCGCAACTCGTTCTAGCATTTGATCCATGAATGGTAATGGAAAGTGGTCTTTTCGGGTCACGGTATTAAGATTTCGATAATCAATGCACATCCGGTAGGGACGCGTGTCGGTACCAATTCGCCGTCTTTGTTTGGGATTACTGTTATACCCGCTTTTTTGGGCACCACTTGGGTTGGACTAACCCAAGGGCTGTCAGAAATAGGATATATGATCCCAATGTCTACAAGTTTTAGGACTTCCTTTTTGACTACTTCTTGCATATTGGAATTCAGACGCCTTTGCATTTGTCGCGAAGGTTTAGCGTCTTCCTCCAGATATATTTTATGGGTGCACACGGACGGGCTTATGCCTTTGAGGTCGGCAATAGTCCATCCCAATGCTCCTTTATGTTGTTCTACCATTTAGATTAATTTGCCCTATTGTTCCAGACTGAGAGTGCATGAAATTATAATAGGGTAAGTCCTTTCAGTCCCTAGGAAAGCATATTTGAGCTCTTTTGGAAGCTCTTTTAGTTCCAAGTCGAGAAATTGGAAATTTGAGGGCATGACTAACTTTGTTTTTGGAGGTAGAGGTTCATACAGTGCTACCCACATGCATTTCGCTCTATCCTCTTTGGTTTCCATCACGAGGTAATTTGGCTCAAAACGGCATATAATGGAGTAGAATCGTTAGGTTTGTAGATATTGTCAAATTGTGACACCACTACCTCCACAGGGTCTTTATAATCAACGAAGTCGGCCTCGTCTTCGATGACTGTTTTGATGTAGTTAACTTCTTCTTCGTCCTCGTATTCTTCAGGTCAGGGATTTGAAAAGATTTTGACATTTAAGGTCATGTTCCTGAATACGATGGTCATAATACCACTTCTTATTTTGATTGTGGCATCTATGGTGTTGAGGAATGGATGTCCAAATATTATCAGGATTTGTGCACATGGATTAGACACAGGTTCAGTGTCCAAGATCACAAATTGACCGGGAAGACAAATGAATCTATCTGCACTAGAGCATCTTCCAGTATTCCTCTAGGGTATTTGACTGACCTATCTGCCAATTGTAACGCAACTTGGGTAGGTTTGAGTTAACCCAACCCTGGTTGTTTATAAATTGAGTATGGCAACAGGTTTACGCTCGCTCCTAGATCAAGGAGTGCGTTGTCTATCCTTTGATTCCCAATTCGGTATGAGACAGTTGGGGTACCGGGGTCTTTGAGTTTCGAAGGCAATTCATTTTGGATGATTGCGCTTGCTTGACAAGCAACATAGGCGTGTTTCTTTACACTTTGCCTCCTCTTGACCGTGCATAAGTCTTTAAGGTACTTAGCGTAGGCCGGCACTTGTTTGATTGCATCAAGGGGTGGAAGATTTATTTTTACTTGTTTAAACAATTCCAAGAACTCCTGATTCTTTGCCTTGTTTTTGGGTTTCTTAAGCCTTTGAGGGTATGGCGTAGGGAAAGGGCATTTAGGTAATTCGTCTTTAACTGGTTCCTTTCTGGGCCTTCTCTCAGCTTCTTCTACTTCTCTCGGAGCTTCATCTTTTGCATCTAATGGTTCGTTATTATTGAATTGTTCCTCTTCTTGAGTAGACGGTTTATTTTTAGTTACCACTTCATCCTCTTCATACTCCTCGGGAGTAGAACATGGTATGTTTTTCCCTATAACCTTGCCGCTTCTCAGAGTTATCACGACTTTAGCATGCTCTTGGTTATTGGGACCATTGTTGAATCCCTTAGGGTTTTGAAGTGGTTGAGCAGGAAACGTTCCACTCGACCCTTCTTGTCGTGCGTCCATTCTCTTTAATGTTGCGGACATCTTACTCATCGTCTGAATTAACTATTGCGTTAAATTCGCATTAGAGAGCGAATCTTCCTCTTGCACCTTTTTATGAGGTGGCACATAAACATTAGATTGTTGATTGTTAGAGGGTTGAGCTTGGTTGCAGTTGTTTGATCTATTTTGATTGAATGGCTGGGGCTGCCTATTGTATTGCCCTTGATATTGATTATTGTTATTATAGGGTGGTTGTTGTTGGTAGTTTTGGGTCCTAGCATCATTTTTCGAATCAAAACTGGGGTGATTTCATCGATTGTTATTATTTTGCAAATTATGATTGTTATAGGATTTCCCCGCCCCCCTATACCCTTGCATGGCATTCATTTCCATGGGGGGTTGTTCTTGGAAGTACGGCACATTGGGACAGTATTGATTGGTGTGTCCCAACATGTTGCATGTGCCGCATGGTTCTTCAGGTAAAACCTGCCTCGAACTCTCTCCTTTCATTCCCAACTCTTCTGCTTTCTTTACTAGTTCTTCATATTTGTTTATTAGATGATCCTCACTTTTTAATTGGTACAGACTTTTCTCTTCTACATAGGATATCTGCGAGCGTGGGACATCTTCAGAATTGGACCATTCATGGGCATGTTCAGCTAGCCACTTGAAGTGAGCTTCAGGTTCTTTAGTGTTTTTGCGAAGAAATGGCCCTGAACTCATGGTTTCGACCAACTTTTTAGTTTCACCATGTTTGGGTGAAGGTTTCATTGCTCTTTTGTTTATACGAGTTGATTTGTTGTTTAAGCTTGGTGGTCATGCGAGGTGGAAAGAATTTCTTAAGGAACACAGTGTTCATCGCATGCCAGGTGTAAATTGAATTCGGCTTTAAGGTGAGTAGCCACGCTTTTGCTTTATCCTTCAGGGTGAAGGGGAATAGCATTAGACGTGTCACATCTATAGGGCAATTTTGTGAGAATGTTTTACAAACATCCTCAAAATCGTTGACATGTAGATATGCCTTCTCGCTCTCCATTCCATGGAAGGTAGGAAGGAGTGAATCATTCCGTTGCAAAATTGAAATTTGCCAACATGAGGTGGAATGAGAATACAAGAAGGTGTAGGTGCGTGTTCGGGTGTCATGAGATCGCACAAGGGACGAAGCAAATCGTCAATTGGTACAACCACATTCTCATCGTTATCACTTTGATTATCGGCCATTGAATCGGTGGGTGTGGCCGAGAGATTAATAGAACTTGAAGAGTCGGATGAATTGAGTGGATTTTTGTAAATTCCTTCGATGGAATTATCGAATATAAAGGGAAAGATCCTAAGTAGTTTTAATCTAAAGAATAAAAGACAAAAGAAAAAAGAAAATAGAAAGAAGTAAAGATAGATTGAGGTAATCTAAGCGTTAGCTGGTTGCCTTCCCCGGCAAGGGCGCCAAAAACTTGACACGGCTAAAAATTTGTGCGCTTGTGTGCTATATCCAAGTGTAGGTAATCATGCAAGTAGTAATCTGGTTAAGACCAGGTCGATCCCACAGGGAAGGTTAATAACTAAATAACTAGATTAATCTCAAAAAGGAAATTAAAAAAAATATTCAATATTTGAAAGGTTGTAGAACACAAAGTTCCACGAAGCAGCTACTAAAATTTAAGCAACTAAATTAAATTAAACTAGTGATTAACTAATTAACTAAAGCGATATCATAAAAATGGTTTTCTTTAAAAAAAAAAAAAAAAAGGAATGTTGGGATCACACAAATCCGCAGCGATCATGCCATCTACCATGCAGTTACATTTAAGCTCTAACAATATTCTGCATTTTCTAAAGATAGAGAATCAATAGCCCGTTCATAGCCAGGACTACATCATCACATTTATTTCCAAAACACATGAAGGTAGTTCAAAACAATAATTAAGTCTCGCATTCTGAATGGTGTTAGCATTCAAAATGGTTTGCAAAAGTTAATGAAGAAAAATGCCTTAAGGCTTAAAGTGATGAAATTGTTTTGACAACCTGAGCAATTGGGGACAGTTTGATAACAAATTTCAAAAGCAGAAAGTCTTAGAATACTGCAAAAAGTCTTCCCAAGAATCACAGAGTTCGATCGATCAACGCGCTTTCGATCGATCGAAAATCTTCATCTCTCGAGCGATCGAAATGTCTTCGATCGCTTGACCGTATGTCTGCTTCAATCGATCGAACTACTTCGATCGATCGAGTGCAGGTTTTAGATTGCTGCATGGCAGAGGCTGGAAATCATTGTTTCATCGTGATCTCCCAACCTGGGAACTACTCAGACATGGGATCTGGAGTGTCAAAGATTTGTTTTTAACATGAAAATTCATTAAGGGCATGTTTGTTTGTGATTTTAGCATGAAATCTATGAAAAAAATGGTGATTTAAAGCTACTACTACGATGCTATCAATGCTAACAGATTAAACTACTATTTTAAGCAACTAGAATGTAAATAAAATGAGATTGCAGAACCTGGAATAGAAAAACTTGTATTAAATGATAGGAAGCAACCCCAAAAGCAAAATCCAAGCTTCAAGCCTACAAAAACAAGTAAAAACTCTCTATCTCTGTCTCTCTAAAACTGATAAAAATTGAAGTAGGCGTCCCCTTGGATGTAAACAAAATGCATATATATACTAGAACCTAAAACTAGGGTTCAAAACTTCCTTTCTGCTGCGTGCGCGTAAGTTCTGATAAAAGCCATGTTCGATCGATCGAACATCCCTCGATCGATCGAACTTCTGGAATTCTCGAGCGCTTGAACCTTCTTCGATCATTTGAACGCTCGATCGCTCGAGAGATCTTCAATCGCTCGAGACTTGCTTTTCATGTTTGAATTGTCTTCCTTAAAATCCAACAACCCTTTTATCCTGGTTATTCATTTCTTCACACAGCAAACAGTAATCTGCACAGATTATAGCTGAAATAATACAACTTATCATAGTTTAATCATATTATGCAAAAGCTGGCATTGTAATCCAAATCGCAGATATAAAAAGGAATTGTAGACTAAATCAGTATATTTTCTTCTTTTAGCGCGTATTTTACAAATACCCCTGCTTGTCAGTGGGTATCAAAACGAAGCTCTTACCTCGCGGAGTTCAAATATGAAATCCAGAGAAAAACAAATGGGTAGAAGTCCATCGATTTATGTCTTGAAGCTCTAAGCCAAGAAATCTCCAATCTTCTCTCTCTTGAGTTTCTAAAATTAGGTTTGACTTATGAAAATATCTCACCTCTTTCTATATATAGGCACAGCTCTCAGAAATTGAGTTTCCTCCCCACGAGTTCTCAAAACTCCTAATTATCCTCCAAAATTTCTCACACGCCTAATTCATTGCTTCACTAGTGAAAACTAAAAATTAGAAAAGTTTTTGTCTATGTTCCGTTTGGTTGTTAAAAAACGTGATTTCACGTGATTTTACTAAATTACTAATTAGCCTACCAATTATGTAACGTGTTAATTCGTCCTCACCAGGATACTAAAATTAAAAACAGAAAAATATTCTAAACCAGAAAATAATACAGATAGTGAAATACACAGGTAATCATTTATTTCCAGATAAACATTTAAGGTATTCTACAATGAATGTCTAATACTCGGAGAGACATCACAACATCAAAACACTCATTCAACACCGTCTCAAAGGGTTGTCTAACGCAGACACCCAAATCAACTAGTGAGTCAAAACTCACTCACACATGTGACAACATGCACAACACATCATATTATCATGCATGATAATATAATGAAATGCAATAACACGCATACGGGCATTATATTTATAAGGAAAAGAAGTAGATGATTGCTGAACATGATATTATGATTAATCAGCAGAACTTATGAGGACGACGTACGAGATTTACAGGAACCATAACATGATGTACTTAAGTACATGACTCCGTGAATAATGTTGTTAAATTACTTGTTCGACGTGCCCTAGTTTTTAACGATGTGAAAGATGCGATAACGGTAATAACAAGATGTTCGTATCCTTTGGTCTGGTCTCTTATGTTTCGTTCGTTTTCTTAGTCAATTCAAGAAAGAGTAAAGAGTCTGGGATCAGTTATTGAGATGGTTAATAGTCGATGGGCTAACGTCAAGCAAGTGGCCACTTTAGGCAAGATGACGAATTAACCAAGGCCGAATGGAATAAGATTGGGATTACCAAGTAATGAGGTCGCAAGGCAGATGTCAATTAGGCGTTGGTCACAATGACAAGTAAATAGATGTCAAATAGCCGTTTGGGCTCGATGACAAGATGGTAACCCATGACCGGTAAGCGACGATATTCCAGGCCACCGACACTCGTGTTGGTTGCATGTAAAGAGTAATATTTTTGAAAGAATGGGCATATAGTCCAAAGATTGGATCGGTGATCCAAAGAGACGAGTTGTAAAGATTAAACCTATGGTTCAAAGTGAAGTATCCGGGTCAATATGGATTGGGCTCTACTATTAAAGCGATCAATCAGTTGTTGTCAGTTGTGTTTTAAAGATCTGAGTAATCACATTAAGCATTTCTTACACATACACATTTCCTTGAGATTAGAATAATCGAGACTTAAAAGACATGTTTCTATTAAAGAAGAGAAAATTGAATGTTTTACTCCTTAACAAATTAACCAATGCTATCTGAGCCCGTTCAGTGTAGTAGGTTTACTCACTTAGCTTCCAGTAAAGCTGATGACTATTTATGTCCTAGACAATCAAATGTCCAAATCTTGCAGAGGCTGATTACCCGGACGAGGAGTACGCCGAGGAAGGCTATGGGTTTGCGAGCTAGCTACCGGAAGTGAAGACTTTTGTGTATGTATCTTTGTTTTTAGTTGAGGCACCAGATACCGATCTTTTCATTATTATGTTGTAGGGCTTTATGCCAATGATAACATTACCTTTTGTTTTCATTTCTGTATGTTGTAATAATGGATTTAAGACTCTGATGACGTTTACTATCATATAAACCAATCACCATGCATGTTATTACTACTTCTGTTTATTGTTTATTATTTTATTCTTGGTTCTTTTTTGTATGGACAAGCACGCGATCCTCAAACAAGTCACATATCCATGAGTCCAAAGGTGGAAATTTTAGTTTTTCCCTACTTTGCTACGTTGGGGTGTGCCAATTGCGTATTAGTCATAGGATTTGTTTTGGAGGAAAAATTTTCATTTCCCACAAACGGTACCAAGCTAATGATGTAAGTTTTGGTACTGGTTGAATTTTTGGATTTAGAGCATGTTAAAAGCATAGAAGAGAGGGATAGAGAAATAGAGGCAGTGTGTTTGTATGTGGTTCAACACTGTTAATGAAAGAACCTACGTCCAGGTGTGTGTCAGAGAACTTCCATTAAGTATAAGAAACTGCTGCATGGACCTTGGTGATCCAACATTGGTGATTGGAACTAATAAGGGTCGGCCATACAGGGATGATATTTAGGTTTCTCAGGAGAGGCTTGACAATATAAAAAGCTAGGGTTTCTATCGTAGAGAGACTGATCATATTCTGATCGGGATCCCCTCTAATGGGGGTGAGTGAACTCTTTTATAAGAGGAAGAGTTCTCCCTTATAAGGCATTTTTGTCTCTTTCAGAAATTGTAGACAGCCTGTAATGATAGCTGCATATCCGGAAGGTTTCCTAGTTAGATTTGAAAAAAATTGATGCAAATCCGCATGGTTTCCTAGCTGTTAAGGAAACAGCTAGAGTCTGAGCAGTTTGGGAAACGCCTTTGAGTTAGCTGAGCTGGACTTGAACTGTATTGTAAATGGACTGCATATTCTGACCCATAGGTCTGGGTTGGACCCGGTCGGTCTGTTGGTGGGTTGGTCGGATCGGACCCAAAACACTGGAGGTCGGGCTTGGAGGTTAGCGATGTCGGACCTAGAAGTCGTGAGGTCGGACCTGGAGGTCGGGAGCACTGGAGTTCGGACCTGGAACACTAGAGGTGAGGTCTGGAGGTCAACAAGCTCAGACCTAGAAGTTGGGAGGTCAGACCTGGAGCACTGGAGGTCGGGAGCTCAGACACGGGGGTCAGGAGGTTGGATCTGGATGTCAGGAGCTCGGACCTGGAGGTCGGGAGATCGGACTTGGAGGTCGGGAGGTCGGGCCTGGAGTATTGGATTACTGGACAATTTTGGGCATATCATCTATTACAAATTCTTCAAGGGCCATTCTTGTAGTTTCATTTATATTGAGCACCACTAATACACTCCATTCTATTATAGTTCATAATCCATTCGAACGAGATACTAGTCCGTATAGTGTAAAATTTCGTATTGTGTTTTACAGTGTAAAATTTTACACTCAACTATTTCATACTATGTGAATTATACAACTAATTCATACTGCTGCTACCCTGACATGTGTTCATTTGCACACTTTGAATTGTGAAATTCACCAATATATAGTCACGTTGGCATGACCTCCAGTTTGAATTGTGAAATTGTAAAGCATTGACGTTTGGTAATATGAATAAGATATTTAGAGCTTGTACAATATTAATCAAATCAACATATTAATATATTTATAACAATTAAATCGAATCCAATACATTTACCTCAGTTGTGTCCGCACCAGTGGCAGTTTCAGAATTGAATAACTGAGATAAGGGAAACATACTAATGCATTAAAATAGTTGAGTATGAAATTTTACACTGTAAAACACAGTATGAAATTTTACTGTAAGTAGATTGACATGGTTGAGTGTGAAAGTTCACACAGTAAAACATAGTACGAAATTCTACTATAATAAGTATTAGAGTGTTTCCCTTATCAGTTATTCAATTCTCAAACTGCCGCTGGCGCAGACACAACTGAGGCATATGTATTGAATTCGATTTAATTGTAATAAAAATATTAATGTGTTGCTAATTTAAGTTCGTAGGGATAAAGTTTATGCCTTTAACTGTTACGGGGTGCAACTGGTTCTTTTTACACTATAGTTGGTTCAGTAGTGTGAAATTTTACACTGCAACTAGTTTATTTGTTTAAAATTTTACATAGATATTCATTAAATCTACTTTTGATTTCGTATCTATATATATACACATTAATTCTGATATCACTTTGACTTGCCATATCTGATTTTGAATTAATATCCCATAATTATAATGATTTCCGTTTGTTGCAATGAATCACGTTAGTTTTTTGAAAAAAAAAAAAACATTCTGTTGAAAAACATGCTCTCCTATCCTATTATTTTTTATATCTAGTAAATGAAAATAAAATCCCATGATTTTAGGTATATACATTATGGGTTTGTTACATCATGCTAACGCCATTCATGGATTTTCTATTCTGCCCATAATCATTCATGATAGTATGTATTGTACTGCATTCGTGAGAGTTTTAGGATTGGAATAAATGTATGAATTTTTCACTAGTGTGAAATTTCACATTATTGAATTAATGTTTAGGTTGAATTTTCACTGTGAGTAGCTTGAAATTTCACACTGACACTACAAAAACCCTATTAAAATCAACAGTGTTTTGTATTTTTTTTTGGCTCAGCAATAAGAAACTTGATTAAAGGGTGGGAACCACCAAGGGATTACAATGACACAAAGGTCAGATCAAGCAAGCCTCACAATAGAAAATATAAATGACACACCCAAAACCAATTTCTCACAAAAATCAAAGAACACAAAATCAGAAAATGGAATTTACCATCTGACTCAAAGAAAACAAATCATGGAACCATTAAAGCCATCACCAATCATGAGAACAAAAACCAATAGCTGAAAACCAAAACCAAGAAAGTAAAGAAGCTTAGAACATCAGAGTTAATTCTCCCAAAGAAACACCAAATTGATCAAATTGTCAGAAAGTAAACAATCGCCACCCTTCACCAGCACCAAATCATTAGTATCCGAAGCACGAGATCAAAATAGCAGAAACAAAATCATTAAGAATCATAGCTAGGGATTGTAGACATCATAACAATATTTTATATACTATCACTAGTGTGAAATTTTGATTCTTGAGTGTTGAAATTCACACTACAAAAATCCAATTAAGATCAGCAATATTCTCGATGATGTTATCGATGAAGCTGTTCACGATTCCATGACCTTGCTCGAGATCCCAAGATGCTGAGAAATAAAACAGAAATGAGGATTTGGAGAAATCCACAAATGAAGATGAATGATTCCATTTCTATTGATGAATTTTTCTCTAAAACAGAAAGATGATCAACGAATTAGAAATTGAGAGACAGAGAGAGAGAGTATGAAACTAGCAAATCCACCAGAGAGAGATATACATAGATAGAGAGAGTATGAAACGTTGGAGAAGATGTGATATATATATAGGGAGAAGATCTTAGGTGCACTGGGTAAGTGCACTGACTCAGTACACTAGGCTTTTAATCCTAAAAATCCGCGGGTCAGTGGAACCACTACAAGGAAAAAGGCTATTTTTGTCACTTTTAAAATTGCATTTATGTCACTTTTATTTCGAGTGACATAATTATATCTTGCATGAGCTTTTTATGTCATTTCTTTAGTATTTTTGTCAGTTTTTAAAAAGGTGACATAAATACTTGATTATTTATGTCATTGTTTAAAAAAAGTGACATAAATAATAAAGTATTTATGTCATTTTTTTTAAAAAGTGACATAAATAATAATGCATTTATGTCACTTTTTTAAAACTGACATAAATTCAAATGCGGTGGCATTTTTGTAAATAAAATGTTTCATTTTTATGTCACTTTTTATAAAAAGTGACATAAATATAATTTTTTTTTTAAAAAGTGACAAAAAAATTTTATCCGCGAGAAAACAGTGCAGACCCTTTTTTAGTACTCTGTATAGCTCTTGATCTCTGAAGTCACATTTTGCAAATTTCCCTCCACAAATTTGCCCAAATTTCCCTCCTCAAATTTCCCTAGCCCTAAATCTAAACTAGAGAAGAAGAGCCTACCACTCCACTCCAGGCCGCCACCGACTTCTCCAAGGTTCCCCTGGGTCAGCTTCTCTCTTAGTCCGATCAGCTTCTCTCTCACTAAATCCATTGAGGTCTCTCTCTCTCTCTCTCTCTCTCTCTCTCTCTGAACCATAAGGTAATGATTGCACAGCGTCGTCGTTCTTTGAATCTCCACTCAAAAGGATCTATAAAATTCTGTAGTGCTTGAGACAACCAGGTTAGTTTCTAGGGTTCCAATACATATATACATATATATATATACGAATTTAAATCTTTGTGTGTGTGGTTGCACATATATATACTCGAATTTATATATATACAGGAATTTCTATCTTGTTTTCAAAATCAATTGAACTAATTTCTGAGTTGGACCCTAGAATGACCTCTAACCTTTTGGATTGTATTCAAGAAATACATTTCCGCAACGAGGATTTGCTGGAGTTCCTTGTAGTCTTGGATTGCTCCCTTCAGTTTTTCAATGATATTTGAGCCTTTAACAACACTGGACAATAGATTCGAGAGCTTCATGGATTCAAGAGCTAATGAATTGTTTGTTAAGCTCTCAGGTTCCTGATCTTCTTATTTGTATCTGGAGTTGACTTGCATATTCATTGTTTGATGTTATGTCAAGCTTAATATGTGTTAATGGTTTGATATGAGTCATATTTTTATTTGCAAATTAAATAGTTTCCAATCTTTGTATTGGGTAAATGTTCGACATAAATTGTGAGAATATTTAACAGTAACATTACAGCTTCTTTTGATTTGCCACTTCATTTCTCATCCCAATTATAGGGTCTTCATGTGAAAATTCATTCCTAGCTTTATTTTTTTTCCCTTGAAAACTAAAATGATGTTGTATTGGTTGTCTTTCACTTTCATTCTTATTTTTTCCCTTTTACTTTAAAGCTCACTTAGCTTTTATGAAGAAAAAAAAGGTAAAAGAAACGAAACTAAACTTTCGTCCATGCTTAGGCTTCAAAATTGTCAAAGCACATGTCTCAATAATATCGTATTTTAAAAATTGTCATAGCACATATAAATTGTCATCATAGCACCTCTCTCTCTCACTCTCTTTCTCTGTGTGTGTGCGCGCTTGTGCGTGTGTGTGTGCGTCCCAGTGTGCAGCCGTAGAACTTGAACTTGGGCGCCATGGATGGTGTTGAACCGGTTATGGTAATCCTCACCCATTATTGTATTATCTTTTCACTTTTTTGCAACTTCATATACTTTTACACACACACACACACACACACACACATATATATACGTGCTTAATGTGTATGCCATAGATGTTGCCACAACCAACTATTTTCAATGAACCACTAATATTTTGTTGTTGTATGGAAAATGTGGGTATCTTTTTACTGCTGAAAAGTTGTTTGATAGAATGTCTCAAAGAGCTAATTTCACATGAACTTATTAGGAGAATAAAAATTGGATGTGAAGAAGAAAAGAAAATCCAATGTTTTGTTCTGATTGAGTATGCTGGTTTGAACAGGTTAATTAATAGCAAAAATTTCTTTTGATAAGTGTCATAAAGGGGTATTCAAAGAGCCTTCATTTGGTTTAAAACAGAGATCAAGTTTGCATTTTGTGTAGACTGGTCTTGGGCATAGTTGTCAAATCGGGATTCGCGAATCGTGAATTGTAAGATTCGGTAACAAATAAAAAAAACCATATAAACATATTCTTTTCTTTTCTAGGCTTGTATAAACATATCCTTTTTGTTCTAGGCTTGTATAAACATATCCTAACTGGTTTAAAAGAGGGTTGGTAATCAATTTTTTAAGAAAAAATTGAAAAACAAAAAAACAAAAAAATTGGAACAATTAAGTTTTGTGCCTAGCAGTCAAGTGAATCGTAAGAATCGGGAATCGAATCGTAAGATTCACTTGAGAATCGTAAGATTCACCTTAGAATCTTTTACATGTTCGATTCATGCATCGATACGTATCGTTTTCATGATGAATCGTATCGAATCGTAAGATTCGTATCGCGAATCGTACGATTTTGACAACAGAGGTCTTGGGTTTAGTTAGCATGAAAAAATAAGGCAAAAGATTTTTTTTATTTCTTTTTTTATAAGTTCCACAATATTATTGTAACATAAGGAATAGATGGAGGTCATTCATCTATGTACAATCTTTTCTTTCTAGATAGGAACGTGGGTAATTATTATAAACCCCACCTAGCCTATTCTCATTCTTTCTCTGTAATTAATGTTACTAGGAGTACTATTTATTGCTTATCTTTAATTTCATCAATAGATTGATTCAAATAGGTAAATTTTTATATTACACAATGTATGTGTATTGTGTACTTGCAAGTTGGCATTGATACTTATTCGTGGCTTCATAAAGGAGGTGAGATTCATCACCACCATCCCTATTTGATATATATGTAGCATTGTCTGTTTTTATTTATATAAGTTCATTTGGTGTTTTGATTGAGTGGGAAATAAATTGACAAAATTAATTGGGGGAAAATGACAGCATATTCATGTAGCATGGAGCTTTCTCTGAATATGAAGGTGTCACACCCTAATTTTTGAACAACTAAATATTCAATCCAGAGCCTATATCCGGACTAATATTCAATTACCAAAAATCACGAGAGTGACACCCTCACACAAGCTAAATGATAATTTATTGAAAACAGTATTTAATACTCCTTAAATAAAGACATGTGATCTTGTGTTTTAAAAAAAACTCTTTATTAATAAACCTGTATTCCCAAATATCCATTTCATTATAAAAGAACTAAAGTTCCATTATAAATATTATATCACTTTTCAATTTTTAAAAAAAATATATCATTTTCATAAATAAAATGTCCACATACAGAGTTCAGCGGAAAAAAAAAAAAGAATAAAATTTATACATCCTTTGGTCAGAGTAACTAAAACGTTCCCAGTACTCAATATACAATACATGTTATAATAATCCAAATACGGCCCACAATGCCTAAAATAAATAAATAAATAAAAATACAACCAAATACAAACTACACTTCTACACAACTACAACTCCAAGACATCAAAAGCTCCACAGGAAATGTCCAAATACTAAACCTGCACAAGTGCATTCAACTACGTTTCATATAGAAACGCCCCCGAATGCATAACACACTCGGGTCAGTCACATGACTGGTATGAGTTAAACAAAACAACAAGTCTTAGGGATCCAACTTGAACCCGTAGACAACAAATTACACTACAACACTCTTGGGTCAAGACAGGTAGTTCCACACACATATCTGGACAATAGAGTAGTTTCCATCTATGTGGTGGCAAGTAGTTTCTTGCCCAAAATCCAAAGTTACTACGAATTTCATACTTACCCATTTACTTATGGTGAGCCAAACCTGTAAAACGTTAGTGGGCCCACCATCCTGCAAATTGAATGATCATAGACCAAGCAAACAATTCCGCATACCAACCGTCCACATTCTAACTCCAAACGTCGCATTTATTATTTCACGCTTATCAGTCTTATGAAATAATCCATTTTCATTATTTATTAGCATTAGATTTATCTTTGTGTTCCCTAGGTTCACCCCTTGGCCACCCTCCATGGTACAGCCCACACATATATCCCATGTGTGCCCGGACATATTACCAACACCCACTCTGGTGCTAGTTTGGTTGGGGTATCAACCAAACCAGTTATACACACAGAAGGCTAGTCAATATGCCTAGACGTCTAACAAATAAGCCGGGCATAAGGCTTAGGCCAGCTTGATCACGAAGCCACTGGCAAAATGGTACACTCAGCAAGTCTTAAGCCAGCTTGATCACGAAGCCACTGGCAAAAAGAATGCGAGCTTCCAAAAACAATATATCACATAACGGGGAGCGGTGAACACTATAGAACTATGTTGCAATTATCACTTATCGTTCGTATTATCCCAATAATTGTGAATTTCACGATTATCACATAGTTCCGTCTTATCATCCAATCACATCTCTAACTTTTAGATGTATTCCAATTTCTTATAATAAATGGTTTTATCAATTAACCCATAACAATCTTCCCTCAAAAATTTCCAATCAAATTACAAGATCTCTAATATACTATTCAACGTATCTAATTTACTCATTTTTATCAAAATGACCACAAAATAAGGTCAGTTATTTCAGGTACAATAACCTCAACCCAACATTCAATATCAACCTACAAGAAACACATAATAAAAAATTCACATTCTCATATCGTAAAGTATTATAACAATTGTTCCACAATATTTTCATCGGACTCAACGTTAATGACTATCAACCCTTTTTTTTTATTGCTCAACATTATATGAGAATTCATGTATCTATAAGTAATTTTCGTTAAGTCAAACGAATGAATAAAAAAAAACACAACTAATCATATTTCTCCAATGTCGTACATTTTAATATACTAAAAACTGCTACTGAAATCTTCAATTTCTGCCCAAACGGTGCAGAATCATGAAAAATACCATTAGACGAAAAGTGTGCAGAATCGCGTTTCCTATAGGCCTACGCGGACAGAATTCCATAAATCTAAGTCATGGTTTTATAATATTTTTTCAAAATTTCTGCCACTGTTAAAAAAAATAAAACGAATTTTCTATTATTTATTCATTATCAAAATTATTCCCCTTTGTGTATTCATCAAATTAACTATCCACATGATCTATCCAAGTACACCGAGATCACAATCATCAAATCACACGAAGAAAATAAATATTTATATCATTTGATGATGCCGAAAATTGGTGAGGGCAACTTGAGAAGAAAATAAGATCATAGAAGATTTGTATGTGGTTCGGCCCCGTTAATGAGGTGACCTACGTCCACGGTTGCGTCTGTGCGCTTCACTAGCAGATCACCGGCAGGCCTGGTGAGCTAACAAGGTGGGTAGCACTACCAGTAATACCGGCCGGGTATATGCGTGTGTGATGGTGAGTTCTCTAGTTTGCTCTTATGTGCTTAGAGAATTGGTATTCGGATCCCTTCTGTGAGTGTAGGTGGGCTCTTTTATAGGTGCAAGAGTCCACCCTTACATGGTAAGTTTATTAGATTAGGAAGCATAATCCAATTACAATAGATTTGCACAATGTTTGGTGAGTTTCCTAATCAGTTAAGGAAACCACTGATTCTTCCTTAATAGAGTTGCAACCGTACAAGGAAACTGTAGGAAGCATGATTGATGCCGTGATTCTTGGGCCTCACCACGACCGCCCGAGTATCCCAATCGGCAACAGCAGGACACCTCGGGAGTGTGGGTTCCATGCCTCGAATCCGGCTACCCCGGGCCATTAGCTGAACACGTGGCGGTTGATCAATCACAAGATATTTCTGGATATATCAGCTGCCCCCCATTTTCAAAGTTGAGATGATGCCTTGTTAGATGAAGTTTGGAAATTAAGAATGCCTTTCTATCACCGACCGGGAAAAGACCAGGTCCCCTGCCGAAACGAGGCCGACCTGGAATGACCCGGCGACAAATCGACCGAGCGGTGATCCTACAGGCCCGGGATCCCCAATGCCATATGCATGCTGGTTATAGGTATAGTTCAGACTCAAAGCAACCAGCCCAAGAAGTAACCGAATCGTCCAGCTGGCAGCTAAACCATCACGTCGCGCATTAAATGTTCACGATTTCTGAGGCGACGCCCCACGTGCCCGAAACGACAGTTTCGGTGGGAGAGTATGTGAGCCATCCGATCAAACTGGATCTCAACCGTTCGTGCTGCTTATATAAGGAGCACTCATTCAACCTTGCTTCTTCACTACACAGCATCAACTGAATCGCCTAAGCAAACACTCCGAGCCCCCTTTTTCCCTACTGTCTTTGTTTTTCCCAAACTCTTATCTTCATCAAATGGCTTCGCATATTGACTTGACGTCAAACGAAGGACTCAGAGCATTCCGAGAGGATTGCCAAATTCCGGACGATGTTGCAGTCCGCCCACACATTGAAGGAGAGGAAATAGCCTTTCCCTTCGTGCTCATTAGCAGCTATTTGCTGCTCATTGTTGGATTGCGCTTCCCCCTGCCGGTCTCCTTTTGCGACTTGCTCGAGGGGTTGCGTATTCCACTCCACAAGTGCCGCCCAAACGTTGCCCGCCTCCTATGGGGAGTATCGGCGCTGAGCAAGCGATTGGGATTGCTCCTCCGGCCGGCTGACGTCGCGAGGTGCTACATATTGGGCATCGACAACGGAGGCCCCTACTTCCGTCCCAAGACCGAGGGGAAGGATCTTGTCCGAGGCCTAGACTTCCCGAACAAGAACTGGCAACGGTACCCTTGGGTTGTGGTTGCCGGCAACTGGCTGGAGGATGCCGGCCTCTGCCCCCCTGCAGCTTATAATCCTGATCACTGTAAGCAAGCATTCGCCGCCCTCCGCGGAGTTGTCCCTACTGTTGATGACACGGAGGCGCTCGACCAAGCCATTGAGGCCGGTATGTCGTTCTCTTATTTGGCAGGGAGACTTGCAGAGAACGCGGTTGCCGGACCTTCTTCTGCTGCTCCTGCCGCTGCGGCTTCTGGGTCGCGCCGCTATACCCGGTCCATGGCGACCGGGGCGCGCCCCGCCGGCAGGACGGGTCCGACTGAGTGGCCGGTCACCTTGTCCACCAGCAGCGATTCCACCTCTTCTGAGGACGCAAGTCCTCCACCGGGCCCCTCCAAGAAAGGCAAGGAAAAAGAGGTGGAGGAAGAGTCTCAGCCCCCACCAAAAAGGAGCCGGCCAGAGATGTCCGCCGGTTTTCGTCTGCCCAGATCATGGTCGGACCTCTCTCTTGCAAACATTGAAAGCCGTTTGCAGGCGGTGGAGAAGATAGGCGATGAGCTGCAGATGGATTCCACCCTGCGGGGGGTGGACGTCCATGCCCTGGAGCTGGCTGTAGAGGGGCTGACGGCGAAGGTAGCTGCCCTGGAAGAGGAGGTCAAGGCTTTGAAGGGCCAAGGACCTTGAAGGTGTTTTTATTTTTTTTTTTTTTTTTGGGAAGGCTATTATAATTGCCCCCGTCTTCTGTATAGTTCACCCCTTAAAGCAATAAAAAGGTCCTTGAGGCCAACTTTTTCCTTCATTATGCCCTTCAAACTGTATATCAATTCTGTATGACTCGGCGCGGTTGATACCCGACCGGCTCGCAAATTCGCTCGCGCTGTGACTGCTCGGGCTGGGACCGCTGCTTTCCCACGTCAACCAGTCATTGGTTAGGTTAGATCCTAGCAAGTGGAGACGTGGTCGTAGCCGAACCATTTGCAAACTAACGGAACCGTCTTGTCGCGTATTTAATGCGCACGCCTTTTAAGGCGACTCCTCACGTGACCGAAATGACGGTTTGGGCGGGAATTCTTCTGGACCGCTGGATCTGTTTTGATTTGGGCCGTTCAGGGTCTTTATATAAGGAGCACTCGCCCCACCTCCTGCGCACCTTCCTGATTCTTTTCTTTCTGATCTTTCTTCCCTCTTTCCCCATTCCTTCCTCATTTCAAAGCGAGGCTGGAGTGAACGAACCTTGTGAGGTTTGAGCGGGAGTGGGATTTCTTCCTTCTTAGATTCGGTGCGTTTTTCGAGTCCGGTGGAACCCTAACTCACCTGAACCGAGCGGGTGTTTCTCACGCTGTTCTGAGAGAGTATTACCTGGTGCTGTGGAGCATCTATTCATTACCATTCAGGGCAGTAACTCTGCCCCCCCGGTATATCAGGTTTGGGGTTTCCGATCCCTTTGCTAGTCGTCGTTTGTGTCAGTTCCTTCCCGCTGGAGGGCCAGAGATGGAACACTCCGGCTTTAATTCAGCGTCGAGATCGGAGAGTGAGTAGTATCGGTCAGGGTCCCCTGGCGCCAGCCTAGGCCAACTCCCTGAGTCCCTGTCCGACCACCAAAGTGGGGCCAGGATCCCCATTCGTCTGTCTAGTAGTGAGTCTTCTGAGGAGGCCCCCGTCGCCTCCGTTTCGAGGGGGTTGGGCGACGAGTTGCCTGAGGGGACCGACCGCATGGTCTTCGCTTGTGAGTCTACTTCTTCTGTTCTACACTCTGGAGATCTTCTCCGAATCAGGGAGAAATACTTCCTCCCTGATGGTTGCGCCCTAGCCGTAAATACCGGCAGCGCGCATCTATATCAGTCGGGGTTCGTCACCCTGTTTGAGGACGCTATGATGGCGGGCCTCCGACTTCCGCTTCACCCTGTGGCTCGGGACATGTTGATCTTTCTCGACATCGCTCCCGGTCAGTTGGCTCCCAACGGGTGGAGGTTCTTGATGGGGTGTATATCGTTGTGGCCCCAAGCGTTCGGGTATGAGCTTACCCTACAGGAGTTCCTCTGGGCCCACCGACCATTCCCCGTGCATAATGAATTGGGGTTTTTCTCGTTTTCTGCCCGTCCGGGCAGGAAAATCATTGACAACTGCCCCAGCAATAATAAAGGGTGGAAGGGCAAATTTTTCCAGGTGTCTACCCTTCGCCTCTGTGACATGGCTCTGGGGATCCAGCTGAGGACATCCTGGGCAAGGGAGTTGAGGGGTAAGACCGCCCTTCCGACCTCGTCTGCTACTTTGGCCTATTCGGAACATAGTGGATTACCGATTATTCTTCTTTCTTGTTTACAGCGGGCTCAACTAAACCCCCAAAGATTCCTGAGGTGTGCCAGGCCAGGATCCTGAAGCTAGCAAGGCTGCCTACCAGTGTCTGGAACGTGTTGTCCCGAACGGGAGAGTTTATTGTTACCTATTCTCCTGAAACGCCTGTTAATGCCCCCAGTTTCACGCCCATCATTCCTGGTGAGTACCCCAGTGACATTATGCGTTAAACATGTACTTGTTCCATTTCTGCCCCTTGCACCTCTGACCGTACGATCTTTGTTTTTACAGAAATGGCTCCCAAGCGCAATTTGGACCAGCTGCGGGAGAGACAAGCCGCCGCCGCCGCCACTACTGCCGCTCGGGTGGCCGTCGCCCAAGGAAAAAGACCGGCCACCGAGGGTTCAGGCAGCGAGCGCCCGCTCAGGCGCATTCGTCACGAGACGACTACCCGTCCAAGTCCCGCAGGGACGTCAGCTCCCCCCAGGCTAGCTGTTGAAGAGCCCGTGCCCAGGGCTGACGTTCCGTCGGGTTTGCCCCCGGGCGGGCATGACGAGGCCCGGGAGAGGCTAAAGCCCTGCCTTGCCCCAAACCAGGTGACAGCATGTGCCGAGCTATCCCCCCAAGGGATCCAAGGATGGCTATACAGCATCTCCCACCTGGTGAGTGTTCTGCTTTCCTTTAAACGTGGACTTGCCCCATACTTATTACTCGTTTAACCGATTTTCACTCTCCTGTCCTAGGTTGGCTGCATAGCCGCGGGATCTGAATCCGTCCATTCTTCCCTGGCCGAGAAGGTGAGCGCCGCTGAATCCGCCCTTTCGAAGGAGCGGAAAGAGCTACACGTAGCGAAAGCTGCCCTGGCTGTGGAGACAAACAAGACGAAGTCGCTGGCCTTGAGCTTAGGGGCGGCTCAGGCGGATCTGGCAGCAGCTTTGGCCGAATTGGAAGCTGCCCGGGCACTCATCGCGGCCGCCGAAGCACAGGCTAAGGCAGTAACCGAGACACCTTCCGCCGCAGCCTTGGTGGGAGCTTTCGACGATGGCTTCTTCCAAGGTTATGATGATCTGAAACGGCGGGTGGCCTGGGATCACCCCGAATGGGTCCTTTCGGCCTACGAGGGATTGACTCGGACTACTGGGATATTGGTGATGACCCTATAGCCGGTGAAGTTCCTGCTACTGGCGAGGGTCTGGCGGTCGCTGGAGATCCTACGGTCATCGCTGAGGCCACTGAGCTCGCCCCGGAGGGGGTTTTAGTGGAGGAAGAGCTTGCCGCTGCCGGGGAACAGACCGGGGAGATCGATAATGTGGTCAATATGGAAGACTGACCCCCCGGTCCCTCCTTCCTGCTGTTCCCTTTCAGCACTTGTGGTAGTAGTTTTTTTTTTTATTTCTCGGGGAGGCTACTACAACTGCCCCCCGTACTCTGTACACTCATTTAATTTAATGCAAAGGCCCCTGAGGCCACCCTTCCATTAATTTATTGTTCTGTGCTTTAACTTTTACTAGTACCCGTATGGCTTTGGCCACCCTAACATCTGCTTTAACAAATGCTTTAGGACCGTAACCCACAGAGCATCTAATTTTATTTTTTTTTTGCTAGTATCCGTGTGGCCTTGGCCAACCTAATATCTGCCTTAGCAAATGCTTTAGGACCGTAACCCACAGAACACCTAGTCAAGCGTTGTAATTCCCTGTCTTAGGCCTTAGTATTTTCCTCTATCCCCTGCCCCCCAAGCATTTTGCTAAGGCGGGTGTGCGGGTGCTTGGGAAAACCTGGCCGTAAGGAATCGACCTGGAACATGGGTGGTTGCAGGAGCGTTTGAAGCTTGCCATCGCTGGCCACCTAGGGGTTTGGCCCCATCGTCGGCTGGACCTAAGCAGAGCTTTAGTTAATTTCCTGTTTAGGTATAGAACCCTCTTGCCCCCAGGTCTCCTGTTAAGGAGGGGGCGTGCTGGGGATCGACCATAGGAAACCGACCTGGAACATGGGTGGTTGCAGGGTCCTTTGGTGCCTGGGTTCGGAGCCCGAGGTCTTTTGATGCCTCGGGGTTAGGCCCGAGGTCTTTTGGTGCCTCGGGGTTAGGCCCGAGGTCTTTTTGAGTATTGCCCGATGTACCGAAAGGAGTAATGTTTCAAAGCAAACTTTTCCATTTTATTTAAAAGATAACAATCTGTAACAATTGTCCTAGCAAGGCTACGTAAAAAGAATTTTTCTTATAACACTAGACTCCCGTGGCTAGGTGCTACTGATAATACTTGCGGAGATGTTGTACGTTCCAGGGGTGACTGAGGTCGTGCCCATCCATGCTTTGTAGCTAGTAGGTTCCTGGTCGGTTGACCCGAGTGACTATATATGGTCCTTCCCAGTTTGCTCCCAGTTTCCCATGGCTTGGGACTCGGGTGGACTGGTTCACTGCTTTAAGGACAAGGTCCCCAACCTGGAAACTACGATGCTTCACCTTACTATTGTAGTACCGCGAGACCCTTTGCTTGTAAGCTGCCACCTTGAGATAGGCCTGGTCCCTTTTCTCTTCCACCAAGTCTAGTTCAGTCGTGAGGGCTTCTCCATTGGCTAGGTTATTGAAGGTAGCCACCCGGTGTGTGGGCAGCCCGAGCTCTGTGGGGACTACTGCCTCAAAACCGTAAGTTAATGAAAATGGGGTTTCGCCCGTAGCTGCCCGGGGTGTGGTACGGTAGGCCCACAGGAGGGCTGGGAGTTCATCAGCCCATAGGCCCTTGGCTCCTTCCAGCCTTGTTTTAATCGACTGCAAGATCGTGCGGTTGGTCACCTCGGCCTGACCATTAGCTTGTGGATGCTCGGGAGAAGAGTAATGGTTCAGTATTCCATAGTCTGAGCAGAACTGTCTAAAGACAGGTGTATCGAATTGCCTCCCGTTGTCGCTGATCAGGACTCGTGGAATGCCGAACCTGCTAAGGATATTTCTCTCTACAAAATGTTCCATCTTTTGCTCAGTTATCGTCGCCAGGGGCTCAGCTTCCGCCCACTTGGTGAAGTAGTCAACGGCTATTACAGCAAACTTAACCTGCCCTTTCCCTGTTGGTAAGGGACCAACGATGTCGATCCCCCATTGGGCGAATGGCCAGGGGCTATAGACCGGGGTCTGAAGTTCTCCCGGTTGGTTTATCATAGGAGAGTACCGTTGGCACTTGTCACATCTTCGAACGTACTCCTGTGAGTCTCGGGCCATGGTTGGCCAGTAATGACCTTTCAGTAGGGCCTTTCTGGAAAGTGTCCGGCCTCCTATGTGGTTCCCGCACACGCCTTCGTGGATTTCAAACAATATTGCTCGGACCTGCGTAGGATGAACGCAGCGAAGGTACGGGATGGTGAATCCTCTCTTGTAGAGGACACCGTCTAGAACGTGGTATCTCGCCGCCCGATACCTTACCCTCCTGGCTTCCTCTTTGTCGTTTGGCAGCGCTCCTGTTGCCAAGAATGTCATAATTGGATCCATCCAACTAGGTCCCAGAGTAATCGGGTCAACCTCCATGCCCTCTGAATTGATCATACTTGGCTCGGGTAAGAATTGTATTCTTATCCCGGGCAAGTCTGACTCAGCTGACGATGCGAGGCGAGCAAGCCGGTCAGCCCTGGTGTTTTCTTCTCTAGGTATCCGAGTGATGGAAAATCCTCGGAGTTGTTTGGATGCCGTCCGGACAAGGGCTAAATAGGCCATCATGCTATCTTCCCGTGCTTCGTATTCCTGGTTTACCTGATTTACCACGAGCTGGGAGTCGCTGTAGCTTTCGACTTGTTGTGCACTCATTGAAATGGCTAATTGTAACCCGACTAGGAGGGCCTCGTACTCGGCCTCGTTGTTGGAGGCACGAAACCCGAATCTCAAAGCATATTCAAGCTGGATGCCATCGGGGGTGGTCAGAATAATTTCGGCTCCGCTGCCTTGCTGGTTCGAAGAGCCATCAACGTGTAGTACCCAAGTGGGAATGCCGGCGAGCAATCCGGGCGGTAAGGCCGAAGGCTCGAGTTCTTCGACCGGGTCTTCAGGATACGTAAACTCGACCAGAAAATCTGCGACGGCTTGTCCCTTGATGGTCGTCCGTGGTCGGTAAGTTACCTCAAACTCCTCCAGTTCCAAAGCCCACTTGACGAGCCTTCCGGATGTGTCTGGCCGAGAGAGAATTTTGCGGAGAGGTTGGTCCGTCAGCACTACATTGGCATGGGCCTGGAAGTACGGTCGGAGCCTTCGGGCTGAGGTAATGAGGGCGAAGGCCAATTTCTCGATGCGGGAATACGGGCTTTCCGCGCCTTGCAGCGCTCGGCTGGTGTAGTACACCAGGAACTGTATCCCGTGCTCTTCTCGAATGAGTGCCGAGCTAACCGCCGACGGTGACACTGCCAAATACAATAATAGTTCCTCTCCGGCTGTAGGTGTCGTCAGCAGAGGAGGAGAGGCCAGGTACTTCTTGAGGTCCTGGAATGCCTCCTCGCATTCCTCCGACCATTGAAAAGCTTTACGGAAGATTTTAAAGAACGGGAGGCATCGGTCAGTAGCTCGGGAGACGAACCTGTTCAGTGCGGCCACCCTTCCGGCTAGGCTTTGAACTTCCTTTGTTGACTTGGGAGACCGCATGTTGATGATGGCCTGGATTTTGTCGGGGTTTGCTTCTATTCCCCGCCTGCTGACTAGATGACCGAGGAACTTCCCGGATGAGACCCCAAAGGTGCATTTGGCCGGGTTCAACCTCATCCTGAATTTCCTCAAAATGCTGAAGGCCCCGGCCAGATCCTCCAAGTGATCGGGTTCATCTCGGCTCTTGACCAGGAGATCGTCCACGTATACTTCCATGGATTTTCCGATGAGGTCTCTAAACATGAAGTTGACCAGGCGCTGGTATGTAGCCCCGGCATTCTTGAGGCCGAAGGGCATAACTCTATAACAGTACGTGCCTTGGTCGGTGATGAACGCCGTCTTTTCTTCATCCCCGGGCTAGATGCTGATCTGATTGTACCCCGAGTAGGCATCCATGAACGAGAGGAGTGCGTGGCCATCCGTTGAATCGACAAGGAGGTCTATTCTGGGTAGCGGATAACAGTCCTTGGGACAGGCCTTGTTGAGGTCGGTGAAGTCCACACACATCCTCCATTTGCCATTGCTCTTCTTGACCAGGACAACGTTGGCTAACCAGTCGGGGTAGTGCACCTCCCGGATGGAGTTAACTTTTAGGAGTTTCTCTACCTCCTCACTTACAGCTTTTTGTCTTTCGGATGCCATGCCCCTTCTCCTCTGCTTTACCGGACGGCAGTCTGGGCTGACATTGAGGTGATGGGATATTACTCGGGGATCAATGCCGGGCATATCCTCATGACTCCAAGCAAAAACATCCTGGTTTCGCTTCAGGAACTGGATCAACTTTTCTTTCAAGGCAGGCTCCAGCAATACGCCTACGTTGATCGTGCGGACCGGATGCTCTGGATCCAGCACAACCTGCTCCAATTCTTCCATGGGCCCTATCGCGTCCCTCGGATCCCTGGGGTCTATTTCTTGGACGTTTAGTGTCTCAGTGATTGCCCCCCGGCGCAACGAGCTAACATAACAACTTCGAGCCGTGGTCTGGTCTCCTCGCAAGCATCCTGGTCCCTGGGGAGTTGAAAACTTCATGGTCAAGCTGTATGTGGAGACAACTGCTCGGGCCCTGTTGAGGGTCGGCCTCCCGAGGATGACATTGTAGGCCGATGGGGCATCCACTATCACAAAATTGGTGAGCATGGAAACCTGTTGCGGGTAGGTCCCCATGAGGACTGGGAGTTCGATCGTGCCGAGTGGTTGAGTGCTGGAGCCGTTGAATCCGACCAAGGGAGTAGCAACTGGCTGGAGCCGATCCCGATCGATTCCGAGTTGGTCGAATGCTGCTGTGAACATTATATCGGACGAACTGCCCGTGTCGACTAGTACCCTTTGGACCATATAGTTGGCTATAGAAAGCGTCACCACTAGCGGGTCGTCATGGGGGTAGTGAAGTCCCTGTACGTCGTCGGACGAGAACGTCAGGACGTCAGTTGGTGAGGAGCCGGCGGGTTGGACGTGCCATACATCCGTTCGGGATGCTCTGGCATGCCTCTTCCTGGCTGACTGAGAGTCACCTCCACCCGATGTTCCTCCGGAGATCACATTAATGTGGCCGAGCGGTGGAGGGGGCTGACCGGGAGCTCGGGCATCCTGACGGGGGCGTCTGTCGGCTGTGACAAACTCGGCAAGATGCCCTTGCTCGATCGGCTTCTCGATTGCTATCTTCAACTTGAAGCAATCTTCCGTCTCGTGGCCGTGATCCCTGTGATAACGGCAAAACTTCTCCCGGTTCCTCTTACCGGGTGGGGCTCTGAGTTTAGCTAGCTGCGGGAGCAGCCTCTGTTCCTCCGCTGCGGCCATTACCTCGTGAATGGGCCGGGAAAGGGGCGTAAAAACTGTTGGGGGCTGACCCCTATCATCCCTCTGATCTAGTTTCTGCTTCTTTCCCGGACCCTTCTCGGACCCGTCGCGCTTGCGCTTGGCCTTTGGGGATTCGTCCCCTGCCTGGCCGGCGCGCTTCGCCTTTAAGAACTCCTCGGTATCGATATACTTTCCAACTCTTTTCGAGAGCTCCACCAGGGTTACCGGCCGGTTTCGATGAAACGACGTGGCCACCTTGGTGTGTTGAACTCCCGAGCAGAAGGCCATGATCGCTGCCGTCTCGTTGAGGTTGCGAATCAGGAGCCTCTGCTGGTTGAAACGATCCACATATTCCCTTAAAGATTCACCCTTTTGCTGTTTGACAGCCAGCAGCTGGGTGTCCGGTTGCGATCGGTCCAGCATCCCGACAAACTGGCTGATAAAGAGTTTGTCGAGGGTTTTGAAGTTGTCCACCGTTCGGGGCTTCAGGGCATGGAACCACTGTGCGGCTGAGCCCTTTAGAGTGCTGGGGAACGCTAGGCATAGCAGCTCGTCTGTCGTGGTGGCCAGTGCCATTTGTGCCTTATAGGTGCGGATGTGGTCCACCGGACTCCCCTTGCCGTCGTATGAGCTGAGGTGAGGGGGTTTGAACTTCCGCGGAATCGAGAACTGCGTCACCCGGGTAGTGTAGGGCGACTCTGTTTCCGTATTTGTGAGGTCGTGACTGGATTTGCGGTTCAACCTCTCGATCTGTTGCTGTAACTCCTCGACCTGGGCTTTTACGTTAGTACGCCCAGTCCTCCTCTCGGCGTCTGAGTAGTAAGTGGGGTCGGACGATGATGCCTCATCCTCGAAGCGCGTCGATCTTGGGGATAGTACTCGGCTGCGAGTTCGGGATAGCCGGTGCCTAAGATCATCCCGGCTTAGGGCGGGCGGATCGTCGACCGGTTCCCTGACCTTTCGTCCGGATGCTTCTCCCCTTGCGGCCCGCCGCCGTTCGATGAGGATCCGAGCGTCCTCCACTCGGCGCGCTCGGCGAGGAACGTACCGAGGTCTTTCCTGTGGGCGCTTGGTGGGCTGGCTACATTCTCCCTCCGCCTGGCTTTCCCGGTTTAGTTGGGACCCTGGAGCGGATCTGGTTTTTCCGCGCTTCCGGGCAGGCCTTTTACTGGAAGTGCTCTTTTCAGGCCGCTTTTCCGACGAAGGGCCTTTCTCGGGGTCCTTGACCACTTTTTCATGCTGGGCCATGAGCGCCTCTATTTGCTGTTGTGTCCGGAGCTGGCCCTCCAAGATCCGTTCCAGCGCCGCTGTGACCTGGTCGGAGGTCATGGAGGTCGCCCGTGTCTCGATCTGCTGGTCCTCCTGACCGGTTGAATCGGCGGTTTTCTTACCCTTCTTGGGCGGCATGTCAATAAGTCAAAGATTTTTTGTTGATGAGGAAACTGTGTCGTATTCCCACAGACGGCGCCAAACTGATGATGCCGAAAATTGGTGAGGGCAACTTGAGAAGAAAATAAGATCACAGAAGATTTGTATGTGGTTCGGCCCCGTTAATGAGGTGACCTACGTCCACGGTTACGTCTGTGCGCTTCACTAGCAGATCACCGGCAGGCCTGGTGATCTAACAAGGTGGGTAGCACTACCAGTAATACCGGCCGGGTATATGCGTGTGTGATGGTGAGTTCTCTAGTTTACGCTTATGTGCTTAGAGAATTGGTATTCGGATCCCTTCTGTGAGGGTAGGTGGGCTCTTTTATAGGTGCAAGAGTCCACCCTTACATGGTAAGTTTATTAGATTAGGAAGCATAATCCAATTACAATAGATTTGCACAATGTTTGGTGAGTTTCCTAATCAGTTAAGGAAACCACTGATTCTTCCTTAATAGAGTTGCAACCGTACAAGGAAATTGTAGGAAGCATGATTAATGCCGTGATTCTTGGGCCTCACCACGACCGCCCGAGTATCCCAATCGGCAACAGCAGGACACCTCGGGAGTGTGGGTTCCATGCCTCGAATCCGGCTACCCCGGGCCATTAGCTGAACACGTGGCGGTTGATCAATCACAAGATATTTCTGGACATATCATCATTCAATAATAACGATTGGGGATCGACACACAATTTAACACCAACCACAAAATTAATAAGAACTATTTGGATTCTCTTGCACACACACACACACATATATATATACATACGTGTATATATATAACCAAATATAAATTTTAAATCACCTAGTTGATCACAAATCAACCACCACGAATGCTTCGCAATTCCCCACGTGCCCACGAACCCGAGATCATTCTCCTTTCTTCTTCTTCTTCTTCTTCTTCTCTCTCTCTCTCTCTCTCTCTCTCTCTCTCTCACACACACACACACACACACACACACACACACACAACACACGTCTGTTCTCTCTTTGGGTGGCTAGGGTTAATGGTATAAGTATATATGTATTACACACATAGTATACTATATACATGCACAACCTATACAAATAACTCATATATACATATCAAATCCCGTTTTTTGTCTAATGGGCTCACAAAAGAGACTCATGTGGGTCCAAAATGCAGTACAAAGGTTTCTTGAAGTTGTGGATACTGGATATATAATATATTTGTGTATTCCTTAAGTAACAATTTGTGTGTGTGTATATGTACATATGCTATATATATATATGTGTGTGTGTGTGTTTAATCTACAATTCTATTATTGCTTCTTCTTCTTCTTCTTTCGATTTTTTTTTTGTATGTTGTTTATAAGTATTCGTAATTAGTATTCTTAGTTCTAATTAATAATTGTTGAATTTTAGGCTTGAAGCTTAAGTTTCCAAATTATGAGGCTTGAATCAACTTAATCTTGGTGTAAGATAAATGCCTACACATGTACACCCTTTATTGAATGGAAATGTTTATTTTATGGATTTATCTTGTTTGCAATCAGTCTTTCTTGTTGAAACATGACTGATTTTAATTTTACAAAACATAAATATAGATCATAGACACATAAATATGCTTCCCTATAGTTTTGAATAGGAAGGTTCCTTTCTAATTCAACTTGCTAGCTGAATTGCTGATATTTAGCAATATGAAGTCAACAAGCTTACCTATCAAATACCAGGTCAACAAAAATAGAAAATTGGGTTTGTTAGCTAATTGTCTCTAGAATTGTGCTGATTCAACTTGTTGGAAAACCATTATAGAGCTGTCAATTATTATAAGAAAGAAGATAAGTGTCACAGTAAGGCTGCCAGCAAGTAAACAAATCAAGGTTGTTGATGAAAGGTCACTAAAAATCAAATGCATTTAGTGTTTGAGGACACTATTAAGCTGCAATTAGCAAATCCTAGTGGATTAGAAGAAAAAAATCCTGTCATTCAGACTTTAGGGAGTCATGTAAAAGATTAATGTTAAGTAACAATTTCGTAGCGTTCACTGCATTAAGAACATGGGCTTCACATCATTTTGTCCTAGATCATAGTTCTTCACTACTTGCGATCCATATGCTTAAGTGGGAGGTATTTTCTAACATCTCTAAACCAGTAATTTTGTAAGTGAAATCTGTTTTGATTTCTACTATAAAAAGCAGAAGAAATGGAAATATTTTATTACTCTGCTAATTATCAATTCAACAATAAGTTTTACATAGGAGAACAATGCAGGTAACGCTGCAGCTGCTCTCATGGCACGTCTCGCTCCAAAGGCAAAGGTATAGAGTCCCCATTGCGATGCCGACAGCTTTGTCAGTGACAATGGCAATTGGGTCACACCGTTTATCTCAACAGGTTGATCTCTGTTGGCATTCTAGTAAACTCACTCTAGTTTGAATTTCATATAAATTTGAGGTGCAGTGATATGTATTAAACTATAAGTATCTTTTGTAGGGTGCCATCACAAAAAGAATGACAGCAATTGAGGAAATGGCAAGAATGGATGTGCTTTACAGTGACAAAACAGGAACACTGACTTTGAACAAGTTGACAGTTGACAAAAATCTTATCGAGGTTGTTTTGGGTTCTTTTGTTTCATGATTGAATTCCTAGAACTCTACCGCGAAATCTCTATTTTAAGTTTTAACCTTTGTTTTGGTGTATCTTCATAGGTTTTGGTGTATCTTCGTATGTATTATGTTATTAAGCACTTGACGTGGATCGATTGTATATATTTTGTTCATTAATTCCAATATTAATTGGTTGATATTGAGATGAATCAATGAAATTTAGTGGTTGAAATAGATCATTGAGTTGGATTTAAATTTGTACAGAGTGGTGTTGTATGTACAGGTTGGTATATTTTGTTTTTACGGGGTGGCATTGAATCAGTATTATTTAAAACATTTATGTCATTTTTAAAAAAATTGACATAACTAATTACACATTTATGTCACTTTTATCAAGTATTTATGTCACTTTTATAAAGTATTTATGTCACTTGTAAAGTTTTTATGTCACTTTAAAAGTATTTATGTCACTTTTAAGACTTTGATGTAATATTTTTTTTGGTATTTATGTCACTTTTCTACTTTTATGTCACTTTAGGTTAAAAGTGATATAAATAAAATGGTATTTATGTCACTTTTAAGTATTTATGTCACTTTTTATTAACATATGTTTTGATGTTATGAAATATTTATGTCACTTTTAAAAAACATTTATGTCACTTTTAAAACATTTATGTCGCCTCAATTTATGTCACTTTTTACTGGAAAAAAAAGTGACATAAAAACCTATTTATGTCACTTTTTAAGTGACATAAAAGGCCTTTTTTCCTTGTAGTGAACGACAAGACGGGGTGTGAGTTAGTGGTGCAGCCCACAGATATTTTAGGCTTAAAAGCCTCCTAGTGCACTTAAGATTCTCTCCCTATGTGTATATACATATTCGAAAATTCTCCAGAGAGGGCGTCCTCTCTTAATTAAAGAGAGGACCTCTGTTTTGACGGTCGGATCGTTATTAAAAACTGGATCTGACGGCCAAAAAAGAGATTCTCTTTTTAATAAAGAGAGGTAGCTCTCTTTAGAACCTAACTGTACATATATTATATATATATGGCGTTTAAAATTTTAAAACCCTTGATTTTGGGTGTTTCCAAATCAGATAAGTGGGTTTGAAAGGAAATGACTCTTCTGATAAGTTTTAGTGGTAGTTTGGCCACTAAACAAAGTATGGACCTATCACTAAAATGTTTTATTGGCTTGGTCTATTACAACAAACTTAAATTAGATTGGATTTAAAACTAATTAACTCAAAACATAATTCATTTGCTATGTAAAAATATAATGGTAAACACAAAGTATCGTTTTTCTTTAATCCTTTCCTTCTAGCTTGTGGAAAAAACAAAAGGACAGAAGACCCTCTTTCTCTTCCATCCCATCTTATTAGCGTCCTTCCACTTTCCTATTCTTCCGACCATATATAGCGAGCTAGCATAAACAAAGTCAAAAAGGAAGAACACTCAATTTTAGTTGAAAGTTGTAATTATCTTTTTATCCTTCCAACACCATATATAGCATAAAGCAAAGTAAAAAAAAGTGAGAAACATCAATTTCATTAGAATGTAATAAAATCATTTTCTTAAGATTTAGTAGATGTAGAAGAGATGTGAATTGTCACCAAAAGGAGGAGTGGTTCCATGGACGGACTATATATAAGGCATGTGTATATTCCTAATGCAGGCAAAAATCCATTCAAGAGCAAGTATATACAAGAGAACACTTTAGATGGCCTCCACACCATGCATGACATTGTTTCTTATTATCATATACCTCGTGTCCCACTCTACTGCTGATTTGATAGAAACTATCTGCTCAACAACCTTACATCGTGATCTGTGCGAGTCATCTCTCAGATCAGACCCTCATAGTTCTACTGCTGATATCAAAGGGCTTGCCCATATTATTCTTCAGGTGTCACAGACCAAGGCAAAATATATTTTATCCCAAATAAAAGATTTGCAAGCCAATACAACTGACAAAAGTATTGGTGTTTGCCTTACCCTTTGCCAGGATGATTACAATGAGAATCTTAATGATATTACCAAGGTGTTCAAATTTATGGAGTTAGAGTTATACTTACTGGCCATCGAACAAATGCGATGGGCTGGTGAAAATGCATATGCTTGTGAGGCATCATTTAGTAATATGCCAATTGTCAAACCTTCACCATTAACCCAGGAAAATAATTCTTTTATGCAGCTCACTGACATATCTTGGGGGATTATTAAATATCTCTATAAAAAGTGAATATCTGAATAGCTTGAATGCAGTAACCAATAATGAATAATGAAAATTATTTTCCTTAAATTTCTTTTGCTTCTGTGTTGTTTCCATTTCCATGTTGCCTAGTTCATTTACGAAAATCATGAGGAAACTAATTTCCTAAGTTTATTTTAGGGAATTAATTTTGGCACTCCAAAAGTTACTATTGGCACTCTATGGTACCACATCCAGTGCATGTAGTTCCATTCAGCTAATGCACTGCATGGAGTGCCAATGGTAAACTTTGGAGTGCCAAAATCAATTCTCTGATTTTATTGTCTTTTTAAATATGAAAAGAATGAATCATCATGTTTCACTTATACAATTTCAGAATTTTTCTGGACCATTTCGTTTCTTGGTTAACTATTTTGTTGATATAAAAAATTAAAGAGGATGCTATGGTGTTTTGATCATTTTGGTGTTGCCCAGAAATTAAAGATGTTGCTTCAGTAATTTCTTTTTTGCAATTCCAATGAAAAATTAAGAATGCGGACAAGAATTGAAGAAACAACATTTAACAATGCATGAACTTGTAGTAAAACATATTACATAAAGGAGAAGTAGTAAGAAAGCATAATACTTGGTTAGAAATTATAAGTGAAGTGGATTTAGTAAGAGAGAAAGATAATTAATTACTAAAAACTCGGCAAAAAAAAAAAATGCCCAAAAAATGCAATACACAACAATTTGAATGTGATTGACTTGAGGTTCGCAAAGTTGAACAATTGCAATTCTACGAGTCTTTTCACACTTAAAAATTGCCGAAGTAATTATAAGATAGCACGAGAGTAGAAAGTGTAAAGAGATGATAGATTTGCTAGCTGGTAAATTGTTGACATATCGATGAGGGGTTGGGAATTAATGGAAAAATCTTAGATGAGAAGTACTTTACCCAAATTCCTCCACAATTTGGCTTTGGTGAGGGTAAAAAGGTTAAATTTAAGGATAATTTAGAAATTCAAAACCTAGGGGAAAACTCATGGTGTGAGTCGCTCTGACGTTGACGGGTGGCTTAGGCGAGCGGGCCGCAATTCAAGAGCAAGGCAGGAGAGGGTGAATTGTGGGGGCTGTCCTAGGACCATAATCTGGGGACAATAAAGTGAGGTGGGCCCATTCGTGGGCGAGACCTGTGTTGTGGGCTACCACGAGGCGAGCCAAGACGGTGTAGGTGATGACGATTCAGTCCGATTTACACCCCTATTGAGAAAGTAGTTTCAGTTTGGATTTTAAGAAATGGAGAGAAGAGAATAGAAACTTATCAAGAGAATAGAACAGAAGAGAAGAGAAGAGAAGAAAAAATAAAGTTAAGTTTTCTCCATCATGTTTGGATAGACAATAGAGAAGAGAAGAGAAAAGAAGAGAAACATAACTTTTGCTCGTTTGGTTACTTTCATAAGAGAAAAGAAAAGAAAGTACTGATGACTAATTTACTTTTTTATCCTCTATTAGGGATATATGCTAGATGAAAATATAACATATTGGGGCGTATTGGTCTTTTATATATTATTTAATTAAGTTTCTCTTCTTTTCTCTCCAAAATTTCTCTGATTTGGAGAGAAACAAAAGTGGGCTCTTTTATCTCCACTTTCTCCTCACTTTCTCTCCATTTCTCTTCTCTTCTCTCCCCACTTAAATTACCAAACGAGATAACTGGAGAGAAAGTGGTACTCTTTCTCTTCTCTTCACTCCATTTCTCTCAATCCAAACGAAGTGTAAGTCTACAAAGGACAAAATTAAAGGGATTGATTCCCCTGATCTCATGCTCATATTCATCACTAGATTCATAGAATCAGATGAAACAGTGACCTGCTAACCAGTAGATTGAGAAACATGGGACACCTTAAGACGAGAAGAAGAGCGACAGGAAATTGAGAGATCATGTGAGGCAATCGGAGCCCCCAATCTGAGTATTTTCAAGTCCTTGAAATTCTTCTTCAAACCTCATGCTTGTCGCATGCACTCTGAGTTTAGAAGAAATCGAGATGTGAGATAACCTCTACCCTCTTTAGACAAATCCACCCATAGAGATCGAGGCAACCTAACACCCTCCTCCATAGCACAAGGGAAACCCCAAGAGATAGAGATCAGTATGCACTCTATGTTCCAACCTTTATTTGGTGTTGGAATTATTGAGTTTCTTCTTATTTGGGCATTGGGCTTTTTATTTCAAAAATGCAAACAAAGTCATTTACATTGATGTGACTAGTATCTTGTATTAAAAATATGGTCGTTGGAGGTTATTAAATCTATTAACTCCAATATTAAAAATATGGTCGTTGGAGGTTATTAAATCTACTAACTCCTATATTAAAAATATGGCCGTTGGAGGCTATTAATTCTGTTTTTAATAAAATGACTGATGGGCAACATGTCTAATATAAATAGCCTTCCCTCTTCCCATTTACATATAGAAAAATTCCACTCTCTTTTATTTTTCTTCACAAAAACCATTTTCATTATTTTGGAGCAATTCTGAGCACTCAAATATTCTTCCAATTCGAGTGCACGTTTGGAAGAAACTGATTGCTGAATCCTGGAGAGCATAGCACTGAGACCTTGTGGATCGAGTCATTGACTTTGAGCAGCAAAATTGTTCTTAAGGACAGTGCAAATCATTGCATGCCTCAATCAGATTCATAGCTGTATCCTTCTATATTTTCCAACAATCTTAAGAACAATTCATGGATGCTAGCATGCTGCTATGATCGACTCGACCCAAGATCGTATTGATCCGGTGTTTGCACCCAAAAACCGTCAGTGATTTTTGAGCCCGAGTGGAGTTGAAGTTGGGCGAAGAGGACGCTGGGACTAGTGATGACTCATCGGACTCAAGAGGTAAGCCCGATGGGAGCGTGTGGCAAGTTTAAGCATCATCGGGCTATGAGAACATAACTCATCATGTTGAGAGCCCGATGGAAAAGTAAAGCAGCGTTATAACTGATCGGACATTAGGAAAAGGAAGAGTTTGTCCGATTGATCATAAGAAGGTGAAGAAATATGATCGGACATGGAAAGAGTCATGAGCCCGATTCGTCCAACAGGGAGAGGTCGATTGATGAAGGACAGGGCATTGATGTCCACAGCTGGCATGATGACGTCATCTCTGAGAGTTTTTTGGGAAACAGGAGTCCGTTTAGGAAAGAAGTTGTTAGTTGCCAGCTGGATGGGAGCGTGTAATCCCTAAATTAAAGGGATCAATTCAAGTAAGTTTTGGATAAGGAAGGATTTCTTCAATTAACCAATCAGTGAATAGCTTAAGGCGCAAGTCAAGGAGTCCTTTCCTAGTAGGAATTAAACTGTGGCCGCTATAAATATAATGGCAGGCCTTCAAGCAAAGCACTCCGCGTCACTATCGAAAACAGCATTCAACACTGCATTCAAAAGCATCCAACCTTTAGTTTTTTCTGCACGCATAGCAAATAGGTCTACCCTTTTTCTTTGTTAATTTCTTCTACTATTTTCATTCTTACGCTGTTTTCATTCTTACGAACAATCAGTCTGTTCTGAATTTGTTCTTTGGTTGTATTTTCCAAACACTTAATAAAATCTGTATTTTATTAATCGTTTGTGATTGTTTACTTGGTAAACTCATACACTATTTGGCTTGTGCGCTTCAGTACTGCCAAGGGATTTCTGGTGAGGGTACTTTCCTACTCGCCGCACACAATTGTTTAGTTTAGAAGTCAGATCTAAAAGCCTTGAGTATCACTGACTCAAGCATATAGGAAATTAGTTTGCATACACCGAACCACTTTTGGTTCTGGCACGCCCGCGCATAACTACTAGCAAACATTTTGGCACGCCCGGTGGGACCCATAGTGTCAAGACATGCCGCCAAAGAGGGATAAGCAGATCGGCAAAAATGGCCAAGAAGAGTCGGCCGTTGATACACCTACGGAGGAAAGCACTGGTCATTCTCCGGATGACGGTGGCGTTACTATCGAAGCAATCTCGGAAACCGTGAGAGCCACCGTTGATCCTTTGAGGCAGGACTATAACACCTTGATAGGGTCAATGGCAGGTCTCAACCATGTGGTCAGGCAAACGGCCGATATACGCCGGGAACAGTCTGAGTTGGTCATGGAGACTAGGGTTACCCACGTGAAGCTGGACGCCCTGGCTACTCAGATACAACAGCTTTGCGCCGTTCTTGAGGCCAATAACAAACAAAAGGCCTTGGGATCAGGCTCAGGCTCGGGATCGGGCTCTGGCACGCCGCTTGAGTCCGACAAACCAAAAGACCCACTCTATGTCTGTCCAAACCTAAGGGAGGGTAACATCTCGGGCAAGAAGCCCGAATTACATAACGAAACGGCCAGTGGCGTGGTGGTCACCGATCCCAGTGGATCGGCGACACCAAGTTTTGTTCAGATAGGAGGCCGCGTTGAAACCCAGTTCGACCGGACTCCACCTCCAGTTCGCGCTGCTGGGGGGCAAAGAAACAATGGGGGGTTTTGGACCCACCAGATCAACAATAATCAACAGTTGCCACCTCTACAAACCCCGGGAACAGGGGCTCAGCCTGAGGTAATTGCAACAATAGGCCGTAACCCAGAGGTAATCGGCCAACAAGTGCCCCCAGGTAACGCTGCTGGGGGGCAAAGGAATGATAATGATTTTTGGCTTCGCCAGGCCAATAACAACCCACAGCAACCACCACCCCCTGCGGGTGGTGCCCGACCTGCTGCGCAGCCTATTAACAGGGAGGAGTTGGTGGCGGCCATACATGAAGAGTATGGCCCGTTCATGAGAAGGATGGAGAGGCCGACGTACCGACGGCCTTACCCGCCTGAAATTGACCAAGTTAATTTCCCACCAGGGTATAAAGTTCCGAACTTTACTCTATTTTCTGGGGAAAGTGAGCATACCACGGTGGAGCACATAGGTCGGTTCATTGTGCAATGCGGCCATGCAGGCAATAGTGACCCTTTAAAATTAAGGCTGTTCCCAAATTCGCTCACGGGCATAGCATTTTTGTGGTATGTCAATCTCCCGGCCAATTCAGTACGAAATTGGCCAGCAATGGAGGAATTGTTTCATGGGCAGTTTTATAGGACTGAGCCCGAGATCTCGTTGGCAGATCTGTCTAGGATGCTCCAACTAGTGGGAGAGACCGTTGAAACATATATAGCCCGATTCAGGAAGGCTAAGTACAGATGTAAGACAATATTGCCCGAGGAAGAATACGCAAAGATGGCTATGGGCGGAATGTCTTTCGAGCTTCGCAAAAAGTTCGAAGGGACCGATTTCCGTGATTTATTCGAGCTGGCGTCAAGGGCCGCCCGTTACGAGCGTATCCTGCTTGATGAACAGGAAAAGAAGAATTCTTCTAAGGGAACGTATTACAAAGATCCCAATTACGAGGTCCATCTAGCAGAATGTGACCTCGAGGCAGAAATCGACATGGCCGAACTAATCTCTAAGCGGCCTATTGTGTGTAATGCCTTGAACAAACCGGTCAATAATAACGCTGCTGCTAAAAAAATGACGTTCGAGGCAGGAAAAAATTACACATTCGACATAACAATGGCCGGTCAGATTTTTGACGCCCTCTTGGCTGAAAAAGTGATCAGGCTAGGTGAAGGTCATCGGATACCCAAGGCCGATGACATAAAAAATAAGGAATATTGTAAGTGGCATAATTCCTGGAAACACTCAACTAACAACTGCGTTGTTTTTCGTAATGTGATACAGGAGAACGTGGAGAAAGGAGTGTTCAAATTTTCGGACAAAGCTATGGGAGTTGATGCGAATCCGTTCCCACAGATCACTGGAACCAATATGGTAATGCCCGATTTGACTAAGCTGACACGGCCAAGGGTCAAGATAGACTTGACCGACAGCGAGAAAGTCCCAAAGCAAAGGGAAGGAAAACAAATTGCCGTTTCAGGAACGGATAGACCGAAGGTGACTATTCACGAGCTTCAGAGGACATACCAGGAACGCAAGGAGGCAGAACTAAAGGCTGATGGAGCCCGGTCAACTACAGAGAGCTTGATTACGGATTTACGACACCAACTAGAGCTGATTGAACAAGGCCTGTGTCCGAGGTGCAAGGCCGATATTAAGAAAGGGGCCTCTAGCCCAAGCAAGAGGCCTAGGGTTGAGGAACGACGAGAGTACAGCCCGAGGAGATCCGTGCATGAGAGGCTTTCCTTGCCCAAACAGGGACGTCCAAAGCCCGAGTGGAAGCCAAAGCCGCCACCAGCAAGCAGTATGCCTAGCTCGAGTCATAGGGAAGGAAGGAAATATGGATCACGACCCACGATGAGTACATCACAAAGGGTTGCAGCATCGGACATTCGCTCCCGAATGATACTCCCACCAAGAGTGAGTGATGGGAGATGGTATAGAGCTGAGCATCCAAAATTTCCAGCGATGCCTCAATACAGCAAGTCTCAGAAGAGGAGGTACCAGAGACTGAGACAGGCCGAGAGGGAACGGCAGCGCTCGCAAGACCGTGTCCAGATTCCTCAAGAGTCCCTTCAGCGCAAGGCCGACAAACAGATAACGGCCATGGAAGAAGATGAGCCCGTTTTCGACAAGAAAGCGGGCAAAGGGGCAATGCATGCTACAGAGCGCTTGAAGAAGCTGTTTGAACAAGAAAAGTGTGAGCCATCGGCCCATCCAATGGAGGAGGCTGATGATTATGAAGATGAGGATGATTCACCGATTCAATTTGGGACAATCCCGAAAAATCTATCCTCAAACATGGTGTTTACTTTGCCCATGTCATTTATGGCCAAACCGGATCAGCCAACGGCCATTGAAGGTGACGTAATAGAAGGCCGGACAAAGGAGTCGGCAGTAATAGAAAGTGTATGTTGGGGTGGTGGTGAGACCGTCAGACCCAAGGTGGTAGAGGCTACGAGCAAGAACATGGACACTACCGATATACAAACCGATCGGCCTAAGATAACCATCTTGAGGCCGAAAGGGATCCAAACTGAGGAGGGGCTGAAACCGGCGGGGCCAGTCAAGGTGGTGTTCGAAAAACCTACCTATCAAATGTCTCAGCACCTGAAGCCCTTGTACGTAAAGGGTCACATTGAGGGAATCCCCGTGAATAGAATATTGATTGATGGGGGATCTACAATCAACATCATGCCCCAAATCATGCTGAGGATCCTTCAAAAATCTGAGTCGGAACTGATTCCGACCGAGATGAATGTTCAGATTTTCACGGGCACACCATCTAAGACAAAGGGCATCTTGCCTCTGGAGCTGAGGGTGGGAACCCAAACGGCCATGACAGCCTTTTTTATTGTGGAGACATCGGCCGCCTACAACGCGTTGCTTGGCCGTGATTGGATCCATCCCAATTACTGCATCCCTTCCACTCTCCATCAATTGTTGATCTTTTGGAGAGATGACGAAGTGGAAGTGGTTGGGGCTGATACGAAGCCATTCGTAGCCCGGGTGCAGACGGCCGATGCAGTATTATATGAAGATGATATCGGACCTATCAAATTACTAGGATGTGGCAAACTTGGTAGACCAAATGCAGCCACGTTCCGTAAAGAAATTCTACCAAACTTAAAGCTTGGTTATCACAATCTAAGTCGGACAGAAGAGGTAAGGCCGATAGAAATTAATGAACAGGAAGACTTTGATGGATCTACAGCCAATTGAAGTTAGAAGACAGCTGGCCCTTAAGGCCAGCATGGCCAGATGGTGTGCATATCTGGCCGATAGAAGATTAGAGATCGGCCCTGTAGACGGTATGATTAATCTGGCCGATTGTATCTATGAAGAAGAAACGCCAATAGAAGAGGAGATTCAAATGGATGAACTCGAAACGGCCACAGCCAAGCTTGATGACTTGAAGGCCGACGTGCAGGATCCACTATTGGAGATCAACCTGGGCAATGAAGGAGAGCACAAACCCACATATGTGAGTCAGGTGCTTGAACCACAGTTCCAGGCCAATATCATTGCTCTCTTGCACAGATACAAGGATTGCTTTGCTTGGGATTACGACGAAATGCCCGGACTATCCCGAGAATTGGTAGAGCACCGATTGCCAATTAAGCCGGGCTTTAGGCCGTTCAAACAGCTCCCACGGCGCATGTCACCTGAAGTCACGATGAAGGTGAAAGAAGAAATTGAGAGGCTTTTGGGGGCTGGCTTCATTCGGACAGCCAGGTACGTGGAATGGGTATCAAATGTAGTCCCAGTGGTAAAGAAAAATGGTAAGCTGAGAGTTTGTATTGATTTTAGAAATCTAAACCTAGCTACCCCAAAAGACGAGTACCCTATGCCCATGGCCGATCAATTGATTGATTCGGCCGCCAAACATAAAATTTTGTCCTTCATGGACGGGCACTCGGGGTACAACCAGATTTACATCGCTGAGCAGGATGTCCCGAAGACAGCTTTCCGGTGCCCGGGGGCAATTGGAACCTTTGAATGGGTTGTCATGCCTTTCGGACTAAAGAACGCCGGAGCCACATATCAGAGGGCGATGAATTCAATCTTCCATGATATGATCGGGCATTTCATGGAGGTTTACATTGATGACGTGGTGGTAAAATCGAGTGACAACGCCGATCATTTGAGAGACTTAGAAAAAGCATTTGAAAGAATGCGGGCTCACAAACTAAAAATGAACCCTCTCAAGTGTGCTTTCGGCGTTTCAGCGGGGAACTTCTTAGGATTCCTGGTGCATCAAAGAGGGATAGAGGTTGACAAGAACAAGGCTCGAGCAATACATGCAGCAAAGCCACCGGCCAATAAGAAAGAGCTTCAAAGGCTACTCGGGCAGATTAATTTCCTGAGAAGATTCATCTCTAACTGTGCAGGAAAGACCCAAGTTTGGACCCCATTATTGAAGATCAAGACCGACGAAGAGTTCAAGTGGGAAGACAGCCATCAACAGGCCTTTGAGGGAATTAAGCAATATTTGTCAACTTCTCCAGTTTTAATGCCACCCAAGAAGGGTAGGTACCTTAAATTGTATATATCGGCTTCTGAATGCTCTATAGGAAGTATGTTAGCTCAGGATAATGAGCAAGGAAATGAGCAAGCCGTTTATTACTTAAGCAGAATATTAACTCCAATCGAGCAGCGCTATGCGCCGATTGAGAAATTATGTTTGGCATTATATTTTTCATCACAGAAGTTAAGAACGTATATGTTGCCCGTTTCTACTTATATTATATGTCAAACCGATGTGATAAAATATATGTTGTCAAGACCAATCATGAGAGGCCGAATTGGAAAATGGACCTTGGCCCTAATGGAATTTGCCATCCAATACCGATCACAGCAATCGGTTAAAGGCCAGGCCATAGCCAATTTCTTGGCTGATCACCCAGACCCAACTGATCTGGGAGAAGTACTACCAGTGCCTAAAGTGTTAAACACTTCCTTGGTCCCATGGACATTGATCTTTGATGGGTCCAAAAGCGCAGAAGGTGCTGGGGCAGGTGTGGTCATTGTATCACCCAAGTATAAGAAGACAAAAATGTCATTTCGGCTCGATTTCAAGTGCACAAATAACCAGGCCGAATATGAGGCATTAATTATCGGACTAGAGATACTCCGAGAGTTGGGGGCATCGTCCGTACACATAAAGGGAGACTCAGGTCTGGTGATCGGGCAGATCTCAGGAGAATTCCAGATAAAAAGTTGGGAATTATGCCCGTTTCACTCTGTCGCCACGCAGCTCATGGACGAGTTTGATGATATTAGCGTGAGTTATATCCCTAGGTCTACGAATACTGAGGCCGATAAGCTGGCAAAGACAGGATCGGCCTCGTCTCCGACAAAGGCTTTGGAAGACCAAGTTATCACGGTTCATGTCCGATCAATGCCTTCCGTTGCAAAGAGAGGTTGGTATGCTACTACTAATTCGGTCTTGATGGAGGACGACGATTGGAGAAGGCCTATCATCGAATACCTGAATCACCCAAATGTCAGGGTAGAACGAAAAGTTAGACTGTTCGCTGTCCGATTTGTGGTACTCGATGGAGAATTGTTCAAAAAGCCCATCGGTGACGACGTGATTTTGAGGTGTTTAGGCAAAAAACAGGCCATGCAGGTGATGGCCGAAGTACATGAAGGGATCTGTGGGGCTCATCAGGCCGGTACAAAAATGAAATGGTTACTGAGAAGGTATAACTATTATTGGCCAGGCATGTTGAAGGATTGTATCAGCTATGCAAAAGGATGCCAAGCGTGTCAGAAGCATGGCCCAATTCAGCATGTACCGGCTAAAGAGCTTCAACCAATAATAAAACCATGGCCGTTTAGAGGATGGGCTATGGATCTGATTGGCAAAGTCTTGCCACCATCATCAGGCCAACACTGTTTCATTATAGTGGCGACGGATTACTTCACTAAGTGGGCCGAGGCCATACCATGTAAAACGGTGACCCAGACCACCGTGATAAAATTCATTGAAGAGCACATTATACATCGATTCGGCCTCCCAGAAACCATAACGGCCGACCAAGGATCTGTGTTCACAGGAGCTGAAACGACCGCTTTTGCGGAGAGCAGAGGGATTAAGATTCTCAATTCTACCCCGTACTATGCTCAAGCTAACGGTCAGGCTGAGTCAACCAATAAGATCCTTAAGGGGATCATTGAGAAGATGATCGATGAGAACCCTAGAGAGTGGGACAAGTTGTTGTCCGAGGCTCTATGGGCCTATCGGACATCTAAGAGGTCCAGTACCGGGGTCACACCATTCATGTTGACTTACGGGCACGACGCTATGTTACCAATGGAGGTTACCGTCCGATCGGCCAGGAGAGCTTTACAGAACCAGCTTGAGCCCGCAGAGTACACAGAGGCTATGATAGCTGAGTTGGAGGGACTTGATGAAACGAGGCTCATGGCTTTGGACTCGTTAAAAGTGCAGAAGCAGCGGGCTGCCCGAGCTTATAACAAGAGGGTAAAAGCAAAGTCTTTTAGTACAGAAGACTTGGTATGGAAGGCCGTTTTACCTATCGGGGACAAGGATAGTCGGTACGGTAAATGGTCGGTCAACTGGGAGGGTCCGTTCATTATACATCAGGTCAAGAATGGTGGTGCTTACAGACTGCGGGATATGGATGGTGGTATTCATCCTAGATTAATAAACGGTCAATACTTGAAGTCTTATTACCCTACTCTGTGGGAAACTATTGATTTGAACTATAAACCAAATCCAGGGTTAGAATACGACCAAATCATTAACTACGACCCTGAGCCCGAGTAACAAAAATATGGTTTGTATTGATAGGCTGAGCACAGTTTACTTACAAATATATGCGAATAAAAATAAGTACAAAAGAGGAGTCGGCCTCTAGGCCGACTCAAAATTCCTAAGCTTAGCCTTCAGGTCTTCCCAGGTCTTGACGGCCCCAGACCGGTCCTTCTTGGCCCTTTCTAGCTTCTGGGCCCAAGCCCGGGATATGGGGACGCTGGCTTGTAACTGATCACTGCACTTCTGAGCGTCCCCGCCTAGTGAAGATAGTGCCTCGTCAATTTTTTCAATGGAGGCGTTGTTGGTAACAACCTCGGCCTCACATTGGGCGAGTTGAGTTTTTAATACAGTAATACGGTCCCGCAGCCAAGTACCCCTGGCTAGAACTTGAGCACGGGAGGCCTTTCCCGCTTCGAACTTGGTTCTGGCCCCTTCCAAGAACTTCAATGCTTTCTGACGGGAGCCTAAATGAAGTTCTGCATCCGCTTGAATCTTCAAGGCCGTTCTATCCATAAGACGGACGCTAGGAAGTCTTTCTTTGATCTCCACGAGTAATGATAGCTGCCCGTCTGAAAGAGAAGGATCGGCCATGAGGGTGTTCAAAGCAGTGTCAACGTCAGCCGCAGCAGGAAGATTGGAAAGTTCTTGGTCAGCAAGTCCGAAGAGCAGGTCCTTGGCTTGTTGAAAGACGGAAGGTAAAACCGCTTCGGGCTCAAGGGGGCCGAGGTCAAAAGCTCCCAGGTCCAGGCCCAAGAAAAAGTCATTGAAAGGAATAACGGGCACTGGGTCTGAAGGATCGGCCTATTCAAGAAAAGAAAATACAGTCAAGGATTGTTTTTAGAAATGTATGAATTAACGCAAAGTAACACAGCAGTACCTGGGTATGAGGACGAAGCGAGGCCGAGATTGTTTCGCGAACATCGGCTTCGCTTGGTTGAGAAGATGTTTGGGAAGAAGAAGGGAGGCCGGTTCCTGCGACCGGACTCATTGGGGCCATTGTCGTCTGTGGGGCTTCTGCTTCAGGGACAGAGCCCGAATTATCATCACCGGCCTCCACAGCAGACACTTCAGGAGGAGTGACCTCGGCCACCACCGGTCCTGGTATGATGTGAACAGGAGAGCTGATGGCGGTGGTAGGTGCCCCTTGACCGGCTGGAGTTTCGGTTTTAGAGGGGACGGTTTGATTTACTTCCTCCCCAGCGGCCTCGGTGGCAGGTTCAGCACCGGCTTCACCCTCAGTACTCGAAGAAAGAACAACCTGCTCAGGGACTTGGCCGACATGAGCAAGGTCTTCGTCTCCGTCTCCGCTTGAAGGATCTAGAGGAGGCACGATGTGAAGTGGCATCACCCTAACGGCCACTCGCTCTAGATAAGCCGCTGCAGAGGCCGGTGATGTAGGGAGAGTTGGGGGAAGAGTCTGAGCAAGGTTTGGAAGTGGATCCTCTCCCGAATCTTCATCAGCAAGCTGCAAAGATAGAACAAAAGGATTAATATGGAATAACAGGAATTCGGGCTCAAATCAAAAGGGGAAGAGCAAACCTGAACAGAGGCCGGTGTTTTTTGCTTCTTTTGAGGCGGACCCTTGCCCGGAGTTTGTTTACGAGCCAGTCTCTTGGCGACTTGTTTGCGCCGGGTTGGAGCTGCTGCTGGTATAGAGACATCGGCCACAGTGGCCGATGTTGCAGAGAAAGGAGCCAGGGCCTCAGCAGCGGAGCGTGGAAATATGTGTCTAGCCCGTTCACCCCACCATTGGGTGAACTCTTCTGATACTACTGGCCGGGCGGAGAAGGGTGTAAAATTGAACGCGGCTTTGAGCCGGGCAGACCTCTCTGCTATCTTCTTCACCTGCCCGTCGTTAACGATAAGGCCCCGTTCAACCCAATCAACGTTGACAGTGATACCAGGAGGAACGGGCACTAGTTGAGTAAGCCCGAATTGGCGGGCATATAAAGGAGCAAAGTAGTACTCGGCCCCGCATTTATTGTTGGCCGACGGGATGCTTGGGCTAAAAATAATGTCTCTAGCTACTAAGTAGCTAGAAAAAATTTCATTATAGGTTGACTGGGTGCCCGGACCCCAGTTTGAAGGGTTATTGGAGAGCTGGAGAAAAGAAGAAAATTGAAGAGAAAAGAATGGGGTGAAGAGATTGACGTCCCGAGGGGAGCAACCCTGGTAAAAGAAGGAAAAACACTCTTCAAAGGAATGTACAGAGGGGGATACGTTCACGAATTGAACGGCAGAGATAGGCACGTCGGCCAAGGGAGTAATTGTGGGCTGGAATTCAGGGAAGTAAGAATGAAGCCACAGTTGTAGTATCCACATCGGGCTCCCACCAGCACTGAAGCCCGAATGAACAAAGTCTGTTGTGCCTCGAACTAAATGTGCCCAAACCAGCGTAGCCATGGCCAGTGGCTGCCCTGATGCAAGGGCCAGGGCTACGGTTGTATATTCTTTAGTGATAGCCTGGCTGGCTGAGCAGAAGAGATACTTGTTGAGCCAGTAGATGAGGAAGGCAGTGTGCTCTGCATCGGACACCGCTGTATCATCTGCCCCTATGCAGGCCGCAAGGAAACCTCCAAAGGCCGTGATCGGCCTATGAGAAACGGCCCCGTCCCTGACAATATCTTGTTGTGGATAGGCAAAGCTGGCCGTTCCAACATTAAGCCCTGGAGTGATCTCTTGTCCGTGGGGACGGAGGCCGAGCAGATAACTAATATCTTTGACAGTAGGAGCCATTGGTCCGCAACGGAAAAGAAAGCCGTTGCAAGACGAGGACCAGAAGAGTAGAGCAGAAAGGAGGAGAGGCCGGTCTATCTCAATGCGAGACCGACTGAGCATGATTGCGTCGTAGATGCCCGTTTGCTTCCAGACGGCGGCCTTAGAGGCTGAAACCCTAGTCACCCATTTGTCCCAGTCAGCGGCGGGGGTCGGCCATCCCTGAATGGGTTGATTCGCCGTCTGAACCTTGGCCCAGTGAGCAGGGACTTGTAGGAATGTCTCGTTTCCTACCGGAGGAAAGAAAGGGAGGAAAGGCGCCGGAGGGTGGCCCAGAAACGCCGCGCCTAAGCCTGGAGTGACGGGAGAACCGTCGGAGGAGCTGTATGGGGTGAGATATTCGGTGGATATGTCAGCGGCGTGCGCTTTAGCTAAAGCCCTAACCTCCCTACAGCGATTTTGTGGTGGTGGAGCGTCTGCGAAGGACTTTTTTCCTTTGGAGGTGGCTGGAGCGGTTTTGGGAGCCATGGCAATGGAAAGAAGAAAGGTCGCCGGAAAAGATGAAGATAAGAGTGAGAAGCTCTGTGTTTGCTTGAATTGCTGAAGGTAAAATATGAATGTGTGATGAGTTTTCGGACGTTGGGTGGTATTTAAATATCACGACGCCGTCATCATGGCGCATTAATTGTAGGGTGACTGGTGGGATTCTCCATAACCTGACGTTGGCTGCGTACTTGACGCGTGGCATATTTGAAATTGAAAACGTCACATCAATCAGGCGGGATGTTTGATATGACCTTTTGGGGGGCAATTGTTTGCACCCAAAAACCGTCAGTGATTTTTGAGCCCGAGTGGAGTTGAAGTTGGGCGAAGAGGACGCTCGGACTAGTGATGACTCATCGGACTCAAGAGGTAAGCCCGATGGGAGCGTGTGGGAAGTGTAAGCATCATCGGGCTATGAGAACATAACTCATCATGTTGAGAGCCCGATGGAAAAGTAAAGCAGCGTTATAACTGATCGGACATTAGGAAAAGGAAGAGTTTGTCCGATTGATCATAAGAAGGTGAAGAAATATGATCGGACATGGAAAGAGTCATGAGCCCGATTCGTCCAACAGGGAGAGGTCGATTGATGAAGGACAGGGCATTGATGTCCACAGCTGGCATGATGACGTCATCTCTGAGAGTTTTTTGGGAAACAGGAGTCCGTTTAGGAAAGGAGTTGTTAGTTGCCAGCTGGATGGGAGCGTGTAATCCCTAAATTAAAGGGATCAATTCAAGTAAGTTTTGGATAAGGAAGGATTTCTTCAATTAACCAATCAGTGAATAGCTTAAGGCGCAAGTCAAGGAGTCCTTTCCTAGTAGGAATTAAACTGTGGCCGCTATAAATATAATGGCAGGCCTTCAAGCAAAGCACTCCGCGTCACTATCGAAAACAGCATTCAACACAGCATTCAAAAGCATCCAACCTTTAGTTTTTTCTGCACGCATAGCAAATAGGTCTACCCTTTTTCTTTGTTAATTTCTTCTACTATTTTCATTCTTACGCTGTTTTCATTCTTACGAACAATCAGTCTGTTCTGAATTTGTTCTTTGGTTGTATTTTCCAAACACTTAATAAAATCTGTATTTTATTAATCGTTTGTGATTGTTTACTTGGTAAACTCATACACTATTTGGCTTGTGCGCTTCAGTACTGCCAAGGGATTTCTGGTGAGGGTACTTTCCTACTCGCCGCACACAATTGTTTAGTTTAGAAGTCAGATCTAAAAGCCTTGAGTATCACTGAGTCAAGCATATAGGAAATTAGTTTGCATACACCGAACCACTTTTGGTTCTGGCACGCCCGCGCATAACTACTAGCAAACATCCGGTAATATTATTTTTATTCTATTTACAGTTCTACCAATCGTTGGTCCCTGTTGAATTTAGAAAGAACAAACGAACCCTTCCTAGATTGACAGTAAATGTGTAATCACGTTACAAATATGCCATATAATAGTTGTTGGGTATATTAATGACTTTACTTTGATCCATATATATATAGTTGTTGATACGTCTGTACCTAATCAACATGTCTCTTAGATAAAGAGTCCTTTTGGATGTATATGTTTATTCAAGATGTACCTCTTCATATACTCCCTTTCACATACTAATCTGATGTTGTATCCACCCAAACAATTCCTACGGGAAACTTGAGTGGTTCAATCTCTCTCATAATCTTGTTTGGACATTGCAGTATTTTCTTGTTTCCAAACAATATGCTCAGTGTGGTCACACTATATAATTTAAGATGTGGTTTGATATATCCACAGATATGAACAATTTCTAGAATACAGAGCCTTTGAGTGAACCTTTATTAATTATAGAACAATTGATTATCTATCAAATTCTATTGATCTCTCAGAGAAGAAGATATATTACCAGTATAAGATTGTCATAGATCATATTATTTTTGGTCATGTTACTGTCATCATGATTATATTTTGTTTATGTTATTGTCATGATTGGAATGTGAATAATCATAGTGACATGAATGATATGGAGCTAGATCCTAGTTTTACATGTTTACGATAAGTTTATCTGAATTTTATGTTACTGGCTTGCTATGATGATTAAGATTTTATATCATCATCTATGATTGACATGGTTCTCAAGTTGCATATTTATATGTGCATCTAATGTGATAGTATTGGATTATTTTAGTATAAATATGTATAAGTACATGTATTTTGTAGAATTGGTTATTCAAAGCTTTTTATTTCCAAAAGGTAGTGACTTCTTGTAGTTTTCTTTGTCAACGGCTATAAGAATTCATTTGGCTTTAATTGATTGTTCAAGTCTTGAAAGCTTTTTACCCACCGCTTTTGCACAACTATATAAAAAGATTATTTTTAAATTCCAACGGGTAGAAGTGTGAATAACAATTTAGTAGTGACTGCCACTTTTGTAAAGGTCACACAATCGGCATATGAACTGACATGTAAACCTTTTGATTTTTTGGACCAAATAGCGTTTTACTGTAGACATCTTATTAATTTAAGGTCCAACAAAATTTTATTCGAATTTTTGGGGACAAATTTTGCTGAGAGTGTGTGTTTTATTATCTTATAGAGCACCACACTCTAAAATCAAAATTACTCTTATTTAGCATTAACAAAATCCAATTTTTAGCATTTTTGAATATTGGGATAGTTGGCTTATGTTAGGATTTTTCATCCTAAGGGAAAGCCATAAAATATGTCTTTTGGGATGTGCATTTGATAGTAATGCCTATAATTTTAAAACAAAAATTGATGTGACTTTTGAGTCCATCGATGTTATTTTTGTAGATGTAGATTTCATTTGAGGGATAGTGGACTTCTCAACCTTTTGTTTTCATTCCATCTAGATTTATTAAGATCATGACATAAGATTTGGACCACGGTGGAGTAAGAGAGCTAAATGTTACAAAGAATTTAGAAGAGACTTTATACACTTATTCTAAAAGGAAATTCCTTTTGTTGAAAAGAATGCTCTTACTCTTCAAGATCGTAATTTTACTAAAATTATTTTAGGATGAGATGGACTCAAGTATGTCTAACTATATTTGGGAACTTGTGATTATATCACTTAGATGTAAAATGAATGAAAGGGGAAAGGAGCCATAGAAAGATATTTGAACCCGATGTTTTATTGAAAAAAAATTGTGAAGCTGCTTGAGTACCAAAGGGTTTTTAGCTAAAAGAATATATATTTTTTTTGGATACTTATTCATGTTTTACATCCATTAAAATTTATTAGCTGTTGCTAATGTGTATGAGTATATATTTATGAGATGGATGCTAAAACCATTTTATATTAAATGGAGAATTAGAGGAGAAATTTTATTCAGATAAACCGGTAGGGTCTTATTGATCCGAATAAGAGTAAAGTGAGAATACTTATTTACTCCTTATATACATTTTAAATTTAGTAGGCAATTAGGGGAATGAAAATCTTGATTAAACTATTGTCTCAAATAGTTTCAAAATTAATGAAAGTGACATATATATATATATGTTTATATCATAAACACAGTGATAGAGTATGTGTTATGACATATTTACATGAAGATTTAATTTTGATATGAAATGATTTTGCTGTAGCGAGGGTAATTTTAGAGATTAAAATTACAAGGGCTCCTGCTGGTATTTCTCTTGATCAATCTTATGAGGTTGAAAAAGGTTTTGAGTTAATAATTTTCTTTGCAAACCTTTTTAGACTCCTTTTGAGCCAAGTGATAGGAAACCTCCTTCAAATAAAATGATTTCAAATTATTTTGTTTTGAAAAACAAATCAAGCTCTTTTGTCAAGAATTGGAAAAACATCAATTTATTCCCAAGCTAATGTGTCCGAAGAACCATTTGTGGCTATATTTGTAGAAGTAAAGTTGATAGACAAATTTGGAGGATGTTTAATTAATTTGAGGGCTTATAGGCATATGTGTAACAACACAATTGTTACAAGAAATACTCTTCAATGGAAAATGAAGTGTTTTACTAGATGACTCGCTTAGTACTAATGTTTTGGTACTAGAGACTTAGAGTTAACTAACTGCCCTGTTAAGAAAATATTTTTGAAAATGTTGTATATCCGGAGATAATGAAGAACTTATTTTTTAAAATGTATTGCATACTTCAAAATTCGAAAGAAATAAAATTTTTGTTTTTTCAAGGCCAAATTTTAGCAAAATTTTTTTGGGGAGAAAAGTATGTGTTTTAACAAATCAGTGATGCAAATTCGATTTCGGATTCAGCTAAGACGAATTCAATGAGTGAATTTGTTTTTCCACTTAGTGGAGGTGCAGTATCTTGGAAGTCGTCCAAGCAAATTGCACAATTAAGTCAATGATGGAATATGAGTTTGTAGCTTTTGAGAAAGCTAGTTTTGAGGTTGAGTGGCTTAAAAGCTTCTTAGCAGATATTCCTATTTGGAATAAACATTGAGATAACCAGGTTGTAAAAGGTGAGCTATGAAAAAATCCTATAAAGGCAAGAGTAGGCATATACGCCTAACTCATAATATTGTGAGACAGTTGTTTGAGATAAAGTTTTTCTCTTAATTTTATAAAGCCAGAAGTGAGTTTGGTTGATACTTTAACTATACCACTAGGGAGAAAACTAGTGTATAAAACATCGAGGGGAATGGGGCTTATGCCTATAACAAAAATGAATAATGATGGTAACCTAACCTATGTAATTGGAGAACCCAAGAAATAGGTTCATATGGGTAATAACAAGTCATTGGTTGATTTGAGATGCACTATAATTTGATTATCTTGTTGTCCATTCCTATGGTGTATAGTGCAATTTCAATGAGAAAGGTTGAGTTAAACTCTTAATGAATTCCATAGTCTATACTGAACGGATGGTATGTCTAATTGCAATGCATACTTGATGGATTCACCTATATAAGTGTGAAAGTGGGTTGGTTTCTATGAAAACATAGGCAAGTTTTCTAGAGCGCTTATGAAAATTCAGGACTGGCGCAGGGCCTTGAGGTGCCACACCGATTAGAGTTGCTCAGATTCTGAAGAATCAATGTGGGGGTATAAGACGACTGGTTTGCGTTAAGGGATTCTGGTTCATTGAAATTTTATTTCACCAAATTCCTGTAAGTCACTTCTTATATTCCTAGGGACTAGTTCATAGCCCTAAAGGCACCAGTTCTTATGCATTGAATTCTCTTGCTCCATTCTTTTATTTGTTGTTTATATTTTTGAAATAGGGGGGGATTGTTGGAATTATTGAGTTTCCTCTTATTTGGGCGTTGGGCTTTTTATTTCAAAAATGCAAACAAAGTTATTTACATTGATGTGACTAGTATCTTGTATTAAAAATATGGTCGTTGGAGGTTATTAAATCTATTAACTCCAATATTAAAAATATGGTCGTTGGAGGTTATTAAATCTATTAACTCCGATATTAAAAATATGGCCGTTGGAGGCTATTAAATTTGTTTTTAATAAAATGACCGTTGGGCAATATGTCTAATATAAATAGCCTTCCCTCTTCCCATTTACATATAGAAAAATTCCCCTCTCTTTTTTTTTTTCTTCACAAAAACCATTTTCATTATTTTGGAGCAATTCTGAGCACTCAAATATTCTTCCAATTCGAGTGCACGTTTGGAAGAAACTGATTGCTGAATCCTGGAGAGCATAGCGCTGAGACCTTGTGTATCGAGTCATTGACTCCGAGGGGCGGAATTGTTCTTAAGGACAGTGCAAATCATTGCATGCCTCAATCAGATTCATAGTTGTATCCTTCTATATTTTCCAACAATTGGCATACCAATCCGTTTTACCAATACATGGTTATGGATCTTGGAAGAAAAGAGAATGTCTCCCTTCAACAATAACAATGTAGAATATCCTAAAGCTAGTTAAATATTATATTGCTTATTTAAGGAATTGATACCCAGGATAAGAGTAATGACATTGGGGCGACAGTGGGTGATAGGTAACTTATAATTTCACCAACTCTCGAGTAGAAAATAAAGGAAACTTTAAACTGACATCGGTGATCAAGAAAGGGCTAATGATTATAAAACCTTCATCCGCTATGTCATCTAGTCTATTGACCTGGTTTATTTTCGGAAAGAGTAATATTTGGGATACTAATAAATCTCACTAACACTCACACCTACACTTTAATATTACCACTAGGAGAGAGATAGAGTGTGGGTGTAAATATTAGTGAAATTTCAGAGTACCACTAAGAGAGAGATAAAGTGTGGGTGTGAGTGTTAGTGAGATTTTTTAATGGCCCTACCATTGTTATTTCGGAAAAATAACCTTGGAGAGCTATGTTCTGCAAAAAGTGCGCAATCCATTAATGGCTAAGATCAGAAAGGAAAATCTAATAGTGTAAGAGGGAGACACCTCACCTGACACCACCTCAAAGACGGTGATGCATCTAAGGTGATTTACATGTAACTCTTACAAAACAATTATGACGTCTGCCTAACAGTAGTATTGGGAGGCCTAACGTCACTCCATCAAAAGTTTGGGACAAAATTAGATCCTGCAAACTATTTGTCAATTCCACCTCAAACAAAAGCCTTTGCTACTGAAGTAGTCCCTTAAGGTAGAACTAGTCGAACACCTGTGCATACGCATGGGAGTTTGTCAACAAATAGAAATACATGACAAATTTAATAGCATAAATTCCATCCGGCAATTTTAATTTTTCCATTTTAACTATATATACAAATTTGTATAAGTAACAATAAAAATAATTCTCAAACTGGAGCTTATAGATCGAAAGGAAAGAAATGCACTTACAGAGAACATCCTACAAAGATTTATCACAACTTTCAATCTACTGAATAAAATCCAATTATATTTCAAAAATAAAATAAAATAAAATAAATTATAGTACATCATAAATATGACATAGATATACATGGACAAGTAGGATATTTGAAAATGGAAAACTAAGATAAACACATTCTAAGGAGAAAGAGATTTACACACTGATGCTTCTATTTCAATTCATTACTTGAATTGTTCTGATAGCAGGATTACATAAATGGAAAACTAAGATAAACACATTCTGATAGCAGGATTACATATTTATAGTACATCATAAATATGACATAGATATACATGGACAAGTAGGATATTTGAAAATGGAAAACTAAGATAAACACATTTTCAGGACAAAGAGATTTACACACTGATGCTTCTATTTCAATTCATTACTTGAATTATTCTGAGAGTAGGATTACATAAATATTTATAGGATCCCAAACATAATGTATGATGTCTCTATCCAAATTCGTGTATCCAATGCATTTAATATCATTATAGTTCCAAGACTATTTTAAGATTAATACATGAACTTATGTAATACATGAATAAACAAATACAAAAAATAGATTCAATGAAGTTAATTGTAGAAAGACATATCCTGCATGCATGAACCATATAAATATCTAATAAAAAGCACACACAAAAAAAAGTGTCACGTAGGTTTTTGGTGCAAGGAGAGTTGATGATTTGAAAGCTTGTAAATGCTTCATTTGCTTCGGTCTTTATATATATATATAAAATAGATAATAGATAGTACATGTGGTTCCAAATTTTAAGGGCAACAACTCTTAGAAAAGGGAAATGCTTGGCACACATATTTTTTGAAATACTTTTTGACACAAAGTGTCATCCGACCATTGATTGGCACGGGCCCTACCGCCCAACCACCCAACGCATCTTGGCCATCGAAAATCAATGGTCGAGAAGTGTTCGGTGGTGGGGCCTGAGCCAACCAATGGTCTGATGACACTTTGTGTCAAAATGTGTGTCAAAAAAATGTGTGACTCTTAATTAATATGCTAGTGCTTATAGTGCATTGACGGACCTGAGCTTTCCTATTGACACTTAAGACTGTCAACAGTCGACAGGAACTCGTAACTTGTATAAGGTAAGTGTTCTAAATCTTGAGACGATTATGACACAGACTATATGGATATGGCTGCTGAGACTTACCAATCAGTGAAGTCTTAAAGATCAACACCTGGGTATCTTGGGTATGTCATGTTCATAGGGTTGTGGACATATGTTGTCAAGATAGAATCTATCCTCTAATAAAGAGTAAGTATTCCTTTGAGAATATCACCAAGTTGACTACTGAGAACTGTAATCTTGTTAATAAGTAGTTATCAACATGTTTGGTAATCATGAGAGGTGAATGGGACTGGAGGAATACAAGAAGTAATCATGATTCAGGTTGACAGTAACAGTTTATCCGACTACCTGAATATGATTACGAATGTTGACGGTAGAGGGACATTAGTAGACCATACAAGGCTAGTCATCACTTTGGATATGTTCTTTTGTGTTGGAGTTTAGTTATCATTTTATAGTAGAGTAAACGTTAACTGATTAGTTAGTTAATTTGCTGGTCAAAGAGTTAGGTCATTGGAATTAATAACTAGTCTGAGCCAACAATAAAGAACCTAGGAGGTCCCACTCTTAGTTCTGCTAGGATGCTTGGAAAGGCACATGAGGATGTTGTCAAGACAAGTTCGATCGATCGAAAAAGTTTCGATCGATTGAAGTCAAGATAGTTTCGATCGATCGAAGGAATGCTCGATCGATCAAAAGTGTTTCGATCGATCGAAACCCAACGGTTGGTTTGGAAATCTAGAAATAGGGCAGTTACGTACAGAATTAATTAATCGTCGTTTTTCATATTCTAGAGCTGCAAAAACTTTTAGGGTTTCCCAAACCTTCTCTATCCTCTCTATTAGGGTTCCCACCAACCCTAGTCTTTCCGGCAAGCATCCATAGGAGACATAAGGGGGAAGATCGCTTAGAGGAAGCTGCTGGACATTGGACAAAAAGACATAGTCAGAATTGGATTCAAGACACTAAGGTATTGCATACTAAATTCTCTCTCCGCATCTATAGAATTGATAAGTAGTAGATCCGGGCATGCCAATAAATTTTTGAAACTTGTTTTTTTGCTGTGCATGATTTAAAGTTTTTTGAAACATAAATCCTTCAATTGGTATTAGAGCCACGCTTATTTGGATCTAGTGATGCATTTTAGAACACTAGTTCGATTTGCATGTTAGTTTTTAGTACTATTTTTGAAACTCTATCGCCACATATGTGTTTCTGTAGCAGTTTCGTACCAGAAAATAAATTTATGATAGCATTGGATGCATGGCAGTTTTGATCGATCGAACTTGTCTGTGTTCTATCCATTGAAAGAGTTTTGATCGATTGAAACAATGCGGGCTACAAGCGATTATACTAGCTTCGATCGATCGAACACTGTTTTGTTCGATCGATTGATTCAGGTTTTGTTCGATCGAAACTGGTTATCTGTCCATGTGTTTTTTCACAGTTTAAAAGTTTTTGAAATTTTATTTTTTAATTTTTATATAAAATTCTGATATTTTTAAATCAATCTGTAAAATCTTTAGTTCAATCGATTGAACTCAGTTCAATTGATCGAACGTTCGATCGATAGACGTTTCTTCGATCGATCAAATGGGACAGAGAACCAGAGATACTGTTTCATGTTCTTATTCTTCCATAAAGAGTTTATGGAATATGTGAATCAATTAGGGGTTCCTATTGTTATATGTATGCGTGGATGTGTGTATGTGTAACCCTTTTGCAGCAAATTAGACCACTGTCTCCCATGGCACCGATCGTCAACAAATTTTATTTTGTATTTAATTTTGTGATTGGTGATTATTGCTTTTAAATTTTGGTTTGGTTTTTAAAGGCATATGTAAAGGGCGTTGCAACTCCATTCCTGGGAATAGGGAAAGTCACACTTGTTTCCCTATTCCCTTTTTTTATATTCATGGCTGTTTTCTTTTCTAGATAAATTGTATGCTACGAAAGAAGCATAGGACCAATGTAATAGAATTAGAAAATTCATGAAAATGGAGGAGCAAGCCGTTATCCAGAAGATGGTATGGAGATAGAGTTATGGGAGATAGAGGCATTCTTTGGATGCTTTTACTCCAATTTTATTTTTTTGTTTTATATGCTTGTTTGTGATTGGAATTTCATATATTGTTACTACATGCATGATAAAAACAAGTTTTTTGAAATAAAAATCAAAAACCATTTCAGCGCATTAGTAAACATTGGATGTTTATGGGTAATGTGCAGAAACAATTTTCCAAAAGAAAAATCCTTAATTAATAAAACTAGTGGGAAACTTATTATTTATAACTCCCATGATCTTCCATTAATGTTTCACTGTAAGATGAGTAGTGCATTCTGTGTCACTTTGCTAGGGGTGATCATTCCATACGAAGGGTACACTACTCATTGGTTACTAGATGTGAACTTCCTACAGATAGGACCAGTCATACATGTTAGAGGGTGACCACCACACGGAGGCACTACTTAAGGTGGTTATGATTGGATCCTAGTTAATGGTGCACATTAGCTAAGCTATGAATAAGAGATCCCACACGGGGCATTGTGGATATCGTAGTTTAACCACGCTTTTTAAAACATTTTCAAATTTCAAATTCAAAAACGAGTCGCCACTTAATTTTTGTAGGAAAATTAAGAAACCATTTTAAAAGTAGACTGATCTTTTTAGAAACCAAAGATTTCTAGGTCCTGGACTATGGAATGAAAGGGGAAGGAGCCCGACGGACTAAAACACCCCCTCTCATCCTATCTCGTGATAGGCCTTGTAGACACCCAATTTTGACCATACTGATAGGATTTAGGGTGGACAACATCTTGGAGGATTTGATGATGAAATGTACCCCGTGGAAGGTACTGGAATTCACACAATAGAAAGATCAAACTTCGGAAAGTGACTTCAAGCTCAGAAAAGCCCTTTTCTATGCATAAATCCCGATTTTGTCAAAATTGTCTCTCAAAATTCATATTCACTCAGGGTTATATGAGCATTAAGTGTTCTAAAAGTAGTATTCTAGGTATCCAGAGATTCAGTTTTAAAGGGAAGTTCGAAATCGACGCGCATTGAAAATCAATTTTGAAAAAGAAGTAAAAAAGACGACGAAAGTTCCGGAGGACTTTCGGACTTCAAATTGGACTTCAAATTTCATTATAAAACCTCCTGGAATATTTTTATACCAAAATTCAGCTCAACAAATTTCCAACAGTATGTAAATGGATGATTTCGGACACCAAAAAGCATTTTTACAAAAATTTGGAAAAGCACTGAACGTAATATTTTAAACAGGGCTTAAGGGCAACCAGGGGAACCTAAAGTGAAGGTGGTGGGTCCCACAAAGGGGGTGGTGGGTCCCACCTAAGCTGCCACCCATAAAGTGCCCCCTCTATCGAGCTTTTCGAGTTTCAGACCCTTCTAGAAGCCTCCCACTGTGAGGAAATTGCCTAAACTGCGTTTAGGCACAGAAATGGCCATTTTAACCATTTTCTGCTCTCTGAAAATCTTGTTTTATCCTTGAAACATAAGAGTTAAGTCTTCAAAACTCTATATATAGATCTCATACATCTCATATGAGATCATCTTGGAAGATCTTGAAGAAGCTTTAAGTACACAATTGAATATACTTGCAAGAGAAGAATATCCTTTCAAATTAAGAGAAATTTCTAGAGAGAAGAAGTGAGTGATGAATGAAAGTTTTGTAGAACTAATCTCAAGGTAATTAGATTAGAAAATTGGATATCAATTGCTTCCCTAAAACTTCCATGGTTGAGCGCTTGAAGAACTTGAAGAACACTTGAAGAAGAAGATCATCGATTCAACTTTAATTGCATAATTGAGAATTCTCCAAGAGGTAGACATCTATGATTCATCTCTAATTCCTATTTTTTTTATATATATAGATCTATAAGATTTGGATCTAGCTTAGTTTTATTTTATTTGTTAGAACACTCATCTTCTTCCTTTCTTGCTCTTCACACACTCACATAGCTAGATCCAAATCTCTTTGATTTTGTTGATAATTCATAATTTGAGATTGTTTTGCACTTTCATTTTCAATTTTTATTTCATTCTTATGTTTTAATTTAAATCCATGCATACATGATTATATATATATCTATTTTAAATTCTATGATGGTTTGGAATCATGATCTAGGAGAAGGATGAGTTCTATGTTCATACCTATCTCTTGATTATTCTTATAACCTAGAATTCTTATTGAAATTCATCTCCAATAGGATATTTGTAAGTCCCTTTGATCAATGATCTAAAGTTCTTCATAGAACTTGAGGGCTAAATTGATTGGAAATCATGATAGTCAAGTAGATCTATAAATTTGATCTCTCTGATAAGCTTCAATCAACACCTAAGATGTTTTCCTCGCACTTTGAAATGAACTAGATAAAATTCAACAAAAGAGACTGGTTTTGTCCATAGAATTTGGTCCATCAAAACCCATAGTTTGATGGATTTTAAATTTTATGGGTAAACAAAAATTAGCTTTCATTTGATCCGTTTTGAGAACTTTTAGGATCTATATGCTATTTTTAGAAATTGTTGTAAAATCGGTTGACAGATTTAAACATCATCTCTTTGTACTTGAATTTCAGAAAATCTATAATAGTTATCGATGTTCCACTTTTTGGGGATGATTCCTAACTCATGTATCTATATGCCGTTGTAAAATTGTGAGCATGCCATCGAGTTAAGATCGTTTTCTAAGCGTTTGAAGTTGATATAAATGGAATTTTCTAAGTTTAACTACAATTATGATTATGTATACAAAATAGTCATACCTTGATCACTCAACAAGAATTGATGAATAAAACTTGATTTAGAAATCATCTAGGATAATTGGATGAGAGATCAAAAGCTTAGATTAATTTGATTAACATGATTCATGAATTTCTATTCTGATTTGAATTCCTTTGTCAAATGACACCAAATTTCCAGAATAACATAGTGTGCTTAAAACAACTTTTCATAAACTTTATGCTCATGACATAACCATTGGATTATTTTTGTCATAACCTATAACGAAATAGCTTTCTTTTGACACCAAATAGAGCTTCACATGAGTTTTATAGAATTAATTATGATTTTTAGAAGAACATTGGATAGTCCTGATCTGCTGTTCCCAAAACTCTTATTTCTCAAACTTCAAAAATGGTAAAGAGGTTCTACTTTTTGGACAAGTTCCCTAAGACATGTATATAACTTTCTGTAAAAGGGTTTTAACCCTTCTCATGTTTAAAACCTCTTTTGATAGGATTCATTAGAGGTTGCTGAATCTGGAAATTTTATTGATGACGTCTTTTCCTTGCTTTTCATGCATATCATTTGTTTTCTTGTGCTTTTCCAATGCTTGGGTATTCCTTGGTGTCTTAGTTCAGAGAATTGAATACCGTGGATTTGGACTTCAATTTGTGCGCTTGCCTCTTCTACATGTGGCTTAGTGCCCATGTATCGTGTACTATCTCTATCCCTTCTCTTAGAAATTTTCTAGGTTTATAACTTTAATTTCAACGACACAAATTCCTTTAGGATAGTCTCCGTTTATATGATTATTTTTTAGAGACATGTTATCTAGGATTGTTTCATGATTGCATAACACGTTTCCATTCTTGTTGCTTTTGCGACTCCGCTTGAGTCAACCCAATGTAAGTCTTCTCGCTCTCTCTTGCATATCACGACATGTTTCCTTTATTTACATCGGTCCCGGGCGGGACTAGGCACTGTAAGTATACCTCTCTCTTGTATTGCATGTGCATCCGACTGCTACTTGATTTAATCTCTTGAAATGATTTTCATTAGATTTTCCTTTTTGACATGTATATATTATCTATTATGTTTGAGGAAACAACACCAATTACGATTTAAGAACAAGGATATTTGAATCAAGACCTACCATTCGGTAGGGCAAGGAGAGGGTGCTTTAGTCCTGCTTGGGCTCCTTCCCCTCTCGTATCAAGACCACCGAACCTAGTTTCTAGTAATGATAGGGCGAGTAACCTTATTCAATTTTGGGCGAGTCAGACTTGGGTTTCCTAATTCCCGATAAAAATTAGGTGTCGATTCTTTGTCTCTAGGATCGCATGAGGAAGTCATAGTTTTCCCTGAAGTGTGCTCCCTGGGATCCGTCCCGGGACACTATCAAAGGAAAACGCCAGGACCCCGTTCCGCATTTTCATTGTCCATAATCTAGCGACTCTGCTGGGGATTTGAACATAAAACCAATTGTTTCTTGTTCTTCGAGTGTTTGACATGAGTCAATGAATATCCTTGTTGTTAATTCGATAATCGTGTTGTTTCTGCCTGCATTTGCACTTGCATTGTTCTCTCACTGCGACTGCTTGAGACCATTGCCTTGTGGGTGGAGGGCCTCTTTCCTCCATTTGTCAAGAGTTTTGGTAGCATGTAGTCACCATTAGCCTTGTACCGCTTACGGTATATAGAGCCCTTGGCTTTCTAATGGACCCTTTATGAGACTAAAACCCGGCCTCTGCATGTAGTTTCTATAGAACCCTTCAATTAGGATCTTGTTTATCATCTTTGCTTAGGACAATGTGATGAATTATTTGCGTTTGCCTGTAATGGATTATGTGGATGACACGGACGTGTATGCGAAGGCATCATCAAACCTTGTATGGTAGATTCCTCTAGAGTAGTATGGTCTTTATCTGAACATCCAATCATTATTCGAGGACAATTTTTGAAAATTTTGAAAATACGAGCACTTCTTTGAAAACCCGAGTCTTTTTAAAATTCCGGGAAGTTACCTTTTTGAAAAATTGCTTTGAAATTTACTTTTGCAAAATTCTTCTGAAATTCTCCCTAGATTTTAGAGAATTTCAAAATTCTACTTTGATGATTCAATTTTAAATTCTCCTCTCAGATTTTAGAGGATTTCAAAATTTCTACCGTGGTTATAAAAAAATCATGATTCCATGCTTTGATAATTCAATTTCAAAATTCTCCCTAGATTTTAGAGAATTTCAAAGTTTCTACCTTGGCTTTCAAAAGCTTCGATGATTCAATTTCAGATTTTCCACTCAAATTTTAGAATTTCAAAATTCCTACCTCAATTTTAAAGAATCATGATTTCGCACCACAAGCATTGATGGTTTAAAAATATTTTTGAAATTTACAAATCTCCCCCTCTCTTTCAAGATTTTCATGAAAAAAATTCAATTTTGTAAACCTGAGCCATCAAGAATTTCAAAGCTAAAAATCCTCGGATGATGATTGGATTAGTAAGGTAATTAGCATACTCAAGGAATCTTATGTGCTTATGTGCTGATATGCTAGGTCTAAGCTAGATTAAGTTGTAGTGCATTTAGATTAGATTGCATTTCATCTGCATTGCATGCACTACACGAGCATTGCAGAAACGACTCACGAGTGCGACACCTCTAATATACTTAAAAAAAATGATTTGCTATCTTCAGAATTTTGAAAAAAGATTTCCTCAATTTTAGAAAATGTTTTTAAAAAAGAAATGATTTTCCATCTTCATAAATCCACTTTTGAAAATATCAATCTTTGAAAATCTTTTTTAAAGATACCTGAGTATTTTGAAAATCCCTAATAAACAAAGAGTTGTACTCCTTCCTGGGTCAGAGCTCCGAACAGTTGTTTGATCATATCAGAGTTTGGGGTAAGATTAGTCGAATCATTCAGGGCTAGAAAGATGTCATACGAAGCTGATATGGAGGCCAGGTTGGCCACAATGCAGACTACGTTAGATCATAGTAGAGAACAGAATTGGAAACAGCCACTATGATGAGAATGATTGAGCAGCTGACTAATCTGCCGCCACCACCACCACCTTTGCATCATGAGGAAGAAGACTTTGGGGAGATAGTTTAACCAAAGGTTCATCTAGATCAGGAAACTCAGGACAAGTTGGCTAAGATCGACAAGCTATAGAGTGTGATTAGAAAAATCAAAGGGGTGGATGAGTATTTGTTCGATATTGAAGGGCTGTGTGACGCTCCGAAAGCTATAGAGTGTGTTCGCATATTGAATTCTTCGACGGAACCTGGAACCCAAAGAGTCATCTGAAGCTTTATGTGGGTGTCTTACGACCTATGGGCATTGGGTCTGACTGTTTTGTCGTACTGTTTCAAAGAACTCTGAGTGGAGCAGCACTGTCATGGTATCTGACCTTAGAACTAGCTGTGGCCAAAGATTGGGAAGCCCAGGCTAGAGCATTTATGGGTTAATACTCATACAATTAGTCCTTTAATATCACTACAAGAGATTTGGAAACCACTAGGAAGAGCAAGTCTGAATGATCATCAAGAACCTGCAGCCTGAGTATCTTGAAAAGCTTCGATTCCAATATATCATGACATTTGAACAACTGTTTGACATAGGTACACTCGTCGAAGATGCAATCAAGGATGGGACAATCAAGAAAGTGAACATGAACAATCAAAGGCCAGTCTATCATCAATCCGCTGATGTCAATGCATTATCTCCTCAGCCTCTTCAGAAAGAACATCGAAATACTACTACGGCAAGAGGAAGTCAAAACCAGAGGCAGTCAAGAGGAAAGAAGGAGTTTTCTGTATTGGGAATGTCTCTAAGCACAGCATTGGAAAGATTGTTGGAAAGAGGGTACTTGAAGAAGTTAGATCTGATGCCAACTCCAGACCCACTTCCACAAAACTTTAGGATGGATTTATACTGCAACTTCCATGAAGGGCATGGCCATGGTACCAACAAGTGTTGGAGGCTCAGACATGAAATTCAAGATTTAATTGATAATGGGATCAATACCCCTCCACCTACACAGCCAGATGTCACACAAGAATTTGCTCCGAGATTATCAAAAGGTTCCACCACCGCGAGATATCAGCTTCATTGAAATAGGGCGTGAATCATAGACCCTAGGTTGTACATCACATCATTGGACCAACTAGCCATGTTTGTTGAGCTTCTAATAGGTTTGATGATTTGCACAGTAAGAGGTGGAGAAGAAGAAATGAAATTTAAAGAATATATGAATGCTAAGATGACCGCCATGGAATCTATTATCAACCAAATCAGTGAACTGCTAGCAAAAATGATGGATGTTATAAAGCAATTGGTTGACACAACACCTCGAACCCCACCTCCTGCATCTTGTAATGATGATAAATGGTCTGAGAAATTGGATAGTCTCAAAATACGGACTCTAGATAAAGAAACCTTTGACAAACTCACCAAGAGTGGTATACTGGAGAATGTGACCCGCGAGAGCAGAAGAATTGATGACCATAAGCTCGATAAGGAGGGATTATTTGATATGCCCAATGCAAGGACTTTGAAAAAGTTTAAAGGGCCACTTTATTTGAGAAAATATCCATTACCTGATATCAATGTATTGGTACCACAATTGCCAAAGAAACCAATTCAACAGCAATGGGGAAAGAGTACCAGAGTTGCAAGGGGAAATCAGAATCAAGGGCAAAAGAAAGAGAAGAGAGAATTTTTCAAGCTAGGAATGTCCCTGAGCAGTGCACTTGAAAAAATGCTAGAGGAAGGGTACTTGAAGAAGCTAGAACCCAAGCCAGAACCTGATCCACTTCCACAAGACTTTAAGACTGAGTACTACTATGATTTCCATCGGAGCCATGGGCATAGCACAAATAGCTACTGGAGGCTTAGGCATGAAATTTAGGACTTAATCGAAAAGGGTATCATCATTTCTCCACCTCAAAAGGCCCGAGGAATTAGCCAAAGAATTCGAGCCTTTGTTGAAGAATGAAGAACTTGGGAGAGCTTACAAGGGATAGTGTTGTGATGATGTTGGAATAGCTGCTTGTTGAAGCCAAATGGATGTTTAAAAAAAATTCATAAGTGAGTCACTATGATGCTCCACTTGAGATCAAGTCGAGTCTAGTTTAGTCGAGTTAATTTTATGTTTTGAGTCTTTTGGTCGAGTCTATTTATCGAAGTTATGTTTGAGTCAAGTAATGTAATCCTCCTCTTTCCAAGTAATGAAATATTGATTTTCTTGATCTGATGCGCCTTCTCATGAATGAATGAATCGCTAAGCTGAAAAGTGTCATTTCTCTGATTTTTAAGCTCGATAAGGAAGGATTATTTGATATGCCCAATGCAAGGACTTTGAAAAAGTTTAAAGGGCCACTTTATTTGAGCAAATATCCATTACCTGATATCAATGTATTGGTACCACAATTGCCAAAGAAACCAATTCAACAGCAATGGGGAAAGAGTACCAGAGTTGCAAGGGGAAATCAGAATCAAGGGCAAAAGAAAGAGAAGAGAGGATTTTTCGAGCTAGGAATGTCCCTGAGCAGTGCACTTGAAAAAATTCTAGAGGAAGGGTACTTGAAGAAGCTGGAACCCAAGCCAGAACCTGATCCACTTCCACAAGGCTTTAAGACTGAGTACTACTACGATTTCCATCAGAGCCATGGGCATAGCACAAATAGATGCTGGAGGCTTAGGCATGAAATTTAGGACTTAATTGAAAAGGGTATCATCATTTCTCCACCTCAAAAGGCCCGAGGAATTAGCCAAAGAATTCGAGCCTTTGTTGAACCTCAAAAGGCCCGAGGAATTAGCCAAAGAATTCGAGCCTTTGTTGAAGAATGAAGAACTTGGGAGAGCTTACAAGGGATAGTGTTGTGATGATGTTGAAATAGCTACTTGTTGAAGCCAAATGGATGTTTAAAAAAAATTCATAAGTGAGTCACTATGATGCTCCACTTGAGATCAAGTCGAGTCTAGTTTAGTCGAGTTAATTTTATGTTTTGAGTCTTTTGGTCGAGTCTATTTATCGAAGTTATGTTTGAGTCAAGTAATGTAATCCTCCTCTTTCCAAGTAATGAAATATTGATTTTCTTGATCTGATGCGCCTTGTCATGAATGAATGAATCGCTAAGCAGAAAAGTGTCATTTCTCTGATTATTATGAAAAATCCTCTATTGATAAATTTTTCGCATTGAAAAGAATCCTGAAAGGATCAAAGTTGACTTTGCGCTAACGCCGAAGAGAGCTAAAAATTGAATAGTATTACTTTAAGAATCTTGAGATGCTTTTGCTTAAATCTTGAAAAGATATACTTGATAGTAACTCGGGACTAGCTTAATTACCGGATCTTTCCATTTCAAAACCTTTAGCCCAGAAAAATGAGCCATTCAAACCTGTCTAAACTATAAGTGATGTACACTTTGTCCTTGATGGTAGCCAAACATTTCAAATGAACTATTTCTCTCAAAAATAAAAAAAGAAGCTCGCTAGGATGAAAACCCGAAAGGGCACCTAGGCAAAAGTTAGAGCATAAAAAAAAGAAAATTTTGCGTGTTGTTTTAAAGAACCTGATCTTAGCCAGTCAAAACTTTAGAGAGATTAGAAAAGAAAGAAGAGAAGAAGAAAAAAGAGAATGAAGAAGATCAAGAAATCGGGAACATGAATTATCCCAAAGTTTTGATTTGTAATTTCTCTAAGTAAGCCCAAAGATGTGAAGGCCTAATCTTGCTCTGAAAATATGTATCATGTATGATGAGAAATGTAAAATTGGTTGGCTAGTGAAAAGGTGGCAAGAATCAACTGTCAAAGACAGAAAAACAAAGAAGAAAAAGAGGAGAAAAGAAAAGAAAAGAGAGAGGTAGTTTAGTTTCTTTCAACGCTACCACAAGTGACCTACTTCAGAAAATCTGTCTGATGACATGGCCTGAAAAGCCCCCAAATCTTGAATCCTTGCTCTTTTAAAGCCTCCAGCCTTCGAGGAACTACGCTTGACCTGATTCCCATTTGGGGATACGTAGGCAACCTACTCGGTTAGGTCACTGGTCTTGAAAATTCAGCCACACCTCAAAATACAATTTCCTTCAAACCTCGGCCGAAAGACTTGGGACCTGATTCCCGCTTGGGGATAAGTAGGCTAGCTTTCCTGGCTCTCGGTCTCTGAGCCTTGCAAACTAGGGGCAAAGCTTTCAAGTTTGTCCAGAGCCTCAAGATATCACTGCCACACTAGGGGCAAACTACGTTTGCCCAAACTTCCATTTATACTTGTCAACTAGGGGCAAACATCGTTTTCCTGTGCCCCCTTCCACATTATAAGCAAATCCTGAGCCGTCAAGTATATCTTTGAAAGCATTTGAAATGAATTGTCACTTATTTTATAAGCTAAGGTACTAATTCAAAGCATATTTTTGGTACAAACAAAGGATTAATTGAGAACCATATGGATTATTTTCAAAGCATTACTTTATCAGCTGCGTATTATCACACTAAGATGAGAAGTGCACATGAAAAGCAAAGAGATACGTCAAACATGATCTCGAGTGTGTGGGTCCAAAGTGATCTATAATTGTAAAATTTTAAAAGCACCCGAAGGTGGACACAAGCAGAAGTTCCAAACACTGTTATTGCATCAATTGAATTCGAGTCAAGATGAAGTGTCGAGTGGTTGATGGAAAAATGTTAATTAGAAGACCGACCTTGGATGTTCAGTTGAGCCTTTGTTGAAGTAGATCAGTGTGCCTTGCATAAACATCCCGCTAAAATTGATTGAAGATTTATGAAGCACGTCAAAGTCATGCCAAAATCATCAGGTCTTTTGGGTGCCTATCAATCATGAATCAGAATGGTATCGGGAACTTTGTTTTGACCCCAGATTGGTCCGATTTTGATATATAAGCCTTAAGTGTGGTTAAAGTTTGTTAAAATTGGTCTGAAGGACCCTTTGGAATTCAATTTTTGGTTGAAAACGTTCAGAATTGAAGAAAAGTCCCAGACACGGAGAATCGAGGGCATCGCAGCTTGAAAACTAGTTGAGAATTGATGATTTGTAGTGAACTCCTGTTGTTTTAGTTTGATTATATGCCGCCTTGGAACATGGACATTTGGGTCTACTATCGCTTGAGAATTACATCCAGAAAGGATTTGCAGAAGATGAATCAAAATTCAGAATAGGGTCAGAATAAGCCCGATGTGTTTGCAAGAATATTTTAGCTGGTCAAAGCACTGATATGAGTTTCAAATGGAATCAACAGAGCCTCCAGAATAGATGCCTTTTACTCACATCTCTCTGAATCTTAGAATCTCCCCAGCAGAAGACTTTCATCAATCATCTAGGTATTAAGGCATGCTTCGTAAGAAATTGTCTGGGAATGAAAGACATGTTACATCAGAGATCATCCAGGTGGTAGGACACTTCATCATAGATCGTCCAAATGGTTAGGACTCTCAGAAATCATTTAAAAACATGCTTCATCATAATCGAGTTTAAGATTAGATCGAGTCTAAGATCAAGTCAAGTTTAAGACAGATTCAAGTTTAAGATTAGATCGAGTTTAAGCTCATGTCAAGTTTAAGATAGAATCGAGTTTAAGATTAGATCGAGTTTAAGATCATGTCGAGTTTTAGATCAAGTTTAAGATCAGGTCAAGTTTAAGACAAAATCAAGTTTAAGATTAGATCGAGGTTATGATTATGTCAAATTTAAGATTGTATCAAGTTTAAGATTTTGCCAACTTTAAGATTATATCGAGTTTAAAATTTTGCCAAGTTTAGGATAATGTCAGAGTATGAGATTGATGTGAGTTTAAGTATAGGTCGAGTTTAAGATCATATCATGTCTAGGACTAAGTCAATTTTGAGAAATCATCATAAGACCTGTTGAGAATAAGACTTGTCTAGAACCCTCTTCATTAAGAAAAGAGTTTGCATCAAAAGTTTTCGTATGTGAGAAAGAGTCGTTGCATCCCTCGCATTAGATTTTGCATCTAGGGAACCCTCGAGGATGATTCCTCTAGCACTTGCACATTTAAATTTTCATACTGCATCATCATCCTAGGATAGGAGCATCTCATCTGTTTAGTTGTTTGTGTGTTGTTCTTTGTCTCCTTTCGTGCTCGAGCTACCCCTTGGTCTGATTCCTGGAAAGGATACGTAGGCAGCTCCAGCGGAGCACGACCAGCAGCAGCTTAGATTGAGCCGCCTCTACCCAGCATTGCATTGTATTCTTGCATACGAGATTTCTTGATTTTCTCTGATTTTGAATTTCTTGATTTTTGCAGATTTGTTTTCCAAAAACCTCTCAGTATGGTTTTTGGGTGCCTTCTGGATTTCGCACTCACTTGCAGTTCACGTTGTTCACAATAAGCTTTGCCAAAGAGGGGCAAATTATAGACACCCAATTTTGACCACACTGATAGGATTTAGGGTGAACAAAGTCTTGGAGGATTCGATGATTAAAAGTACCCCGTGGAAGGTATTGGATTCCACACAATCGAAAGATCAAACTTCGAAAAGTGACTTCAAGCTCAGAAAAGCTCTTTTCCATGCATAAATCCTGGTTTTGTCAAAATCGTATCTCAAAATTCATATTCACTCAGGGTTATCTAAATATTAAGTGTTCTAAATACAGTATTCTAGGTATCCAGAGATTCAATTTTAAAGAAAAGTTTGAAATCGACGTGCATTGAAAAGTAATTTTGAAAAAGAAGTCAAAAAGACGACAAAAGTTTTGGAGGACTTCCGGACTTTAAATTAGACTTCCATTTTCATTATAAAACCTCCTGGAATATTTTTATACTGAAATTCAACTCAACAGCTTTCCAACGGTACGTAAACGGACGATTTTAGACACCAAAAAGCATTTTTATACAAATTTGGAAAAGCAGTGAATGTAATATTTTAAACAGGGCTTAAGGGCAACCAGGGGAACCTAAAAACAAGGTGGCGGGTCCCACAAAGAGTGTGGTGGGTCCCACTTAAGCCGCCACCCATAAAAGTAGGAAATTGCCTAGAAACTGCGTTTAGGCACCGAAATGGGCATTTTAACCCTCTTCTGCTATCTGAAAATCCTGTTTTAACCCTAAAACATAAGAGTTAAGTCTTCAAAACTCTATGTATAGATCTCATACATCTCATATGAGATCATCTTGGAAGATCTTGAAGAAGCTTTAAGTACACAATTGAATATACTTGCAAGAGAAGAATATCCTTTCAAATTAAGAGAAATTTCTAGAGAGAAGATGTGAGTGATGTGACACGACTAAAAAGTTGTGCGCTCTTGTGCAACACCCAAGTGTAGGTGATCGTGCAAGTAATATAGTACTGGAAGTCCAGGTCGATCCCACAGGGAAGGAATAGGAAGAATGTCTACTAAGTTATAACCTAAAGCAAAAGAAAAGAAAATAAAAATATAGAAGTGGAAGTGTACTAACAAATCCTAATTAATTGAATTAAACTAAATAATAAACTAAAGCTTATATAAACATAACTAATTAAACAGATTAACTAAAGGTGTTGGAAACACGTGAATCCACATTAATCCTAACCATCTACCATGCAAATTCATTAACGTTCTATGGAGTACATCCCTCTTCAGTATTCCGTATTTTTCTAAAGATATAGAATCAATAGCCCTTTCATGACCGGGACTACATCATCACAAGTGATTTAAAATACTTAGAAGATGGTTTAAAACAATGGTTATTACTTGCACTCTAAATGGTGTTAGCATTCAAGTGGTTTTCAAAAGTCATTGAAGAAAATAGCCTTAAGGCTTTAAGTTCTAAAAACTGTTGTGACAAACTGAGCTTTATAGGGACAATTTGATGACAGATTTCTAAAACAGAAAGTCATGGAATACTTAAAAGAATCATCTCAGGATTTAACATGTTCGATCGATCGAAGCGCTCTCGATCGATCGGACAGTCATCCTTCAATCGATCGAAATGTCTTCGATCGCTTGACTATGGCCCTGGTTCGATCGATCGAAATACCTTCGATCGATCGAACCCAAGTTTTCTAAAGATTGCATGGCAGAGGTTGGGAATCAATATTTCATCACATATTCCCAACGTCTAAACTACGAAAACATAAATAAACTAGTGCAGAAACAATAACCTAGAGTAATCATAGCACATAAACTAATAACAATCAAATAACAAGGATTGGAAAGAAAAACCTGGATATAATCTGAAATAAACTTGAAAATAACATGAAACCAACTTGAATCTTCAATCTACAATGGAAAAGGAGGAAGAAAACATCAAACTAAACTAATCTACTCCCAAACTAACCCTAAAACTACCCTAAACTGCTGTTCTGTGCGTTCTGGAGCGTCCTCCTTTCGTCTGGCGTCAAAACGATGTATATATAGGGTTCCCACAGAGTTTACGCAACTTTTGGGTGAATAAAGAGTTCGATCGATCGAGCTCAGTTCGATCGATCGAAGGTTCGATCGATTGAACTCTTCTTCAATCGCTTGAACTCTCTGATTTTGACAGCACTGCGCACCGATGGTAGAATGGCCATACATTTTACTCGGACCTCGGATTGACCTCCCGTTTGCGGCCACGCGACCGTAACTCAAAGATCTACATTTTATGTCTCTGGGAAAATATTCCAAATCTGAATTCTTCATTGTCAAAATTAGCATTTTCCCAGCTGCTTCTGTTGTTCTCTTCACCAGAATCACTTTCTATGCAATGGTTGCTTCCTATAACCTGCAAAATGGTGTAAAAACACATATTTGAGTCTCAACATCATAGAAAACACTTAATCATTGATATGCATCTAAATATAGGGACTTGGGGATAAAAGTATGCATAAAAGACCGTGTAATACACTATAAACATGCACTTTTCACCTCGAATCACACCCCCCAACTAGCTCGTTGCTAGTCCCTAGCAATGAAGCGAACTACAGCAATGCTTATTTAAACTCTAGAAGTTAAAAACAAAATAAAGAAAAAATCCTAAATCACTTTCGCAGGAATCGCGATTGCATTTAGCGTATGCAACAAGCCTTTAAACCCCTAGGTTCCCCCTAGTGGACGAGTGTTGTCTCGTGAGGGTTTGCAGTGAATTTACCCACAAAATTCATGTTTATGGTAATGGTTCTCATTTGAATGTTTTCAAGAAATTTTTCCTCTCATTTAGCAATATAGTTAAGCTCAACAATCTCATGAAACTCTCTAGTATGCAATAGCCATGCAACACACACATTACAGTTAATCTACTATCAAAGTCATTAGAATATTCCATACCTATTAATCTTCAAGTGTGTGTGTGAATGGACAACCAAAATACAAAACTTTAATTTCAAAGCTCGCATAACCTAAGACACTATCAAGATGTTCATTTTGACTCAACTCTCACGGGGATTACACTCTCAAGATGAAATCACTCCGAATTAGGGGTAATAATTGTCACTCATGATATGGAAGCTATAAAGAGTAAATATAAATGGAATCTAATGCTTCTCATATCTAAATTGAAAAACGGAAATTTTATAGTGCACAAAGTCTCATGAAAGGATACTTTTCACTAGAAGAGCGAGATACCGTGGATAACTCTTTCATTACCTTAACTTCAAATCCAATTTACTTAAAATCATCAGGACTTTGAAAAAGAGGTGTTAGATTAAGAAGAAGAAGGCTCGTGATATTTAATTGGGTCAAAGGATGTGATTGGAATGTCTACTATAACTTTTCAAACTTCCCACATCTCCAATCTCTCTCTTCTTCTTTTCTTTTATTTATTTTTTTCACACTCTTCTTTTCATTCCTTTTTTTTTTCTTTTGTAACAACCATTGGCATTTTTTTTTTCTTTTTCTTCTCATGCTTTTCTTTTTTTCTTTCATTTTTTTCTTTGCCAACTTTCCCTTATTCACACTAACATACTTCTTGTTAACGCAACACATCCCAATCACACCTAAATAAAGAACTGAGGCTTGAACTCCTAATTTGGAGTTAGGTATAGACTTTAGGATTATGAAGACAAGGCGATTATGATAAGCTCAAGAGGTGAAGTAAAGGAATAGCATAGAGGTAGGCCAAGGCTGTATTATCCATGTATGGTCGAAAGATGGCCTAAATCATCTTCTAAGTTAATAGGATAATTCATTTCAGTAAATTCAAGAGCTCTAAAGTTTGGTAATTCCTGAACGTTCTCTTCTAGTGAGCAGTCAAAATGAAGAAGAAAAATGAGACTTTCAACGAATTAATACGCTTTTCAAAAAGTAAGAGTAATTTTATAAAACCCTCAAGAATAAAAGAAAGGCACAAAAGCTCACTTGGGTTATTAGTCTCCACTACAGTCTTTCAAGACACTTAAACTATGCTTACTAATCCATTTTAGCTAAGTACAAGGTTGTCACAACGTGCTCAAAGTATTTGAAGATTAAAAAGCATAAAATATACTATAACTAAGATAGTAAGCAAACTACCATAGTGTATCACATACTAATAACATACAGAAAATAACACTAATGCATCACAACTAACTATATTAACTATGAGAGAAATACAAGAACCATTTTATTATCTTTAAAAAAAAATAAAAATTTAAAAATTTTTTGACAGTTGCTAAGCAGGTATATGACACTAAAGTACAACAAAAAGATATGAGGCATGTAATGACTCACTCCCCCCCAACTAAAACTAAACATTGTCCCCAATGTTCTAAACTAAGCACATGGACATGTAAAGTAAAGCGAGAGAAGGAAGGATGTTACCTCGAGGCATTAATATCCAATTTTTTTTTCAAGTTACCTGCAAAATCATTAGTAGCAACAAGGAAAAATAGAGAACATAATATAACAACTCAGTTAATAAATTCAGTTAATCAAGATACTTATCATAAAGTAACAACCGAAATTTTTGAGGATCTTCCCAGTGAAATAATTTAACAATGACAAGACTTTTGAGATCCTCATAAAAATGCAACTCCCCCCAACTAATGTCAGGCTCAAGGTCAGAGGAGATGACGCAAAACCAATGGCTTCCAAAGTTATTGGGGACAGTTATAAGAGGAATACCACACTTTTTAGGAATTATATGCAAGAAACGATCTTTGGTGTTGGTATTTCCTATAACAGCCTCTATTTTAATACTAAAAACAGGGGGAGGCCATGGTTCAATAAAAGGGGCAGGGTCAAAGTGATGTTCTAATGAAGCTTCACCACCCTCCGCTTGTCCTAGAACAGAATCTATGGAGATATAATCATAGGAATCGAATTTCTGTTCTATGCACATGGTTTTGGACTGGACTTGGATAAAGCTATCTATTTGGGCCTCAATGTCATAATCACTGAAGAAGGTCAAGCAGTCCAGAAGATTGCTAGCTTCTTGTTGAATTTTAAGATCATCTAAAGTGGGCCCAATATTTTCCAAGTCTTCTCTCAAAGAATTTTGAAAGTTAAAATTTTGTGAAGAACATGTCCTAGTATCCTTACCATCCTCTTCCACAACACATTCTGTTTGTTCACGAATGGGGCACACATAACATTCAAGCTCAGGATGAGAGCTTTGATTGATAGCAAGGATAGGTGATGGGCAACTTGGTGACACCACCTCTTCGGTCGAAAGAGGTGAGGGTTCATGAATATCAGATGAATCTAAATCGAATTTAGATTTTTCAATTATGTCCTCTCTAGGGTCACTTTCAAAGGTAAGGGTAGAGTCAACAGGGGACTCTTCTTTTCCTAATTGCGTGCAATCACCTAAACTCTCGTCATCTTTTAAAACCTCTTTCTCATCCTTGTAACTCTCCTCACTATATATGTCATCTATTGAGGTGCTCTGGACAAAGAGATTGTGCAGTTTTATCCAGGCAGTGAAGGAGTTGATGTCTGGGGTTGTATGTTGAGGAGAAGATGGTTCTACAACTTCATGCTCAATGGTTTGGTTTTGGAGTTCTTGTTGGGTTATCACTTTCTCAAATGAGTTGTTAACCTCACTCGGTATGAACCCATCATTGTCCTCTAATTCCATTCCATTGTTAGTGTCTTGAAATTCAGGTTGTAGCGTTGAAGGACTGGTATAAACTTCTAAAGGTTGGCTATCAAATGCTTGTTGATATCTAGCTCCTAATTTATCAATTACACTCTCTAGCCTTTTCATTTCACTAAGCAGCAATTCTAACATACCATTATCCTCAACTTGGTTATTCTCCTCATTATAACTATATGAAGTTTCACCCCATTGTTGTTGGTAATAGTCCCCTTCCCATTGTGTTTGTGTGCAGGACTCCCCAGAAGGAAAGTCTTGGTGCATTTGGTAATCGTGGGAACTACTACTATATCCTACACTATCATTTTGGTTATATCCCCATTGCGATTGATAGAACTCTCCAGGTGGAGGTTCTTGATACGTTTGATAACATGGGGGACTAACACGATGGTTTTCCCATTGTGGTGATTGGTAGCACTCAGGTTGATAATGTGCATCATATGTGGGTGCTTGCCAACTCGGGGTATAGTTCTCATTACCTAATGTGTACCCATTCGTGGTATTTGTGTTGTATGGAGGGTAATATGGATAAGACATGTTTACCCAAAATATTTAAACAAAAGAAATTTTTTTTTTTTCTTGTGAGAGAAAAAGTCCAATGATTTTTTTTTTTTTTTTAAGAAAAAGAAAAAAGAATGGAAATAACTTAGTAAAATCCTAACCTAGTTGCCTTCCCCGGCAACGGCGCCAAAAACTTGACACGACTAAAAAGTTGTGCGCTCTTGTGCAACACCCAAGTGTAGGTGATCGTGCAAGTAATATAGTACTGGAAGTCCAGGTCGATCCCACAGGGAAGGAATAGGAAGAATGTCTACTAAGTTATAACCTAAAGCAAAAGAAAAGAAAATAAAAATATAGAAGTGGAAGTGTACTAACAAATCCTAATTAATTGAATTAAACTAAATAATAAACTAAAGCTTATATAAACATAACTAATTAAACAGATTAACTAAAGGTGTTGGAAACACGTGAATCCACATTAATCCTAACCATCTACCATGCAAATTCATTAACGTTCTATGGAGTACATCCCTCTTCAGTATTCCGTATTTTTCTAAAGATATAGAATCAATAGCCCTTTCATGACCGGGACTACATCATCACAAGTGATTTAAAATACTTAGAAGACGGTTTAAAACAATGGTTATTACTTGCACTCTAAATGGTGTTAGCATTCAAAGTGGTTTTCAAAAGTCATTGAAGAAAATAGCCTTAAGGCTTTAAGTTCTAAAAACTGTTGTGACAAACTGAGCTTATAGGGACAATTTGATGACAGATTTCTAAAACAGAAAGTCATGGAATACTTAAAAGAATCATCTCAGGATTTAACATGTTCGATCGATCGAAGCGCTCTCGATCGATCGGACAGTCATCCTTCAATCGATCGAAATGTCTTCGATCGCTTGACTATGGCCCTGGTTCGATCGATCGAAATACCTTCGATCGATCGAGCCCAAGTTTTCTAAAGATTGCATGGCAGAGGTTGGAAATCAATATTTCATCACATATTCCCAACGTCTAAACTACGAAAACATAAATAAACTAGTGCAGAAACAATAACCTAGAGTAATCATAACACATAAACTAATAACAATCAAATAACAAGGATTGGAAAGAAAAACCTGGATATAATCTGAAATAAACTTGAAAATAACATGAAACCAACTTGAATCTTCAATCTACAATGGAAAAGGAGGAAGAAAACATCAAACTAAACTAATCTACTCCTAAACTAACCGTAAAACTACCCTAAACTGCTGTTCTGTGCGTTCTGGAGCGTCCTCCTTTCGTCTGGCGTCAAAACGATGTATATATAGGGTTCCCACAGAGTTTACGCAACTTTTGGGTGAATAAAGGGTTCAATCGATCGAGCTCAGTTCGATCGATCGAAGGTTCGATCGATTGAACTCTTCTTCAATCGCTTGAACTCTCTGATTTTGACAGCACTGCGCACCGATGGTAGAATGGCCATAACTTTTTACTCGGAGATAGGATTGACCTCCCGTTTGTGGCCACGCGACCGTAACTCAAAGATCTACATTTTATGTCTCTGGGAAAATCTTCCAAATCTGAATTCTTCATTGTCAAAATTAGCATTTTCCCAGCTGCTTCTGTTGTTCTCTTCACCAGAATCACTTTCTATGCAATGGTTGCTTCCTATAACCTGCAAAATGGTGTAAAAACACATATTTGAGTCTCAACATCATAGAAAACACTTAATCATTGATATGCATCTAAATATAGGGACTTGGGGATAAAAGTATGCATAAAAGACCGGGTAATACACTATAAACATGCACTTTTCACCTCGAATCTTGATGGATGAAAGTTTTATAAAACTAATCTCAAGATAATTAGATTATAAAATTGGACATCAATTGCTTCCCTAAAACTTCCATGGATGAGTGCTTGAAGAACTTGAAGAACACTTGAAGAAGAATATCTTCAATTCCACTTTGATTGCATAATGGAGAATCCTCCAAGAGGTAGGCATCTATGATTCATCTCTAATTCCTATTTTTGTATATATAGATCTAAAAGATTTGGATCTAGTGTAGTTTTATTTTATTTGTTAGAACACTCATCTTCTTCCTTTCTTGCTCTTCATACACTCACATAGCTAGATCTAAATCCCTTTGATTTTGTTGATAATTCATAATTAGTTATTGTTTTTCACTTTGATTTCATTCTTATGTTTTAATTTAAATCCATGCATACATGATTATATATATCTACTTTGAATTCTATGATAGTTTGGAATCATGATCTATGAGAAGGATGATTTCTATGTTCATACCTATCTCTTGATTATTCCTATAACCTAGAATTCTTATTGAAATTCATCTCCAATAGAATATTTGTATGTCCCTTTGATCCATGATTTAAAGTTCTTCATAGAACTTGAGGGCTAAGTTGATTAAAAATCATGATAGTCAAGTAGATCTATGAATTTGATCTCTCTAATAAGCTTCAATCAACACCTAAGATGTTTTCCTCACACTTTAAATTGAACTAGATAAAATTCAGCAAAACAGATTCATTTTGTCCATAGGATTTGGTCCATCAAAACCCATAATTTGATGGATTTCAAATTTTATGGGTATACTTTGATGAATTAGCTTTCATTCGATCCTTTTTGAGAACTTTTAGGATCCAAATACTATTTTTAGAAATTGTTGAGATCTCGGTTGACAAATTTGAACATCGTCACTTTGTACTTGTATTTCAAAAAATCTATAATAGTTATCGATGTTCCGCTTTTTGGGGATGATTCTTAACTCATATATCTATATGCCAATGTAAAATCGTCAGCATGCGATTGAGTTAAGATCGTTTTCTAAGCGTTTGAAGTTGATTTAACTAGCCTGGAATTTTCTAATTTTAACTACAATTATGATTATCTATACAAAATGGTCATACGTTGATCACTCAACAAGAATTGATGAGTAAAACTTGGTTTAGAAATCATCTAGGATAATTGGATGAGAGATCAAAAGCTTTGATTAATTTGATTAACATGATTAATGAATTTCTATAATGATTTGAATTCCTTTGTCAAATGACACCAAAGTTTCAGAATAACAGAGTCTGTTTAAAATAACTTTTCACAAACCTTATGTTCATGATATGCCAATGGGATTATTTTTGTCATAAACTATAACGAAAAAGCTTTCTTTTGACACCAAATAGAGCTTTACATGATTTTTATAGAATTAATAATGATATTTACAAGAACAGTGGATAGTCCTAGTCCACTAATTCCAAAACTCTTATTTCTTAAACTTTAAAAATGTTAAAGAGGTTCTACTTTTTGGAGAAGTTCCCTAAGACATGTATCTAACTTTTTGTAAAAGAGTTTTAGCCCAGCTCATGTTTAAGACCACTTTTGATAGTATTCATTGGAGGTTGATGAATCTGGAAATTTGATTAATGACGTCTTTTCCTTGCTTTTCATGCATGTCATTTGTTTTCTTGTGCTTTTCCAATGCTTGGGTATTCCTTGATGTCTTAGTGCAGAGAATTGAATGCCGTGGATCCGGACTTTGATTTATGAGCTTGCCTCGTCTACATGTGGCTTAGTGCCCATGTATCGTGTACTATCTCTATCCCTTCTCTTAGAATTTTTCTTGGTTTATAACTTTATTTTCAACGACACAAATTCCTTTAGGACAGTCTCCGTTTATATGCTTATTTGTTAGAGACATGTTGTCTAGGATTGTTGCATGATTGCATTACACGTTTCCATTCTTGTTGCTTTTGCGACTCCGCTTGAGTCAACCCAATGTAAGTTTTCTCGCTCTCTCTTGCATATCACGACATGTTTCCTTTATTTGCATAGATTCCGGGCGGGACTAGCCATTGTAAGTATACCTCTCTCTTGTATTGCATGTGCATCTGAATTCTGCTTGATTTAAACTCTTGAAATGATTTTTATTAGATGTCCCTTTTTGACATGTATATATTATATCTATTATGTTTGAGGAAACAACACCAATTACGAATTAAGAACAAGGATATTTGAATCAAGGTCTACAGTTCAGTAGGGCGAGGAGGGGGTGCTTTACTCTTGCTTGGGCTCCTTCTCCTCTCGTACCAAGACCCCTGAACCTAGTTTCTGGTAATGAAGGGCGAGTAACCTTATTCAATTTTGGGCAAGTCAAACTTGAGTTTCATAATTTTTGATAAAAATTAGGTGGCGACTCTTTGTCTCTTGGATCGTGTGAGGAAGTCCTAGTTTTCCCTGAAGTGTGCTCCCTGGTATCCGTCCCGGGACACTATCGAGGGAAAACGCCAGGACCCCCTTCCGCATTTTCACGGTCCACAGGCCTCTACTCAACATCCTTCCTAATCGAATTAATATTCTAGGCATGCCCTCAACTAATACATGATAGATATAAATATATACATTACAAAAGCATGTCAAAAGGGTATAAGATTGATAATGGTAAAACGGCATACAAAATCACATATTTCAAATAGCAAGCAAGATGACATGCAAATAGGGAACAAGAAAACTTACCCGGGATCCAGCTGCAAAATTAAACGTGCAATGCATACAAAAGTAGAAAATCTAAAAAAAGGTCTCTAACACATATATACACATAAGGCAACCCTAATCTAAGGTGTCACGTATGAAAGTCGTAAAATTGAGAAATAAATAAACTAAAGAAAAGTCAAAAATCATACCTCGATAGCGCTACAGACAAATGAGTTTACATGCGTTGAACAAGATATACTATAGAATTCTAAATAACATACTTAAATTTCAAGCTTAAATCTACCAAGCATAGAAAGAGTTGATATAATTATGAATTCCTTCTAATTTGTTGGAGATACAACACTTCTATAGATATACAAGTCTCAACTTGGAGCTAATGTAATGTCCATATAGAAATGATATAACTCCAACTTAATCATAAGGAACCCATAGTTAAGTTCAACTAAATGCAACTTAACTTAGTGCAACATGAATCTTATTTACAAGTATCAACACACATGGATGAATACATGAATATGAGCATGAATAAGCTATGAATCATTCAATGATTTGGATCATTTAGTCTCTAGAATTAAGTTCAATTATCTTTATTCAAAACATGATTTGAGTCTTAAGGCATTAGGAGACCGTTTAGATTAGAGTTAACAAGATTTATTAAAACTATAACAGAGTGTCAGAATTTACAGAGAGCAGACCAGACTTTCAAAAATAGAAAAAAAAATATACTTACCACGGTTTGATCTTAATGATTTTTGGATATGATGTGCTTCTGTGAGTCTAGTTTCTAACCCAAAAAGGAAATCAAAGATCAAACGGTTCAATCTCTGGGAATTAGGCAAAAACTAGACATCACTTAGGAATTTACAACTCTCTGTCCATAGTTTTTGTATGATTTTCTAAAAATAGTAAACTAACTTAAATTAGTTCACTCTTTTTAGAGCATCTTTCTAACACATTACACTTCATAGAAAAAATTATTTTAGGTCAAAAAGGCTTGGTTAAAGCTCTGATCTACTTAGTTTAAAAAGGACTTACTGTTCTAAATTTTGGATAGAGAGTATCTAGCTCATGAATCTTAAGATCAAACCAACCTAACTATGAAATTTCAGCAAAACAAAAATCCTACTGATACATATACTCCCTCCGTCCATTTTTTTAAGTCCATCTTTTGGAACTCAACTTATTAAGGGGACAAAAAGAATCTACACCCACTTTCCACAATTGCCCCTAATCATTACAATAACTTTTTTAGTTTTGTCTTAGTGTAGATTTCAAGGAAGGGTAGTTTTGGAAAGTAAGTAAAAATTGTATGCCAATTTAGGAAAGTGGACAATAATTTTGGGACATCCCAAAATGGAATATAGGACTCTAAAAAAGGGACAGAGGGAGTATTAGTTATGAACACTCTTCAATTGGTCTCATTCAAATCCAATGGACCATTATTTAATTAAAAATCCTTGATCACAGATTGTAATTGAAATCACTGCAACCATAGATGAATTAACATCCACAACTTAAACCAACCTTGATCTATAATTCTATGGAGAATATAGATCAAGTATGATTACAACCAACACAATGATACTCACTTATTATGAAGATCCATGGATTTAGCCTTAAGGGAACCCATCATAAATCTCATGAGAGAAATGGGTCCTGAGGTCATACTCAACCCTATGAACTCAAAATACTTGAATTCACTTGAATCCAACAACCAATCTATAAAATCAACTTCATCAAAGTCTAATTCCTCTCTCAAATTAATGGTCCTTGAGGATTCATAACTGATTTCCTTTGATTCCTCTCCCAAATTAATGACCCTTGAGGATTTAAGACCCAAATTCTAAAGAGTTTAATGAAACATGAAGAGTTTCATAAGCTCAAAATTAATGAACCAAAGCCATGAATATGGGCATAGATTCATCAATTAATCATAGAAGTAACATAGATCAACTCTAATCCTCATATAAATATGAATTTATAGAAAACTAAAGGATCTAACTCAAGGAATTCAAATGGAACATTGAAGGTTCCATAGAATCCCAAGAGAAGAGCATGAATAAAAGAAATGAAATCAAAACCCAATTGATGATCCAAATTGAATTCTACTTTGAAAAACTTATTTTATCTTAAACACAAAGCTATCTAGATCCAAATCAAACAAAACAAGAAGGAATCAATCACAATTCAAGTGGTATGTGATGAAATGAGGTAGGAATAGACATTTTGAAAATTATGTAAAAATCCTAGTTCAATCTATGAATTGTGATTGAATTATGTCTAATAGGTATAGGAATAGGGATTTAACCTCTAGATCTTCTCAGGATTTGATTGATTTGGAGAGATCCAAGCCTGACAAGTAATACTCTTCTTCTTCTTCCTTGAAGATTCAAGGTTCTTCAATGGAGATTTAAGGAATTGGGTGAATTGGGTAAGATTTCTATGGGGTTTTGGAATTTTTCTCTTTGTATTTCTCTAAAAAAACAAACTCAATCTTCAAAATTTAGCTTCTCTCTCTACTATTCAAGTCTCTCTCCTCAAGATTCAAGTCTCTCTCCTCAAGAATCAAGTCTCTAACCCCTACAAATGAGAAAAAAAGGGTTTTTTTTTTATAGACTTTCATTTTCTTAGGGAGGGGGGGGGGGGCTAAGATAATGGTAGATAGGTCAATTAGGGATGGTGGGAGCATGGTTTGCATGACCTAAGAGTAGTAGACACGTACACAAAAAATAGCATCGTTTGGTGCATTCATTTTTATCAAAGAGTGAAAAAGAATTTTGACTTGAAAATGTCAATTAGCCCAGGCCGGCACTCAATGAAGATGATGCGGCACTCAATGAGTGCCGAACGGCCCTCACTTAGTGCTGCAGCGGCATTCACTGACTGCCGTTCGTGCACCCCGACTGCCGCTGCATAGCAATTCAGCACTATTCAACACCTTAATTTCATTTCATGTCATTTAAGTAAATTTATGTATTTACTTAAGACATTAAATGTAATTAAGGAAATACCCTCCATTTGGATTCAATAAAAAATATCTAAAAAAATGAAATTCCTTAAGGGAAAAAAGTCAACTCTCCATCCGAAGACAAAATTTCTAATTTCCTACACAAATCTTCTTAAAGACCTTTTGATTTCGCAATATTCCCTTTCATTTAAAATTCTTAAAAATCATTTCTAGCATGAGGGAGACCCAATGGACAATTATCGGGACTCTTCATCTTAAAATTTGAAAATTTTACGATTGACCCCCTTTTGACCCGTTTACTTTTCACTGGGTCAACTGTTGACTTTTGATGACTTTTTCGGGGTTCATGGTGAATTTCTCTCCCTTCGAAAATGGTTTTAAGATGCTCTAAGAACATTGCTGTATTCCTATACGTGTTCAAAACTCATGGTCTACAGGGTGAGAGGCAAATGAAAATTTTGGTCTTTTTGACTGAAAAGGGCGATTTTGGACTGAAATTCTTCTTAGAAGAGAATCAGATTGCTTGTAAGAGTCTTGATTCTGACGAGACATATTCATCATTGATCTCCAAAGGTAAATCCCCCTAAGTTTAATAGTTTAGTCAAAATTGGGGTGTCTACAGTTTACACCTCTTCGGCAGAGCTTGTAAAGCAACGCATATCACAAGTGAATGTCGAAGCCTGTGTGAAGACAGGCATTTGACTGGGTATTGAACTTAGAAAAAAAAACAAAATGCGTTGTAAAAACATTTGCAGAGACGGTCGGTGCTGGTCGTGCTCAACGGTGAGCTGCCTACGTATCCTTGGAAGAATCAGATTAGGATATAGTTCGGAAGAGGGGCCAAACCTAAACATAAACAATCACACGGATGAATGCACCTATCCTATCGTGATGCACGTGCTCATGGAATAATGAGTGTCAATGAAATTTCATGCTATGCAGATGCGAAGATCCAAGATCATGCTCTTTCTGGTGATATGGATACATTCTATGACTTACACTGATATGAATTACCTCAACCTAGATGACTTCAACAAGGTTTGCCTCAATCTGGAGGACTTTAACGGAATTGCCTCAATTTAGAGGACTTCAACAGGGATTTGCCTCAATTTAAAGGACTTCAGCAAAGATTGCCATTGAGGAGTAATGAGGGTTACCATTAAGGATAAATGAGGGCTGTTATGGAGGACTTAACAACATGGTAAGATATTGGTCAATAGCCACTTAGGGACTTATATTGCAGGAGTGATGGTCAAAAGCCACTCGGGGACTTATATTGCAAGAATGATGGTCAACAACCTTTCAAGACTTATGTTGCAATAACGATAATCAACAGCCCTGTAGGGGACTTATGTTGCAAAATCAGTGATCAACAGCCTCTCAAGCACTTATGTTGCGAAAGTGACAATCAACAGCCGTTTGGGGGAATTATGTTGCAAAAATAGAGATCAACAGCCTCGCAAGGACTTATGTTGCAAAAGTGAAAATCAACAGCCCTTTTGGGAACTTATGTTGCAAAAAATAGAGATCAATGACCTCGCAAGGACTTATGTTGCGAAAGTAGAGATCAACAGCCTCGTAAGGACTTATGTTGCGAAAACAGAGATCAACAACCTCGTAAGGACTTATGTTGCAAAAACAGAGATCAACATACTCGTAAGGACTTATGTTGCGAAAGCAGAGATCAATAGCCTCGTAAGGACTTATCTTACGAAAGCAGAGATCAACAGCCTCGTAAGGACTTATGTTGCAAAAGCAGAGATCAACAGTCTCGCAAGGACTTATGTTGCAAAAGCAGAGATCAACAGCCTCGTAAGGACTTATGTTGCGAAAGTAGAGATCAACAGCCTCAAAAAGACTTATGTTGCAAAAAGAGATCAACAGTCTCGTAAGGACTTATGTTGCGAAAGCAGAGATCAACAGCCTCGCAAGGACTTATGTAAAAAAAGCAGAGATCAACAGCTTCGTAAGCACTTATGTCAATTCAATTCAAAAAATCAAGAGTCAATCAGACTCAAATCAATTCAATTCAGATCAATTTCTAAAATAGGAGTTAGTCAAACTCAATTCTATTCAAATTCTAAAATCAGGAGTCACTCAGACTCAATTCAATTCAATTCTAAAAATTGGGGGTCAACCATACTCAATTCAACTCAATTCAACTCAATTTTCTAAAATCGAGAATCAATTAGACTCAAATTAATTCAACTTTTTCAAAATCAGGAGTTAATCAGACTCCATTCAACTCAGATTTTCAAAATTAGGAATCAATCAGACTCTATTCAATTTAACTTTTCAAAATCAAAAGTCAATCAGACTCAAGTCGATTCAAATTTTTAAAATCAGGAGTCAATCATACTTCGTTCAATTCAATTTTACAAAACTCGGGAGACAATCAGACTCAATTTGAATCAAACTCAAAATCGGGAGTCAATTAGACTCAAATTGTTTCAAATTCTCAAATTAGGAGTCAATCGGATTCAAATCAAATCAAGTCAAGTTTTCAAAATCAGGTGTCAATTAGACTCAAATCATTTCAACTTTTTCAAAATTAGGAGTTAATCAGACTCCAGTCAACTCAGATTTTCAAAATCAGGAATCAATCAGACTCTATTTTTTTCACTTTTCACATCAAGAGTCAGTCAGACTCAAACAAATTCAGTTTCACCAAATTCGGAGTCATTTTGACTCAAATCAAGTTCGAATTCCACTTATCAGGAGTCATCCAGACTTAATTCAATTTATTTTCTAAAATTAGGAGTCAATCAGACTCAATTTCATTTTCTAAAATTAGGAGTCGATCAGACTTACAGAATTTGAACGGAGCTGATAGAAAGAATGATTTTCTATATTTGCAGATCTTTGGAGGAAACACATCAATTCTGTCAAAAGAGGAAGTCACCTTTGCCCCTAGTCTTGGACTCTTCTTATATCGCCACTTTTGTGATAGTGTTCGAAACCTCTGCTCGTATTTCTCTTAGGATGCTCATGAAGACTTTTCAAGTCTTTATTCATCATCTTAAACCCACACCTTTGAGACCATTTATTGACTCATCAAAGGAGGACAGACCTGAAAAAGCCAGTTACTCAAGATAGATGACTCAAACTCTACATTTAGTATGAATCAATGTGCTTTCATCGTGAATAATGTATCATCTCACCTTTCAATTATTCATTATCTTATAAATGGTAGTGCTTTGCTGATAAATCAAAATTTTGAAAACTTCCCCTTTTCGATTTAGAGAATTCTTTGCCTATCTAGAGTATGCTCCAAATTAGTGCTTTAGCTTATAGAATAAAAGACACTCCATTTTAAAGCGTTTCAAAACAGACTTGGTGACTTGAGAACTTGTATTTGGAAAACAAAATTTGCCCCTAGTTTGAAAGTGACTTGGGGGCTCGTTTCTAGAGTAAAATGGGACTTTTTAGCAAACGAAGTTTTCCCCTAGTCTGAAGGGCAAAATGCTCATCCAAGGGTTTTGAGAATATGATGGTACAGGATACCTATAGTGTATTTACTCCCAATCTAGAGGTAGTAATCATGAATGTGGTGTGCTGAATTGAGACACCCCAATGCTGATGGTCAAACTTTGTTTTCCCCTGGTTTGGCAACACATATATTGCTCTAGGCAAACATAAGTTTGTCCCTAGTCTGAAGGAAGGAAACCAAAGGTGCAAAGGGTGATGCTTTCGGTTTAGGAATGGTTATGGACCGAGAATCTTGGGAGATGCGCCTACTTATCCCCAAATGGAAATCAGGTCCTATAGTAGTTCGGCTGAGGCTTGGAAGAGAAATATCACGTGGTGCAATGATGTTTGTGACCGAATCGCAGCTGCCTATGTATCCCCAAGTGGGTATCAGGTCAAAACGTAGTTCATGTACTCTGGAGGTTTTGAAAGAATAAAGCTTCAAGAATTGGTGGGCTTTTCGAGCCATGTTTTCATTTTGGTCCAGTGAGTGCTCTTTCTGAAATGGGTCGCTTGTGGTAGCCTTTGAACAGAATGATGAGAATATGAACTACTTCTCCCTTTTATTTTCTTCTTTTCTTTTCCTTTTTATTTGTGGTAGTTGATTCTTTTCACCTTTTCACTTGCCAGTCAATCGTTACAACTCTCATAACACATCGTGTCTTAATTGTACTCTATCATACTCGTAAAGGAATATCAGCCCTCTAAATCTCTCTTTGTTTTTCTCAAAGATGTCTCGATCTGCATTGTTTTAGGTCCACTAAGACAATGAGCCTTACACAAAATTTTGAGACTAATTGATACATTCAAATCTCTCTTTTCATTTTCAATTTCTTTCTTTGTTTAGAACAACACAAAGCCTTGGGATAATTCATGTACCAATGATGTACTTTGAAGTGCTCAAGAATTCTATATCTTTTATATTCTCTGCTTTTTCTTTTCTCTTTCCTTTCTTTTCTGTACCTCACTGTCTCTTATTCCCTTATTTTGACTGGCTAGGATTCGGGTTTTGAAATCAACACGCATCTTATTTTTGCTATAAATTTTGCCTAGACGCCCTTTTGGGTTTTCATCCTAGCGAGCTTTTTTTTTTCTTTTTTTTCTTCTCTCTTTTTATTTTCTCATTTTTTGTGCTCTAACTTTTGCCTAGGCGCCCTTTCAGGTTTTCATCCTAGCGAGCACCTTTTTTTTATTTTTTTTCTTTTTTTATTTTATTTTTTTTAAATTTTTTTTCAAAGAAGAAGTTCATTTATCTGGCTACCATCAAGGACCAAGTTTATGGCTTTGGACTAATTGGGCTCATCTTTTAGGCTTAATATTTGAGAAAAATGGGATGGTGAGCAAGCTTCAAGAAGTTCCAAGTTCATCTTTTCATGATTGAGAAAGAACATCTTTTAATTCTTAAAGTAAAGCTAATCAATTCTCTACTCCTCGTTGGTTTTGCCATAAAATTTACTTTGATCACTTGGGATCCTTTTCAATGCAAAGATTTATTAATAGAGTATTTTCCATGATCGTTTGAAAAAGTGACTTTTTCTTTTCTTTGGCTTAATGATCCATTCATTCACAAGTTAACACACTGAATCAAGCAAAATGAGATTTTATTCAACTAGTAGAGAAAGAGGATTACATCACTCGACTCGATAAAAAAACACTTGAAAAATAAACTCGATAACCAGCTGACTCAAAGACTCGACTGGACTTGACAATTGACTCCTACTTGACATGACTCGATTGCCGGACTAGACTTGACTTGGTCACAACTGGAGTGTCACAGATGATTTTCAATTTATTAGATTTCCAAGAGCATCTCCATTTGCTTTAGCAGCAGCAGTTCCAAACACTATCACCTCACTAGCATCATTTGAACTTCGGGCTCGACACTTTCCATTAGCATATGTGTGGAAACATCATTCATGTCTATGGCCCACTCTTTAGTAGAACAGCCCTCCTCTGACTTATACCAAGTATTGTTAATGCCCTTTTTGATTTTGTTGATTGGGTCAGGGACAGTTGGTTGTTGCACATTCATGGAGGCAACAAAACCCTTGAGAGTGCTCAGCGATGGCTGGGATTGAAAGGATTACAAGTCATGCCAAATGTCACTCAGTGGATCAGCAAATGAGTGATGATTTTTTGTTCAATGAGATCTTGGATATCATGGCGAAGTTTCATGCAATAATTGGTCGTGTGGCCAGGGGTTTGCCAGTAGGCACAGTACAAGGATGGGTCCAGAGGATTGAGGTGACCATTCTTGATGAGGTGACCAAGGGCCATAGATAATGTCATGCCAAGGTTGGTGAATATTCTTGGCTTACGGGTTTGGCTTGATTTTGGATTCGACTTTGAGCTTGAGTTGGCTTTTGGGTTGAGATATGGGCTTGGAATAGCTCTTTGGTTAGATGGGATTGGGCATGGATATGGGCTTTGGTGAATGGTTGAGCTTGGGTATGGACTTTGGTGATAGGTTAGGTTTGGACATGGGCTTTGGTGATTGGTTGGGCTTGGATATGGATTTTGGTGCTTGGCTGGGTGATCTATTATTCCCTTCTCCAATTTGTTCATCACTTCCTCATTCAAATCCACTTGCTTTTTGAGTAACTGACAGAGCTCAAGTGTCACCCTCTCTAATTGATTCACCCTTAAGTTTTGTTGCTCACTAGTGGCTTGCAGCTTGTTCTCTCTCTTCCAAAGCTCTAAAGGCCACTGGCGGATCAATCTCAAGATGATGGTCCATGTTCTGCTAAAATTAAGAAGATGAACCCAAGAAGATTAGAAGTGTCCTCACTAGGGTATCTGGTTGTTCCACTATTTCTACAAGTCCATGACATAAAAAGGCCCGCAGACAGAATTGATTTTCAGGAGGCAAGGAATTTTGAGGAATTATTTTGATCTTAATTGGAAAGAAGTTGTTGTGGATTTGTACGCTACATATATGCAATGATATTTGCTAATATGATAAAAATGTTCATTCTTTGATGATTTGATGCAACTGAATGCATGCACCACACATATGTCACACGGATGAAATGCACGTGTGTGTGTGCTACTCTATATGCCGAAGAAAAGGAAATCCTAGCCTAACACATAGAACACATAAGCACATAAAATCTTCATTCATGTCAAGTGCGCCAATTTCTCTTTTCATTGTGATCCTCATTACCCTTTTGAAGGTTGGTAAAAAAAGTTTCAAAATTCATTTGGAAAGTATTTCTTAGATGACATGAATCTTTTGAAAATAGTCCCCAAACATTCTGGATTTGTTTTTGAAAAATGGGGATGTGAAGAGGTGATTGGGCTAGAATTTTGTTTTGGGATTCATTTCGAAATCATTTCTTTAGTTGGAAAAACTTTTCAAAAACTACTCTCAAGAATTTTGTGTTCTTCCTTCAAAGATGAGAATGTGAAAATATACCTCAACAAGGGTTGACTTGGAATTTTAATCAAAAAGTGAACTCCAAAGATTTTTGAAAGAGCGATTGAATACTTTTGAATAAGATAGCAAAAATTTGTTTGCTTTCAAAGATGGATTTAAAAATTCTTTGGGTAAAAGGGTCACATGATCGGATTATCACCATACTTTTCATGAATTCGGATACATACAAGGTCAATGATGCTTAGCTTACAAGATATAAGAAGTGTAACCTTATAATAAAAAATCAAGCATATTCCCAAATGTCATGGGACATGAGAAGGAATTACTAAAAGGTGATTAAAGGGTTACACATCTTTCATCAACCAAGCATCGTCATGATCTCAAATAATCCTTTCCGGGCACACAAAACTCCCTAGCATATAATTCTAATCAAGAATTGATTTCCTACGATTGAAAGGTTCTATAGAAGCTATCATTCGAAGGCCGGGTTTTGGTCAAATAAGGGACCCTTGACACACATCCGATAGGATGCTTCATATACCAACACATGGTACGAGATCAAGGGTGATCACACAATCCCATGATGGCTTGACTGACTGGGTTGCCCCGAGCCTCCAAGGTCATAGTTCCGTGCAATCGACTGGAGAGACATGCAAGTCCAATGCAACGAGCAAACAAAAATTAATTAATTCACGAGTGAACCCAAAATCAGAAATTCTGGTCTGCGAAACCAGAGATTCTGGGTTCGATCCCCAGCAGAGTCGCCAGATTGTGGATATCGCAGTTTAACCACACTTTTTAAAACATTTTCAAATTTCAAATTCAAATACGAGTCGCCACTTAATTTTTTTTAGGAAAATCAATAAACCAATTTAAAAGCAAATTGATCTTTTAGAACCCAGAGATTTCTAGGTCCGGGGATCATGGAATAAGAGGGGAAGGAGCCTAGGCAGACTATAACACCACCTCTCATCCTTTCTCGTGATAGGCCTCTACTTGTAGACACCCCTATTTTGACCAATCGTCAAATCCAGGGTTGGTTACCTCTGAAGACCGATGACGACAATGACCGATGAAATTCGAAGAATTTTCCAAAAATTCAAGTCCTCTAAGAATTCTTCAAAATCAAATTTTCAAATCAAGAGAATAGAAATAGAATTAGGTGATCGGAAAGACCCGGATATCAAAAGTACATATGGGACCATGGTTTCGATGACCTAAGAGTAGTAGACATGTACACAAGAAATGGCATCGTTTGGTGCATTCATTTAATCAAAGATGGAAAAAGAATTTTTACTTAAAAATGCCAATTAGCTTAGGCCGGCCCTCAATTAAGATGATGCGGCACTCACTGAGTGCCGAACGGCACTCACTGAGTACCGCATCGCATACAATGAGTGCTGAATGGAACTCACTAAGTGCCATAGTGGCATTCACTGACTGCCGTTCTTGTAACCCGACTGCCGCTGCAAAGCAATTCAGCACTATTTAGTACCTTAATTTTATGTCATGTCATTTAAGTAAATGTCGTTACTTAAGACATTGAATGTAATTAAGGAAATACCCCCCATTTGGATTCAATAAAAAATATCTAAAAAATCAAATTCCTTGAGGAAATAAAGTCAACTCTCCCTCCGAAGACAAAATTTCCAATTTCCTGCACAAATTTTCTTAAAGATCTTTCGATTTCTCAATATTCCCTTTCATTTAAAATTCTTGAAATTCGTTTCTAGCATGAGAGAGACCCAATGAACAATTACCGAGACTTTTCATCTTAAAATTCAAAAGTTTTACGATTGACCCCCTTTTGACCCGTTGACTTTTCACTGGGTCAACTGTTGACTTTTGATTACTTTTTTGGGATTCATGCTAAATTTCTCTCCCTTTGAAAATGGTTTTAAGATGCTCCGAGAACATTGCCATGTTCCTATACGTGTTCAAAACTCATGGTCTACAAGGTGACGGGTGAATGAGAAATTCTGTCTTTTTGGTTGAAAAGGGCGATTTTGAACCGAAATTCTTCTTGAAAGAGAATTAGATTGCTTGTAAGTGTCTTGATTCCGATGAGACATATTCATCATTGATCTCCAGAGGTAAATCCCCCTAGGTTTAATAGTTCGGTCAAAATTGGGGCATCTATAGGCAATATTCAGAAACATAGAGATCAAATAGGTTCGGGAGTCATGACTTATTTTGCAAGAGTTGCATAACGGACAAGTCATGATTAATCGAAAGATCGAATAATGACCGCCACACAGAGGCTTTGTTCTTCCATTTCGATATTTCGGAGACTTTGTTTCAATATAAGAGTTTTAAGGATTCTTTTATTTTGCATTGTTTAAATTTTGACATCTATATTAAAATGTCTGTTATTTTGTTTTTTCATAATTTAAAATGTCTGGATCTGCATTTAGGTCACTTGCCACCATACTCACACAAAATAAGCTAATTGGAAACTACATTGAATGGAAACATAACTTGGACATCGTTTTAACTATGGAGGATCACATATATGTCCTCACTGCCCCATGCCCTATTGAACCCATGGAAAATGCTATGGCAGCTACCAGATGCGAGTTCGACAAGTAAAAAAAACCAAATGCGATGGCTCATTGCTATATATTGGCCTCTATGGCTGGTGTGTTGCAACACCAGTACCAATCGAACGATTCTGCCAATTCCGTTATTACTTCACTAAAAGAAATGTTTGGGGAATATGGCAGACCTGCTGGGCAGATTGCCATGCAAAAGATAACGAGTGCTACGATGTTGGAAGAAACTCCAGTCAAAGAAAAAATGATTGAAAATTTAAATGAACTGGAGAATCTGGGTGCCAACATTAACGCACAAACATCAGTTGATATGATCCTCAAATCCCTATAGCCATCATTCGCTCAATTCAAACTGAACTATAATATGAATTTATTGAATTTTTTTATGAGCGAATTGATGAGTTCTCTTCAGGTAGTGGAAGGGGTGATCAAGCCTGGGGGCAACATTATGAACATTGAGAAAAGCTCTTCATCTTCCCGATCTGCTCTGAAAGGAAAGAAGAAAGCTGGCACTAGTGGTCCAAATGTTGGACCAATCCCAAAGATTTCAAAATCTAATTGAAAGGGGAAAGGCAAGGGGAAAGGAGGTGGTCAAGACAAAGGAAAATGTTTCCAATGGAGAAACAAAGGCCACTGGAACAGGAATTGTCCAGATTTCTTAGCTACAAGAGTTCAAGGTATGATCAAATCACATGCGATTGAAGTATGTTTTATAAAGGATACATCAAACACTTGGTACATTGATTCTGGTGTGACTAACCATATTTATAATTCGTTGCAGTGGTTCAGATCAACCAAGAGGTGCAGTGATGGGGAGATCGTGCTTACTCTAGGTTCTAATGCAACCATTTCTGCGGTTGCTATAGGAGTAGTAGTTTTAGAAATCCCAGACAATAAAGTTTTGATTTTATCAAATGTACTTTACGTCCCTTTAATGAGACGTCATTTAATTTTAGTTTTAGAACTTTCAAATGAAAATTATCCTTTCCCTTTTGGAATTGAAGTTGTGATCAAAAGAAATGGTTATTTTATGTGCTATGGTATTAAGTCTAATGGATTGTATGTGATTACTCCTATTATCTCTAAAGATTCTAACATGGAACTTAATAACTCAGTGGTAACTGTACAATCTAAAAGAAAGGAACCTTATACTAATCTAACAAGGCATTGGCATATGAGGCTAGGTTATATCAACCTAAACAGGATTGGTAGACTAGTCAAAGAAGGGGTCTTAAGCGATTTGGTTCTCGAACCAATGGAAGTCTGTGAATAATGTTTTGAGGGTAAAATGACCAAAAGACCCTTTCCTGTGAAGGGCAACAGGACTAATGCATTATTAGAATTAGTTCATACTAATGTGTGTGGACCAATAAATATTATAGCTAGGGGTGGTTATGAGTATTTCATTACATTTACTGATGACCACTCTTGGTATGGATATGTGTACCTAATGTAGCACAAGTTTGAAGCTTTTGAAAAGTTCAAGGAGTTTAGAGCTGAAGTGGAGAAGCAATTGGGCACACATATCAAGGCCATTCGATCTGATTGAGGTGGCGAGTACCTCTCTAATGAGTCTATTGATCACCTCATACAGGATGAGATTTTGTCACAGTTGACTGCACCTGGTACGCTTAAGGAAAATGGTGTAGTAGAAAGAAGGAACTAAACTTTCGTAGACATGACTAGGTCAATGATGATTTATTCCGAGTTGCCATTATTTCTTTGGGGTTATGCATTGGAAACCGCTGCGTACATACTAAATCGTATTCCAAGAAAATCCATTCCTAAGACACCACGGGAGATGTGGATTGGATGCAAGCCCTCTTTGCAACATCTTCGGATATAGGGGTGTCTAGTACATGTGCTGAAAGGAAAGATGATCAAATTGGAAACAAGATCGAAAGTATGTTACTTTGTAGTGTATCCAAAGGGTACTTATGAATGGTATTTTTATGATCCAAGAGAACAGAAAGTGTTTGTTAGTACAAATGCTGTTTTCTTGGACAATGATTATATCATGAACCATAAACCTAAAGGAAGGATAAATCCCAGAGAAATAGATGGAAAGTCCTCTATTCCTCCCAACATTTGATAGCGATGTATGATAAGAAAATACCACATCTTCACCCATTTCGACACCGGTACCTCATCGTAGTAAGAGGATTACAGCCAGCCTGATAGATATATATTCTTAGGAGATGTTTTTGAAGCTGTCTCCATAGAACCTGAATTTGATCCTGCCATGTACGAAGATACAATGGCTAATTTTGATTCAGCTCATTGGGTTAAAGCTATGAAGGCTGAATTAGAATCTATGGATTCCAATAAGGTATGGAATCTTGTAGAACTTCCAGCCAATATTAAATCCATTGGCTGTAAGTGGGTCTACAAAAGGTAAAGGGGATCTGATGGAAAGGTTTAGACCATTAAGGCAAGGCTTGTAGCAAAAGGTTATACTCAAAGAGAGGGCATTGACTATGAGGATACCTTTTCTTGCCAGTAGCTATGCTCAAATCCATCAGAATACTCTTATCCATTGTCGTATACCCAGATTATGAGATCTGATTGATGGACGTCTATAGACAACCCATTTTGTGGACTATTGAATTTAGGAGACCCATGGCTTGGTGGTTCATAACGATTGAAAAAGGCTCGAAAGGACTCCTAAAAGTTAGTTCTACCTCTTCAAATGCTTCGAAAGTGGCACAAATAACGAAAATGTCCCAGAAAGACCAAACACTCCCAGATTTGGACCAAAAGTTTTGAAAACACCCTACATCAGAAGAAAAGTAATAAAATGAGTTTTAAAACAAAATCGGACAAAAACGTCAGCTCAAGGGAACTCTGAGACATTCCCAAAACTTCCCGGAGGTCCCCGGTTTGATTGATTTGACCTGAAATTTTACTTTAAAACTAGAGTTTTGTATCATTTTTAAAACATTTTTCATGGACATTAGAGGTCGTTAGCTTTCCGACGGTATATCACACACAATTTCTGGAGTTAAAAACAGATTTATTACGAATTTTAGAAGGTGAAAAAGGCGATCAAATTGCAAACCTTTTCGAAGCGACCCAACTCGGAATTATTTTTTATGGAAAGTAGACTCCATTACCTTTCCAACAGTATATCACAAGCTCAGTTTGGAGTTAGTATGTATTTATGTGAATTTTGGATGAAATAAGACCTTTTCACGAATACCAGAACCTTCGGGGGGCTAATTAGAATAATCTAGGCATCTGAGAAGCAGCGTCTCCGCGGCACTGGCCCAGTGCCACCCGGTACTCTCCCCTAGAGTAGTCTATTTTTTCAATTTGCTTTGGGTATCCAAATTGAATAATTGAATGTCAAAACAACATAGTTCTTATTCACAGATGTTTGGGACCAATGAAAGAACTTTTTAAATCCCAAACTCCCCCCAAATTGGCCTATATAAACCCCCTTAACTCCTCATTTGAGGGGTAGCAAATAGAAGTTATAGAGAAAGTTACAGAGAGAGATAGGGAGAGAGAAGGTTTAGAAGAGAGAAAGTGAGCTCCTAACTATTGATTTTCTATAAAGAAATGAGTTACAACCTTGTTTTCTTTCATTACTCTCATCTATACTTCACATTCAATACTCCCAACCACTATTTTTGAGTATTTATGAGATAGAAAGCTACTTCCATGTCCAAATGTCACTGTTTATGAGTGAAACACCAAGCTACAAGTCCAATATCTCATTGAATATCATCTATTGATCACTTATATTGCTTGCTTACATACCATGTTCATCTCTTCTTACCTCATTTCTTTTATTTTTTTATTTTTTTTATTTTTTCTTTGTTTACTGACTAGTTCATCATCTAAATGATGACATGGTGTTTGAGGAGAGTGAATCTTTATGGATAGTAGCTCTAGACCTCAAAAACATGTTTGATTGATGATGATTCTAACTTCAAATACTTCCCAAGTATTCTTGAAGTTATGTTCAAAAATGCTCTCCAACAATCTTGGAAGTTCTTGACATGAGTTTGATGTTGATATTCCAAGTAGTTATAATCTCCATTTTGTAACAACCTGTAAATTCATTTAAATTTCTAATTTCAATTCTCATATGTTAAATCAAATTACTTGCTTTTATTTTATGGCAATTCTTTAATTGGGATCAACTAATAATTTTTATAAATTCAAGCAGTACCTGCGTTATGATTTCACGACAATAATTTTATAAGGCTAGAAATACCTATGACATAATTTTAAATCTGTACTTTCAAGATGGTGAAAATATTTACTTTTGACTCAAACTGTATTTTTATTAAACCAGAAAATTATTTCTTACTTTGATATAATTTTTCTGTATTTTTGTGTTGATCATCGCGTCGCGAAAATACCAGCTTATGTTCAAAACTGTCCGTGCCACGTTGGACTCCCACAGATTTTGGAATCAACGTAAAGCAAGATTAGACATTTACTTTTTAGTTCAGTTAATACACCCAATGATTGCTTATACCTTGTTCGAGAGTGCTATTAGTGTGTGAGTTAACATTGTGCCATAAGCTATTTTCCCAAACAGCTAAGTGATTCCTAGACTACTTGAATATACCTTGTTTGGCTATGCTTCATTGGTGTGTGTTAATGTTGGGCCTTAAGCTAATTACCCAAACACTCAACTTGACCCCTATGCACTTATTTTTTGACCCCTACCATCTGTGTATATGATATACGTATGAATATATCAGTATACATGTATAATTTGAAATTGAAAACAAATTGAATTTGTAGAGTGAAGTTGAGAGAACTTGGCGTCCAAGTTCAAGAGGTTTATATATACACACACATCCTCTTCGCAATATGTATTTTCTTTTTCTTTACAAACTGATTCAGAGAGAATAGAGAGAAACACAGAGAATTCTTACAGAAAATTTAGAGAGATAGAACTCAACCTCCATAACTTGAAGCTTCAATTGGGTTTTCTTAAATTGGTTATCGTTATCAACAACTTCTTCAATCCTTATCACAGTGAGTATTATGAGCTCACTTAGAATGTAAATTCATGTTTATTTGCTGTTGTATTAGTTCAATTTGAAAACACCATTTTTTATTTTTGTCCATGAACTTCATAGCATGAAGATCATGATTTTTCAAACTTAACCAAAATCCATTTTCAGAGATGATTATGAAAGATTATAGTACATAGAGGCTATGGTTAAAGTTATAGAGCTTAATTCATTCGTATTGCGACGTATATTAAAAACGAAGTTTCGTCGCCTCTCGATTTTTCGTAAAATTTGAGAGCTACGTTTCGATTCGTGTTAAATCATTTTCTTATTTGTGATCCTTGTGGAAAAATGAAGATAAGCATATATTATAAGGCGTGGAAGTATTCGGATTTCAAAATGGGTCAAAAATGAGCCTTAAAACTAAACAGGGGAGAAAAACGAAGAAGATGAAAACACTGTGATAATTTGCGCACGCGACCCAGCCCACGCAAGCGACCCATCGCGGAAGCGGTCTGCGCGCTACCTGTTTAATTTCTGACAGTGTGAAAATTTGTAAAAGAAATTTGAAAAAGTGGCATATCGCGTTAGCGGCCCGAGCGAGCGACTTGGCTTTTTATGTTTTTGTCTGTTTTCTGATAAGGAACTGTTTGGAAGAAGTTTTGTGAGTTTTTAAAGTACTGTTTGGGAATTATATTAAAACATAATCCTGTTTGTTTTGTTTTGTTATAAAGGGATGATTAAAGACTTGATTATTCTCGTACGTACATTATTATTGTTTCTTTCACTAATGTGCATTTTATATATAAAGTCATATGCCATACATGTGAGTCAAGTTTACATGCATGGTGAGAGATGGTCAGTGTGAAAAGAGTAAGCGGATAAGGTTGTGTTTTGGACACTCCCTGGTACTGGTGTACTATAGTGTGATGTTTTGTGGATATGGTTTAAAGTATCTGTTAAATGCGACGGTGAAAAATTGGACACTCCCTGGTGCCCGTTGTAGTGCTAAAGGTTGTGATACCGACTTGGACATTCCCTAGCATAGTGGTAATGCTAAGGTGTGTGGCCTACTGGATAGTCCCTAGCATATGTGATATGGCTAAAGTGTGAGGCAAATTGGACACTCCCTGGTACTCGTGTACTAAAGTGTGAGGCAAACTGGACATTCCCTGGTACCCCTTTACTATAGTGTGGTTACCTTAGTATTTTAAGATACTAGAGCAAGAGAGTTGTATGATGAGTGGTTGAGAGAAAGGAGTCGGATGAGATGGTTGCATCGTTCCATTCATGGTCACATGTTTTATTGATTGAAGATTATGATAATATCTTTATTAATTTACATCTTGAATCCATTGCTATGTTCCTAATATGTGGAATAATGAAAATGTGAAATAAAAATGGTAAGCGAGTATGCTTTACATTACCAGAACATGTTTTTAATACGTACTAGCTTCATGAAGCTGACGGCGTTGATGCGTCCTAGACATTCGTGTCTAGGCTTTTCAGGTTATGACTAGGCTGGAACATATGATTATGCCAATTGAGAACCACTGCATATGGAAAGAGATTGGATATTCTGATTTTAAAATTATAATTGGAATTTGTAATAAGGATTACTGTAATAGATATTAATTTGTTACAAGGCGGGTTGTGCCTTTAGATAATCACGTGTTGTAATAATTATTAACTGGGAAAAATTTTGTAAGCCTTTATTGCTCTTACTCTGATTTAAATTTTTATATTGTTCGACATTTGGGACGGATTGAACCTTCAAACTGTCGCGATCTACGGGTTCATAAACGAAATTAAATGCTTTCCCTAGTTATGCTACGTCAGGGCTTGACACATTTAGTGCTGTAAATATACTCTCCAAAATCTCTATTCCAAAACCCCTCTTAAATCCCTCATTTTGATATCAAGAAGTAAAACATTTGTTTTATCAAAATCTTCAAAACAGTGAGTTGCTCAACTTCAAAATGTCATTATGAGTTCAATACTCAATGGATGAATGCAATACCAACTGGAAAGTCTTCTTAACTCATTGAAGGACACACACAATATTTGGTTTGATTTGAAAACACTTGGAGGGGTTCCATTATGACCCAAAGATTCCTCCAAAATATTATGTTTTTCAGTCACAGCAGCTTTAGTTGGTTTCCAACTTGTTTTCCAGAAAACTTTTCTAGCGTGAATGGTCCCAATTTATTTTTCCCTTGAACTTCAGTGTCTGGAGGAGCTTTATGTATAATATGGGCCTCCAAATGTTTTGTTTTCAATTTTAAAGATTTTTCTACATTTCAGTCGATAGTGCATATTCTGTTTCTGAACAACCTCTCTTGTTTATATGATTCCTCTCAATCTGTAACTCAATCTTGATTTGGCTTTTTGGTATGTATTCTAGACACAGTAGGGATGATCTCCATAGAAAATCATGAATTTTGAACACTCATAACCTCACTTTCCCATTTTTACTAATTCAGTTCATTATTCTATCCACTATTCACAGCAAGCATGTTTTACTTTTTTTCTTTGATTAGATGTTCACATGCAATCCAAATTAGCTCATCTCTTAGGAAGTAATTCATACCATATGTGTATATATCCTATAATAACATTCTTCATTCATTCATGCATATTTTAGACTTCTAAATCACTTTAGAAAATCTATGAACACAAACACACTACTACCTTGTAACTTCTAGGTCCATCCATTGCATCCATGCAAGATTTAGGGCTTTTGTAACTCCCAATCTAAGAAGATCATAAGGAATGAAATCGATCACCCGTTCATGCTCCCCTTCGATCAAATCTTCCTTTCTCATCCGTCCCGGGGATTGAGAAGCCTTCTTTTCTCAAGAATTCACATCATCATACTAGTTTGCTGAGCATATCCCATTTTCTTTTATTATTTGTTTTCTAGAACAATCCATGTCCTCTCTTTGATTAGGAAAACTGGATTACTTGATATGTGATTAGACGGTTTTTTTTAAGTTTATTTTGTGTGATCTCACTTCGCATTGTGTGATACTTGGCTTAGATCTTATGAATGATATCTTATACTTTGATCATCTATTTCAAGATTCTTATGCAATGTAATTTGCCTATCATAAATATTAACTGTCAAAACCAAACATAGTATGAGATGATTGTTTGGATGCTAATTAAGGCCCGTTGAGAGATGGGGCGAGTTGAGGGTGTTTTAGTCGTGACAAAGGCTCCTTCCTCTCTCGTACCAAAATCTCGTGCCAAGTTCTTTGGTTATGAAGGGCCGATGCCCTTTATCCGTTTGGGTGAGTCAAACTTGGGTTTCTTGGTTCCCTAAAGACCAAGTGGCGACTCCACTAGGGATTATTTTATTTTAAAAATAAAATAATACAGAGGTTTGACTTATAAGAAGCATCTTTAAAATCATCTTTTTAGTGTGTTTGGTTCATCATAATCATGCGTATTTGATAAAACAGGTTGTTACAGCGGGTGAAACTTACTGAGTTGTCTGCGGCAATCAGCGAGTGCCGGTGAGGGCACTCAGCGAGTGACGCCGACATCTCCGCGTCCCGTAGCTAACAAAATTTTATTTTTTTTACTTATTTTTTTTTTTAATATACTTAATACATACTTATGCTAGTATATACTTTATACTAATATACTCAAGATGTACTTATATGCCTTTTAGATTACATATATATCATATAGATTACTTATATATATATTTTTCTTTTCTTTTCTTTTTCAAAATTCTTTCTTCCCTTTTTTTTATTTTCTTTTTGAAATTCTTTATATTTATATATTTTTAAATTTATTTTCAGACTGTTTCTCTCATACGTATTTCATATCCGGGTTTCCTTGAATATCCAATTTCTTCCCTTCTTTTTTGAAAACTTTTATTGGGGCTGAAGAATTCTCCGAAAAGACTTTAATCACTTGGAAAGCCTTTGAATTTGGCCGGTCATTGTCATCATTGGTCTAGAGGTAACCATCCCCTGAATTCAACGGTCGGTCAAAATTGGGGTATCTACAGTTTGCCCCTCTTTAGTAGAGCTTGTGAAGCAACGCGTATCATAAGTGAATGTCGAAGCCTGTGAAGACAAGCCTTTTACCGAACTGCCGAATTCAGGTAAAAACAAAAGTGCATTGCCAAAACAGGCACGATGAGATTGGTGCTGGTCGTGTTCAACGTTGAGCTGCCTACGTATCCCAACGGGAATCAAACCAGGACGTAGTTCGGGTAAGGGACCGCATACAAACACAAATAGCCATACGGATGAATGCACCTATCCTATCATGGTGTACGTAAACAAGCAATCTCATGTTCCATGCTCTCAAGCGTGATGATTCAGAATCATACTGTTTTCTCTATTGACAATGATGCGTTCTACGCCTTAAATTTATATTATGATGTTGTTCCCACTTTAGGAGAGTCGTGATTAATACAGATGAGTTTCACGCCATACATTGTTTATCCAAGATGAATGAAAAATAGAGATGCGCTTCGCACCTTATAATCCGGTGTCTTGTCAAGGACCAAGAATGAGGATTTGATCAGTGACTTTTAGGTTGCTATAGACGACTTATGCCAAGACTAAGGATTTGAACATTGGCTTACAGGCTACAATGGATGACTTATACCAAAATCGAGGATTTGATCGGTGACTTATAGGCTACGATAGGCGACTTATACTAAGATTGAGGATTTGATCGGTGCCTTATAGGCTGCGATAGACGACTTATACCAAGATCGAGGATTTTATCGGTGACTCACAGGCTGCGATAGATGACATATACCGAGATCGAGGATTTAATCGATGACTTATAGGTTGCGATGGATGACTTACACCAAGACCAAGGATTTGATCGGTGACTTATAGGCTGCGATAGATAACTTTTGATCGGTGACTTATAGGCTAGGTTAGATGACTTAGACCAAGACCGAGGATTTGATCAGTGACTCACAGGCTGTGATAGACGACTTATACCAAGATCGAGGATTTGATCGGTGACTTAAAGGTTGTGATAGATGATGTCATGCCCCGGAGTAGCCAAAAATAGGGAAAATTTAAAATTTCCTTTCTGGACCCATCGGGAATGACGATTTACATAAAATCGACTTGTCCGTGCAACATTCTAACATAGGTATATCAAAGTAAGAAGTTTCACAAAGTCTAATGGTATTCATGGGGAACTTTAAATGTTTGCTACTTAGGCTATTACAGAAGTTTCAAATGAAAACCACAAAAATAAATATGAGTTTGGGCGACTGACACCACTTAAGTTATTACATTAACAAAAGACAGTTACTTAAAACATCAAGGAAGTCTTAATACAGAAGTAGACCAGAGTCTTCTTTCTAGCTGGCATACCCATACCATTCATTATCATACTCTTCTTGAAAGTCTTCCTCAGTATGACCTTCCTGATAGTTCCCCTCTTGAGTATAGTGATATTCGTCTTCATAGTCACCTTGATAATTTTCCTCATTATAACCTAGACGTAATATGTCCAGGGCAGAGGGAAGAGCCGTTAGCTTTTGAAGCTAAGTGAGTTCGTCTTAACCGATCACTCTTAATAAAATTAAGGATATGCAAGTTCAACGAAATATCTTGAAACAACATTAAATGAGCATATGACATGGTAGCATGATGACACAATGCAATATCGATATGTTCGACTTTACTCAAACACTAATGCTAACTCATGCGACTTGTTACATTACCAGTGTAACACCGTTAGCTTAGAGCAGAATGATTACATTGCTATCGTCGCCTAGCAGGGCCCTATAGCAGTTTTGGTTTTAAAAAGAGTGTAATCATTGGACTCTTAGGTCTTCGTGACCTTGCCGGGAGAATAGAATAGTTATAGCGCTATCATTGCCTAGCATTAGAAAGGTAACTATTATATTAGAAAGGTAACTATATATTGTATTCAAGTTCCGATGGATACTTTGCTATCGTCGCCTAGCATGGCCCTATAGCATATCAACCATCAACTCATGTTCCACTTCTTTGATTTCAATGGGTACCTTGCTATCGTCGCCTAGCATGGCCCTATAGCATATCATTGTTGTACCCATTGATTTGACTGTACCATATAGGGACCTCCACAGACCACTCAATATGTATGACAATATGACTGGGTTAGTCCCCTTGACTAACCATGCAGACGTCAACATTGACATCATGACTCAATTACTTTCATATGAATATCCATGTGATTGTATAATTGTGAAGCCTAATAAGCATGTATAACGACAATTCATAACTACACATGGAGTTAGGATATTCAGACATGCGTTCATCATATAAACAGTAAATATAAACGTAAACATGTATAATATTCATCAAATATGTCCACACAAGACACACTGGGTATTTACATAATACACATAGAGTAAATCTATAATATAGCAAGTGAGTTAGGATGACTTACCTTGATGCGAGTGCGTAAAGCAAGCGTAGCGGTGGTTCCTGCAAAGTATAAAAGTCCATAGAATGGCAGTTAATATGTGTACTAAAATTAAGGGCATAATAGTAATTGTGCTGGATGGGTCCCTAAACCTCAATATGATGATCTAAACATCATTCTGAGCCTAACGTCATTGACTAGACTCAAATCGGAGTCTGTCATATAAGGTTGGGTTTTCTATACCAGTATGGACCCTAAAGATAAGCTGTATTTTTGACCGCTTCAAAAGGTCACCAAACTTTAAGGGAATGTTCTGGACATTATTCTAAGACTCTAGGAACTAACCGCGTATTTTTCTGAGCTACGATTTATTTTCTATGAACTATAGAAGTCTAAATCGTCTAATAATAAACTTAGGAACACCGTAATTATAAAATATATTCTAGGAAGACATTAGGTCCTTATAAATATTTTTCATTAAATCCTAGGCCTTAAAATAGGATTATAGTATTTTTCGGAGTTCGTTTGGTATTTAAATTAATTAAAACATAACCAAAGGGGTCCTTTATAATAATTAGCAATTACTAAAAATACTAAAGTTTGGATTTTATAACTAAGAATTTATAAAACAAGGGCATTAGGCCTTAGGGAAAGTTGGTATAATTTCCCTGTAATTAAAGTTGGTCATTAGGTATTTATTACCTAATAATTTTTACTAAAACTAATTCTTATTATTTATTTAAACTAATAAATAATGAGTATACTATACAAGAAATAATCCATAATGATTTATTTCCAGAATATAAGAATATTATTTTATTTAAAATGAAATTTTAGAATATGTAAAAATTCATTTGTAGTATTTAAAACTATTTTTAAGGAATTTAAAATTATTTACTAATACTTATATCTATTTATTGAAATAGAATCAATAACTAATAATTATTTATTGTTTATTTAAAATAGTAGATAATTAATATTATACACTTTAAAAATAATAGTTTCAAAATATTATACATGTTAATTATAGTAACCTAGATTTTGAATGACATTAAAACTAATTTTACATAATTTAAAAACAATTAATAACATATAAGTCTATTATTCAATAAAAAAAAAAAATAATAATAATACACAGACTCACGGGTTAGGCCCGATCCATACCCGTATCCGAACCCAACTCATTTACACTCACATACTAATCCAACTTAAAAGGTCTGAACCCGACCCATTTCTATTTAACATACCCGATCCACTATCCACCTATACACACAAACCAACCCATCCATATTCGTACCCGACCCGACCCGATAGGTAAATGATATAACCCTATTCCTATTCGGGTCATGACTTCTTCATTCAAACAGGCTGCCGCCGACGAGCCCGAAATTGCCGAAAATCTCTGTCTCTCAATATCTCTCTTATCTCTCCATGCAAATTTGTGAAACCAACGCCAATAAGTTCGGTTTGGGACCCTCTATCACATACTACGAGTTGAGAACCTATTTATCTCGTCTACTATGCTTATCGTAGGATTATTCCTTTTCGGTTTCGAGAGGATAATCCTATGCATGGTAGACCAAACGTGGTCTAACCTTAAAACCGTCCATGGGGGGTATTCCTGGGACCTATAAGGTCCGTTTGGTATTAATTTTTAGGGGCTCTAGTGATGTTTGAGAAATCGAGCTCCGGGGAGGAGCTTGAATGGGGGGTTTTGGGGTTGACAGAGAGCTTAGGTTCCGTTTGGTTTGTAAAGGGGCACTATGTGTGTGTGAGGTATATAAAATACAGCAAATACAATGAGAGGAAGTGTGGGGGTCTTACCAGAGGTCTCGGGTCCTCTTTCTCTCTCTCTTCCGTCTCCGGCGAGCTCTCTCTCTCTCTCTCTCTTGCGTCTGTGTGTGTGTGTGATGGTGAGGGACAGAGATGGATGTGAATGTGTATGTGTGTTTAGTCTGTTTCTCATGACACGGCTAAAAAACTGTGTGCGCTTGTGTGCTATACCCAAGTGTAAGTAATCGAGCAAGTAGTAATTTGGTTAAGACCAGGTCGATCCCCACAGGGAAGGTATTAAACTAAATACCTAGATTAATCTCTAAAAAGGAAAAAATAAAGAGAAAATCAATATTTGAAAGGGTGTAGAACACAAAGTTCCACGAAGTAACTACTAAAATTAAAGAAACTAAATTAAATGAAACTAGTGATTAACTAATTATTAAAGCGATATTCTAAAAACGGTTTTTTTTTTTTATAAAAAGGGAATGTTGGGATCACACGAATCTGCAGCGATTATGCCATCTACCATGTAGTTACGTTAAAGCTCTAAGGAGTGTGTCTATCTATAGTATTCCGTATTTTCTAAAGGTAGAGAGTCAATAGTCCGTTCATAGCTAGGACTACATCATCACATTTATTTCCAAAACACATGAAGGCGGTTTAAAACAATAGTTAAGTGTTGCATTCTGAATGGTATTAGCATTCGAAATGGTTTGCAAAAGTTATTGAAGAAAAATGCCTTAAGGCTTAAAGTAATGAAACTGTTTTGACAAACTGAGCGTTTGGGGACAGTTTGATAACAAATTTCAATAGTAGAAAGTCTTGGAATACTGCAAAAAGACTACCCAAGAATCAGAAAGTTCGATCGATCGACGCGCTTTCGATCGATCGAACATCTTCATCTCTCGAGCGATCGAAAGGTCTTCGATCACTTGACTGTGCGTCTGCTTCGATCGATCGAACTGCTTCGATCGATCGAGTGCAGGTTTTATACTGCTGCATGGCAGAGGCCAGAGATCACAGTTTCATCGTGATCTTCCGACCTAGAGACTATTCAGACATGGTATGGAGTGTCACAGATTCGTTTTGAATGTAGAAGTTCATTAAGGGCGTGTTTGGTTCTGATTCTAGCATGAAATCTATGAAAACAATGTTGATTTAAAGCTAACACTATGATACTATTAATACTAACAGATTAAACTACGATTTTACACAACTAGAACCTGGAATAGAAACACTTATATTAAATGATAGGAAGCAATCCAAAAGCAATATCCAAGCTCCAAACCTACAAAACATGTAAAACTCTCCATATCTCTCTCTAAAACTGATAAAAAGTAAAGTGGGCGTCCCCTGGGACGTAAACAAAATGAATATATATACAAAAACCTAAAGCTGGGGTTAAAAACTCCATTTCTGCTGCATGCGCGTAAGTTCTGATAAAAGCCATGTTGGATCGATCGAACATCACTCGATCGATCGAACTGCTTGAATCTTCAAGCGCTTTGACTGTCTTCGATCGATCGAACTCTCGATCGCTTGAGGGATCTTCGATCGCTCGAGACTCGTTTTTCATATTTGCATTGTCTTCCTTGAAATCCAGCAACCCTTTATCCTATTTCTTCGTTTCTTCACACAGCAACAGTAGTCTGCACAGATTAGAGCTAAAACAATACAACTTATCATAGTTTAATCATTTTATGTAAAAGCTGGCATTGTAATCCAAATTAAAGATATATAAAGGAATTGTAGACTAAATCAGTATATTTTCTTCTTTTAGCGCGGTTGTATGCTTGTCATCTCTCTTGGTGATACTCCCTCTCAATACTTCACATTATCTAATACAAACCCCAGAACACACATAGACTCGTTCATTCTTATACATCCAGATTCGTAAAATCTGTGGGACTAGATGGATTGAGATGGGTTCTTGGCAGAAGGAAAAAGGTGGCCAGCATTTAGGAAGTGTGTGGGTGTTTACCTGGTCGTTTGGAGGGAAAAATGGTGGGAATCCGTGGGTGTAAGTGAGTGTTTGGAAAATGGGTATATCCAATGGGTTTAAGTTGGTTGGGTAAGTACAATAGGTATTTAGGATAAGATTCTCATTGTACTAACATGCAAGATAGTCCAGATAAACGCAGATTTTACGAGTCTGCATGATATATCAGTCTAGGTTCGTAACTTACAGTCTAAGAAATTAAATAAATAAATACGCCTATGCATTAGAACATAGAAATAGATATACAGACTGAATTACGGGCTTATTCGATTAACTAGAAATTTACGGGTATTACATCATCCACCTCCTATTAAAGATTCAATCCCTAGAATCAGAGCTAGCTATACATTAAAAAGGTAAGGAAACCTCTCACGCATCTCTGATTCTAACTCCTAAGAAGCTTCACGCTCATCATGATGTTTCCACTGAACTTTTACTAGAGGGATCTCCTTAGTCCTCAGCTTCTTAATTCCTTATTCCAAAATCTTCACCGGTCCTTCGTTATACATCACATTGTCGTTCACTTCGATATCCGTGAAGTTGATTTCATGAGACAGATCGTGCACAACTTTCCTCAACATGCTGATGTGAAACACATTATGCACTCCTGACATCTTGGGTAACAGTACAAGTCTTTAAGAAACTTTTCCCACGCGTTCTAGAATTTCGAACGGTCCAATGTAACGTGGCGAAAGTTTTCCTCTCTTTTGTCCAAATCTAACAATTCCTCGTACAGATGATACTTTTAGGAACACATGATCTCCAACATTGAATTCCAAGTCCTTTCGGTGCTTATCCGCATAACTTTTTTGTCTACTCTGTGCTGCTTTCATCTTTTCTCTGACTATATTGATCTTTTCATTCGTTTCTCGAACCATCTCTGGTCCTAGAACTTTATCATCTCAAACTTCTGCCCAGCATAAAGGTGATCGACACGGTCTTCAAGATAGAGCTTCAAATGGTTCCATCCCTATACTCGAATGGTAGATATTGTTATATGCAAACTCTATTAATGATAGGTTCTCTTCCCATGAACATTCAAAATCTACTGCACAGACTCGGAGCATGTCTTCCATTACTTGATTGAATCTCTTCGTCTGTTCGTCAGTTTGGGGGTGAAATGCTGAAATTAACTTCAACGAAGTTCCAAATGTTGTTTGTAAGCTTTCCCAAAATCCAGACGTGAATCATGATTTGCGATCTGACACAATCGATACAAGCACTCCACGTAATTGAACAACTTGTTGTATGTACATTCAGCTCAATTTCTCAACTGGGTAAGTCATACTCTAAGCAATAAAGTGAGATGATTTGGTGAGTCGATCCATGATCACCGTTGCCAGGGATTGCGACGAGTTAATACTTAGGTTACCTCAATCTCTCTTCATCTCTTTCTGTTTTTTCTTTTCTTTTCTGTTAGAGTCTTTTGGTAAACACTCATCTTAGGACCTCTCCTGGTTCATGTCCAACACTTCCATTGAAGGAATTTTTGGAAATCCTTTCTACCGATCTGACTTTGATAGTTCCATTAATCCCATAGCCACTCCAACTGCATCAATGGATGATAATCAGAGTGAACATGGTGACAATGTGGTGGTACCAATTGATGAGGCGTTACGTCCTCTGTGCGATCTCATGCAACCAGAACACGCACCTACGCCCTCTTGCATTCGAATCCCACCACATACTGGCGAATTTTAATTTCGCAATGGGATGATCCAACTACTTCCCACCTTTCATGGGATGGAAAGTGAGAAGACATACTTATATGTCACTGACTTTGAGGACGTTTGCAAAACATTCTCACAAAGTTGTCCTAGGGAGGTGATGCATCTAATGCTATTTCCTTTCACCTTGAAGGATAAAGCAAAGGCGTGGTTACACACCCTCAAACCTAATTCAATCTTCACCTGGCATGCGATGAGCATCGCATTTCTAAAGAAATTCTATCCAACTCGCATGACTACAGACCTTCAACGCCAAATTAATTCCTATAAACAAAAGAGCAATGAAACCTTCACTCAAACATGGGAGCGTTTTAAAGATTTGCTTCTTTCATGCCACACTATGGGTTTGAGAAATGGCGAACTATCATCTTCTTTTATCATGGATTGAATGGTGAAACGAAGAAGTTGGTAGAAACTATGAGTTCAGGACCATTTCTTCGTAAAAACACCGAAGAGGCTGAAGCCCACTTTGAATGGTTGGCCGAATACGCTCATGAATGGTCAAATTCCGACAATGTCTCACGCTCACAGATATCCTGTGTAGATGAGAAAAGCCTATACCAACTAAACAGTGAAGTTCACCTCATGACTAAATATGAAGAACTAGCAAAGAAAGTAGAAGAGTTAGGCATGAGAGGAGGTAGTTCAAGACAGCAATTACCGGAAGAACCATGCGGCACATGCAATATGTTGGGACATACTACTCAGTATTGCCCTAATGTGCCGTATTTTCAAGAACAACCCCCCATGGAAATGAATTCCATGCAAGGGTATAGGGGGGCAGGGAATTCCTATAACAACAATAATTCACAAAAAAATAACAATCGACGAAATCACCCTGGTTTTGATTGGAAAATGATGCTGGGACCCAAAATCAACATCAACAACAACAGCCTTATAACAATAACCAATATCAAAGGCAATACAATAGGCAGTCCCAGCCATACAATCAAAACAGATTTAATAATTACAACCAAGTGCAACCCTCCAATAATCAACATTCTAATGTGTACGTGCCACCACACAAAAAGGTGCAAGAGGAAGATCCTCTCTCTAACGTCAACCTAACTCAACAATTAATTCAAATGATGAGTAAAATATCTTCAACCTTAGACAGAATGGATGCACGTCAAGAGGGATCGGGCGGATCATTTCCTGCCCAACCACTTCAAAACCCTAAGGGATACAATAACGGTCCCCTGAATCACGAACAAGCAAAAGCCATGACGACTTTGAGAAGCGGCAAGATTATAGGGCAAAATGTGCCTACCTCTACCCCTGAGGAGTGTGAGGAGGACGAAGTGGTCAATACAAATAAACCTTCTACTCAAGAAGAGGAGCCCACTACTAGTAAAGAACCATTAGAAACGAATATTGAAGCTCCTAAAGAAGTGGAGGAAGCTGAGAGAAGGCCCGGAAAGGAGCCCATTAATGATTAAGTACCAAAATGCCCTTTCCCCGCGCCTTATCCTCAAAGATTAAAGAAACCCAAAAATGAGGCAAAGAATCAGGAGTTCTTGGAACTATTCAAACAAGTTAAAATCAATCTCTCACTCCTTGATGCTATAAAACAAGTGCCGGCCTACGCTAAGTATCTCAAAGACTTATGTATGGTCAAAAGGAGGCAAAGTGTGAAGAAACACGCTTACGTCGCTTGCCAAGAAAGTGCAATTATCCAAAATGAGTTGCCTCCTAAACTCAAAGACCCTGGCACTCCCACTGTCTCATGTCAAATTGGGAATCAAAAGATAGACAACGCACTCCTCGACCTAGGAGCTAGCGTAAACCTTTTGCCATACTCGGTTTACAAACAACTAGGGTTAGCTGAATATAAACCCACCCGAGTTGCATTGCAATTGGCAGATAGGTCTGTTAAATACCCAAGAGGAGTTCTGGAAGACGTCTTTGTTCAAATAGACTCATTTGTCTTCCCGGTTGATTTTGTCATCTTAGACACCGAACCTGTGTCCAACCCAGGCTCACAAATCCCGGTCATTTTTGGACGTCCTTTCCTGAACACAATCGATGCCACAATAAAGGTGAGAAGTGGTATAATGACCATCGTATTCGGGAATATGACGTTAAATGTAAAAATTTTCTCAAATCCCCGACATGAAGAATACGATGATGAGGAGGAAGTGAATTACATCGACACGGTCATAGAAGATGAGGCCGATTTCGTTGATTACAAAGATCCTGTGGAGGTAGTGGTGTCACAATTTGATGCTATCTATCAACCTAAAGAGTCTACTCCATTAGATGCTGCTTTAAATCACACTTGCCTCATGTTGGATACACTAGAGGAGGATAGAGCTGAATGCATGTGGGTAACACCATATGAACCACTGCCTCCTATAATGAAGCTAGTTATGCCCTCGAACATGCAGTTTCCCGAATTAGAATTAAAGGAGCTTCCAGAAGAGCTCAAATATGCTTTCCTAGGGACTGAGAAGACTTATCCTGTCATAATCTCATCTACTATAAATTCTGAACAAGAGGATAGGTTAATCGAGGTGTTAAAACAACATAAGGGAGCATTAGGATGGACTATTGCCGACCTCAAAGGCATAAGCCCATCTGTGTGCACCCATAAGATATATTTGGAGGAGGACGCTAAACCTTCACGACAAATGCAAAGGCGTCTGAATTCCAACATGCAAGAAGTAGTCAAAAAGGAAGTGCTAAAACTACTTGATGTTGGGATCATATATCCAATATCTGACAGCTCGTGGGTTAGTCCAACCCAAGTAGTGCCGAAGAAGGCAGGCATAACGGTCATACCGAATAAAGATGGAGAATTAGTACCAACACGCATTCCCACCGGATGGAGGATGTGTATTGATTACCGAAAATTGAATACTGTGACCCGAAAAGACCACTTTCCATTACCGTTCATGGATCAAATGCTAGAACGAGTAGCGGGTCATAAGTACTACTGCTTCTGATGGATACAGTGGGTATAACCAAATTGAAATTTCTCCTGAAGATCAGGAGAAGACTACGTTCACGTGTCCATTTGGTACTTTCGCTTACCGTCGTATGCCATTCGGCTTATGCAATGCACCTGCTACCTTTCAGCGGTGCATCTTAAGCATATTCAGCAACATGGTCGAACAAATACTCGAAGTCTTTATGGACGACTTTTTTGTGTTTGGCCATAGTTTCAAAAATTGCTTAAACAATCTTGAACGTGTGCTAGCAAGATGCGAGGACAAACACCTAGTGCTAAATTGGGAAAAGTGTCACTTTATGGTGACCAAGGGAATTGTCCTCGGCCACATCATTTTTGATAAAGGTATCCAGGTTGATAAAGCTAAAATCGATATAATCTCGAATCTACCTGTCCCTCGTACAGTCAAAGACATTCGATCTTTTCTGAGGCATGCGGGATTTTATCGTCGTTTTATCCAAAATTTTAGTGCGATCTCCCGACCATTGTGTCAACTCTTAGTTAAAGACATACCATTCGAATCGTCAGAAAACTGTCAAACATCTTTTGACGCACTTAAAAAACACCTTACCTCCGCACCGATAATCTAGGCACCCGACTGGGGTTTGTCTTTCGAATTAATGTGCGATGCTAGTGATTACGCCATTGGTGCAGTCCTAGGACAGAGGAAGGATAACAAGCCTTATGTGATTTACTATGCCAGTCGAACACTAAACGAAGCTCAAATGAACTATACAACTACTGAAAAAGAGCTCCTGGCAATAGTATTCGCTTTGGACAAGTTCAGGTCTTATCTGATAGGGTCCCCAATAGTCTGCTTTACAGACCATTCGGCCCTCAAGTACCTGCTATCTAAAAAAGATGCGAAACAAAGGCTTATCCGTTGGATACTCCTACTCCAAGAATTCGATATAACGATCAAAGATAAAAAAGGAGTAGAGAATGTGGTCGTCGACCATTTATCTCAGTTAACTTTTGTTGACAACACTGAACCCACACCAATAAAAGACGAATTCCCAGATGAGCAGCTAATGACTATTATGGGTTTGCCTTGGTACGCTGATATAGTAAATTATCTTACCACGGGAGAGACCCCAAGTCATTGGTCCAAACCAGATAGGAAGCCGTTCCTCTCTTTCGTACGTCATTTTTTCTTCGATGACCCGTACTTATTCAAGTATTGTGCCGATCAGGTCATCAGACGTTGCGTTCTAAACGAGGATATAATCGTCATTTTAGCATCATGCCATTCTGAGGCATGCGGTGGCCATTTCGCATCACAAAAGACCTCACAAAAAGTTCTACATAGCGGTTTCTACTGGCCCACCTTGTTTGAAGATGCTTACGCTTTTTGCGAAACGTGCCAACGCTGTCAACAGCTTGGTACAATTTCAAAAAGGAACTCCATGCCCTTAACCCCTATTATCACGATTGAAATATTCGATTGTTGGGGCATAGACTTCATGGGCCCGTTCCCTAAATCTAATAATTGTGAATACATACTCCTAGCTGTGGAGTATGTGTCAAAATGGGTGGAAGCAATATCAACAAGACGCAATGACTACAAAACAGTGATGTCCTTTCTTAAGGAACACATTCTATCGCGTTTTGGAACCCCAAAAGCCCTAATAAGTGACCAAGGCAAGCATTTCTGCAATAGGCCTTTGGAGTCACTCCTCAAGAAATATGGGGTCAATCACAAAATTGCTCTCGCCTACCATCCACAAACAAACGGGCAAGCAGAGTTGGCTAACCGAGAAATTAAGCATATTCTTGAAAAGACGGTTAGTTTCAACAGAAAGGATTGGGCATATAAACTGACTGATGCATTATGGGCTTACCGCACGGCTTTTAAAACAAATCTGGGAATGTCTCCGTATAGGCTAGTTTACCGAAAAGCATGTCACCTTCCTGTCAAAATCGAACACAAAGCTTATTGGGCGACACGCTCATTGAACTTTGATATTATAGAGGGAGGGCATCTTCGAAAACTCCAATTGGCTGAATTGGAAGAAATACGTCGAGATGCATACGACAATGCTCGATTACATAAGCAAAGGTTGAAGGCTCGTCACGATAGAACAATTTGTCGTAAATCATTCGAGCCGGGGCAGAAAGTCATGCTGTACGACTCTCGCCTCCACCTCTTCCCAGGCAAACTCCGATCTCGGTGGACAGGACCATTCATAGTCAAATCTGTCTTTCCACATGGGGCGGTCGAGCTGATAAACCCCAAGAATGATACAATTTTTAAGGTCAATGGCCAAAGGCTAAAACCGTTCTTGGAGAATTTCCAAACAGAGGCTGAGTTCATCCAACTGGATGAACCCAACTACTCTTGATCTCAAACGTTAAGCGTTTCTTCACGTTGTTGTTGTATATCTTTACTTTAGATGTTTTTCAATTTTTAAATATGTCTATCTTTCTCTACAAGTGATTTTGATCCTAATCTGCTGTTTCATATTATCGCTCCTATGTAGGCTTTCCAATATGAGAGACGATGATATCCATTCTATAGGGTCATGGGCTGATTCGGAATATCCGAATCCCCCTTGGACTGCCGATGAGATAGCATTATGCTTATCTCCTTATCAAGGACCAGGGGCAGATGATGTGGTGGACCTAACCTATGGATACATCCCTTATGATCCTGCTCTCCTCCAGATTAACCCCTTTGAGCATATGGACCTTTCTGATGAGGAAGGAGAACCTGAAGGATACGATTTTGGAGAAGTGGATGACGCACTATTGGAGCAATGGGAAAATGACTCCATGTGGGAGCCATGGGAAGAAGAGGACCTTCAAGATGTGGTGCCCGAACGCCACAACGTTGTTTTCACCTTTGTTGATGACTTCCTCGTCATTGCAGTGGTTCCGTACATTTATGTGCACCTGAGCTATTTGCTGTTTCGGCTTCAGTGCCCACTTCCTGCTAGTGCACATGGGTGTCTCATACCAATAGGGAGGTTAATTCGTTGTCACTTGTCTTTCTCTTGTTTCCTTTATTTAGTTATTTCTTTCTGTTGTCGTTTTCTTGAGTTCTTATTTAATTCTTTTTCTTTTTGTTGTTTTCATTTGTTTTTTTTTTTTCTTTTCCTTGTCAGGATTGTCACTATGCATCCACCGGTACCACCGTTCTTCCTGCCACATCAACTTTTTCATGGCTTTGGACCATACATAAGGTCCCCAGACACTCCACCGCAAGAGGAGAGTCCGTTGCACAATTCCACTCCGTTATCCTTGTCTCCAACGGGATCACCTCTTGCATGGGCTTTCAATTCCTTAGAGAGTTCAGACTTGCTCGATGATGTCCTGGCTGCTTTCCGACTGTTCTGGGAAAGGGAATCATCCTGTTTGGACTCCACATGTGACGTTTTAGCAGAGAATGAAGAAATGGTGGACGAAGAAATTTTCTGGCTCGAAGAATCGTGTTCATTTCAATTGTTTTTCGTCATTGGTCTTTCAGTTATCAATTGAAGTGTAATCCTAGACAAATACTATTATTAGTTTTAGTTTTATCTTAGTTTTCTTTAATTAAATAAGGCCTTCAATACCAGTGGGGGCAATAATTTTGCAATATGGATGCTATTATAAAGTTTTATTTAAATAAAAATTGCAATTATTTATTATGAGGATACGTTTTTGGCTTACATGTCCTGTACTGCACTGTTTTATCATTCTACTGTATGTCCAGAATATTGTTGGCTAGTTAGGGGTACATTGTGTCTAAATTCTGTGAAGTTTTGGAAAATCTAGGTTCGATCGATCAAAAGTTTCTCAATCGATCGAACGTATCAATTTCTCGAGCGCTTGAAATATCTCAATCGATCGAATGTTCGATCGCTCAAACACATCTCGATCGATCGAGAATTGTATTTAAACGAGGCGTCCAGCGTACACTTCATCAGTCTCTTCATCTCTCTCACTCTCTTCGAGCGATCGGCGACAGAGAAGACTTGGGGGCGATTCTCTTTCCTTCCTCCTACCACACACGCAGAGGCGAGGAGCCCCTCCTCCTCGACTCATCATCTTCATCATCATCCTCCCCCTGCACACATATCCCGAGGTAAGGCTCCGAGTCTTCCCCCTTTCCAGTTTTCTTATTCGAATCTTAATGGGGGTGCCCCCATTGGTCATACGACCGATTTTATTTAGTTTATAGTCATAGTACTTTGTTTCGTTGTTTTCCTTTCTTTTCCGATATCGTTCTCGTTGTTGCCGCATCTTTGTGCTCGATCGATCGAGCAGATTCGAGCGATCGACGATTCGAGTTGTTCGATCGATCGAGAGGCTTCGAGCGATCGACGATTCGTGTTGTTCGATCGATCGATAAACGTTTGATCGCTCGAACTAGGGCAGTGGCAGTTTCCTATTTTCTTTTCAATTCCTGGTTTTAATTGTCGTTTCTTGTCCTTTTCCATTTTAGGATCCTCGCAATGAACCCCATTACAGGGTATCACAGGGAGAAGCCCTTTGACCTTGCCATTCCTGACCCGGTCCCGTACCACGGTTTTCGGAGCACCACTGACCGCCAGTGGTTCACACGCAATTTTCAGTCCCGGAAGGTCATGATTAAGCGGCCACTCGAGACGGCATGGCTCGCTACTCCCTGGTATCTCGCCCGCCTCCGAGCCATGCCACACTGGTACGATTTGCTCTCTCAGGCGAAGAGAGTGAATCTTTCGTGGATCCGCGCGGCCTGTGCGACGATGATCCGAGATCCCGATGCCGCATTCACACTACGATCATTCTTCTGCGGCCGGGAGATTGTGTTCAGTCCTGCCACTGTCTCAGCTGCTCTAGGAGTCCCGGAGGTGCCTGACTGTGTATGCCCGCACCATGCTGGCACGCCAGTGCTCTCATTGACTGCTGTTATTCGAGAGCTTACCGGGGATGCATTACCGAGCTGGGATGGTACAGCCCTTATTGTCGATGTTTATTTGACCGATAATTATCACATGCTCCACCTTGCCCTCATCAACTGTCTTTTGGTGACCTCCTACCGGGAGAAGATTACTGCCTGGTATGCCCATGTTTTATATGCCATAGGGACGGGGTTGCCGGTCTGTTTACCTCGCCTGTACATCGATTTTATGAGGCACCCCACTCGCTACGTTGCAGCCAAGAAGCACCTGAAAGGTGCTTAGGCCATTCACACGGTGATCGAGCAGGCTGGCCTCCTTCCCTTACCTGATGATGCGACCTCTCAGGCTCGTAGTCGTTTTGACGAGACAGCTTCTCGCCGATCTGATGTTCAGCGGAGGAAAAAAAAGGGTAAGGGGAAAGCGAAAGTCGGAGCGAAGAGGAGGAGAGCTGATGGCACCGATACTGAGGGTGCAGCTTCAGGGACGCTGACAGAGGCTGAGGAGCTTGATTCTGATGATGAGGTTGATCCTCTGGTGGAGGTTGCACAGTTTGAGCTGAGACAGTGATCTCAGGCTCAAGCTCAGGCCCAGGGAGAGTCTTCGTCTTCCGTGTCTCTCCCGACTGTTCATGAGTGGAGAGGGAGGATTGGATCAGACTCGAGGGCCGGGTGGACCGCATGACGACATTGCTAGAGGCTATTCTGATTCAGTTGGGGGTTGACCAGTCATTACGTACTCCCCCACCTACTAGTACTCCCCCTACTGCACATACTACTGCCGATCCAGCCACAGCTGATCCCCCACCGCCACCTGCTGATCCTGCTCCACCATCATCCTCCGCGGCACCACCTTCCGCGCAGCCCCCACTTCCACCACCTCCGGTCATGACTGAGAGTAACCCGGCGACGGCTAGTATTGTTGCTGAGGCTGGAGTTGAGGATACACCCGCTGCGCCGATAGAGATATTATCCGATGTCGCGGAGGATGTTTAGGTCTTGACTTTGAGAGTGTTTGGAGAGTTTGTTGTATATTCTCTATCTTATTTCTGTCTCTCTGCTCTCGTTATTTACATTTTGGTTTTTGGATTCTGTGGGACTGTCGGTGGTTTTGTTTTGACTGTTGGATGTTTTAAGATTGTAAGACCTCTATTATCACTGCTCTGTCATTCTCATTATCTTATCTTTCCAGTGATGTTTTTGTTATTATTTATAAATCATATGCTTATTTTACGTTTGTATATCTTTCATTTGATCTTGGTTGCTTGGAGATTGTATATTTCTTTACAGATTGTTACGCTTGCAGTTATTGCGTTGCTTTGGCAGGTGATATCTTTTTATCTATTGTTGAAAATCAACTTCTGAGGTCATCGCGATTTTCAGTTGGGGGTGGGCTGTAAATAGATTATCACCTGAGCATGTTTTACGTTATTTAGCAATCTGATTTACTTTATGGCACATTGAATACAATCACAAATGCACACGTAAACGAAGCAATTTAAAAAAAAAATAAAAAATATCCTTTTATGAACGAGCACGTTTTGAAATTTTTGTTATTATGAACTTTATCGGTGGAATACTTTTAAATATTCTCTCTTACTCAACTGCTATCCAGCGATGATATATTCATATTAATCTCTTCCTTTTATGAATTACATTCGCGCGTTTTTCTAGTGTCACTAAGACGAATGCATATGTTGACCATTCTAGTTTCCAACATCCATTTGCACGCGTTAATAGCTATGCTGAAAATTTAAATAAGAGTTAATACGACTGTTATGTTTCAAGGAATAAGTAGTGGAAACTAGTTACCCTTAGTGAGCTTTTGAGCCCAAACTTCAATTCGGAGGGACTTCTCACAATAAATTCGAATTGTTCTACTTGAATATACTTTAAATTCGTTGAATAGTCTCAAATTCTTCATCTAGGTTGTTTATTAGAGGAGAACGTTCAAGATTTACCAACTAAAACTCAATGAACACTATAGTGCTAAAACTTAGAAGTTAAGAAAAATGATTTAAGCCATCGTTATTCACTCCTTACCTTCTTCATATACCTGTATCAACATCCAAGACTCTCTTAACCTCACACTGATTAAATATTGCTAATATGAAAGCCCAAAACCCTTCATCTGATACTTTAACCTCCATAAACTCGATTGCACATCTAATGTGATTAAAATTGTTGATGTGACGAGAAGGGAGTAGTTGTGGGAAGGTCGTTATAAAAATAAAAAAATATAAAAAATAAAAAATTATAAAAAAAAGAAAGAAAAATATGCAAAGAGATGTTGGATGCAAATATAAAAAAAGAAAAAAAAAGAAAAGGAAGGAAGGAGGAGTAAAAAAAAAGAAATAAATGCATATGAGAATGGAGGATGGTTGGAATAAAGAAGAAATAAATTAGTCTCTATCACATGCTAAGGATGTGTACATCTCACCCCTCTTATCTCTATCCTACTAAATAAAAGCCGAAAAGTCAAAGTCTTAATGATTTTTAACAACTTGGTTTGAACATGAACGTGTAATTTGAGTATCCACGGTATTTCGCTCCTCTAGTAAGTAGTATTCCTTTCATGAGACTATACACTCTAAATGTTCGTCCTTTATCGAGTAGGTGTGAAACACTAGTAGCCAGAACATCACTCTTATTAAAGTTTCACATCATGAGCGATGAGTATTAAACCAGTTTCTGTGAGATGTTCATTTTAGAGCGTAATCCATGTGAGAATTGAGTTGAAACTACGAGTTCCAACAGTATGATAGTTTAAACAACTCTAAACTAAGTTGAATGCATAGCTGTTATCTTCGCACACACACGGATACATGAATGGAATGTATATGTATATTTATCTCGGTGATATGAGGAATATGTGGATTTCTTCATGGTTTGTATGAGGTTGATATGTTTTGTAGAGCTAAATTGATAGCCAAATAGGAAGTAACGTTTATAAGTTGTTCTATATCTTTTTGACCTTAAAAAAAAAAAAAATCCAGAATTTTGTGGGTAGATTCACTTTAAACCCTCACGAGACAACACTCGTCCACTAGGGGAACCTAGGGGTTTAACGGCTTGTTGCATTTGCTAAATGTATCCGCGATTCCTGCGAAAGTGAGTTAGGTAGTGTCTCTTTCTAATTAGATTAGTTTGTTTTAGTTTTATTTTTGTCATTGTAGTAGTAGTTAGCTTGTTTTCTTTTCGCTGTATTGCTAGGGACTAGCAATTTGCTAGTTGGGGGTTGTGACAAGCGGGGGTATTTGTAAAATACAACTGCGCTAAAAGAAGAAAATGCATTAATTTAGTTCACAATTCTCCCATATATCTGCGATTTCAGTTACAACATCAGTTTCTGCACATTATGATTAATCTATGATAAGTTGTGTGTTTTAGCTGTGATTTTTGCAGATTACTGTTACTGTGTGAATAATTGATTTAGCAGGATAAAAGGGAGTGATTGGTTTTAATGAAGAGAATTCAAAGTTGAAAACTGAAGTCCGATCAATCGAGGTATTCTCAAGCGATCGAGCTCTCGATCGATCTAACTTTTCTCAAGCGATCGAATACTCCAGAAGTTCAATCGATCGAGAGTTGTCAATCGATCGAACATGCCTTTTAGCAGAATACGTGCACGCAGCAGAAGACGGGATTGTTAGCCCTAGCATTAGGATTTTATTATATAAACTCATTTTGTAAGCAGCTTCAGGGACGCCCCACTTGTTTTTATCAGTTTTCATAGAGAGAGGAGAGCTTGTTCTTGTTTTGTAGGTTATTAACCAAGGTTTTGCATTGATAGTTGGGATTTTCTTTGGTTTAAATACAAGTTCTTCATTCCAGGTTAATTAGTTATCATTTTGTTTACATACTGCACTTAGTTCATTGTGGTTTAGTATTAGTCTCAGTGCTTTGCATGTTTAATATATTAAAATCATAAGTTTTTATAGTTTTAATGAAAAACTCACAACCAAACGTCACCTTAATGAATTTTTACGTTAAGAATGCATCTGGGACACTTCACACCATGTCTAAGTAGTCTGAGGTTGGGAAATCGCGATGAAACTGTGATTTTCAGGCCCCTGCCATGCACCAGAATAATATTTGTGTTCGATCGATCGGAGGTATTTCGATCGATCGAGATAGAAACATAGTCGATCGCTCTAAGACATTTCGAGCGATCGAGGGAAGATGATTGTCGATCGATTGAAAGCGCATCGATCGATCGAACTCTCAGATTCTTGAGAACATCCAATACAGTATTCCTAGACTTTCTGTTTTAAGGAGTTGTTATCAAACTGTCCCCAAATGCTCAGTTTGTCAAAGCAGTCTTTGAACTTAAGGCCTTACGGCATTTTCTTTTAATACATTTTGCAAATCACCCTCAATGCTAACACCATTATAGGTGAGAGTCTTAACTATTGAATTAAACCGCTTTCATGTATTTCAAACTTAATTGAGATGATACAGTCCCGGTCATGAAAGGGCTATTGATTCTAGATCTTTAGAGAAGTACGTAATATTGTAGAAGATGTACTCCATTGAGCTTAATTGCAATTGCATGGTAGATGGCCAGATCACAGTGGATTCGCGTGATCCCAACACTTCCTTTTATTAAGTAAAACCGTTTTTAAAATTTCGCTTTAGTTAAATAGTAATCGTTAGTTAATTTAACTTAGTTGCTTTTAATTTTAATAGTTGTTAATTGTAGAACTTTGTGTTCTACACCTTTTCCAAAATATTGAATTTACTTTTCTGTTTGAGTCTAATCTAGGTTAGTTAATTCTCATCCATCCCTGTGGGATCGACCTGGACTTAATCCAGTTTACTACTTGCACGATTACCTACATTTGGGTATAGCACACAAGCACACACAGAAAAATATTAGTGTCAAGTTTTTGGCGCCGTTGCCGGGGATTACGACGAGTTATTACTTAGGTTACCTCAATCTCTCTTCATCTCTTTCTATTTTTTCTTTTCTTTTCTTTAGAGTCTTTTGGTAAACACTCACCTTAGGAACTCTCCTGATTCATGTCCAACACTTCCATTGAAGGAATTTTTGGAAATCCTTTTTACCGATCTGACTCTGATAGTTCCATTAATCCCGTAGCCACTCCAACTACATCAATGGATGATAATCAGATTGAACATGGTGACAATGTGGTGGTACCAATTGATGAGGCGTTACGTCCTCTGTGCGATCTCATGCAACCAGAACACGCACCTACGCCCTCTTGCATTCGAATCCCACCACACACTGGCGAATTTCAATTTCGCAATGGGATGATCCAACTACTTCCCACCTTTCATGGGATGGAAAGTGAGAAGGCATACTTACATGTCACTGACTTCGAGGACGTTTGCAAAACATTCTCACAAAGTTGTCCTAGGGAGGTGACGCATCTAATGCTATTTCCTTTCACCTTGAAGGATAAAGTAAAGGCGTGGTTACACTCCCTCAAACCTAATTCAATCTTCACCTGGCATGCGATGAGCACCGCATTTCTAAAGAAATTCTATCCAACTCGCATGACCACAGACCTTCAACGCCAAATTAATTCCTATAAACAAAAGAGCAATGAAACCTTCACTCAAACATGGGAGCGTTTCACAGATTTGCTTCTTTCATGCCCACACCATGGGTTTGAGAAATGGCGAACTATCAACTTCTTTTATCAAGGATTGAATGGTGAAACGAAGAAGTTGGTAGAAACTATGAGTTCAGGACCATTTCTCTGTAAAAACACCAAAGAGGCTAAAGCCCACTATGAATGGTTGGCCGAATACGCTCATGAATGGTCAAATTCCGACAATGTCTCACGCTCACAGATATCCTGTGTAGAAGAGAAAAGCCTATACCAACTAAACAGTGAAGATCACCTCATGACTAAATATGAAGAACTAGCAAAGAAAGTAGAAGAGTTAGGCATGAGAGGAGGTAGTTCAAGACAGCAATTACCGGAAGAACCATGCGGCACATGCAATATGTTGGGACATACTACTCAGTATTGCCCTAATGTGTCGTATTTTCAAGAACAACCCCCCATGGAAATGAATGCCATGCAAGGGTATAGGGGGGCAGGGAATTCCTATAACAACAATAATTCACAAAACAATAACAATCGATGGAATCACCCTGGTTTTGATTGGAAAAATGATGCTGGGACCCAAAATAAACATCAACAACAACAGCCCTATAACAATAACCAATATCAAGGGCAATACAATAGGCCGTCCCAGCCATACAATCAAAACATATTTAATAATTACAACCAAGTGCAACCCTCAATAATCAACATTCTAATGTGTACGTGCCACCGCACAAAAAGGTGCAAGAGGAAGATCCTCTCTCTAACGTCAACCTAACTCACCAATTAATTCAAATGATAAGTAAAATGTCTGCAACGTTAGACAGAATGGATGCACATCAAGAGGGATCGGGCGGAACATTTCCTGCCCAACCACTTCAAAACCCTAAGGGATACAATAACGGTCCCCCGAATCACAAACAAGCAAAAGCCGTGACGACTTTGAGAAGCGGCAAGATTATAGGGCAAAATGTGCCTACCTCTACCCCCGAGGAGTATGAGGAGGACGAAGTGGTCAATACAAATAAACCTTCTACTCAAGAAGAGGAGCCCACTACTAGTAAAGAACCATTAGAAACGAATATTGAAGCTCCTAAAGAAGTGGAGGAAGCTTAGAGAAGGCCCGGAAAGGAGCCCATTAATGATGAAGCACCAAAATGCCCTTTCCCCGCGCCTTATCCTCAAAGATTAAAGAAACCCAAAAATGAGGCAAAGAATAAGGAGTTCTTGGAACTATTCAAACAAGTTAAAATCAATCTCCCACTCCTTGATGCTATAAAACAAGTGCCGGCCTACGCTAAGTATCTCAAAGACTTATGTACGGTCAAAAGGAGGCAAAGTGTGAAGAAACACGCTTACGTCGCTTGCCAAGCAAGTGCAATTATCCAAAATGAGTTGCCACCTAAACTCAAAGACCCTGGCACTCCCACTGTCTCATATCAAATTGGGAATCAAAAGATAGACAACGCACTCCTCGACCTAGGAGCTAGCGTAAACCTTTTGCGATACTCGGTTTATAAACAACTAGGGTTAGCTGAATACAAACCCACCCGAGTTGCATTGCAATTGGCAGATAGGTCTGTTAAATACCCAAGAGGAGTTCTGGAAGACGTCCTTGTTCAAATAGACTCATTTGTCTTCCTGGTTGATTTTGTCATCTTAGACACCGAACCTGTGTCCAACCCAGGCTCACAAATCCCGGTCATTTTTGGACGTCCTTTGCTTAACACAATCGATGCCACAATAAAGGTGAGAAGTGGTATAATGACCATCGTATTCGGGAATATGACGTTAAATGTAAAAAATTTCTCAAATCCCCGACATGAAGAATACGATGATGAGGAGGAAGTGAATTACATCGACACGGTCATAGAAGATGAGGCCGATTTCGTTGATTACAAAGATCCTGTGGAGGTATTGGTGTCACAATTTGATGCTATCTATCAACCTAAAGAGTCTACTCCATTGGATGCTGCTTTAAATCACACTTGCCTCATGTTGGATACACTAGAGGAGGATAGAGCTGAATGCATGTGGGTAACACCATATGAACCACTGCCTCCTAAAACGAAGCTAGTTATGCCTTCGAACATGCAGTTTCCCGAATTGGAATTAAAGGAGCTTCCAGAAGAGCTCAAATATGCTTTCCTAGGGACTGAGAAGACTTATCCTGTCATAATCTCATCTACTTTAAATTTTGAACAAGAGGATAGGTTAATCGAGGTGTTAAAACAACATAAGGGAGCATTAGGATGGACTATTGCCGACCTCAAAGGCATAAGCCCATCTGTGTGCACCCATAAGATATATTTGGAGGAGGACGCTAAACCTTCGCGACAAATGCAAAGGCGTCTGAATCCCAACATGCAAGAAGTAGTAAAAAAGGAAGTGCTAAAACTACTTGATGTTGGGATCATATATCCAATATCTGACAGCCCATGGGTTAGTCCAACCCAAGTAGTGCCAAAGAAGGCAGGAATAACGGTCATATCGAATAAAGATGGCGAATTAGTACCAACACGCATTCCCACCGAATGGAGGATGTGTATTGACTACCAAAAATTGAATACTGTGACCCGAAAAGACCACTTTCCATTACCGTTCATCGATCAAATGCTAGACTGAGTAGCGGGTCATAAGTACTACCGCTTCTTGGATGGATATAGTGGGTATAACCAAATTGAAATTGCTCCTGAAGATCAGGAGAAGACTATATTCACGTGTCCATTTGGTACTTTTGCTTACCGTCGTATGCCATTCGGCTTATGCAATGCACCTGCTACCTTTCAGCGGTGCATATTAAGCATATTCAGTGACATGGTCGAACAAATACTCAAAGTCTTTATGGACGACTTTTCTGTGTTTGGCCATAGTTTCGAAAATAGCTTAAACAATCTTGAACGTGTGCTAGCAAGATGCGAGGACAAACACCTAGTGCTAAATTGGGAAAAGTGTCACTTTATGGTGACCAAGGGAATTGTCCTCGGCCACATCATTTCTGATAAAGGTATCCAGGTTGATAAAGCTAAAATCGATATAATCTCGAATCTACCTGTCCCTAGTACAATCAAAGACATTCGATCTTTTCTGGGGCATGCGGGATTTTATCGTCGCTTTATCCAAAATTTTAGTGCGATCTCCCGACCATTGTGTCAACTCTTAGTTAAAGACACACCATTCGAATGGTCAGAAAACTGTCAAACATCTTTTGACGCACTTAAAAAACACCTTACCTCCGCACCGATAATCTAGGCACCCGACTGGGGTTTGTCTTTCGAATTAATGTGCGATGCTAGTGATTAAGCCATTGGTGCAGTCCTAGGACAGAGGAAGGATAACAAGCCTTACGTGATTTACTATGCCAGTCGAACACTAAACGAAGCTCAAATGAACTATACAACTACTGAAAAAGAGCTCCTGGCAATAGTATTCGCTTTGGACAAGTTCAGGTCTTATCTGATAGGGTCCCCAATAGTCTGCTTTACAGACCATTCGGCCCTCAAGTACCTGCTATCTAAAAAAGATGCGAAGCAAAGGCTTATCCGTTGGATACTCCTACTCCAAGAATTCGATATAACGATCAAAGATAAAAAGGGAGTAGAGAATGTGGTCGTCGACCATTTATCTCAGTTAACCTTTGTTGACAACACTGAACCCACACCAATAAAAGACGAATTCCCAGATGAGCAGCTAATGACTATTATGGGTTTACCTTGGTACGCTGATATAGTAAATTATCTTACCACGGGAGAGACCCCAAGTCATTGGTCCAAACCAGATAGGAAGCCGTTCCTCTCTTTCGTACGTCATTTTTTCTTCGATGACCCGTACTTATTCAAGTATTGTGCCGATCAGGTCATCAGACGTTGCGTTCTAAACGAGGATATAATCGTCATTTTAGCATCATGCCATTCTGAGGCATGCGGTGGCCATTTCGTATCACAAAAGACCTCGCAAAAAGTTCTACATAGCGGTTTCTACTGGCCCACCTTGTTTAAAGATGCTTACGCTTTTTGAGAAATGTGCCAACGCTGTCAACAGCTTGGTACAATTTCAAAAAGGAACTCCATGCCCTTAACCCCTATTATCACGATTGAAATATTCGATTGTTAGGGCATAGACTTCATGGGCCCGTTCCCTAAATCTAATAATTGTGAATACATACTCCTAGCTGTGGAGTATGTGTCAATATGGGTGGAAGCAATATCAACAAGACGCAATGACCACAAAACAGTGATGTCCTTTCTTAAGGAACACATTCTATCGCGTTTTGGAACCCCAAAAGCCCTAATAAGTGACCAAGGCAAGCATTTCTGCAATAGGCCTTTGGAGTCACTCCTCAAGAAATATGGGGTCAATCACAAAATTGCTCTCGCCTACCATCTACAAACAAACGGGCAAGCAGAGTTGGCTAACCAAGAAATTAAGCATATTCTTGAAAAGACAGTTAGTTTCAACAGAAAGGATTGGGCATATAAACTGACTGATGCATTATGGGCTTACCGCACGGCTTTTAAAACAAATCTGGGAATGTCTCCGTATAGGCTAGTTTACGGAAAAGCATGTCACCTTCCTGTCGAAATCGAACACAAAGCTTATTGGGCGACACGCTCATTGAACTTTGATATTAAAGAGGGAGGGCATCTTCGAAAACTCCAATTGGATGAATTGGAAGAAATACATCGAGATGCATACGACAATGCTCAATTACATAAGCAAAGGTTGAAGGCTCGCCACGATAGAACAATTTGTCGTAAATCATTCGAGCCGGGGCAGAAAGTCCTGCTGTACGACTCTCGCCTACACCTCTTCCCAGGAAAACTCCAATCTCGGTGGACAGGACCATTCATAGTCAAATCTGTCTTTCCACATGGGGCGGTCGAGCTGATAAACCCCAAGAACGATACAGTTTTCAAGGTCAATGGCCAAAGGCTAAAACCGTTCTTGGAGAATTTCCAAACAGAGGCTGAGTTCATCCAACTGGATGAACCCAACTACTCTTGATCTCAAACGTTAAGCGTTTCTTCACGTTGTTGTTGTATATCTTTACTTTAGATGTTTTTCAATTTTTAACTCTGTCTATCTTTCTCTACAAGTGTTTTTGATCCTAATCTGCTGTTTCATATTATCGCTCCTATGTAGGCTTTCCAAAATGAGAGACGATGATATCCATTCTATAGGGTCATGGGCTGATTCGAAATATCCAAATCCCCCTTGGACTGCCGATGAGATAGCATTATGCTTATCTCCTTATCAAGGACCAGGGGCAGATGATGTGGTGCACCTAACCTATGGATACATCCCTTATGATCCTGCTCTACTCCAGATTAACCCCTTTGAGCATATGGACCTTTCTGATGAGGAAGGAGAACCTGAAGGATACGCTTTTGGAGAAGTGGATGACGCACTATTGGAGCAATGGGAAAATGACTCCATGTGGGAGCCATAGGAAGAAGAGGACCTTCAAGATGTGGTGCCCGAACGCCACAACGTTGTTTTCACCTTTGTTGATGACTTCCTCGTCATTGCAGTGGTTCCGTACATTTATGTGCACCTGAGCTATTTGCTGTTTCGGCTTCAGTGCCCACTTCCTGCTAGTGCACATGGGTGTCTCATGCCAATAGTGAGGTTAATTCGTTGTCACTTGCCTTTCTCTTGTTTTCTTTATTTAGTTATTTCTTTCTGTTGTCATTTTCTTGAGTTCTTATTTAATTCTTTTTCTTTTTGTTGTTTTCATTTGTTTTTTTTTTTTTTTTCTTTTCCTTGTCAGGAATGTCACTATGCATCCACCGGTACCACCGTTCTTCCTGCCACATCAACTTTTTCATGGTTTTGGACCATACATAAGGTCCCCAGACACTCCACCGCATGAGGAGAGTCCGTTGCACAATTCCACTCCGTTATCCTTGTCTCCAACGGGATCACCTCTTGCATGGGCTTTCAATTCCTTAGAGAGTTCAGACTTGCTCGATGATGTCCTGGCTGCTTTCCGACTGTTTTGGGAAAGGGAATCATCCTGTTTGGACTCCACATGTGACGTTTTAGCAGAGAATGAAGAAATGGTGGACGAAGAAATTTTATGGCTCGAAGAATAGTGTTCATTTCAATTGTTTTTCGTCATTGGTCTTTCTGTTATCAATTGAAGTGTAATCCTAGACAAATAATATTATTAGTTTTAGTTTTATCTTAGTTTTCTTTAATTAAATAAGGTCTTCAATACCAGTGGGGGCAATAATTTTGCAATATGGATGCTATTATAAAGTTTTATTTAAATAAAAATTACAATTATTTATTATGAGGATGCGTTTTTGGCTTACATGTCCTGTACTGCACTGTTTTATCATTCTACTGTATGTCCAGAATAATGTTGGCTAGTTAGGGGTACATTGTGTCTAAATTCTGTGAAGTTTTGGAAAATCTAGGTTCGATCTATCGAAAGTTTCTCAATCGATCGAACATATCAATTTCTCGAGCGCTTGAAATATCTCAATCGATCGAATGTTCGATCGCTCGAATACATCTCGATCGATCGAGAATTGTATTTAAACGAGGCGTCCAGCGTACACTTCATCAGTCTCTTCATCTCCCTCACTCTCTTCGAGCGATCGGCGACAGAGAAGACTCGGGGGCGATTCTCTTCCCTTCCTCCTACCACACACGCAGAGGCGAGGAGCCCCTCCTCCCCGACTCATCATCTTCATCATCATCCTCCCCCTGCACACATATCCCGAGGTAAGGCTCCGAGTCTCCCCCCTTCCAGTTTTCTTATTCGAATCTTAATGGGGGTGCCCCCATTGGTCATACGACCGATTTTATTTAGTTTATAGTCATAGTACTTTGTTTCATTGTTTTCCTTTCTTTTCCGATATCGTTCTCATTGCTGCCGCATCTTTGTGATCGATCGATCGAGCAGATTCGAGCGATCGACTATTGGAGTTGTTCGATCGATCGAGAGGCTTCGAGCGATCGACGATTCGTGTTGTTCGATCGATCGATAAACGTTTGATCGCTCGAACTAGGGCAGTGGCAGTTTCCTATTTTCTTTTTAATTCCTGTTTTTAATTGTCGTTTCTTATCCTTTTCCATTTCACGATCCTTGCAATGAACCCCGTTACAGGGTATCACAGGGAGAAGCCCTTTGACCTTGCCATTCCTGACCCGGTCCCGCACCACGGTTTCCGGACCACCCCTGACCGCCAGTGGTTCACACGCTATTTTCAGTCCCAGAAGGTCATGATTGAGCTGCCACTCGAGACGGGATGGCTCGCTACTCCCTGGTATCTCGCCCGCCTCCGAGCCATGCCACACTGGTACGATTTGCTCTCTCAGGCGAAGAGAGTGAATCTTTCATGGATCTGCGCGGCCTGTGCGACGATGATCCGATATTCCGATGCCACATTCACACTACGATCATTCTTCCGCGGCCGGGAGATTGTGTTCAGTCTTGCCTCCGTCTCAGCTGCTCTAGGAGTCCCGGAGGTGCCTGACTGTGTATGCCCGCACCATGCTAGCACGCCAGTGCTCTCATCGACTGCTGTTATCCTAGAGTTTACCGGGGGTGCATTACCGAGCTGGGATGGTACAGCCCTTATTGTCGATGTTTATCTGACCGATAATTATCACATGCTCCACCTTGCCCTCAGCAATTGTTTTTTGGTGACCTCCTACCGGGAGAAGATTGCTGCCTGGTATGCCCATGTTTTATATGCCATAGGGACGGGGTTGCCGGTCTGTTCGCCTCGCCTGTACATCGATTTTATGAGGCACCCCACTCGCTACATTGCTGCCAAGAAGCACCTGAAAGGTGCTTGGGCCATTCACAGGGTGATCGAGCAGGCTGGCCTCCTTCCCTTACCTGATGATGCGACCTCTCAGGCTCGTAGTCGTTTTGGCGAGACAGCTTCTCGCCGATCTGATGCTCAGCGGAGAAAAAGAAAGGGTAAGGTGAAAGCGAAAGTCGGAGCGAAGAGGAGGAGAACTGATGGCACCGATACTGAGGGTGCAGCTTCAGGGACGCCGATAGAGGTTGAGGAGCTTGATTCTGATGATGAGGTTGATCCTCTGGTGGAGGTTGCACAGTTTGAACTGAGACGGCGATCTCAGGCTCATACTCAGGCCCAGGGAGAGTTTTCGTCTTCCGTGCCTCTCCTGACTGTTCATGAGTTATTACTGGAGGAGAGGGAGGCTCGGATGAGACTCGAGGGTTGGGTGGACCTCATGACGACATTGCTAGAGGCTATTCTGATTCAGTTGGGGGTTGACCAGTCATTACGTACTCCCCCACCTACCACTACTCCCCCTACTGCACATACTACTGCTGATCCAGCCACAACTGATCACCCACCGCCACCTGCTGATCCTGCTGCACCACCATCCTCCGCGGTACCACCTTCCGCGGAGTCACCCACTTCCACCACCTCCGGTCATGACTGAGAGTTACCCGGCGAGGGCTCGTACTGTTGCTGAGGGTGGAGTTGAGGATACCCCCGCTGCGCCGATAGAGATATTATCCGATGTCGCGGAGGATGTTTAGGTCTTGACTTTGAGAGTGTTTGGAGAGTTTTGTTGTATATTCTCTATCTTATTTCTATCTCTCTGCTCTCGTTATTTACATTTTAGTTTTTGGATTCTGTGGGACTGTCGGTGGTTATGTTTCGACTGTTGGATGTTTTAAGATTGTAAGACCTCTATTATCACTGCTCTGACATTCTCATTATCTTATCTTTCCAGTGATGTTTTTGTTATTATTTGTAGATCATATGCTTATTTTACGTTTGTATATCTTTCGTTTGATCTTGGTTGCTTGGAGATTGTATATTTCTTTACAGATTGTTACGCTTGCAGTTATTGTGTTGCTTTGGCAGGTGATATCTTTTTATCTATTGTTGGAAATCAACTTTTGAGGTCATTGCGATTTTCAGTTGGGGGTGGGCTGTAAATAGATTATCACTTGAGCATGTTTTACGTTATTTAGCAATCTGATTTACTTTATGGCACATTGAATACAATCACAAATGCACACGTAAACGAAGCAATTTAAAAAAAAAATTAAAAATATCCTTTTATGAACGAGCATGTTTTAAAATTTTTGTTATTATGATCTTTATCAGTGGAGTACTTTTAAATATTCTCTCTTACTCAACTGCTATCCAGCGATGATATATTCATATTAATCTCTTCCTTTTATGAATTACATTCACGCGTTTTTCTAGTGTCACTAAGACGAATGCATATGTTGACCATTCTAGTATCCAACATCCATTTGCACGCGTTAATAGCTATGCTGAAAATTTAAATAAGAGTTAATACGACTGTTATGTTTCAAGGAATAAGTAGTGGAAACTAGTTACCCTTAGTGAGCTTTTGAGCCCAAACTTTAATTCTGAGGGACTTCTCACAATAAATTCGAATTGTTCTTCTTGAATATACTTTAAATTCGTTGAATAGTCTCAAATTCTTCATCTAGGCTGTTTATTAGAGGAGAACGTTCAGGATTTACCAACTAAAACTCAATGAACACTGAAGTGCTAAAACTTAGAAGTTAAGAAAAGTGATTTAAGCCATCGTTATTCACTCCTTACCTTCTTCATATACCTGTATCAACATCCAAGACTCTCTTAACCTCACACTGATTAAATATTGCCAATATGAAAGCCCAAAACCCTTCATCTGATACTTTAACCTCTATAAACTCGATTGTACATCTAATGTGATTAAAATTGTTGAAGTATGTGACGAGAAGGGAGTAGTTGTGGGAAGGATGTTATAAAAAAAAAAAAAAACAAAAAAAAAATATGCAAGGAGATGTTGGATGTAAATATAAAAAAAAAATAAAAAAAAAAGAAAAAGAAGGAAGGAGGAGTAAAAAAAAGAAATAAATGCATATGAGAATGGAGGATGGTTGGAATAAAGAAGAAATAAATTAGTCTCTATCACATGCTAAGGATGTGCACATCTCACCCCTCTTATCTCTATCCTACTAAATAAAAGTCGAAAAGTCAAAGTCTTAATGATTTTTAACAACTTGGTTTGAACATGAACGTGTAATTTGAGTATCCACGGTATTTCGCTCCTCTAGTAAGTAGTATTCCTTTCATGAGACTATACACTCTAAATGTTCGTCCTTTATCGAGTAGGTGTGAAACACTAGTAGCCAGAACATCACTCTTATTAAAGTTTCACATCATGAGCGATAAGTATTAAACCAGTTTCTGTGAGATGTTCATTTTAGAGTGTAATCCATGTGAGAATTGAGTTCAAACTACGAGTTCCAAGAGTATGATAGTTTAAACAACTCTAAACTAAGTTGAATGCATAGCTGTTATCTTCACACACACACGGATACATGAATGGAATGTATATGTATATTTATCTCAGTGATATGAGGAATATGTGGATTTCTTCATGGTTTGTATGAGGTTGATATGTTTTATAGAGCTAAATTGATAGCCAAATAGGAAGTAATGTTTATAAGTTGTTCTATATCTTTTTGACCTTAAAAAAAAAATCGAGAATTTTGTGGGTAGATTCACTGCAAACCCTCACGAAACAACACTCGTCCACTAGGGGAACCTAGGGGTTTAACGGCTTGTTGCATTTGCTAAATGCAACCGCGATTCCTGCGAAAGTGAGTTAGGTAGTGTCTCTTTCTAATTAGATTAGTTTGTTTTAGTTTTATTTTTCTCGTTGTAGTAGTAGTTAGCTTGTTTTCTTTTCGCTGTATTGCTAGGGACTAGCAATTCGCTAGTTGGGGGTTGTGACAAGCGGGGGTATTTGTAAAATACAACTGCGCTAAAAGAAGAAAATACATTAATTTAGTTCACAATTCTACCATATATCTGTGATTTGAGTTACAACATCAGTTTCTACACATTATGATTAATCTATGATAAGTTCTGTGTTTTAGCTGTGATTTTTGCATATTACTGTTGCTGTGTGACTAATTAATTTAGCAGGATAAAAGGGAGTGATTGGTTTTAATGAAGACAATTCAAAGTTGAAAATTGAAGTCCGATCGATCGAGGTATTCTCAAGCGATCGAGCTCTCGATCGATCTAACTTTTCTCAAGCGATCGAATACTCCAGAAGTTCAATCGATCGAGAGTTGTCGATCGATCGAACATGCCTTTTAGCAGAATACGTGCACGCAGCAGAAGACGGGATTGTTAGCCCTAGCATTAGGTTTTTATTATGTAAACTCATTTTGTAAGTAGCTTCAGGGACGCCCCACTTGTTTTTATCAGTTTTCATAGAGAGAGGAGAGCTTGTTCTTGTTTTGTAGGTTATTAACCAAGGTTTTGCATTGATAGTTGGGATTTTCTTCGGTTTAAATACAAGTTCTTCATTCCAGGTTAATTAGTTATCATTTTGTTTGCATACTGCACTTAGTTCATTGTGGTTTAGTGTTAATCTCAGTGCTTTGCATGTTTAATATATTAAAATCACAAGTTTTTATAGTTTTAATGAAAAACTCACAACCAAACGTCACCTTAATGAATTTTTACGTTAAGAACGCATCTGGGACACTTCAGACCATGTCTGAGTAGTCCGAGGTTGGGAAATCGCGATGAAACTGTGATTTTCAGGCCCCTGCCATGCACCAGAATAATATCTGTGTTCGATCGATCGGAGGTATTTCGATCGATCGAGACAGAAACATAGTCGATCGCTCTAAGACATTTCGAGCGATCGAGGGAAGATGATTGTCGATCGATCGAAAGCGCATCGATCGATCGAACTCTCAGATTCTTAAGAACATCCAATACAGTATTCCAAGACTTTCTGTTTTAAGGAGTTGTTATCAAACTGTACCCAAATGCTCAGTTTGTCAAAGCAGTCTTTGAACTTAAAGGCCTTAGGGCATTTTCTTTTAATACATTTTGCAAATCACCCTCAATGCTAACACCATTGTAGGTGAGAGTCTTAACTATTGAATTAAACCGCTTTCATGTATTTCAAACTTAATTGAGATGATATAGTCCTGGTCATGAAAGGGCTATTGATTCTAGATCTTTAGAGAAGTACGGAATATTGTAGAAGATGTACTCCATTGAGCTTAATTGCAATTGCATGGTAGATGGCCAGATCACAGTGGATTCGCGTGATCCCAACACTTCCTTTTATTAAGTAAAACCATTTTTAAAATTTCGCTTTAGTTAAATAGTAATCGTTAGTTAATTTAACTTAGTTGCTTTTAATTTTAATAGTTGTTAATTGTAGAACTTTGTGTTCTACACCTTTTCCAAAATATTGAATTTTCTTTTATGTTTGAGTCTAATCTATGTTAGTTAATTCTCATCCTTCCCTGTGGGATCGACCTGGACTTAATCCAGTTTACTACTTGCACGATTACCTATACTTGGGTATAGCACACAAGCACACACAGAAAAATATTCGTGTCAGCATACAAGTGATTGTCTCAGAGAGTGTGCAGTGCGATCTTCACATGTCCTTCGTGTTCTGCCTCTATCTTAGAGTACATGAGGATGTCGTCTATGAGTACAATAATGAACTGATCTAGATAAGGTCTGAAGACTTGGTTCATTAAGTCCATGAATACCGATGGGGCATTTGTCAATCCGAATGGCATAACTAGAAATTTGTAATGTCCATATCTGGTTCTGAAGGCCCTCTTGGGTACGTCCTCAGCTCAAACGAGCAATTGATGGTATCTGGACCGTAGATCTATCTTTAAAAATATGGAAGCTCCTTATAGCTAATCGAATAGATCGTCAATCCTCGGTAGTGGGTACCGATTCTTGATTGTGACCTTGTTTAATTCTCTGTAGTCAATACAGAGTCAAAGTGTTCTATCCTTCTTCTTGATGAATAATACCAGTGCTCCCCATGGTAAAGTGCTTGGACGAACAAATCCGAGGTCCTGAAGTTATTGCCCTTACATCTTTAGTTCTTGCATCTCTATTGGGGCCATTCGGTAAGGTGTCAGCGATATCGGTGAGGTTCCAACCATTAACTCAGTACAAAAATTGATGTTTCTCTTGGGTGGCAATCCCTTAACATCTTGGAAAACATCTTCGAAATCTCGAACTACGGGAATTTTGTTAATAGGAATTTCATCACTCGTGGTTCCAAGGGTAGCTAGGCAGTTGGTGAGGAAAATGTCACACGAGGGATTGCACTTGAAATCAAATGGTTCACCATTAGGCGCTAAAAAGGATATGGATTTGCTAGCACAATCTAACTTGGCATGGTATTTCGCGAGCCACTCGATTCCTAAAATCATGTCAAATTCCTTCATTGACAAAACTATCAAATCAGTGGGGAGATTATGATCTTTCAAGTTTAGAGGCCAGTCTTTGCATACTCTTTCCAACTTAACGCTCTTTTCTAGAGGTGACGTAGCATTCAAAGCTATATCCATCGTTTGGGGTACTACGCCTAAGCGTTGCACGATTTTAATTACAATAAATGAGTTTGATGCACTAGTATGGAACAAAGGTTTCACTTGACTGTTAAAGAGGGTTAGAGTACCTTCTAGATTCTGTTGCTCCTCTTCATCAAATCCTGCCTCCTTAGGAATAATATTAAGGCGAGTCTGTCCTTGTGTCGATGCTCCATCATCACCGCCTCGGGGTGCTTTACAATCCTTAGATAGATGTCCCTTCTTATTGTAGTTAAAGCAAGCTATATCTGAGCGACTGTTCCTCTTTGGGGCGCGACAAGCCATAGACATATGTTTGGGGAATTCACAGTTAAAGTAGACTCTGGGGTTATTACTTGTGGTTCCTGATTGTCCCTGGGGTAGTGTTGGCTTAAATGGCAGAGCCAGTTTGTTGTGGAATAGAGCTGTCTGCGGCTTCTTCTCACCATTCTAGCTTCTCTTGAATCCTTGATTACAAGACGGGGCTTGTCTCAGGCCTTGATTAAATCTCGGAGGGGGTGGTCAGCTTACAAAGCGCTTCTGTTCACGACCGGTGATCTATTCAAAGCCATGGGTCATTCCCACTAAAGCTTTGAAGGTTTGGTTCAGATGGCCATAGGTTAGCTTTTGCAGGGGTAGGAAAAGTCCCAGGTGATACTTCTGATTCTTCTTCTCTGGGGTATCGATTATGTGATGCACAAATTGAGAAAGACGCTTGAATTGTACTATGTATTTTCGTACAATTCGGTTACCTTGCACAAGGTCAATAAACTCTATCTCCTTTTTGTTCCTTTCAGTCTGGGGGAAGTTATTCTCTAGGAATAACTCTTTGAACGCCGCCCATGTCATCCTTTGTGCAGCTCCTCCTAGCGTTGCTTTCCCTGACTCCCACCAGTCAATTGCAGCATATGTCAATTGGTACATAGCCAGTCGACGTTTCTCAACTTCAGAGCATCCTAGTGTATCATAGATAATATCCAATCCATGAAGACACTGTTCTACTTACCATGGCTCAGTCATTCCATTAAATTTATCTGGTCGCATTGCACAAATTGTTTCACCGTACGATCTTCTTGTGGTCTGGGTGGAGCTACGAGATTGACATTAGCATTGTTGTTGTTGTTTGGGCTGTGATTATTTTTAATGCGTTCCAGGCATTGTAAGAATACACCAAACATTCCAAGAGGATCCATTCCAATAGGAATAGGTTCCGGTGTTCCTCCAGCTGGGTTTGGGGGTCCTAAGGGTCAATTTCTCCTTGGTCTGTCTACCATTGATTGTGTGGATTACCTACAGAAGTATTCTACTTAGAACTGATATGTAGGATTTATTTGGGTGTCTATGAATGTATACAAAACAGACTAGCAATAATTTAAGCATGAAGACAAATAAATACCAAAACATCTTCTTCATGAATAATAGGGATAACGATTACATAATTGAACTTCCCAAGAACACGTGGTTACAAAAGTGGGGATATTACCCTATCACATGTATTCATACAATAAAAGGGTCATTAGCCCAAAGTTAATCTAGGTACAACTTAAACTTGAAAGTACTAGCATATAATAACAGGTCATCCTAAGCAAATCATCCATATCCGACTCGGATGTGATTTCTCCCTTGTTGGAGTCGCGAGGTCCATCTTCATGTATAATGGGTTCAACCAAGTCCCAATCCTCGATGTCAACTTCATCCTTAACATTGTCCATAAACCAAACCAAACCAAACCAATCCAAACCAAGCCTTGTGTCCCAATCAATTGGGGTCGGCTATATGAATCCTTTTTCTCCATTCTGCATCATCAAGAGCTATATGCTCATTTAAATTATATACATTCATATCTTGTTGCACTACATATTCCCAAGTCAATCTAGGTCTACCTCTCCCTCTAACCATTTCAGGCACTACGATCTTATCACTCTTTCGCACAGGTGCATCTACAGGTCTTCGTTGCACATGGCCGAACCATCTAAGTCTATTCTCCCTCAACTTGTCCTCAATATGTATCACTCCTACAGTCTCTCGGATGTACTCATTTCTAATTCTATCTTTCCTAGTCTTACCACACATCCATCTTGGCATCCTCATCTCCGCTACACTCACTTTGCTAATGTGTTGTTTCTTAGTTGCCCAACACACTGTCCCGTAGAGCATAGCTGGCCTAATAGCTGTCCTATAAAATTTTCCTTTCAATTTTGCTGGTATTCTCTGATCACATAATACTCCAGAAGCACTCCTCCACTTAAGCCAGCCCACTTTAATTCTATGGGTCACGTCATCACCTATCTCTCCGTCTCTACTGATCATTGAACCTAGATAGCGAAAGTGTTCCCCCTTTGGGATCTCATGATCTTCGATCTTCACTGCTTCGTTGTCTCTACTTCCATTGTTGCTAAAAGTACATTCCATGTATTTTGTTTTCGTCCTACTTATCTTTAGCCCCTTAGTCTCCAGTGCTTCTCTCCAAGCTTCTAGTTTAGTGTTGAGTCCCCTTTTAGTCTCATCAACCAAGATAATATCATCTGTGAACAACATACACCATGGGACCTCATCTTGAATGTGTCTTGTCAATTCATCCATAATTAGGGCGAACAAATATGGGCTTAAGGCCGACTCCTGGTGCAGGCCTACGGTAATTGGGAATTCGCTTGTTTCACCGGCTGGTGATCTAATTGTAGTAACCGCTTCATCATACATATCCTTCACCACGTCAATATAGCCCTTGGTCACTCCTTTCTTCTCTAGCACCCACCAAATTAAATCCCTAGGCACTCTATCATAAGCTTTCTCTAAATCAATAAAAACCATATGTAGATCTTTTTTCTTCTCTCTATACTTTTCCATTAGTCTTCGAAGTAAATAAATTGCTTCCATAGTTGATCTCCCAGGCATAAATCCAAACTGATTTTCTGACACTGATGTTGCGCCTCTTAAGCGATGCTCCATCACTCTCTCCCATAGCTTCATAGTATGGCTCATCAACTTAATACCTCTATAGTTGTTGCATTGTTGTACATCTCGTTACTCTTATATATAGGCACTAGGATGCTCTTCCTCCACTCATCAGGCATTTTTCTAGTCATTAAAATCTTATTAAAAGCTTTTGTAAGCCAAGCTGCCCCCACATCTCCCAAGCATTTCCAAACCTCAATGGGGATCCCATCTGGTCCTAAGGCCTTGTTGGGTTTCATCTTCTTCAAAGCAAAATCCACCTCAAACCTCCTTATTCTCTGATAGAATCTGTATTCTCTAGTTTCATCGTAACTTCCAGTTTCTTCTTCCATTGTGTTATCCATATGTTTTTCATTCAGCAACTTCTCAAAATAGCTCTTCCACCTTTCCTTAATCTCTTCGTCGTTCACTAATACCCTAGAGTCATCGCTTTTTATACACTTAACCTGATTAATGTCTCTTGTTTTCCTTTCTCTCGACTTAGCAAGCTTATAAATACATTTTTCTCCCTCGCTAGTGTCTAGTTTGGTGTAGAAGGCGTCATAGGCTTCCATTTTAGCAACTCTAACTGTCCTTTTAACCTTCTTATTTCCACATTTATAGCTTTTAAAGTGTTCCTCACTTCTATCATTTTGCCACGTCTTAAAGCAATCCTTTTTGGTTTTTACTGCAGCTTGTACCTTTTCATTCCACCACCAAGTATCTTTAGACGCCAACCCTCTTCCCTTCGACTCTCCGAGGACCTCCTTCGATATTCTTGTGATGCACCTTGCCATTCTATCCCACATAGTATTGCTTTCATCTTCCAAATTCCAAGGTGCTTCTGCATACATTCTCTCTTGGAATATTGCTAGTTTCTCGCCTTTAAGGTTCCACCACCTAGTTCACGGGTTTATAGGGTCTTTTCTAGTACGACATTGTCCTTTTATATGGATATCTAAAATAGTAAGTCTATGTTGAGATGTTAAACACTCTCCTGGGATGACCTTACAGTCTTTACATGCTACGCGGTCTGCCTTTCTCACAAGGAACAAATCGATCTGGCTTCTATTAGATCCACTCTTAAAGGTTATCAAGTGTTCTTCCCTCTTTCTAAAAAATGTGTTTGCTACTACAAGATCATATGCTACTGCGAAATCTAAAATACTCACCCCTGCCTCATTCTGATCTCCAAAACCATACCCCCCATGCACTATCTCATATCCAGTTCTATCTTTGCCTACATGGCCATTAAAATCTCCACCTACAATTATCTTCTCTCCTCCCGGTATTTCTTGCATTAAAGCGTCCAACTCATCCCAGAATTGTCTTTTAGTGTGATCATCCAATCCTACTTGGGGCGCATATGCACTAATCACATTAATTATATCCACTCCAACTACCAGCTTGATAATCAATATTCTGTCTCCTTTCCTCGTGACTGTCACAACTTTATCCTTGAGGTTCTTGTTAACCACGATTCCGACACCATTTCTATGCCTATCTTTCCCTGTATAGAATATCTTATATCCGGTCTTTTCTACCTCCTTAGCTTTTTCTCCAACCCACTTTGTTTCTTGTAAACATACTACATTAACCTTCCTTCTAATCATAGTGTCTACTAGTTCCATAGCTTTACCTGTTAAGGTTCCTATATTCCAAGTTGCTAACCTAAGCCTATAGTTCTGGACTAGCTTCTTTACCTGCAGTGGCCCAGATGAGCGCGGGAACCCTTGCTTATTTAACACCACACCCGGGCGTCGATGCGGCGCCCCTTGCACATTTTTTGAAACACCCGAAGGCAGGCGCAACGCGTCACTTAAAGGGAACGCCCTAGCATTTACACGAGTATTCATATTTGGATTCATATCATAAGGATCCGACGGTTTTTTTTACGTGCTGGCTGTCGAGCTACCTAACGCACTAACCCTCCTCTTTTATCCGGGCTTGGGACCGGCAGTGTTGAAACAACCCAGGCAGAGTTAACATTGTCCATAAGTTCTTCTATAATGGGGAGATTCTCCATAGGCTGAAGGGGTACTTCCTGCTCGGGTTTAGGATTCTCTTCTTTTGGATCATCCTCCTCGTCATCCTCTTCTTCTAGATATGCACCCGGTTCATCATCAGATATCTCCGCATTATCAAGATTGGCTGCAGGTTCTCCCACTAGGGGTGCCACTTCTGCAGGGGCATTCTCAGTAGTTGGCCAGGCAAGGTGGTCTTCTGGGTGATTAGGGTTCTTGTAGTATCTGGTTTACTAGTGGTTAGAAGACAGTGTCATCCATTGCTAACCTACTTATCTCTCCATGCATTAACCCTTGGGTGTATGCGGTATGGATGGCTTCGGCTTGAAGTCGGTGAGGGTCGGAGATATTGTATACATGATACTAGACTCTCAGTCCTCCTTGGAGGCGTTGACGGGATCTTAGTTTCACATTCTCAATGAATCCTTCCAGGTCGGCTAGTTCGATGCCATCGGGGTAAATCACATATCCTCTAAAGTCATCACTGACATAGTGGATTGATTCTTGGGATTGCGGTATATGCATAGACACTCCTTGGAACGGCGAGGGTTGTTGGAGGAGTACAGGGGGCATCTGATAGGCACTGTCATACATCTTTTGAAAGTCCTCCAGATCCTTGAGTAGCTTAACCATCTCATCATGGACTTTCCCGATGATCTCAGCCTCTTAGATAGCTTCCAAGCGTAGGAAATCTGGGTTATGAATGTTACTCTTATTCGTTTCAATCCATAAGTTTCTCTTTCCTCCGTCTCTAGCTAGTTCCCGGATTTGGTGATGATATACATCTGGGTTTACTGGCACTATGCGATCAGGAAATATTAAATGTCCTCCAAAGGGATCCTGAATGTAGTGGGGTTCCATGTTACGTATTTCATCAAAAGAACTATCTTGATAAAGTACTAGTCTGAAATGTCTTAAGGTTTATTGCTTCAAATTTAACTTATTAATCATAAGGAGGAGTAATACGAACATGGGAAATCAAAAAGAAAATAGATAGGTTTTTCATTAATAAAAGGGTTTTACATAAGAGGAATTTGAAATACCATTTTTACATATATATCTGCCAAAATGTGGGATTATAATCCCAATACAACATTAATACAATGAAAGCTAACTAAGATTTTTTAATCCTCTAGTTGTGGGAATTCTTTCGAAATCTCAATCTCTTCCGGAGGGGTCCATGCCATCCATCTTTCCTTGTCCCAACCTACTGGCCAGTCAAGGTCATACATGTACAGTGTTCCTTTCTCTATGAGATCTTCATTAGCCAGGTCCATTTCCATGTCCTCATCAGCTGAGCTATCCACGGGAATCTCAAGGGGTACTATTTCAACCTAAGATTCTTCCAGATGAATCGTAACAGGATCGTAAGGCATGTGAGAGGTTTCATCCACCTCTATTGTCACCAGGTGTGTCACGCCCCGGAGTAAGCCAAAAATAGGGAAAATAAAAATGTTCCTTTATGGGTCCATAGACACGTGACTAGTTTGTTAACCGTCCTGTCCTTCTAACTCCGCATCGTACAATCATAAGGGAAAATGCTAGAGCATAAGCATGACCTAAACTTATTAGAACATAAATACAGCAGCGGAAATTAAACAAGAGTTATAATAACATCAATCCTAATACAAGAGGCCATACTAAACATTTTACACAAGCTTAAAAACTTGAGAAACTGTCTATCAGATCTTGGGCAAGGCTTTATTTTCCTTGGCTCCATGGCACAGCATCCTGAACTCTTCTATCTCTCTCCAAACCTGCAACACTCTGGGCATACGAATGCCCAGGACGTAACATGCCGTCAGCCTTGGAACAAGGCTGAGTGAGAGCCTCAACTGCACAATAATCAATAAATACAAAACATCTCTCGTCTCACGTCATAGTTTAGTATCTTAAGATATGGTTAATCTCTTATCAAAAGACGCATTCTCACCACAGACATTGCAGCGGTCTCAACAAGACAGGCAGACAGATAAACATATCATCATAGAATACATTCACCTTATTATATTCTCGTATGTGCAAATGCATGATCAATGCGACACACTCCCAGAGAGTATTGGTTGGGCGTGTTGGCCGTAACGTATCGAGCATATTGGTTGGGCATGTTGACCAGGACGTACTAGGGACGGATTGGCCAGAATACATCGAGGCGAGTTGGCCAGAGAGTGAGGACTACGTGTCTGGTTAACGTATAAAGGAAATGGTACTGTGTGTCGGGAATTGACAGACTGTAGGTATGGGACTACGTTTTTGATTAATGTGGACCCAAGAGTCTATGTTATGTATTGTGAGATTTGGAACGACGTCCGTTATTAGATATTGAGTTGGTGCATATATGCATGCGAATGATGAGATGATCTTTTTTATGATGCTATTGTTTTATATACTGCAAATCCATAGATACTTTGTTAGTGTTTGAATTTACTCGGCTTTCGTAGCTGACGGCCTTTATGCCACTGGATAATCGACGTCCAGCTGGCCAGGGTTATGAGTATGCAGGAGATGCATACATGGATAGATGCTACGAGGATGAAGCCTACGATGACAGAGGCTATGCTGGAGATGACTACTACATGAGCTGAAGACTTGGAGCTTGTTGTTGATAGTTTATGCTTATCTTTTAGAGACCGTTGTAATAGTTAAGTTTGTAATCGGTATATGTTTCCGTAATGTTTTATTTATATATTCTGTAAAGAATTTTGTTTTGTAATAGTTAGGATTGAACTCTGATTATATATATCATCCTTAGAACTTTCCAGTGCGTGGTTTGAATCATTACTCTGATGGTTTGAATTTGGTTATGGACAATGTGGTGACTTTCAACTGTCATGGCCTACGGGTCCAAAAAAAAATTTATTTTTTTCCATTTTTGCTACTACGGCATGTGACAAGATTTTTGGTATCCAACATTTCTTGAGTTTGAACCTTAAGATTCCTTAAGATAGGGGTTGACTCTAAGTTTGTGTTTTGGAGATTGTCCCTATGGAGTTCTCCATGCTATTAATGTGATAATAGTTATAACAATTATGTTTAGTTGCGAATTACTTCTATAATTATTTTTGGGGTTGATGACTGATGATTGACAAGCGGGGGTATTTGTAAAATACAACCGCGCTAAAAGAGGAAAATACACTAGAAAAGTCTACAATTCCCCTGTTTATCTGCAGTTTGAATTACAATATCAGTTTTTGCACAAATTGATTAAACTATGATAAGTGGTATTGTTTTAGTGATTATTTGTGCAGATTACTGCTGGTGTGCACAAGATTGAAGACTGTTGATAAAAGGAAGTGCTTGGTCCTGATGAAGACAACTCAAAGCTGAAATACAGGGTTCGAGCGATCGAACACGGTTCGAGCGATCGACGTTTCAATCGATCGAGTGGAGTTCAAGCGATCGCAGTTTCTGGAAGTTCGATCGATCGAGAGTTTCTCGATCGATCGAATGTGCCTTTTATCAGATTATTCGCGCATGCAGCAGAAACTGGTTTTTTACCCTAGCATTAGGTTTAGGCTATATATAATCATTTTGTTGACGTCCAAAAGGGACAAACTTTTTGTTTCATCAGTTTTCCATAGAGAGTAGAGAGTTTCATCTTGTTTTGTAGGTTTTCTATCAAGGATTTCATTGTAGCTTGGATTTCGTAAGGTTTAATAGTAGTTGCTCTTCTCCAGGTTACTTCGTCTTATTTTGTTAACATTCTGCACTTATTTATTCATAGTATAATCTTCCATATCGTAGTATTACATGCTAGATGAGTTAAAATCATTTATTTTCATAGTTTTCATGAAAAACTCACAAACAAACATGACTTTAATGAAACTTTACGTTAAAAATAAATCTGAGACTTCCCAGACCATGTCTGAGTAGTCCGGGGTTGGGAAATCGCGATGAAACTGTGATTTCAGGCCTCTGCCATGCAGTATTTTTATTCCTGTGTTCGATCGATCGAATGTAGTTCGATCGATCGGACCAGAGACATAGTCGAGCGATCGAAGATATTTCGATCGATCGAGAGATGAAGAAGTTCGATCGATCGAAAGCGCGTCGATCGATCGAGACCTCTGATTCTTGAGGACATCTAATACAGTATTTCAAGACTTTCTGCTTTACTGATTCGTTATCAAACTGTCCCCAAATGCTCAGTTTGTCAAAATAGTCTTTAAACGTTAAGCCTTAAGGCATTTTCTTTCAATAAATTTTACAAACCACCCTCAATGCTAACACCATTGTAGGTGCGAGTCTTAACTATTGAATTAAACCACCTTTGTGTATTTCAAGCTTAATTGTGATGATATAGTCCCTGTCATGAAAGGACTATTGATTCTATATCCTTAGAGGAGTACGGGATACTGTAGAAGTTGCCCTCCGTTGAGCTTAATTGCATTTGCATGGTAGATGGCTGAGTCATAGTGGATTTGCGTGAATCCAACACTTTCTTTTATCAAGAAAAAACCATTTTCAAATCTCGCTTTAGTTAAATAGTTAATCATTAGTTAATTTAATTTAGTTGTTTTTAAGTTTAGTAGTTGTTAATTGTAGAACTTTGTGTTCTACACTTTTCTTAAGATATTGAATTTTCTTTTCTTTTAGAGCCTAATCTAAGTAATTTAATTCTTATCCTTCCCTGTGGGATCGACCTGGTCTTACCAGTTACTACTTGCACATCTACCTACACTTGGGTATAGCACACAAACTCACACAGAAAAATATTCGTGTCAATGATGCCGAAAATTGGTAAGAGAGATTTAAAGAGAGTTATTGAGACACAGTCAATTGTATGTGGTTCGGCCCCGTTAATGAGGTGACCTACGTCCACGGGTGCATCGGAGCGCTCTACTAGCAGATCACCGGCGGGCCTGGTGAGCTAACAATGATAGGCGGCACTACTAGTAAAACCGACTGGGTGTATGTGTAACAGTGAATAAAGCTGCTATTTTCTCGGTTCAGAATGTCCTCCCCTTCCCAAGAGGGTAGGCACTCTCTTTTATAGAAGTAAGAGTCCGCCTGTACATGGTAAGTCTCTAGATATGGAATGGTGATCCAATTATAATTGATTTACATGAATTTAGGGAGGTTTCCTACGTGGTTTAGGAAACTCATCCTTCTTCCATATAGTCGCCTAACCGGGATAGGAAACTGCTTGAAGGCCTGCTGGACAAGCATCCGAGTCGCATAGACGCGCGTCTATGTGGGACCATTCTGGAACGGATGCCTGAAGCCAGGTCAGCCCGAGCTATTCTACCCAAGTGCCCGGGATGCTTGAGTAATTATCCCGGGTTTGTGATGCTTCATTTCTTCCATGCTTAGTTGGCGAGGGTTGACTTTGATCGGATATTTTTGTATATATCAGCTGCCCTCCATTTTCAAAGCTGATACGATGTTTCATTGGATGAGGGTTGAAAATTAGTGATTCTTCAAAAACCCGACCGGTACGGTAGTCGGGACCTCTGCTGAGGTGTGACCGGTCGACTTGATTAGCCGGGTCCGAGATCGACCGGTAGTCACGTGCGGTAGAGACCTAATACTCGCCATGTGTCAATTGGCGGCTGGTCCAATTAGGATCCAATGAGGTCGGTGTGAGCATAACCGAATAGTTATAGGATAACCGGGCTGTCACGTCGAGCATTTATCGCGCACGTCTTTTGAAGTGACATTTTGCGTGCCCGAGGAGACAACTCTCGGGCAATTTTAGCGGGATTGATGCTCAACCGTTCGATCTGACTTGATCTGGACCTTCGGTTCTTTCTATATAAGAAAGACTTATCCATTTCTTCCATTCCTGCGGCCATGTGATAGAGTCAACCGAGCGGTTCTGAGAGCAAAAGTTCCCGAGCAATCGTCCCGAGCAATTTTCCTCTGCCTTATTTCTTGTAAGTCTTCATTATCCAACTTCCCTTTGCTACTCTATTCCATCTCTTTTTCCTGCTTTACTTTTCTGAACGAGGCTGGAGGAGGCTAACCCCCTAGGGCTAGAGCGGGAGTGGGACTTCTTCCTTCTCAGGTTCAACTTCTTCTTTAGATTCGGAGGTACGTTAAGTCAATTGGACTGATCGGGTTGTCTTGGGTCCGTTTTTGCCGAGTGTTACCTTACCCTGAAGGCCCTTCACTCTATCCCCTTTAGGCTTGTAACCCTACCTTCCTAATATATTAGATTCAGGGTTCCCGACCCCTACTTAGGTCGTCATTTGCTTCCCAGGCCCACCGTAAAAAACTTAGGCATGTGCCGCTCTAACTTTGACTCATCTTCCCGGTCGAAAGTAGAGCAATCATAATCAGGGACCCCGGACACAAGTTTGGACCCTCCTTCCTTAACCCCCTCTGACCAACACAGTGAGGGGCGGATCCCTGTAAGGGTGTCTTCTGCCGAAGCACTCCGGGGTGCCCCTGTAACCTCTGTATCTCGGGGGTCAGGCGACGAGCGGTCCGTGCCAAACAGCCCCGACATAGTCTTTGCCTATGAGTCAATTACCAGCACCTTGCGTGTCCCTAACTTGGGTCGGATCAGGGATAGATATGATATTCCCGACCTCTTCTCCATGTCCGTCCAGGATGGCGGTGCCCACGTACACAAGTCAGGCTTTGTCACCATGTACGAGGACTCCTTTATGGCGGGCCTTCGCCTCCCTCTTCATCCGATTGGTCGGGATGCACTCATCTACCTCGGGATTTCCCAAGGGTAGCTTGCCCCGAACGGTTGGAGGTACTTAATGGGGGCCATATATCTGTGGCACCAAGTCCTAGTGTACGAGCTTACCCTGTAGGAGTTCTTCTGGACCCAACAGCCGTTCCCGGTGGATGGGGAGGCCGGCTTCTTCTCGCTCGGGGCTAGGCAGTGGCGAAAGATAATAGTCAACTGCCCGAGCAATAATAAGGGCTGGAAGAAGAAATTCTTCCAAGTGTCCATCCTAGGGCTGAGTGAAGAGGCGCCGGGTGAGCAGTTGAGGACTTCCTAGGCGGGGAAGTTGAGGAGTAAGCCATCATCCACTTTGCCTTTCATCTTTGGTTTACTCCATTTCATTTTGACTAAACCAATTTTGTTTTTACCTTGCAGTGAGATCAGTTGACCCGCCCAGCCTTCCCGACGAACTCCGAGCAAGGATCATGTCCGTGATTGAGGATCCCACCGACGTCAACAAGTTACTGACCCGGTCGGGAAACCATAAGGTCTCATACGAGCCCCATCACCAATTCAATGCCCCTATCTTTCTAGCGATCATCCCCGATAAGTTCTGCATTGCTTCTTGGTTGCTTTTTGCTTTGGCATTTTGTAGGACTTATATGGGTTTCTCCTCGATTTTATAGAGATCGCTCCTAAGGACCCGGCGGTCCTAAAGGAGAAGGTGGCGGTGCTGATGGCTCGGGCAAGCCAGAAGAGGAAGAAGGCTGGCCCTGTGGAGGGCCAGCCGCTCAAGAGGATCTCCCGGGGGCCCTCCCGGGCAGGCAAGGAGGTCGTCGAGACTTCAACTCCTAGCGTCACTGTGGCCGCCTTATCCAAGCCATCTCCTGTGGCACCGGGCGGGACATCTTTTCCCTGCCTGGACGAGTCGACTCTCCTGGTGCCACCAAAGGGACCGTCTGCCAGACCGGCGGTGGAGACGTCGGACGACGTCCGAGGAAGGGTCAGGTCCAGGCTCTTGCAGAGCCAAGTTGACAAATGCTCTCTGCTGGGGCCCAAGGCCTTTGTGCCTTGGTTGAGCCAAGGTCTTTTACCTCGGGGTTAGGCCCGGGGTCTTTGTGCCTTGGTTGAACCAAGGGCTTGTGCCTCGGGTTAGGCCCGAGGTCTTTGGGCCTTGGTTTAACCAAAGGCTTGTGCCTCGGGGTTAGGCCCGAGGTCTTTGTGCCTTGGTTTTGAGCCAAGGTTTGTTTGTTTGTTTTTTTTTTTTTTTGGCCTCGAGTGTTGACCCGAGGTCTTTGTGTACAGAATAATGAAAAGGATTGTTTCTTGATGTAAGAAAGAAACCGTTTTATTACTTTTTGAGAACCATAATAACTACTCGGATTCGAGCTACAAGCATCCTAGCTAATATCAATTCACCCATGACCAACTGTTACTGATGGTACTTGCTGAGGTGTTGCATGTTCCACGGGTGAGATAGACCACGCCCTTTCAGAGTTTGTAACCAATAGGTACCCGGGCAGTTTACCCGGGTAACCACATACGGTCCTTCCCAGTTTGGCCCCAACTTCCCACGGCTCGGGACTTTTGTGGACTAATTGACGGCCTTAAGGACTAGATCCCCCACTAGGTAACTGGGATGCTTCACCTTGCTGTTATAGTATCGGGATACTCTCTGCTTGTAGGCTTCCACTTTTAGATATGCCCGATCTCTTTTCTCCTCTACCAGGTCGAGCTCTGTCCTGAGGGCATTTTCATTATCTAGCTCGCTATAATTTGCCACTCGGTAGGTGGGTAACCCGAGCTCCGTGGGGACCACCGCCTCAAAACTGTACGTTAGAGAGAATGACGTCTCGCCTGTCACCACTCGGGGGGTAGTGCGGTTGGCCCACAGGAGAGTCGGTAACTCTTTGGCTCACAGTCCTTTGGCATCTTTGAGCTTAGTCTTTATTGACTGAAGTATAGTCCGGTTCGTTACCTTAGCTTGGCCGTTGGCCTGTGGGTGCTCGGGGGATGAGTAGTGATTGGATACCCCATATCTCGAGCAGAACTACCTGAATACTGGGGTGTCAAATTATCTTCCATTGTCGCTAACCAGTACCCGAGGGACACCGAACCTGCTGAGGATGTTCCTTTCTACGAAGCTTTCCATTTTCTTCTCGGTGATCATCGCCAAGGGCTCGGCCTCGGCCCACTTGGTGAAGTAATCCACGGCTATGACAACGAACTTGACCTGCCCTTTTTCCATCGGGAGGGGACCAACTATGTCAATGCCCTAGTGAGAAAACGGCCAGGGACTAATTATTAGCATCTGAACCTCTCCCGGATAGTTGATCATGGGACCTTTGGCACATATCACACCTCTTGACGTATTCTTCAGAGTCTCTGGCCATGGTCGGCCAGTAGTATCCTTGCAGCAGGGCTTTGCGCGAGAGTGCCCGACCTCCAACGTGGTTCCCGTACACTCCTTTGTGGATCTCTCGCAACACCCCTTAGACCTGTGCAGGATGGACGCATCGGAGATACGGTATAGAGAATCCTCTTTTGTAGAGGATGCCATCAATAGTGTGGTATCTTGCCGCTCGGTGGGCTTCCTCATTTTTACCTGGTAGCGCGCCTGTCATTACAAATTCCATGATTGGGTCTATCCAGCTGGGTTCAGGGGTGGCCGGTTCTATCTCCATGCATTCTGAGTTGATCGTACTTGGCTCGGGTAGGTATTCTATCCTTATCCCGGGCAAGTCTGACTCAGAAGATGAAGCAAGACGGGCTAACTGGTCGGCCCTGGTGTTCTCCTCCCTGGGTATCTGCATGATGGAGAACCCCTAAAGTTTCTTTGAAACTGCTCTGACAAGGGTTAGATAGGCTATCATGTTATCTTCCCGAGCTTCATACTCTTGGTTGACTTGGTTTACCACGAGCTGAGAGTCACTGTACCCTTGGATCTGCAGTGCGCCCATTGAGGCTGCCAGTTGTAATACGACCAGCAGGGCTTCATACTTAGCCTCGTTATTGGAGCCTTTGCATATGAACCTAAGTGCGTACTCGAGCTAGATCCCGTCGGGAGTGGTTAGAATGCTCCCTGCCCCACTGCCCTGTTTGTTAGATGATCCGTCAACATAGTGTACATAGGTTGGGATGTCTGATTGTAACCAGGGCGGTAGGACCGGTGGGTCGAGCTCTTCTACCGGGTCCACTTGGTATGTAAATTCCACAAGGAAGTCCGCTATTGCCTGTCCCTTGATTGCCGTGCGGGGTCTGTAGACCACCTCATGTGCTTCTAATTCCAAGGCCCACTTGACAAGTCTTCCAGATGTTTCGGGCCTACTTAAGATCCTTCAGAGGGGCTGATCTGTAAGGACCACGATAAAGTGGGCCTGGAAATACGGGCGAAGCCTCCGAGCTGAAGTGATGAGGGCAAAGGCGAGCTTTTCAATGCGAGAGTATCTACTTTCTTCACCATGAAGTGCTCGACTTGTATAGTAGATCGGGAATTGTATCCCGTGCTCTTCTCTAATGAGTGCCTAGCTGACCGCCGAAGGTGATACTGCCAAGTACAAGAGCAATTCCTCGCCCGACACGAGCGCTGAGAGTAGAGGGGGTGACGCCAGATACTTCTTGAGTTCCTGGAATGACTCCTCTCACTCTTTAGACCACTGAAAGGTCTTACGGAGGATCTTGAAAAATGGTAAGCACGGATCGGTAGCACCTTATCATGCGCTTATCTACTATACCTGAAAAACATCCAGACATTGGATTGTCTAGGGCATAATACCATCAGCTTGGATACAAGCTGAGTGAGTATTCACAACATAACACCAATATACATAACAACCGCACACTCTCGTGTTAATGTTCAACATCCTAAGATGTGCATAGTCTCTTATCAAAAGATGTTCCTTCCATGGGCATAACAGAGGTATAACAACTCAATAAATGGATCATTTACATATATCATCTTTAACATAGCTTGAAACATAATCTCATGAAATAGCTTATAATCAACAACTCATAAATAGCTCTTAAAATTCTTGTTATCAGATTAACACTCGTTTTATCTTTTCATCATGCTCATGCATGCCAATGCGTGTTCAATGCATTTTACCTCCTGTCAGGATGCTGATTCTACGACTTCCCAGATCATCTCATATCCTCTAGAATATAATAATCTGAATAATAATATCTCATCCTGAACAATGTTCCTAATCAATCATGGGCTAACAGCAACCTTCACTTCGTCATAGAGACTCAAAGTGTTCAACTTACTTCGTCACGAAGAATCGAAGCATTCAACCTACCTTATCACGAAGAATTGAGTGTTCAATTCACCTCGTCATGAAAAATCAAAGTGTTCAACTCACCTCATCACGAAGAACCGAAGTGTTCAACTCACCTCGTCATGAAGAACCGAAGTAGTCAACTCTCCTCGTCATGAAGAACCAAAGTGCTCAACTCACCTCGTCACGAAGAACCGAAGTGTTCAACTCACCTCGTCTTGAAGTACATAAGTGTTCAACTCAAGTCCAAAGACTTTCAGCTTATCCAGCCAAGTCTGAAGACTTCCAGCGTATCCCACCAAGTCCAAAGACTTCCAGCTTATCCAGCCAAGTCCGAAGACTTCCAGCGTATCCTGCCAAGTTCGAACACTTCTAGCTTATCCAGCCAAGTTCGAAGACTTCCAGCGTATCCCGCCATGCTTGAAGACTTCCAACTTATCCAGCCAAGTCTGAAGACTTCCTATGTATCCCACATAGTCCAAAGACTTCCCGCTTATCCAGCTAAGTTCGAAGACTTCCAGCGTATCCTGCAAGTCCGAAGACTTCCACGTTTAACACCTTTGGGACAAATAAAGCCCGATAATAAGAAAACCTCGACTTATCAATCGTTGATTACTACGGATCCAGTTGCCTCAATGGGTCTTATACCATTCACCTCTTTCAATAGAATCAAGACTATGCAATGCATGCTGACACTATGTCATGAATGCTTGTGTTCACAATCCTCGACTCGTTAACATTATCATTCATGACATGTATTATCATTCTTTATTGTCGTCTTACTACAATAATCTAGCAACTAATCATTGGACACATAATAACATTAGTCATAGATAACACCCATAACATGTTCATATACATGGTTCAACAAAATCGATTACAGGTAATCAGGCACTGCATAGCAATAGGGCTATACAAATAATCATAGTAGCATAACATGGGATTAATACAATGAATACCACATATATATACATATGTATCCCATACAAATTACTCTAGCAGTCTCTATGCATATTAGGAGTGAGGTTATAAATGCTCACCTCGGTAAACCAACTCTTACGCGTCCTCAATTGATGATCGGTACGAGATTCCCTACAAAGCATGCGATGGAATTATGGTTAAACGTGAACTCCTAAAGTGAGGGCATAATGGTAATTTTACCAATGAGGATATAAACCTCAAGGTAGTGATCTACGAGTCATTCTAAGCCCAACGCCATTGACTAGACTAAAATCAGAATCCGTCGCATTTTAAGAGGTAAAAGGCAGGGCTTGCTATCCTAATGCGGGCTCTAAAACACAAGTTGTATTTTTTAACTCATCAATAGGCCACTAAACTTAAGAAGAACATTCCAGACATTATTGTTAGACTCTAGGAACTAGCCACATAATTTTCGGAGCCATGGATTATTTATTATGAATTATCAAAGATAATTCATTATATAAAAATAACCGTATTGGTCCTCAAATACATGAGCATAACCAAACATAAGAAACAGATCTTAGAAGTATTTTCAGTAAATACTATACATTAAAATACACTACCATTATTTATCTCATAATGTTCGGAGCTCGTTTGGTATTTTTAATAATTAATATACTCTTAAAATAGCTTCTTATTAATTATTAAAAATACTAATATGTAGTATTATAACTTTATAATTTATGAAATATAATAAAATAGTCTTAGGGTCATTACCCTAATTTTCAAGAATTTACTAATATGTATAGGTATTTAAATGCTATTTCAATAGTATAGAAAAAAAATTAATATTTAGTTAATTAAAACATAGAAATACAAATTATATAATACTAATTATATTTCATAATAATATTTTATAGAAATACTAATTAATTTTTATTATAATATTTCATAACATAGAAATACTAATTATATAACTTTAAACTAATTTAGTTAATTAAAACTATTCAAAACTGCAAATAAGTAATTAATAATAATAATGATATTATCATTATTAAGTTAGACCCGACGGGTCAAACCCGAACCGAATCTAACCCACACGGGTGACCCGAATACACACACAAAGGAAACCAAATCAATAACCCATCGAGTCAGACCAGAACCGACCCGAACACACTCAGGTTACCCAGACTAAGATACAAATGAACCCAAACCAAAAGTCAAATTCGGGTCGAATTAAACCCGAACCTGAGACCCAGTGCTACTCACAAAACTTTCCTGCCCGTTAACCCAAAACCTAACCGAACCTGACCCATACCTAGACCCACTAACAGACTCAACACGACCCGAACCAAACCCGTTGCCCGACCTGATGCGTCAAAACGACGTCGTCCAGTAAAGGGGTCCATGGTTTTAATTGAACCCGACCCGATGTAAGACCCTAACCCATTTCTTCTCACAGTCTGACCCGACCCATGACACGGGTGTTATAACCCACTAACCTATTTTCTTCTCCGGCGAGACAGGGTCGCCGAAAAATCTTGGCTCGCTGAAAAACTTCAGAGCTCCATACATGTCTCATCTCTAACCCAAAACGCACAAGACCAATGCCATTAGCTTCGTCTCGAGGCCGTCTACCTCCTACTAGGAGCTTAAGACTGGGTTCATTCATTTTGGGGTCCTACCAGGTGATTATTGTTTCGGCCATTTCTTGGAATTATGGCCTGTGTGGCCTATCAAATGAATACCTTTTTAAAACCTGCTCATAGGGGAGCTATCTCGGGTCAAGGGGATCAATTTGGTATAAATCTTAGGGGTTTTGGTTGATGTTTTGAAAATCAAGCTTCAAGTGTGAAGCTTTAATGGCTACCTGAGCACATCCAGAGTTTAGGGCTCTATTTGGCTTCATGCATGTAGATCCTAGGCCATCTAGATGACATGCAGAGGTGTAAAAATGAAATGAGGGGTATGGGTTTACCTTTAATGGCCTCAGGTCCTCTTCAAACCTCTCCGGTATCGCTCCCTCTCTCCACTGTGCTCTTCTTCCTCTTCATTGCTGCGTAGGTGTGTGTTGGTGAGGATGAGACAGTGAGGGATAATGCAGGGAGGGGTGCAGTGTATAGTGTAAGGGTGTATGTGTGTATGTTTCTTATTCTTCTCCAATCTCTCTTACTCTCGGGTCTTTCTATCTCTAATCTACTAAGGCAGAATGTGGTGAGTGTTTTTTGTGTGTGTATTAGTGTATAATGTGATATGTATATAAGAGGGTAGGGTGGGTTTGACAATTATTGCACATTAGAGGGTGTATGGTGGCCATGTGTAGGGTTTATGCCAAGTGTTGTATATGTTGCATGCATGGGTGACACATAATGAGGGGCTATGCATGGCTGCCATGTGGCCATGTATGGGTCCCATGTCTCAGGTTATGTATACTAATCTATATGTATGTGCATAAATGCAATCATGCCTAGGTGCGAGGTTGTGTATGGATCTAAGTACAAGAGCATGTCAATGGTTTCAAAATGGAGCTAGAATGTCGCGGTTACTGCTATTTTGATAGGTAATAGGTTAGAAACATTGTCGTCGTCAGGACGATTGTTAGGAATTCCATAGATGGTTCCTACTTAGAGTTATTCTAATGGACCTTCTATAACCGTATCCTGGGTACGTCACTATTCTGAATTCCTACGTGGAATTTTTGGGAAAAAAATTAGAGGTACTACATATGTACCTACCTTCCAGGAGATTTCGTCCGCAAAATCTAGAGAGTGCCGGGTCCTCAGAAGTACGCCAGTTTCTAAACCCTCCGTCCTTATACTAAAGATCTTGATGATAGGGTTGTTCTCATAAGGCTCAATCTATGTAGGGGTCTACTAATCATCCTTAGTGGTCTGGTATCATTTTGTCACTAATCCGAGTCTTAATAAGTTCATCTATGCCTAAAACTTCTTGTCGACATGACAAGTCATCTCAGTCAGACTGCCTAGGTTTGACTATTTAAGTGTACTAGGCGTCTATCGTCCAATGGTTGATCCTATATCCTTATCAATAATAAACATATAAGACATAAGATTAGTAATTAATTCGAAAGCAAGTAATCATCTCGTCCGTTCAAATGTGCATAAGACATGTTGAAAATGGGTTTTCATTATTCATAAAATAGAAAGATTACAACAGTAGTACAAATATAAGTTCTTACTAGTCTAGATTACATCAAAGAAAGTGGAACCAAAACATCTAACGAACTGGAATTAACTAACTCAGGGTCCAATCTCCCTCTCTCTCGACATCAAAATCTGTGGTAATCTCTCCCAAGTCACCAGATGGTGCAAAGGTTATCGGAGTAATACTTATCCACGCATCCCAAGCTGGCTCTAAGGGCCACTCAGGATCCTCTATCATCTCCAGCTCTGCTATCGGGTCTTCCTCTTGATCATCATTTGAGTCATCATCAGTGCCTGCGGGTGTAACAAAATGTACTATGTCCTCTTGGGGCTCGTCATGGTCATGGATTGCCAGGTCTCCAAATGCATGAGATATCTCCTCCATCTCAGCAGACAGGAAGCGCGGTGCTACCACTCTATGGTATGCTAACTTTGGAACGGTCTCTCACGGGAGAAACAACGTGTCCATTTCCTTATCCTCTGGCGAACACTATGCTTGATGGTGGCGCCAATATGACCAAATCCTCGAGAAGAAAACTGTCTCTCCAGGGTGACTTTGTACTCTCCATCTTCAGCATCATGCTCTAGTCGGTGCTCCATGCAATCCTACCTAAACAGAAAACTACCATAGTAAATGTGCTAACTAAAAGAAATATCTTAAAGTTCATAGCTTAAGAGTGTTGGACAGATGGTGAACGCCTAAACCTAGGCTCTGATATCGAAAATCCTATCACGCCCCGGCGTAGCAAAATGGGGAAAAATTTTAAATTTCCACATTTAGACCCGTGGATATGTGACGAGTTGAATTACCAATCTGTCCTTCTAACTCCGCACAGATATTCCAATTAAGGGAAATGCTAAACTTAAACATAACCACAGCATAATTTAAACACTAAGATTCAATCCAAACTGATACTCATCTTAACATCAAGTCATAATAGAAATATGACAACTGCCTGGCCCACTTGGCCTCAACTTGTCTAAAACAATATACATAATGATTATAAGATTCTAAACGTAAATATTACAACTGCTCGACAGCTATCTCTGGTTTTCTACCTAGCTTTACCCTTCCTTTACACCTTAGCAACTTATCCAACGCTTATCTACTATACCTGCAAAATATCTGGACATTGAATTGTCCAGGGCATAAAACCATCAGCTAGGATATAAGCTGAGTGAGTATTCATAATATAACACCAATATACATAAAAACCACACACTCTCATGTTAATGTTCAACATCTTAAGATGTGCACAGTCTCTTATCAACAGACGTTCCTTCCATGGGCATAACAGAGGTAATAACAACTCAATAAATGAATCATTTACATATATCATCTTTAACATACCTTGAAACATGATCTCATGAATTGACTCATAATCAACAACTCATAAACAGCTCTTAACGTTCTTCTTATTAGATTAACACTCGTCTTATCTTTTCATCATGCTCATGCATGCCAATGCGTGTTCAGTGCATTTTACCTCCCGTCGGGATGCTAAGTCCGCAACTACCTAGATCATCTCATATCCTCCAGAATATAATAATAAATTTGAATAATAATATATTGTACCGAACAACGTTCCTGATAAATTCTGGCCTAACCGTAACCTTCACTTCGTCACAGAGACTCAAAGTGTTCAACCCAGTTCGTTACAAAGAATCAAAGCGTTCAACCCACCTCATCACGAAGTATCGAAGTGTTAAACTCACCTTGTCACGAAGAACCGAAGTGTTTAACTCACCTCGTCACAAAGAACAGAAGTGTTTAACTCAAGTCCGAAGACTTCCAGCTAATCAATCCAAGTCCGAAGACTTCCAGCGTATCCCGCCAAGTTTGAAGACTTCCAGCTTATCTAGCTAAGTCTGAAGACATCCAGCGTATCCCGCCAAGTCCGAAGACTTCCATCTTATCCAGCCAAGTCTGAAGACTTCTATCGTATCCTACCAAGTCCAAAGACTTCCAGCGTATCCTGCAAAGTCCAAAGACATCCAGCGTATTCTGCCAAGTCCGAAGACTTCCACGTTCAACACCGTTGGGACAAATAAAGCCCGATAATAAGAAAACCATGGTTCTTCAGCCGTTGATCACTACGGATTCGATTGCCTCAATGGGTCTTACACCATTCATCTCTTTCCATAGAATCTAGACTCTGTAATGCATGCTGACATCATGTCGTGAATGCTCGTGTTCACAATCCTCTACTCGTTAACATTATCAGTCATGGCATGTAGTATCATTCTTTATTTTTTTTCGTCTTACTAGATTCATCTAGCAGCTTATCATCGAAAACATTATGACATAAGTCATAGATAACACTCTTAACATGTTCATATACATGGAGCTACAAAATCGATTACAGCTAATCATGGTAGTACATAGCAATACGGCTTTATGAACATTCATAGTAGTATAAAATGGGATTAATACAATGAATTCCACATTTATATGCATCCCATGCAAATAACTCTAGCAGCCTCTATGCATATTAGGAGTGAGGTTATAAGTGCTTACCTCGATAAACCAACTCTTACACGTCCTCAATTGATGATTAGAACGAGATTCCGTACAAAGCATACGATGGAATTATGGTTAAACGTGAACTTGTGAAGTGAGGGCATAATTGTAATTTTACCAAATGAGGATGTGGAACTCAAGGTAGTGATCTACAGGTCATTCTAAGCCCAACGCTAATGACTAGACTCAAATCAGAATCCGTCTAGTCTTACGAGGTAAAAGGGATGGCTTGCTATCCTAATGCAGGCCCTAAAAAACAAGCTATATTTTTGGCCTTATCAATAGGTCACCAAACTTAAGGAGAACGTTCTCGATATTATTCTAAGATTCTAGGAATTGGCCGCATAATTTTCGGAGCTATAGATTATTTATTATGAATTATCAAAGATAATTCATTATATAAAAATAACCGTATTGGTCGTCAAATACATCAGTGTAACCAAACATAAGAAACAGATCTTAGAAGTATTTTTATTAAATGATAAACATTAAAAAACACTACCAGTATTTGTCTCATAATTTTCGGAGCTCTTTTGCTATATTTAATAATTAATATACTCTTAAAATAGATCTTTATTAATTATTAAAAATACTTATATATATTATTATAACTTTATAATTTACATAATATAATAAAATAGTCTTAGGGTCATTACCCTAATTTTCTAGAATTTACTAATATGTATAGCTATTTAAATGATATTTACATACTATAGAAAAACAATAGTTATGATTTATTATTTATACTATACATATAAATAATAAATATATATACTATATGATATAATAATAATAACACTCAGAATATTTGAAATATCATATAATAATATTTCATAACTTAGAAATACTAATTATATAACTTAAAACTAATTTAGTTAATTGAAACTATTTAAAACTAAAAATAAGTAATTAATAATGATAATGATATTATCATTATTAATTTAGACCAGACGGGTCAAACCCGAACCAAGTCTAACCCAAACGGGTGACCCGAATACACACACAAAGGAATCCAAATCAATAACCCATTGGGTCAGACCATATCCGACCTGAACACACTCGAGTTACCCAGACTAAGATACAAATGAACCCAAACCAAAACTCAATTTGGGTCGAATTAAACCCGAACCCGAGACCCAATTCTACTCACAAAACTTCCCAGCCCGTTATCCCAAAACTTAATCGAACCTAACCCATACCCAGACCCACTAACAGACTCAACACGACCCGAACCTAACCCGCTACCCGACCCGATGCGTCAAAATGATGCCATTCCAATAAAGGGGTCCATGGTTTTAATTAAACCCGAACCGGTGTAAGACCCTAACCCATTTCCTCTCACAGTCTGGCCGACCCAAACCAATATCCGACCGGACCCGACCCGACCCCTGACTCGGGTGTTATAACCCACTAACCTATTTTCTTCTCCTGCGAGACAGGGACGCCGAAAAATCCATGGTTTTAATCTCTCTCGTCTCTAACCCAAAACGAACAAGGCCAACGCCATTAGCTTTCTCTTGAGGCCCTCTACCTCCTACTAGGAACATAAGACTGGGTTCATTCATTTTGGGGTCCTACCGGTTGATTATTGTTTCGGCCATTTCTTAGAATATTTACCTGTATGGCCTATCAAATGAATACCTTTTTAAAACCTGCTCATAGGGGAGCTTTCTGGGGTCAAGGGGATCAATTTGGTATAAATCTTAGGGGTTTTGGTTGATGTTTTGAAAATCAAGCTTCAAACCTCTCCAGTCTCACTCCCTCTCTCCTCTGCGCTCTTCTTCCTCTTCCTTGCTACGTGGGTGTGTGTTGGTGAGGATGAGACAGTGATGGAGAATGCAGGGAGAGGGTGTAGTGTACAATGTAGGGGTGTGTGTGTATGTTTCTTCTTCTTCTCCAATCTTTCTCACTCTCGGGTATCTCTTTCTCTAATCTTCTAAGGCAGATTGTGGTGAGTGTTTTATGTGTGTATTGTGCTGTGTATGCAGTGTACAACGTGATACATATATGAGAGGGTGGGGAGGGTTTGACAATTGTTGCGCATTAGAGGGTGCATGGTGGCCAAGTGTGGGGTTTATGTCAAGTGTTGTGCAAGTTGCATGCATGCGTGCCACATGGTGAGGGGCTATGCATGGCTGCCACATGGCCATGTATAGGTCCCACGTCTCAAGTTGTGTATACTAATCTATATGTACGTGCACAAATGTAATCGTGCCTAGGTACGAGGTTGTGTGCGGATCTATGTACAAGAGCTTGTCTATGGTTTCAAAATGGAGCTAGAACGTCGCGATTACTGCTATTCTGATAGGTACTAGGTTAGAAATATCATCGTCGTCAAGACGATTGTTAGGAATTCCATAGACGGTTCCTATTTAGAGTTATTCTAATGGGAATTATAATCGTATCCTGGGTGACGTTACTATTCTGAATTCCTACGTGGAATTTTCGGGGAAAAAATAAGAGGTACTACAAATATAATGGCCATTGTTTGGCATTATATATACATACATATATATATATGCATATGTATATTTTTTTTATTTGTGGTACAAACAACTTATGTATGCTTGCATTGGTTCATTTTGGGATCTGCTATCTAAAAAAAACAAAAAAACAAAAAAAAAACAAAAAATGAAATAAACTATGTGTTCAAAAATAATGTAATAGCAATATAATATAGGAACACAATTGTCTTTTAAATAATCAAAGTATTTGTGAAACCAAACACTTACATTATATACCCTTCCTTTTTACAAGACATTACCTAAACACCATAACTACTAAAACCTATTCTACCATAACCTATTGACAAAAGCGATCACAAAGCAACCCGCAAAAACTTAAGCTGCCCCTAATAGGTCCAAGTTATTCATCTAGATCCCCATTCTTATATGACCAGATGTTGACACAAGCTTTGCTCATTTTTTGACCTTTTCTCTTGTTTACAAAACTAATTATCTTGCTATGCAATAATATAACGGTAAACACAAAATATCCCCTTTCTTTCTTTTATCCTTACCATCTTGTGGAACAAACAAATGAAAAGAAGACTTTCTTTCTATTCCATCCCTATTTTTAGTGTCCTTTCACTTTTCTATTCTCCCTACCATAGATAACATCAACAAAAGTCATTTTCAATTAAATGATATAATATCTTTATATCCCTCCAACACCATATATAGCATAAAAGCAAAGTAAAAAAAAGTGTGGACAATTATTTCAATAGAATGTAATAATATCATTTTCTTAAGATTTACTAGATGTAAATGGGATGTGAGCTGACAACAAAAGAAGGAGCGGTTCCATGAACTATATATAAGTCGTGCGTGTTCCTATGCTTCTATCAACACAAGGAGGCACAAAACAATTCAAGAGTATGCAGAAGATAACATTATAGATGGCGTCCACTCCATTCGTGACATTGTTCCTTATCATATTTCTTGTGTCACACTCTGCTGCTGATTTGATATAGACTATTTGCTCAACAACTTTATATCCTAATTTGTGTAAGTCAACTCTCATATCAGACCCTCATAGGTCTACTACCGATGTTAAAAGGCTTGCCCTAATAGTGCTCCAGGCGTCACTTGCCAAGGCAAAAGATAATTGATCTCAAATAAAAGATTTGCTAACGAAAGCCACTGACCAAACTGTTGCTGTTTGCCTCAGCCTTTGCCAGGATGATTAAAATGAAATTCTTAATGATGTTCCCAAGGCGATCAAATTCATGGAGTTAAAGTTATACTTAGAGGCCATCAAAGTAATGGGATGGGCTGGTGAAAAGGCAGATACTTGCGAATTGTCTTTTAGTAATATGCCAATTGCCAAACCTTCACCACTAACCCAGGAAAATAATGCTTTTATGCAGCTCGCTGACATATCCTATGGGATTATTAAAAAAGCGTGAATATCTTATTACTTTGAATGCAATAACCAAAAATAAATAAATTTTGAATCATAGTCCTTGATTTTTTAAATTTTTTTTTGCTCGTCATAATAGTCCTTGATTTAAATTTTTTTTTTTTGCTTCTCTGTTGTTTCCAATTCTACGTAGCCTAGCTCACTTAGGATAATTGAGGAAATTAATTTTCCTATTAAGTAATTAACCACAAGTTTATTTTACTGTCTTTTAAATAGGAAAAGAATCATTTTTCTTGTTTCAATATTTTGTTGATACAAAAAATTACTAGGGACATTATGGTGTTTTGATCATTTTGGTGTTGTCCAGAAATTTAAGATGTTGCTTTAGTAGGTGCATTTTTGCAATTCCAATGAGTGATTTACGATCTGAATATGAATGGAAGAAACAACATTCAATAATAAATGAACTAGTAGAACAAATTATAAAAACATGAGAATTAGTAAGAAATCAAGAGACCTAGTAACAAACATTGAATGAAGTAGAACTAGTAACAGAGAAAGATAATTACAAATAATTGAATAAAAAGTTTTCAAGAAACATAATGTACAACACTTTGAATGTGATTGACTTGAGTTTTGCAAAGTTGAAAACGTGCAATTCTAAGAGTCTTTTTTATACTTCAAAGTCGTCGAGTAATTCTACAAGACTGCAAGAGAGTATGAGAATAGATAGTGTAGAGAGATGAGATATTATTGATGAATGGGTAAGGACAAATTGAGTAAGGGGTTGATTGGATATTAACAGGAAAATCCTAGATGTGTAGTTTACCCAAATACCTCCAAAGTGCAATAAAACAGGATAAAAATGGCTAACAAATGTGAATTAAGTCTTATAATTAGGATTTGTTCTCCCCTGATCAGATTGTCCAGGGCATAATACCATCAGCTTGGATACAAGCTGAGTGAGTATTCACAACATAATAACAATATACATAACAACGACATACTCTCGCATTAACGTTCAACGTCTTAAGATGCGCACAGTCTCTTATCAAAAGACGTTCCTTCCATGGGGATAACAGAGGTAATAACAACTCAATAAACGGATCATTTAAATATATCATCTTTAACATAACTTGAAACCTGATCTCATGAAATAACTCATAATCAACAACTCATAACCAGCTCTTGACGTTCTTGTTATTAGATTAACACTCATCTTATCTTTTCATGATGCTCGTTCACGCCAATGCATGTTTAATGCATTTTACCTCCCGTTGGGACGTTGAGTCCACGACTTCCCAGATCATCTCATATCCTCTAGCATACAATAAGAAATTCGAATAATAATATCTCATCTCGAACAATGTTCCTGATCAATTTTGGCCTGACAGTTACCTTCACTTCATCACGGAGACTCAAAGTGTTCAACCCACTTCGTCATGAACAATCGAGGTGTTCAACCCACCACATCACAAAGAATCGAAGTGTTCAACTTACCTCATCATGAAGAACCGAAGTGTTCAACTCACCTCGTCACAAAGAACAGAAGTGTTCAACTCAAGTCCGAAGACTTCCAGCCTATCCCACCATGTCCGAAGACTTCCAGCTTATCCAGCTAAGTCGGAAGACTTCCAGCGTATCCCGCCAAATCCGAAGACTTCCAGCTTATCCAGCCAAGTTCGAAGACTTTCAGAGTATCTCGGCAAATCCGAAGACTTCCAGCTTATCCAGCCAAGTCCGAAGACATCCAGCATATCCCTCCAAGTCCAAAGACTTCCAACTTATCCAGCCAAGTCCGAAGACTTCGAACGTATCCTGCCAAGTTCGAAGACTTCCACATTCAACACTGTTGGGACAAATAATGCCCGATAATAAGAAAACCCTGGCTCTTTAGCTGCTAATCACTACGGATCCGGTTGCCTCAATGGGTCTTACACCATTTATCTATTTCCATAGAATCCAGACTATGTGATGCATGCTGACACCATACCGTGAATGCTCGTGTTCACAATCCTCTACTCGTTAACATTATCAGTCATGGCATGTAGTTTCATTCTTTATTCATTTTCGTCTTACTACATTCATGTAGTAGCTTATCATCGGAAACATAATAACATAAGTCATAGATAACACCCTTAAAATGTTCATACACATGGTGTAACAAAATCGATTATAGCTAATCATGGCAATACATAGCAATACGGCTTTATGAACATTCATAGTATAACATGGGATTAATACAATGAATACCACATATATATACATACGCATCCCATGCAAATTACTATAGTAGCCTCTATGCATATTAGGAGTGAGGTTATAAATGCTCACCTCGATAAACCAACTCTTACGTGTTCTCAATTCATGATCAGAACGAGATTTCCTACAAAGCATACGATGGAATTATGGTTAAACGTGAAATCCTGAAGTGAGGGTATAATGGAAATTTTACCAAATGATGATATAAATCTCAAGGTAATGATCTACGGGTCATTCTAAGCCCAACACCATTTACTAGACTCAAATCGAAATCCGTTGCGTTTTACGAGGTAAAAGGCAAGGCCTGCTATCCTAATGTGGGCCCTAAAAGACAAGCTATATTTTTTACCTTATCAATAGGTCACCAAACTTAAAGTGACCGTTCTAGATATTATTCTAAGACTTTAGGAACTGGCCGCGTAATTTTCAGAGCTATAGATTATTTATTATGAATTATAAAAGATAATTCAATATATAAAAATAACCGTATTGGTCCTCAAATACATCAGTATAACCAAACATAAGAAGCAGATCTTAGAAGTATTTTTATTAAATGCTATACATTAAAAAACACCACCAGTATTTATCTCATAATTTTCGGAGCTCGTTTGGTATTTTTAATAATTAATATACTCTTAAAATAGCTCCTTATTAATTATTAAAAATACTAATATATAGTATTATAATATTATAATTTACATAATATAACAAAATAGTCTTAGGGTCATTACCCTAATTTACTAGAATTTACTAATATGTATCGGTATTTAAATGATATTTAAATACTATAGAAAAACAATAGTTACTATTTATTTTTTATATTCTACATAATAATAATAATAATACTCAAAATATATGAAATATCATATAATAATATTTCATAATTAGAAATACTAATTATACAACTTAAAACTAATTTATTTAATTAAAACCATTTAAAATTATAAATAAGTAATTAATAATAATAATGATATTCTAATTATTAACTTAGGCCCGACGGGTCAAACCCGAACCAAATCTAACCCAAACGGTTGACCCGAATATACACACAAAGGAATCCAAATCAATAACCCATCGGGTCAGACCAGATCCGACCTAAACACACTCGAGTTACCCAGACGAAGATACAAATGAACCCAAACCAATACTCAATTCGGGTCGAATTAAACCCGAACTCGAGACCCAATTCTACTCACAAAACTTCCCAACCCGTTATCCCAAAACCTAATCTAACCTAACCCATACCCAGACCCACTAACACACTCAACATGACCCGAACCAAACCCGCTGCCAGACCCGATCCATGGTTTTAATTAAATCCGAACCGATGTAAGACCCTAACCCATTTCCTCTCACAGTCCGGCCTACCCAAACCATTACCCGATCGACCCGACCCGACCCGACCCGACCCATGACCAGGTGTTATGACCCAATAACCTATTTTCTTCTCCGGCGAGACAGGGAAGCCGGAAAATCTGGGCTCGTCGGAAAAATTCACAGCTCCTTATCTCTCTCATCTCTAACCCAAAATGCACAAGACCAATGCCATTAGCATCCTCTCGAGGCCCTCAACCTTCTATTAGGAGCTTAAGTATGGGTTCATTCATTTTGGTGTCCTACCAGGTGATTGTTGTTTTGGCCATTTCTTGGAAGAATGGCCTGTATGGCCTATCAAATGAATACCTTTTAAAACCTTCTCATAGGGGAGCTTTCTGGGGTCAAGGGGATCAATTTGGTATAAATCTTAGGGGTTTTGGTTGATGTTTTGAAAATCAAGCATCATGTGTGAAGCTTTAATGGCTACCGGAGCTCATCCAGAGCTTAGGGCTCTGTTTGTCTTCATGTATATAGATCCTAGGCCATCTAGATGACATGCAGAGGTGTAAAAATGGAATGAGGGGTGTGGGTTTACCTCAGATGGCCTCCAGTCTTCTTGAAACCTCTCCGGTCTCACTTCCTCTCTCCTCTGCGCTCTTCTTCCTCTTCCTTGCTACGTGGGTGTGTGTTGATGAGGATGAGACAATGAGGGAGTATGCAGGGAGGGGGTGTAGTGTACAATTAGGGGTGTGTGTGTATGTTTCTTCTTCTTCTCCAATCTCTCTCACTCTCGGGTCTCTCTCTCTGTAATCTTCTAAGGCAGATTGTGGTGAGTGTTTTGTGTGTGTATTATGATGTGTATGCAGTGTACAACGTGATATATAGATATATATATATGAGAGGGTAGGGAGGGTTTGACAATTGTTGCACATTAGAGGGTGCATGGTGGCCAAGTGTGGGGTTTATGCCAAGTGTTGTACATGTGTATGTTGCATGCATGGGTGACATATGGTGAGGGGATATGCATGGCTGCCACGTGGACATGTATGGGTCTCACGTCTCAGGTTGTGTATACTAATCTATATGTACGTGCACAAACGCAATCGTGCCTATGTACGAGGCTGTGTACGGATCTAAGTACAAGAGCATGTCTATTGTTTAAAAATGGAGCTAGAACGTCGCAGTTATTGCTATTCTAATAGGTACTAGGTTAGAAAAATCGTCATCGTCAAGACGATTGTGTAGAATTCCATAGACGATTCCTATTTAGAGTTATTCTAATGGACCTTCTATATCCGTATCCTGGGTGACGTCACTATTCTGAATTCCTACGTGGAATTTTCGGGGAAAAAAATTAGAAGTACTATAAATGGCCATTGTTTGGCATTATATATATATGCATATGTACATTTTTTTTGTTGTATAAACAACTTATGTAAGCTTGTATTGGTTCCTTTTGGGATCTGCTATCTAAAAAAATGAAAAAACAAAAAATGAAATAAACTATATGTTCAAAAATAATGTAATAGCAATATAATATAGGGACACAATTGTCTTTTAAATATTAAAAATATTTGTGCAACCAAACACTTACATTATATGCACTTCCTTTTCACAAGACATTACCTAAACACCATAACTACTAAAACCTATTCTACCATAGCCTATTGACAAAAGCGATCACAAAGCAACCCGCAAAAACTTAAGCCGCCCCTAATAGGTCGAAGGTATTCATCTAGATCCGCATTCTTATATGACAAGATATTGACACAAGCTTTGCTCATTTTTTTACCAATTCTCTTGTTTACAAAACTAATTATCTTGCTATGCAATAATATAACGGTAAACACAAAATACCCCCTTTCTTTCTTTTATCCTTACCATCTTGTGGAACAAACAAACGAAGAGAAGACTTTCTTTCTATTCCATCCCTTTTTTTAGTGTCCTTTCACTTTTCTATTCTTCCTACCATAGATAACATCAACAAAAGTCAAAAAGCGAGAACACTTAATTCAATTGAATGATTTAATATCTTTATGTCCTTCCAACACCATATATAGCATAAAAGCAAAGTCAAAAAAGTATGGGCAAATTATTTCAATAGAATGTAATAATATAATTTTCTTAAGATTTACTAGATGCAAATGGGATGTGAGTTGACAACAAAAGAAGGAGCGGCTCCATGAACTATATATAAGGCATGCGTGTTCCTATGCTTCTACCAACACAAGGAGGCACAAAGCAATTCAAGAGTACGCAGAAGATAACATTATAGATGGCCTCCACTCCATTCGTGACATTGTTCCTTATCATATTTCTTGTGTCACACTCTATTGCTGATTTGATAGAGACTATTTGCTCAACAACTTTATATCCTAATTTGTGTAAGTCAATTCTCAGATCAGACCCTCATAGTTCTACTACCGATGTTAAAGGGCTTGCCCTAATAGTGCTCCAGGCGTCACTTGCCAAGGCAAAAGATAATTTATCTCAAACAAAAGATTTGCTAACGAAAGCCACTGACCAAACTTTTGTTGTTTGCCTCAGCCTTTGCCAGGATGATTACAATGAAATTCTTAATGATGTTCCCAAGGCGATCAAATTTATGGAGTTAAAGTTATACTTAGAGGCCATCAAAGTAATGGGATGGGCTGGTGAAAAGGCAGATACTTGCGAATCGTGTTTTAGTAATATGCCAATTGCCAAACCTTCACCACTAACCCAGGAAAATAATGCTTTTATGCAGCTCGCTGACATATCTTATGGGATTATTAAAAAAGCGTGAATATCTTAATACTTTGAATGCAATAACCAACAATGAATAAATTTTGAATCATCGTCCTTGATTTTTTTAAATTTTTTTTTGCTCGGCATAATAGTCCTTGATTTAATATATTTTTTTATTTTTTGCTTCTCTGTTGTTTCCAATTCTACGTTGCCTAGCTCACTTAGGATAATTGAGGAAACTAATTTCCTTATTAAGTAACCACAAGTTTATTTTACTATTTTTTAAATAGGAAAAGAATCATTTTTCTTGTTTCATTATTTTGTTGATACAAAAAATTACTAGGGACATTATGGTGTTTTGATCATTTTGGTGTTGCCCAGAAATTTAAGATGTTGCTTTAGTAGCTGCATTTTTGCAATTCCAATGAGTGATTTACGATCTGAATATGAATGGAAGAAACAACATTCAATAATAAATGAACTAGTAGAACAAATTATAAAAACATGAGAATTAGTAAGAAATCAAGATACCTAGTAACAAACATTGAATGAAGTAGAACTGGTAACAGAGAAAGATAATTACAAATAATTGAATAAAATATTTCAAGAAACATAATATACAACACTTTGAATGTGATTGACTTGAGTTTCACAAAGTTGAAAACGTGCAATTCTAAGAGTCTTTTTTATACTTCAAAGTCGTCGAAGTAATTCTACGAGACTGCAAGAGATTATGAGAATAGATAGTGTAGAGAGATGAGATATTTATTGATGAATGGGTAAGGAGAAATTGAGTAAGGGGCCAGTTGGATATTAACAGGAAAATTCTAGGTGAGAAGTTTACCCAAATACCTCCAAATTTTGGTTGTTGGTGAGGGTAAAAAAAAGCTGATTTTGATGTTGATGGGAAGGGGTAAAGGTTAAAAAAAAATATTCCATGGGGGGTAGGGGGGATGGGTTAGGTTGGATAATGTGGATACCGCTAGCCGGGGTTTTATTTTGGCCTAGATTGCCACATTTTGATTTCAATTTTGAAAAGAGACACCACTTAATTTCTAAGAAAAAATAAGAAACCATTTTTTTAAGGAAAGATGGTCTTTTATGTTGAACCAAAGATTACAAGGTCTGGGGATTATGGAATGAGATATGAAAGAGCCCGTATGGACTAAAACACCTCTCCCATCCTAATTTACAATAGGCCTCTAGTCATAATCATTTTAATCGATTGATAAACAAACGTGCACCCCAAATATTACTATCATGCCCCGTAGTGGAAAAAAATAGGGAAAAATTAAACATTTTCTTTTTGGTTCCACAGACACGTGGCATGTTGGGATTGCCTAATTGTCTATAGCATAATACAACCGAAATGATAAACAATAATAATAACATTGGTCTCTCCACTTCTTGGAGAAGGTTTTTCCTAGTGGGGACCATGCACAAATTATATTAAACAATCACAGTCTTAATATTCACTATTACAACCATACAAGAAAGAGATATAGAAGAGAAATTGTCTGTTTCATTATTACAACCATACAAGAAAGAGATAAGAAGAGAAATTGTCTTTGGCATTAAAGCCTTAGAAAATATAATAAGTCTGCATAATAAGTTCGAACATCACATGTCCCCGAATACAGAGTAACTAGAAACATAAAAATATGGAGACTTCAATGCCACCATCTAGCTCGTGAAGTTGTAGCCTTCCTCTGTGTCCTCCTCTTCTAGATACTCAACTTCTATAAAATCTAAATAGTTGATTATTCTGGACACAAAATGCCTTCAGCTAATGAAAGCCAAGTGAATATCTCTACTGCACTTAGACAGGCTCAGAAAACATTTTATACAACCATTGAGGAATAAACATTTTATTATTTTTAGAAATCAACAACTTGTAATCATAAATCTGATTAACAAATATCTTTACGCCATCTACATTCCTCGGTATTCACTTAAGGTTGTTTGATACTCATGTCGCATTCGCACTCAACTGACGAGATAACAGGACTCATCTGACTAATCTCGACATCACTTTGAACTATTAGTCCAATCTTCACCAACTTTACACATTCAAACACAATCCAGCGCGAACGTCGTTAGCCTTGAATATCGTCACCTTACGACCAGTAGGTTATCTTTTGCCATTGGTGCTCTATTGACCGAAAATAACATCATCGGCCAAATGGCCTCGTAACCCAATCTTATTCACTTCAAACTTGGCTAATTTTTCATCGTCAGCCCATTGGCCAAAAATTGATATCATCATCCCATTGGCCGATTAACCATCTACATAACCGATCAAGACAATACCAACGAGCTACAACGCTTGTCATCATTGCCCCATTGGCCATAGTGGCATCAAAATAAGTACACAGAACTCGTACATCATCCGAGGAGTAACAGTACCAACTCAACATGCAGACGGGACTGACCAATTGCCACTATCTCGTCTACCGATCCTATTAAGGATATCGACACTAACTACACAACCAAAGCACAAGGTACAATTCGAAAAAGAAAAACTATTTTCAAAGTACAACACTTGTATACGTTATAATTAGCGCTCACAGAATCTACGCATAACAATGACTACAACTGCTCGTACGTGCGACTGCTCGCTCTGTCTCGAGTGCTCGTCTTTCAAAAATCAACAATCCCTTGTTCTTTATCAAGAAATTCAATTCTATTTTAAGATGTACACATCATGGGCCTCAATGTACTACTGGTGAAGCTTAAATCGTACATGTAGACATATAAACACATTATTGAAGGTCCAGGTACATAAAACATATCATACTGTACAGATTCATTGTGCAAGCACATAGATTTCAAATACCATCACACTTGAGCACTGGCGATTGCTTAAACTGGCCTACTGAGCCCATGTGATTACTCGGGTGAGCTCGAGTGCTCAGGTTCAACGAATTTACAGCAGAATAACAGTTCATAACATATTTTTATTTAGGTCCTTTTCATTTTACGTCCATGTCATTTGATCATCATGAAAACTCTATAAAACATAATTTTAAGTGAGTAGGGATACTCACCATGTACTAGATGGTGATGGATGATGTTAAATGATAATGTGTATATGTGGTTTTTTAATTAAAGCTCCAAGAAGCTCTAATTGTGTTTTGATCTTTGTTTCCTTTTCCTTTAAGTACTTTTCTTCTTATGATCTTCCTTGATTTCCAGCCCAGAACTTCAATGCATATAATGTGTACATCTAAATGTGTAGACAATGCGTGTGTTTAGGTTATGGAGCCATGCAAATGTGTATATGCATGAAATATGTGAATCACTCTCAAACGCTCTCTCTACAAGCTCTCCTTCCCTCCCTATGCTCAACAGAAGTACAAAACATAATAAATGAGAGTGGATGAAGGTTTATATAGAAGTCAAGGCACATGACAGTCAAGTGCCATTTTAGGTGCTCGAGCGCTTGAGTGGTGCAGAGTTATGCTGGAGTGCTCGGGTTACTATATTCACCAATCTTTCTAAATGCTCAAAGTTCAAAGGTTCAAACAAGTAGATTGGAAGAGTTTAAATAAATTCTTTGTAATCATAAACATACATATTCGCATATTGACTATGTAAATACATTATTAATAAGAAAATAAAGGGAAATGGGCTGGTGTTACATCTCTCCATCACCCAACAAAAGATTTTGTCCTGAAATCTGAACTAGCTCTGGGTACTTCTATTGGATGACGAATCTAGTTCCTACGAAGTTTTAATTTTGTTATGATGCTTCCATTGAGTCTTTACCAGTGGAATTTTTTTGTTTCTGAGCTTCTTGATTTCTTTGTCTAAAATTCGCACTAGTCTCTCCGTGTAGGATACTCTATTATCCACTTCAATGTCCTTGAAGTCAATCTTATGAGTTGGTGTATGCACATATTTTCTTAGCATACTAACGTGGAACACATTATGCACCCCAGACATCTTTGGTGGTAGTACTGATCTATAACCGACTTTCCTCACACGTTCAAAAATCTAAAAAGGTCTAATATTGCGAGATGAAAGTTTCCTCTCTTTTTCCCAAATCTCACCACACCTTATCACACCCTGGAGTAGACAAAAAGTAGGGAAAATTTTAAAATTTCCTTTTTGGGTCCTGGGAGCACGTGACTGGTCGGAGATTCACCTGATTCTCCTTAACAGAAATAATAACAAGAACATAATAGCAATGGAAATGTGTCAAAGCTACATGCAGCGCTACAATACTAAACATTACCGAGTCTTATATTCAACATTATATTATAAATCCTTAAATCCACAGGAAACAAAGATAAGAGAAAATGGTTAGTGACATTCAGTGTCACAAAGCCTGTCATCAACTAATTTATTACATCATTATTAAAAGATAAGCAGTACATTAAGGATTCCGTCCTCAACTAGCAAATCCATAGTGGTCTCCATAGTAGTCCTCTCTCGAGTGGTCATCTTTATAGCAGCCCTTATTAGTATAGCCTTCTGCAACATACCCTTCACATTCGAAGTTAACCTCAGGCTGAGCTCACCTGCTAAACTTGGCATTTCTGGACGTGGATGGTCCATCGGCATAAATTCTTACGAAGCACTGCTAGTAATAGTTAAGAAACACTTTAGATTACTTATTCTTTAGTCATCTTATTACATCTTCTAAACGGTAACCTTCTAAATAATGATAATGGTACAGACTCCTTACACTTACCATGAACCAGGGATAAAAGATAGACGCGCTTGACCACTGACATGATTCATGAATTCCAACACAATAACCTCTTCTTCTCATAAGTTACAACATAAGTCAACTAGTAACTCACTCTGCAGCCATTAACTCACTTTATAGTAGTATAAGTACTCACTTTACAGCCGTATGATAACCCACTTTATAGCCGTAGAACATTAGTCATCAACTCATCCTTCGATCACCAATTCTGGTATTGACTTGTACGAAGAGTCATCAACAACGATTGATCCGACAACACTCAATAGGACATGAATGATCATCATCAGACTTAGATCAAAAGAAATAGACCTAATAGAAATATATCGGTGCATGAGGTGCAAGTCGATTATGTGTATATCTATTATTAAGTTTAGATCTTATCATGCATAAATTATTCCCATTATCAGAGTTGGCGCATCACGTAATTCATCGTCGTCATAAAGTTACCGTATAGATTCTTAAGCTCGAGTTAACTCATGCTCATAGATCAATATTTCAGCAAATTACTTAAGTACAGGTGTGTATAAGTGAATGAACAAAATCTAAATACGAGGACAACATATATATATATCACAATAATTTCCAATTCAAGCATGATAAAACAAGAACCATAACAGAACTGGTCCACTCGAGCACTCAAGAGGCTTGAGCTCTCCAGTCCATCACGAGCGCTCAGACATAAGTAGTAAAAAGAGTTCTAAACAAAAACTTAATTGTATGAACTAAATTCAAGTTAGATCTTCATGCATGTTAAATCGATGATGTAAAAACTTATTCAAAGGGCCTCTATATGAGAATCTATACTCACAATGTGATGGGGTATATTGGGATAATGATTTATATAGAAAATATGTTGAGAACGCTTGTATCTTGAGGATTGGAGCTTCAATCCTTATTGTCTAGTGCTTGCACATAGAAGCGATCATCGTCTGGACTTCATCTCCATGATCTTCTTCTTTGGATCCGCTACATTTGAGGATGTGTGTGTGTAGATATGAGAGTGTGTGTATGTGTTTATGCTTGGATTAGCACATGCAATTGCATAAGAGGGACTATGAATGAGAATTTCTCATGAATCTCTTTCAAGAAATGTCACGCCCCGGAGCAGCAAAAATAGAGAAAAATAAATTTTCTTTTTGGGTCTATAGGGAATGACAAGTAAAAGTCACTAATATCCAAACCACATAATACATGTCCAAACTAAAACAACAGGAACAGTAACCAACTGAAATAAATAGACAGTTCTATCTATTACAAACATCAGAGTGTGGTCCACAGGATCACAACAGGTCTGGAGACAACATATGCCCAAGTACCCGTTACAAAAGGTTCAACAGAAACAACAGAAACATAAACTAGTGATAACATCTTCAGATCTTCAGCTGGCATAAGGATAGTCATGAGTGTAGTACTCTTCTCTGGCATAACCGTCATTAGTGGGGCCAGCCGCAGTATATCCCTCTTCGGGGTAGTTACTTTCGTCATAAGTCCCATCACCTGCACTAGTAGGAACAGGGTTGTCTGGACGGGGAATGTCCAGGCAATAAAGGCCGTCAGCTTGTTGAAAGCTGAGTGAGCACTAACTAACATAGTCTCATAGAAATAACACAATTACTGGTTATGAACAAAGTATAACAGTGCTATAAAATATATCTCTTCCTCTTTTATTCAGATACATTACTAATAGATTCCCATCATCTTCCCACTCTAAGACTGATTACACAAATTCCCAACTGACTATCTCGAACTGATTATATCATCACAACATACCAGTGCTCTTGTCCACTGCTATACCGCTTTTAAGAACTCTTGCGAGCACCCATACATCATTCTCAGATAACAACTGGTCCATGGACGTACCCATACTCTTGTTCACCACTTTTAAGAACACTTACGAGTACGGTACATAAATAGCTCTGGTAAATAGAAACCATAGGCGTGCCACAACTACTCTTGTTCATCGCTTTTAAGAACTCTTACTATTCAACTCTTTTAAGAACGCTTGCGAGTATTGTGCACCCATAGCTCTCACGATCCTGGTCAAATCCTTCTGACACACTTATCAGATTTAACATGAGCGAATCATCAGCTTGACTCACACAACCTCGAAACATACTAATATCTCACTGACTAAATTCCCAGTTATCCAATGCTAACCTGTGTTAGTATCTCTGACCTTATCTCGTTATCGCATCGTACTATTACTAGCGTCCCAAGAATCATCTGATCGACTCAGATCCGCTTTACATCTGATACTCTAATGTCAAATTAGGTACTACGTTGTTTGAAAGTCTGAGATGCGCCTTGCGTTTTACACCCCAGTGCCTTCCAAGAATCATCTGATCGATTTAGATGTGCTTTGTGTCTTATACTTCGGTGTCAGATCAGGTACTATGATGTTTGAAAGACTGAGATGCGCCTTGCGTCTTACACTCTGGTGTCTTCCAAGAATCATCTGATCGACTGAGATGCGCTTTGCATCTTATACTCTGGTGTCGAATTTGGTACTACGTTGTTTGAAAGACTGAGACGCGCCTTACGCTTACACTCTGGTGTCTTCCAAGAATCATCTGATTGACAAAGATGCGCTTTGCGTCTTATACTCTGGTGTCGGATAAGGTACTACGCTACTTGAAAGACTGAGATGCACCTTGCATCTTATACTCTGGTGTCTTCCAAGAATCATCTGATCGACTGAGATGCACTTTGCATATTATACTCCAAAATTGATTGAACTGAGATGATTCATGGATTACCGCCCAATTGGTCCTGAGTGATTGATCAGGGATTGCCGTTGAGGACTAACAATGATTGCCTTTGAGGAGTAATAGATTACCATTGAGTAATTAACAACATGGTAATATATTGGTCAATAGCCACTCAGGGACTTACATTACAAGAACGACAGTCAACAGCCTTTTCAAGGACTTCTGTTGTGAAATCGATAATCAACAACCCTTTAGAGGACTTATGTTACACAAGTAGAGATCAACAGCCTCGCAAGGACTTATGTTGCACAAGCGATAATCAATAGCCCTTTAGGGGACTTATGTTGCAAAAATAAAGATCAACAGCCTTGTAAGGACTTATGTTGCAAAAGCAGAGATCAACAGCCTCGTGAGGACTTATATTGAAAAAGTAGAGATCAACAGCCTCATAAGGAGTTATGTTATGAAGGCGACATTCAACAGCCCTTTTAGGGACTTATGTTGCAAAAGCAGAGATAAATAGCCTCGCAAGGACTTATGTTGCGAGAGCGACAATCAACAGCCCTTTTAAGGACTTATAAAGATTTAAGGAAGCTGCCATTGAGGACTAACACTTTTTTCGAGAAGCTGCCTTTGAGGACTAATCCTTAGAGAAGCTGCCATTAAGGACTTAACGCTTATAAAGAGAAGCTGCCATTGAGGACTAATGCTTAGAGAAGCTGCCATCGAGGACTAATGCTTAGAGAAGCTGCCATTAAGGACTAAACACTTATGAAGAGAAGTTGCCATTCAGGACTAATGCTTAGAGAAGTTGCCATTAAGGACTAACGATTAGAGAAGCTGCCATTAAGGACTAACGCTTAGATAAGCTACCATTGAGGACTAACACTTATGAAGAGAAGCTTCCATTGAGGACTAACGCTTAAAGAAGCTGCCATTGAGGACTTATGCTTTTGTGGAGAAGCTGCCATTGAGGACTAACGCTTATGAAGAGAAGCGGCCATTGAGGACTAACGCTTTTAGAAGAGAAGCTGCCATTGAGGACTAACGCTTTGAGAAGAGAAGCTGCCATTGAGGACTAATGCTTTCGTGAAGAAGCTGCTTTTGATGACTAATGCTTTTGTTCAAGAGTCTCCTCAGGCTCAAAGAATTTGGATAGAGTTGATTGCAAAAAGAATGATTTTTTACATTTACGCACCTTTGGAAGAAACATATCGATTCTGTCAGAAGAAGGAAGTCACCTTTGCCCCTAGTCTTGGACTCTTCTTATATTGCCACTTTACACTATGCTGTGATAGTGTTCGAAACCTCTGCTCATATTGCTCTTGGGATGCTCATGGAGACTTTTCAAATCTTTTTTCATCATCTTAAACCCACACACTTGAGACCATTTATTGACTCATCAAAGGAGGATAGACCTGACAACGCCAGTTACACAAGACAACTAACACAAACTCTGTATTATCATAAATCACTGTGCTTTCATTGTGAATAATCTCTCATCTCACCTTTCATTTATTCATCATCTTACAATGGTTGTGCTTTGCTAGCAAATCTAAGCTTTGAAAACTTTCCCTTTTTGATTTAGCGAATTCTTTGCCTATCTAGAGTATGCTTCAAACTAGTGCTTTAGCTTATAGAATAAAAGAGACTCTATTTCAAAGCATTTAAAAACAGACTTGGTGACTTGAGAACTTGCATTTCGCAAACAATGTTTGCCCCTAGTTTGAAAGAGACTTGGGGGCTCGCTTCTAGAGTAAAATGGGGCTTTTAGCAAATGAAGTGTCCCCCAAAACTTAAGGGAAAATAGGCTCATCCAAGGGTTTTGAGAACATGATGGTACAGGATGCCTGCAGTGCATTTACTCCCAACCTAGAGGTAATCATCATGAATGTGGTGGGCTGAAGCGGGACATCCCAATGCCGCTGGGCAAACTTTGTTTACCCCTGGTTTGGCAATACATATATGGCTCCAGGCAAACACAAGTTTGCCCCTAGTCTGAAGAAAGGAAACCAAAGGTACAAAGGGTGATGCCTTTGATTTAGGAATGGTTATGGACCGAGAACCTTGGGAGGTTTGCCTAATTATCCCCAAGTAGGAATCAAGCCCAAAGTAGTTTGGCTAAGGCTTGAAAGAGAAATATCACATAGTGCAACGATGTTTGTGGCCGAACCGCACAGGCTGCCTACGTATACCCAAGTAGGAATCAGGTCAAAACGTAGTTCATGTACTCTGGAGGTTTTAAAAGAATAAGGATTCAAGAATTGGTGGCCTTTTCCAGCCATGTTTTCATTTGGCTTCAATGAGTGCTCTTTCTGGGCAGATTTTCTGAAACAGATTCCTTGTGGTAGCTTTTGAGCAAGATGATGAGAACCTGAACTACTTCTCCCTTTTATTTATTTTTTTAATTTTATTTTCTTTTTTTGTTTGTGGTGATTGATTCTTTTCACCTTTTTACTAGCCAGTCAATCTTTACAACTCTCATGACACATCGTATTTTAATCATACTTTATCATACTCACAAAGCAATGTCAGCCCTCCAAATCACTCTTTATCTTTCTCAAATATATTATTTTAGGCCCACTTAGCCATTGAGCCTTCTACAAAATTTTGAGACTAATTGATACTTTCAAATCTCTCTTTTTATTTCCAATATTATTTTCTTCGTTTAGAGCAACTCGAAGCCTTGGGATAATTCATGTACCAATGATGTACTTTGAAGTGCTCAAGAATTCTCAATCTTATTTATTCTCTACTTTTTCTTTTCTCTTTCCTTTCTTTTCTCTACCACACTATCTCTTACTCTCTGCATGATTTTGACTGGCTAGGATTTAGGTTTTGAAGTCAACACGCATCTTATTTTTGCTCTAACTTTTTCCTAGGCGCCCTTTCAGATTTTCATCCTAGCGAGCTCTTTTTTCTTTTTCTCCCCTTTTTTTTCTTCTCTTTTTTTCTCTTTTTTTTGGTGCTCTAACTTTTACCTAGGCGCCTTTTCGGGTTTACATCCTAGCAAGCTTCTTTTTCTTTTTTTTTTCTTTTGAAGATGAAGTTCATTTTAAAAACATCTGACTACCATCAAGGACCTAGTTTATGGCTATGGATTGGTTGTGCTCATCTTTTAGGCTTGGTATTTGAGAAAAGGGGATGGTGAGAAAGCTCCACGATGTTCCAAGTTCATCTTTTCAAGATTGAGCAAGAGTATCTTTAAATTCTTAAAGTAAAGCTAATCAATTCTCTACTTCTCCTTCGTTTTGGCACAAAATTTGCTTTGATCACTTGGGGATCCTTTTCAATGCAACGATTTATTAACAAAGTATTTTCCATGATTGTTTGAAAAAGTGATTTATTTATTTTTTCTTCTCTTTTTTTTTTTGGCTTAATGATCCATGCATTCACAAATGGGCACATTGAATCAAGCAAAATTAAATTTTATTCAACTAGGAGCAAATTACACCACCTAACTCGATTGACTCGATAAAGACTTCACAATAAACTCGATGGAAGACTAAGAAATTAAACACAACTTGACAATGACACTTGACTCCAACTTAACATGACTAGATCATGGACTAGACTTGACTTGTTCTCAATTGGAGTGTCACAGATGATTTTCAGCATCCACATTTGATTCAACAGAGGCAGTCCCGAACACAATCACCTCTCACTAGCAGCATGTGTGCATCAACATCTCTCTTTCTATTATCTGTTCCTTTTTGACTAATCTCGTACTTGAATCTCTGTACCAAATAGTGCTTGATTATGGTGCTATCTCGCTTACAACCACATTTATCCTTAATCAATTTTGACTGATTTTCTCAAAAGAATCTTATATTTTCATTGATTTTATTAACTGTTTATGCCAAGTGAAATACTCATGAATGGTTCATATGTCACACGGATGCAATGCACATGTGTGTGTGCCTAATCTATATGCCAAAATAAAAGCAAATCCTGACCCTAGCACATAAGACACATAAGCAAATAAAATCCTCATCCATGTCAAGTGCGATAATTTCTCTTTTCATTGTGATCGTTATTACCCCTTCAAGGATTGGGTATTTTAAAATTTTTTGAAAATCATTTGGAAAGTATTTCTTGGATGATGAAATATTTTAAAAGCAATTCTTGAGAATTCTTTTGAAAATGAGGATGTTTAACATTCCTCAACAAAGATGATTGGATTGAAATTTTGCTTTGAAATTCATTTGAAAGCATCTCCCAAAAATAATTCCCAAGAATTTTGGATTTTTTCTTTGAAGATGATCATATGAAAATATATTTTAACAAAGATTAGTCTGGAGCTTTAATCAAAAAGTGAACTCCAACGATTTTTTGAAAGAGCGATTGAAAACTTTGGAATAAAGATGGCAAAAATCTATTTTCTTTCAAAGATGGATTTAAAATTCTTTGGGTAGAAGGATCATATGATCGAATTATCACCATACTTTTCATGAATTCGGATACATACAAGGTTAATGATGTTGTGCGAAACATGATATAAGAGATGTAATCTTATAATCAAGATTCGGCATGTTCTCAAATGTCATAGGACATGAGGAGGAATTGCTTCAAAGTGATTAAGAGGTTACACATCTTTCATCAAGCAAGCATCATCATCATCTCACGTAAACCCTTCCGGGCATACAAAACTCCTTAGCACATAATCCTAATCAAGAATTAATTTCTTAAGATTGAATGGTTGTATAGAAGCTATCATGCAAAGGCTGGGTTTTGGTCAAATAAGGGACCCTTGACACACATTCGATAGGATGCTTCATATACCAACACATAGAGATCAAGGGTGATCACACAGTCCCATGATGGCTTGACCGACTGGGTTGTCTCGAGTCTCCAGTGCAATCGAGTGGCGAGACATGCAAGCGCAATGCAACGGGCACACAAAAATTATTCATTTCAATTAAAAGGATGCTTTCAAGTCTAATCTTCGAGTGAACCCAAAATCAGAAATTCTGGTCTGCGAAACCAAAGATTCTGGGTTCGATCCGTAGCAGAGTCGCCAGATTGTGGATACAGGCATTTGGGCCAACTTATAATTTTAAAACAATTTCTTTCAAATTCGAATACAAAAAGTCGCCACTTAATTTTTAAAGGGAACAAATAAGAAACCATTTTAAAAGCATACCGATCTTTTGCGAAACCAAAGATAAACTAGGTCCGGGAATTATGGAATGAGAGGGGAAGGAGCCCGGCGGACTAAACCTCTCATCCTATCTCGCGATAGGCCTCTACTCAACATTCTTTTAATTAAAGTAATAATCTAAGCATGCCCTCAACTAATACATATATACATATACAGTACAAACGCATGTCTAAAGGGTGCAAGATTGCTAACGACAAAATATCATTCATAAGCCACGTAATTCAAGTAGCAAGCAATATGATATGCAAATAGAGAACTAGAAAACATACCCAGGATCCGGCCGCGAAATAGAAACGTGTAATGCATGCAAGAAATAGAAATCCTAAGAAAAGGTCTCTAATCCACATATACACATAAGTGGGAATCAGATCGAGCGTACTTCAAGTCAGGGCTTAAATTAAATTGGGTGTGAGGGTTTCTCAAACCAATCGTCAAATAAGTTCAAACTTGAGCCACTTGTGGTAGTTTTGAATAAAAGGATTCAGTTTCAATCTCCCTTTCTTCTCTTTTTCTTTTTCTTTTTGTTTTGTTTTGAGGATTGATCCTTTTCCCTTTCGCCTAGCCAGTCAATTTTGCTTTTTAATGTAGTCGATTCTTGTGAGATCTTTCAATCGCAATCTCAGAATTCCAGAATGTGCATGCCAGCTCTCAGAATTTATTTGTGGTCATTCTGTGCCTTTTGAAATGTGATCTTGGCACGTTCTTAAGATGTATCTTGAAGCGTATGATTCTCTCATTTGTTTCATCAAAATTTTCTCCAACATTTTGACTGGCTAGGATCAGATTTTGGAAATCAACACCTTTTTCAGCTCTAACTTTTGCCTAGGTGCCCTTTCGGGTTTTCAACCTAGCGAGCTTTTTCTTTTCTTTTCTTTTTTTTTTTTTTTTTTTTTTGCTTTTTTTTAAACTAGAGATGAAACTCACTGAAATGTTTGGCTACCATCAAGGGCTAAGTTTGCATTGCTTTCAATCGGACAGATTTCGTGGCTCCTAATTGGATTGGGCTTAAGGCTTCGAAATGGTGGAAAAAGGGTGTTGGCAAGCCCCAAGTCAGTTTCAAGTATGTCTTTTCAAGATTGAGGCAAGAGCATCTTTAAATTCTTAAAGTAAGACTATTCAATTCGCAGCTCTTCATCAGTGTCAGCGTGAAATCGACTTTAACCTTTCAGGATTCTTTTTTGTTTTGTTGTAGAAAAATTATTAGCAGAGTAATATCCATGGTAATTTGAAAAGTGACACTTCAGTTTAGTGATTCATGCATTTATGACTAGGCACATCAGATTAAGCAAAATGAGATTTCATTCCATCAATAGAGAAGATTTACAGACTTATTAACAACTCGATGACAGACAGACCCGATCACAAGACTAGAATTGAAATGGACTCGGAACATAGAACAGACTCAACTTGACTCGACCCAGTCTAAAATGGAGTGTCTTTGCGACCCATTTATTATTCTTATTCTATTTTTTTAGCAGAAGTTCCAAACACCATCACTTTACTGCGTAGCTTCAACATTCATTAGCATCGACGGAAGGGATCATTCGATCGGTTGGTCCAAGCCAAGATAGTGGATGGGATTAGGATACGGGATATCTTCTATAAGGTTCTGAATGTCATGGCGGAGGCGGATGCACTGATCGGTGGTATGGCCTAGATTTTGGTGATAAGCACATCGTAGACTTATATTGTAGTGGAAGGGTATAGGATCTGGTAGCCGCTTCTGAGGGAGGAACTGCAGGTGGCCCTTTTTGAGTAGGTGGTCCAAGGCTGTAGAAAGAGGAACATCAAGTTTGGAGAATTCGCGAGGGCCTTTTGGGCAATTTGGAGGAATGGACTGGTATGGACGAAGGGCGCAGGCCATTGATTGGTTGCTAAGTGCATTGATATCCGGGGAGTCCAGGGGGTAGTTAGGTCTCTTGGACTGGTGTTGGGGTTCAACCTTTTTGAACTTTCCTTCTCTGATGGCATCCTCTATTCTGGTGCCTATGTCAAATATCTCTTCGAATGTGGAGATAGATTGGTAGAATAGCTTGTCATGATATACTGGTTGCATGTTCTTGACCAGCATATGTACTTACTCTTTCTCAATAGGTCTGTGGATCATTTGAGCCACTTTATATTGTCCATCTGCTCAAGAACGCAGTGAAGGACTCATTGAAGTTCTGCCTGGTAGTCTATAGATCCCGGATGGTGATATCAAACTCTTGGTTGTCAGAGTAGTGATCAATAAAAGTTTTAGCAACGTCTTCCCAGACTCGGGTCTTGGAGGCTTCAAGGGTTAGGAACCAGGATAGTGCGGCATTCTTAAGGGTTTGCGGGAACAACATTGCAATGTGCTCATGAGTGCAGCCCATCGATTGGAAGATGATCATGAACAACTTGATGTGACTTTTTGGATTCTCTGTTCCATCAAAACGGTCAATTTCAGGCATTTCGAAGTTCTCGGGCAGCCTTAGCTTGATGGGCTCAAAGAGGCCTTCCAAGTCTAACATGTAACCATCAACCCCTTTGCTCTTCCTCAACACACTTTCAAGCTTGTCAACTTTATCCATTTTCTCCTGGAGCTTCTTCTCATATGCAAGAGGCGAGACCCCTTGAAACAAGTCTTCTTCCCTATTATTCTCGGGAGGCGCTCCAAACCCAGGCGCTGGTGGTGGTATGAACCCTGGTTGTGGTGGGAAACCAGGTGGGTACTGTGGCTGCTATTGTTTAAGTTCTTCCATGAAACTCAAAACTTGGGCCAGGCGATCAGATTGCTGGCTTATGGTTGTTCCCAACACAGTGACCTTATTTTCCAATTCTTCTTGATTCATGCTGAAGTAACTTGGCAGGTAGATCTTGACCAAACGACTGCTTGAACTTCTGACCCAGGATGGGGATCTCAGTGGCTGACTTTGGGAATCTTTAATGACCTATAGATTCGAGAAGAATGTATTAGATTCTGATTGTGATGACTGGGGAGACAATGACAGTGATGTTAACAAATCTGGACTGACTTGTATACAGACTGACTAAGATAGTGCGTGTAGACTGATAGGAATGGTGCATGCATACGAGGCAAGCATGCGGATGTAAGCCCTAATCTATATGATGTTCCTATTTCTAATAGATAGCAGCTAAACAAATAAGGCCCTAGCCATACAGAGTGTGCTAACCTTACTTTCCTGTGTGATCACCAAGGGATTTTCGGGATACTTCGGAAATTTTGGACAGAGTTTCTGGGAGAAATAGGCATTTGGAAGATTCGGAGAAATTTCTAGAAGTCATTTGAGTTTCTAGGATAAATAGGGATTTCTGATTGATTTGGACTGAGCTTCTAGGAGAAATTGGGAAATCAGAATTTCTGGGAGAAATTGGTACATCTAGGCATTTTTGGGAAGTTTGGATGGAGTTACTGGAATTTTTGAGAAATCTTGGAGATTTGGATAGAGCTTATGGGAAAACATGAAAATTTGGGTAAGTTGGACAGAGTTTCTGGGAGAAACAAGTATACCGGAGTTTCTGGGAGAAATTGAGATTTTTGGGTAATCTGAGAGATTTGGACAGAGCTTCTGGGAGAACAGGTATAACTCGGTAAGTCGGACAAAGTTTTTGGGAGAAACAAGTATATCAGAGTTTCTAAGAAAAATTGAGGTTTCTGGGTATTCTGAGGGAAGCAAGAATATCTGGGGGGGACATAAGTATATCGAAGTTTCTGGAAAAAATAGAGATTTCTGGGTAATCTGGGGAGAAATAGGGATTTCTAGGAAATCTGAGTGATTCGGACAGAGTTTCTAGGAGAAACAGGGATATCCTGATGAGTAGGGTAGAGTTTCTGGAAGAAATAGGATATACGATGGGAACAGGTGATGATGGTGATCATACTGTCTAGCAAGTTTTCATACTCCTATGTCTCAGGACCAACAAACAAGGTTTGCGGTGTATATCTTTGTGAGCATGGAGCAGACATCCTTATCATGGTGCCTAGGCAAGTTAACTCAATGTGATCACATGTGAGTGATTGCCTTGGGAATCATAAGAAAGAGGTTCTGTTCTATGCCACATCAGCGTCTACACCGCGCAGGTAATCCCGCCAGGGCATACAGCAGTTATATCACATTGTCCTATCTGAAAAGATAAATGAACAGTCCTATGAAAGGATCTACAGTAATCTATATGCAAAGGCTGGGTTTAGTCAAAGAGGGTCCGTTGACGAGAGTTCCAATATACCGTCGGAGAGACAGTATGGAGGTTTTTACTCTTTTTGGTATACCTTGGAAGGTACAGTATCAACGATGACTTGTGCCCTGGCACAGCAAGACCTGAACAATGTCAGCGCCGCATTTTAGACACAGTCGAAGGGGAAATGCAGAAGTGCAATGCGGTGAACCAAACACAGTAAAAAGATAATTTTAAGGATGCTTATTATGAGTCAAACCTCTGTATTATTTTGTTTTAAAATAAAAGTCCCCAGCAGAGTCGCAAGATTGTGGACACACGGAATCGCCCATCCACTCTTTCTTTGTTTGAGGTTGTTTTGAAAAGGAAAGAAAATGGACTTTTGAAAACAGATACAGAGTCGCCACATGGTCTTTAAGGAGCCAAGAAACCTAATTTGACTCACCCAAATGGATAAAGGACACCAGCCCTCCATAACCAAAGAACTTGGTTCGGGGTTTTGGTACGAGAGAGTAAGGAGCCTTTGTCGCGACTAAAACACCCTCAACTCACTCCGTCTTTCGACGGGCCTCAATTAGCATCCAAATAATCATCTTATACTATGTATGGTTCGACAATTAATACTATGATAGTATATTGCATCACATAAGAAACTTGAAATGGAAGATCTAAAGATAAGATATCATTCATATGATCTAAGTCAAATATCATACAATGTAAAGTGAATGATCACACAAATAAACCTAGGAAAAATCATCTAATCATGTATCAAATAATTGACTTTCCCTAATCTAAAAGGGACATGAATTGTTCTTGAAACAAAATAATCAAAGAAATCAAAATATGCTTAGCAAGCTAGTATGATGCATGTTAATATTTGAGAAAAGAAGATCTCTCAATCCCCGGGATGGATGAGAAAGGATGATTAGATCGAGGGAAGCATGAACGTGTGATCATCATAGAATGTGCAATGTATGTATCTAGAATGTGCCAAGGTTGTAGTGTGCTTTGTGTTCATGGACTTTCTAAAGTGACTTAAAAGTCTAGAGAATGAATGAATGTATGAATGAAATCATCATAGAATATGTACAAATGTAGTATGAACTTTCCTAAAAAATGAGCCAATTTGGAATGCATGTAAGCATCAAATCAAATAATGAAAGTTAAAATGTGCTAGCTGTGAATAGTGGACAGAACAGTAACTAGATCTTTTGAAAATGGAAAAGTGTGGTTAGAAATGTTTTCAATGCATGACTTTTTATGGAGGAATTCCTTATTATGCCTAGAACACAACCCAAAAAGCCAATCTTTAATAACTATCGCAGATTGAGAGAAATCATATAAACAATAGAGGTTAGTTAGAAACAGAGTCCGTGTTGTCGACTGAAATGTTAGAAAATCTTAGAAACTGAAAACAAAAGATCTAGAGGCGCATATTATACAGAAAGTTTCCTAAGTCATTGAAGTTCATGGGAAAAATACGTTCGGACCACCACGTTTGGAAAGGTTTTCTAAAAATGAAGTTGGAAGTCAACCAAGCTGCTGTGACAACAGAGGCAGAATGTCTAGAAGGAATGTTTGGGTCCAAATGGAACATTTTCAAGTATTTTCAAGTCAAATAAAAAATCTAGGTGTTCTCTAATGAGTTAGGAAGGCTTTCCAAGTGGCCTTGCATCCATATATTGAGTATTGTGTTCTAGAGAAATTTTGACTTAATGTTTTGAAGATTTTGGAGAAAACTAGAGTTTTCTTTCTTGAGATCAAAATGAGGGGTTTTAAGAGGGGTTTTGAAATAGACGTTTTGAAAGCATATTTTCAGCATCAAATAGAGATTATAACCACTTAAAATGTCAACATCAAACTCATCATCAAGAACCTCGAAGATGGTTGGAAAGATTCATTTTTATTTGAGAATAACTCCAAGAATACTTTGGAAGTATTAAGGTTTTAATCATCATCTATCAAACATGTTATTGAGGTTAAGAACTACTATCCATAAGGATTCACTCACCTCAAACTTCATGTCATTACTTAGATGATGATGAACTAGTAAGTAATCAAAAAAAAGCCAAGAAGAAATGGGGGAAGAAGAGATGAACACATATATAAATAAGCAAGTATATAGCAATCAATAGATGATAATCAATGTGATTTTGGACTTGTAGCTTGGTGTTTCTCTCATAGATTTTGACATTTGGACAAGGAAGTAGCTTCCAATCTCATGAATGCTCAAGAATGAGGGTTGGAGTGGACTTTGAATGTGAAGTAGATAGAAGAATAATGGAAGAAAACAAGATTAAAACTCACTTTCTTATGGAAAATCAATGGGAGAAGCTCCCTTTCTCTCTTCTAAACCTATCTCAATCTCTCTTCTTCTCTAAAACTTTTCAAGCTTTGCACTTGGCCCCCCCAAAATGAAGAGCAATGGAGGGTTTAAATTTGCTAATTTGGGGTGATTTTGGGGTTTTAGAAGTACTCCCATTGGTCCCAAACAACTGTGAACACAAAACTATGTCATTTTGGCTTTCAATTAATCAAATTGGACCCCCAAAAAAATTACAAAAATAGACTCTGCGAGGGTTGAATGTCGCGGTGGCAATGGGCCAGAGGATGACTGCCGACTACCGAGTGCCACCTTACCTTGAAGACTTTATAATCCTTGCCCTTTAGGCTCGTAACCTTACCTCCTTTGTATCTCAGACTCGGAATCTCTGACCCCTTACCTAGGTCACCGATTATTTCCTCACCCAGTCACAGGAGTCTTAGGGATGTGTCATTCAAGTTTTGACTCGTCTTCCCGGTCAGAGGACGAGCAATCAAGGTCTGGGACCCAAGACACAAGTCTAGACCCACCCTCTGCTACCCCGTCTGACCATCATAGCGAGGGTAGGATCCCTATCAAGGTGTCAGACGACGAGGCAGACCAGGAGGCCCTGTAGCCTCTATATCTCGGGGTACAAGTGATGAGATACCGGGGGGCCCTGACCCCTGAAGTAGCATTTGCCTATGAATTCATTCCTTCCATCTTTCGTGCCCAAGACCTTAGCCAGATTAGGGATAGGTATGCCATTCCCGACCACTACTCCCTGGCCGTTCACGCTGGCGAGGCCCACCTCCATCAACCGAGTTTCTTTATTTTGTACGAGGATTCCCTCATAGTTGGGTGACAAGCGGGGGTATTTGTAAAATACAGCCGCGCTAAAAGAAGAAAATACACTGATTTAGTCTACAATTCCTCTATATATCTGCAATTTGGTTTACAATGCTAGCTTTTACAAAAAATGATTAAACTATGATAAGTTATATTGTTTTAGCCATAAATTGTGCAGGTCACTGTTTGCTGTGTGAAGAAATGAATAAATTGGATGAAAGTAATGCTTGATTTTAAAGGAAGACAATTCAAAAATGAAAAGTGAATCTCGATCGATCGAAGAAACCTCAAGCGATCGAAAGTTCGATCGATCGAAGTACGCTCAAGCGCTTGAAGATTCCAGGAGTTCGATCGATCGAGAGATGTTTGATTGATCGAACATGGCTTTTATCCGAACTTACGCGCACGCAGCAGAGGGAGAGTTTTCAACCCTAGTTTTAGGTTTTAGTATATATATGTGTTTTATTTACGTCCCAGTGGATGCCCACTTTAGTTTTCAACAGTTTATAGAGAGTAGAGAGCTTTGTTCTTCATTTTCTTGTAGGTTTTTGAAGGATTATCGTTGTTTGGCTTGGATTCTCATAAGTTTAAGTAAAGTTCTTCATTCCAGGTTACATATCATTGTGTATTTACTATTTACTTGCAGTTTCTTGTAGTTTAATCTGTTAGATCGTAGCGTTGCATGTTAGTTAGTGTTAAACCATTAGTTTTCATAGATTTCATGCTAAACTCACAACCAAATAGGACTTTAATGAATATTTACATTAAAAACGAATCTCTAACACTCCAGACCATGTCTGAGTAGTTCTCAGGTTGGGAGATCATGATGAAACCATGATCTCAAGCCTCTACCACTTAGCAGGATAATTCCTGTGTTCGATCGATCGAAGTTGTTACGATCGATCGGACCAGAACACAGTCAAGCGATCGAAGTCTTTTCGATCGATTGAGAGATGAAGATGTTCGATCGATCGAAAGCGCCTCGATCGATCGAACTCTCAGATTCTTGAGTAGTCTTTTTGCAGTATTCCAAGACTTTATGCTTTTGAGATTTGTTATCAAACTGTCCCCGAATGCTCAGTTTGTCAGAACAGTTTCATTACTTTAAGCCTTAAGGCATTTTTCTTGAATAACTTTTGCAAAACCACCTTCAATGCTAACACCATTGTAGGTGCGAGTCTTAACTATTGTTTTAAATCGCTTTCACGTGTTTCAAATTAACTGTTATGATATAGTCCCGGTCATGAAAGGGCTATGGATTCTTTATTTTAAGATAAATACGGAATACTATAGGAGATGTACTCCTTTGAGCTTTAATGTAACTGCATGGTAGATGGCTAGGTCTCGGTGGATTCGTGTAACCCCAACATTCCCTTTTATTAAGTAAAAACCTTTTTAAAATATCGCTTTAATTAATTAGTAATCACTAGTTTAATTAAATTAAGTTGTTTTATTTTTAGTAGTCACTTCGTGGAACTTTGTGTTCTACAACCTTTCAAATTTTGATTTTTATTTCCCTTTTGGAGATTAATCTAGGTATTTAGTTATTAACCTTCCCTGTGGGATTGACCTGGTCTTAACCAGATTACTACTTGCACGATTACCTATACTTGGGTATTGCACACAAGCGCGCACAACTTTTTAGTCGTGCCACTGGTTCCACATCCCCCTTTACCCACTCGCCATGGACGTTCTGATCTACCCAAGGATCGTTCTTGGGCAGTTAGCCCAGAAACGGTAGGAGGTTCCTGATAGGGTCTATATCTTTGTGGCCCCAAGTCTTCGGGTACGAACTCACCCTTCAAGAGTTCTTGTGGACCCACCGACCATTCCCTGTGCATGGAGACGTTAGGTTCTTCTCTCTGGGGGCCCGGCAGGGGAAAAGAATTATCATCAACTGCCCGAACAACAACAAGGGATGGAAGAATAATTCTTCCAAGTGTCCACCCCAGGCTCTATGAGGAAGCCCCAGGAATCCAACTGAGGACTTCCTGGGTGGGGGAGCTGAGGAGTAAGCCCATCCTGTCATTTCTTCTTTGTTTTCCTTTACTTTTTCCGTGACTACAGGACTGACTACTTTGTGCTTTGTTTCGTAGTGGGGTCAATTGATCGACAGAGCATCCCAAAGGAGTGCCAGAACAGGATCCGGCACTTGGTAAGCCTACCTACGAACGTCTGGAACGTGCTTACCCGGTCGGGAGATCGAAAGGTAACTTACAATCCAGATCAGCTGATTAAAGCCCATGTTTTTCCTCCAATCATCCCTGGTAAGCTTTAGGTGGATTCCTTAGCCTCGACCATTTTTCGTTGCTTTCTCAGTCACTAACTGCATGAATTTTTCATTAATAGAAATGGGTCCCAGGAAAGATCCAGTGTTGCTGAGGGCCAGACAGGCTACTACTGCTGCTCAAATGGTGGAGAGAGGGAAAAGACAGACTACCGTGGCGGCCGGTGGCAACCGGCCGCTTAGCCGGCTAATGTATGGAACAACGGCTCACCAAGTCCCTGAGGAGACGTCGGTTCCTCGAGCAGTGGTGGTGCCGGAAACTGCTCCCCGAGCGGATCCATCATCTGGGGTACCGCTGGGAGAGTCTGCAGAAATCTAGGAGAGGGTAAGACCAGGCCTTCTCCCGAGCCAGGTGGAGATGTGCGCAAACAAGTCTCCCCAGGCTTTCCAGGGATGGTTGTACAGCCTCTCCTACTTCGTAAGTAGTTTTGCCACTTTGTTTTTCATTCATTCTCTACTCTATTTGTGTTGATGACCGATCAGTTTATGCTTATTTTTTTACAGGTCAGCTACATGGCCGTCGGAGCCGAGTCCTTCCTGCCCTCCTTAGCTGGGAGGACCACCGCTGCTGAAGCTGCGCCATCAAAGGTGTGGCCAGCTCTGGAGGCTAAGGAGATTGCCTTGGCCATGGAGAAAGACAAGGTCATGTGCTTGGCTATGGGCCTTGGTACCGCGCAGGCGTAGCTTGCTACCGTCTTGGCAGAGTTGGAGACCGCCCAGTCACAACTGGCATTGGCGGAGGCTTGGGAGAAAGCACTGGCCAAGATGGAGGCGGTAGGGTCCACTGATGAGGAAGCCTTGGACGACGGCTTCTTCCAGAGCTACGAGGACCTGAAGAGGAGGCTGGTCCGAGACCATCCCAAGTGGGACATCTCATCTTACGAAGGATAGACTCGGACTACTAGGATATGGGCCCTCTGCTACCGAGGGTGTTGTTGAAACTAAACTGGCCGAGGACGTTACTCCGAGCAGGGATGCTACTCTGGGAGGAGAGGCTGGAGAAACTGTGGAGGTGGTCATGGTAGACGACACCTAACCCCTAAACTTGCATCTGTCTCTTCTCCCTTTTGTTTTTTTTTTAGGGGGAGACTACTACAATTGCCCCCCAGGCACTGTACATATGTTTGGTATTAATGAAAAGGCCCTCCGAGGCCGTCTTTTGCACCAACCGTTTATGTTTTTGTACTTGCATGTTCTTTAATTTTGTAATTGCTCGTGCCCGACTGGCTGTTAGTCGGCCAAAACCCTACCTTAGCAATAGCTTTAGGACTGTGACCGATAAAGAACCTTTGGTCCTCTAGGGACCTGTGCTTACAAACTTAGGTTTGAAGTTCCGTCCAGTGTAGTGTAGGATTTTGTTCATGTTACAACTTGGACAGTTTCTTTGGGTACTGTAGGTACATAGGAATGTTTTGGAGTTCCCAGCCCTGTTAGTGCTCGGTGTGATTTCCTATTTTAGTCCAGTATCCCCCATGCCCCCCCCCCCCCCCCCCCCGAAACTTTTGATAAGGCGTGCATTGGTAGAGGGAGTGACTGTAGGGAACCAACCTAGAACATTGGTAGTTGTAGGGTCTTTTAAGCTTGATATTATTAGCCACCTAGGGGGATTTGCCCCCATTGTAATTTTTTTACCTAAGCGAAGCCGCTGCCTTGGATGTGACCCCGAGGTCTTTTGTGCCTCAGGGTTGAGTCCCGAGGTCTTTTGTGCCTCAGGTGTGGTCTCGAGGTCTGTTGTGCATAGAATACTGGCAGGTGACATTACGTGCTGCAAAACAAAAAATCTTTTATTTCTTTTGAAGACCATACTAATTGCTCAAGAAGTGCTACAAATTTCCTAGCCAATAATGATCCAGGTTTCATTGAAAGTTGATATGTCCAAAATAATCTAGCCAAGAATACAGTGCCACATCACCTAGAGGCGCCGGTTATTCCGGTAAGGACGTACCCCGCAGGGCCGAACATTCCTGGGGTGTTCATGCAAACTGCGCAATCATATCAACAGGCCGGGCATGACGGTCGCGGCATCCCGCGATTCCGTCCTATCCAGCAGTTTCTTAAATCAACTACAAGTCTACGAAAGGAGATATGGCAGTTTCCTAAACCACTTAGGAAACTCTCCTAAGATCGTGCAAATCTATTGTGATTAGATTAGGCTTCCTAATCCTATTAACTTACCATGTAAGGGTGGACTCTTGTATCTATAAAAGAGCCCACCTACCCTGTCAAAGGGGACCCCGAATAGAATTCTCTAAGCTTACAAGCATTTAACAGAGAACTCACCATCAATACGCATACACCCGGCCGGTATTACTGGTAGTGCCACCCATCTTTGTTGGCTCACCAGGCCCGCCGGTGATCTACTAGTGAGAAGTGCACAGACGCAACCGTGGACGTAGGTCACCTCGTTAACGGGACCGAACCACGTACAAATCTTTCTCATCTCTTTCTCTCTCAAAACCTTTCTTACCAATTTTAGGCATCATCAGTTTGGCACCGTTTGTGGGAAACGACTGAGTCTTCTCATCAACAAAAATCCTTGACTGATCAACATGCCACCAAAGATGGGTAAGAAAGCCGCTAATCCGACCGGTCAGGAGAATCCGCAGCTTGAACAGCAGGTTGCCTCCATGACGACCGAGCAGATAACAGCAGCGTTGGCGCAACTCTTGGAGGACCAACGCCGAACGCAGGAACAAATAGAGGTGCTTATGGCCCAACATGAGAAGTGTCCTGCTTCAGAAAATCAGCCTGAGAAGAGCGCTCCTATTCAAAGGCCCGCTAGGGCACGAAGGCAAGCCCGTTCCACCTCGGTGTCCCCACTGGACCGGGAACACCCCGCGAATGGAGAGCACAGCCAGGCCACCAGGCGCTCGCAAAGACGACCTCGGCCCAATCATCGCCGAGAGGAGGACGCCAGAACTATCATTGATCAGCGGCGCACGGCCAGGGGTAGGAGTCCGGACGGAGTGCCCGGGAATCGGCCGAAGACCCTCCGGCCTTAAGCTGGGGGGATCTTAGGCACAGGCTTTCCCGAACCCAAAGCCGGGCCTATCCCCGAAGTCGACGTTCTTTGAGGAAGAGGCCTCGTCTTTCGACCCAACCTACCGCTCAGACACAGGTAGGAGAATCGGGCAGGATGACGTAAAGGCCCAGGTCGAGGTGTTGTAGCAGCAAATTGAGAGGTTGAACCGCAAGTCCGGTCACAACCTCACCAACACAGAGACTGAATCACCTTATACCGTTCGGGTGACACGGTTTCCTATTCCACGGAAGTTCAAACCCCCTCACTTTAGCTCCTATGACGGCACAGGGAGTCCGGTGGACCACATCCACACTTACAAGGCTGAGATGGTGCTGGAACCTACGGTGGATGACCTGCTGTGCCTGGCCTTCCCCAGTACCCTCAAGGGACCAACCGCACAGTAGTTCCACACTTTGAAGCCCCGGACGGTCGACAACTTCAAAGCCCTCGGCAAACTCTTCATCAGCCAGTTTGTCGGGATGCTTGACCGGTCGCAGTCGGACACTCAGCTGCTGACCGTCAAGCAGTGCAAAGGGGAGTCCCTACGGGATTATGTGGACTGTTTCCACCTGCAAAGTCTCCAGATCCGCAACCTTAATGAAACGGCCGCAATTATGGCCTTCTGTTCGGGAGTTCAACACACCAAGGTCGCCACGTCATTCCATCGTGACCGACCGGCGACCCTGGAGGAGCTCTCAGAGAGGGTCAGAAAGTACATTGATACTGAAGAGTTCCTAAAGGTGAAGCGTGCCGGCCAGGGGGGAGATGAATTCCCGAAGACCAAGCGCAAACGTGAAGGATTCGAGAAGGCCTCGGGAAAGAAACCAAGGTAAGATCAAAGAGATGCCCGGGGTCAGCCCCCAATTGCTTTCACACCCATTTCCCGGCCTATACACGAAGTGATGGCTGCCGCAGAGGCGTAGAGGCTGCTTTCGCAGCAAGTTAAACTCAGAGCCCCGCCCGGTAAGAGGAACCGAGACAAGTTATGCCACTACCACAGGGATCATGGCCACGAAACAGAGGATTGCTTCAAATTGAAGATAGCAATGTAGAAGCTGATCGAACAGGGATACCTCGCGGAGTTCGTCACAGCGGATAGACGACCTCGGCAGGACACCTGAGCTCCCGATCAACCACCACCACCACTTGGCCACATCCACGTGATCTTTGGAGGAGCGTCAGGCGGAGGTGATTCACAGTCGGCATGGAAGAGGCATGCCCAAGCGTCCCGAGCGGATGTCTGGCAGGTGCAATCCACTGGCTCCTCCACAACCGATGTTCTAACATTCACGCCCAACGACTTACAGGGCATCCACTGCCCCCATGATGACCCGCTAGTAGTGACGCTTTCTATAGCCAACTATATGGTCCAGAGGGTGCTAGTAGACACAGGCAGCTCGTCCGACATTATGTTCGCGACGACATTCGATCAACTCGGGATCCCCGGGGATCGGCTCTGGCTGGTCGCTACTCCCCTGGTTGGATTTAACGGCTCCAGCACACAACCGCTCGGTACAATCGAGCTCCCAGTTCTCATGGGGACCTACCCCCAGCAGGCCTCCGTGCTCGCCAATTTTGTGATTGTGGAAGCCCCGTCAGCCTACAACGTCATCCTTGGCAGGCCGACCCTCAATAAGGCCAGGGCGGTCGTCTCTACCTACAGCTTAACAATGAAGTTCCCAACTGCTCAGGGACCTGGATGCTTGCGTGGAGATCAGAGCATCGTCCGGAGTTATTAGGTTAGCTCGTTGCGCCGGGGGGCAATCATAGAAACATTAAACATCCAAGAGATGGACCCTCATGACCAGAGTGACATGATAGGTCCGATGAAAGAAGTGGAACAAGTGATGCTGGATCCCGAGTACCCAGACAGCACGGTCAGCATCGGTACCCTGCTCGAGCCTGGCTTGAAGGAAAAAATGACTCAGTTCCTGAGGCAAAATCAAGATATTTTTGCTTGGAGTCATGAGGATATGCCCGGGATTGTTCCCTGGGTAATGTCCCATCATCTCAACGTCAGCCCGGATTGTCGCCCGGTTAAACAGAAGAGAAGGGGCATGGCCCCCGAGAGACAGAAGGCAGTGAGCGAGGAGGTCGAGAAGCTACTAAAAGCGAAGTCCATCTGAGAAGCAATTGGGCACACATATTAAGACCATTCGATCTGATCGAGGTGGCGAGTACCTCTCTAATGAGTTTATTGATCACCTCGTACAGAATGGGATTCTGTCACAGTTAACTGCACCTGGTACGCCTCAGCAAAATGGTGTAGCGGAGAGAAGGAATTGGACTCTTTTAGACATGACTAGGTCGATGATGAGTTATTCTGAGTTGCCATTATTCCTTTGGGGTTATGCTTTGGAAACCGCTGCTTACATACTAAATCTAGTACCAAGCAAATCTGTTCCAAGGACACCACGAGAGATGTGGATTGGGCGCAAGCCTTCTTTGCAACATCTCCGGATATGGGGGTGTCCGGCACATGTGCTCAAAGGAAAGATGAGCAAGTTGGATTCTAGATCGGAAGTATGTTACTTTGTGGGTTATCCAAAGGGTACTTATGGATGGTATTTTTATGATCCAAGGGAACAGAAAGTGTTTGTTAGTACAAATGCTGTTTTCTTAGAGAATGATTATATCATGAACCATAAACCTAAGGGAAGGATAGATCTTAGAGAGATAGAAGGAGAGCCCTCAGTCCAACCCGCAGTTAATGACGATATAAATCAAGAAAACACCACTTCTTCACCCATTTCCGCACCGGTACCTCGTCGTAGTGGGAGGATTATCAGCCAGCCTGATAGATACATGTTCTTAGGAGAAGTTTTTGAAGCTGTCTCCATAGAATCTGAATCTGATCCTACCACTTACGAAGAGGCAATGGCTGATGTTGATTCAGCTCATTGGATTAAAGCTATGAAGGCTGAATTGGAATCTATGGATTCCAATCAGGTCTGGGATCTTGTAGAACTTCCAGCCAATATTAAACCCATTGGCTGCAAGTGGGTCTACAAGAGGAAAAGAGGATCTGATGGAAAGGTTGAGACCTTTAAGGCTAGGCTTGTAGCGAAAGGTTATACTCAGAGGGAGGGCATTGACTATGAGGAAACCTTCTCGCCGGTAGCCATGCTCAAGTCCATCAGAATACTCTTATCTATTGCTGCATGCCTAGATTTTGAAATCTGGCAGATGGACGTCAAGACTGCATTCTTGAATGGCAATCTTGAGGAGGACATCTATATGCAACAACCAGAAGGGTTCATAGCTGGTCGGAAAGGTAACTTGGTATGCAAGTTGCAAAAGTCCATTTATGGACTTAAGCAGGCATCCAGAAGTTGGAACATCCAATTTGACCAAGCGGTCAAATCGTTTGGTTTCATACAGAATCTGGATGAACCTTGTGTATACAAGAAGAGTGAAGGAAAAGTGGTGGCTTTTCTTGTGCTTTACGTTGACGACATTCTACTCATTGGAAATGATGTAGCGGCATTGTCAACGGTCAAGGTTTGGCTAGCTAGTACTTTCGATATGAAGGATCTAGGAGAGGCGAGCTATATTCTTGGAATAAAGCTCTTTCGGGATCGTAAGCGAAAGATAATGGGATTATCTCAAGCTGGTTATATCGATAAAGTGCTAACTAGGTTTTCAATGGATAATTCGAAGAAAGGTTTGTTACCTTTCAGGCATGGTTTAGCGTTCTCCAAGGACCAGTGTCCAAAGACACAGGAGGAGAGGAATCGCATGACAGGAGTTCCCTATGCTTCTGCAGTGGGAAGTCTCATGTATGCGATGTTATGCACTAGACCAGATATCTGCTTTGCCGTTGGCATGGTTAGCAGATATCAGTCGAATCCGGGTCCAGAGCACTGGACAGCCGTTAAGCACATTCTTAAGTACTTGAGAAGAACTAAAGATTACATGCTTATGTACGGTGGTAGTGAGTTAATTCCAGTGGGATACACTGACTCGGACTTTATGTCAGATAAAGATTCGAGGAAGTCGACGTCCGGTCATCTCTTTACCTTGGGAGGTGGTGCTGTCAGTTGGAGGAGCATTAAGTAGAAATGCATTGCAGACTCAACTACAGAAGCTGAGTATGTGGCTGCTTGTGAAGCCGCAAAGGAAGCTGTTTGGCTCAAGAAGTTCCTTATGGAACTCGAGGTGGTACCAGCGTCGCTGTTGCCTATTATGCTTTATTGTGATAATAGTGGGGCAGTGGCTCAGTCCAAGGAGCTAAGGAACCACGGAAAGGGAAAGCACGTAGAGCGGAAATATCATCTTATCCGAGATATTGTTCAACGTGGAGATGTGACTGTCACCAAGATTGCCACCGCTGACAATCTTGCTGATCCGTTTACAAAGGCCTTACCACAGAAGGTCTTTGATCGTCATCTAGATAGTCTAGGTCTTAGATGTAGTTCTGAATGGTTATGAGTGCAAGTGGGAGTTTGTTGGGTTTGTGCCCTCAAACCATTACTTTATGTATTAGACATTGACTTTTTAATATATGGATATCAGCTTTACATTTCATTATGTATGTTTCTTTCATGAGATGATTGTTTAATCAATAAGTATCATAGTAAGTATTTCGTGTGTGTATGAGATACATACAATGAGATACGAATTACTATTCTTTGATACCTAAAGCTTGTCACAGTGGATGATGAGACTGGATATCTCATCAGGTATACACTGTAGCATCATTAACTACCATTGGATGGAGTGATAAATCTCAATCTCTAGAGTGTGACTCTTGGTTAATATGCTAGTGCTTATAGTGCATTGACGGACCTGAGCTTTCCTATTGACACTTAAGACTGTCAACAGTCAATAGGAACTCATAACTTTTATAAGGTACGTGTTCTCAATCTTGAGATGATTATGAACACAGACTATGGATATGGCTGCTTTGACTTACCAATCAGTGAGGTCTATAGAAGATCAACACCTGGGTATCTTGGGTATGTCATGTCCATAGGGTTGTGAACATATATTGTCAAGATAGAATCTACCCTCTGATTCAGAGTAAGCATTCCCTTGAGAATGTCACCAAGTCGATTACTGAGTACTGCAGTCTTGTTGATAAGAGTTATTAACATGTTTGGTAATCATGAGAGGTGAATGGGACTCAAGGAATACAAGAAGTAATCATGATTCAGGTTGACAGTAACAGTTATCCGACTACCTGAATATGATTACGAATGCTGACGGTAGAGGGACATTAGTACAACATACAAGTCTAGTTATCGCTTCGGATATGTTCTTTTGCGTTGGAGTTCAGTTATCGTTTTATAGTGGAGTAAACGTTAACTGACCAGTTGGTTAGTTTGCTGATCAAAGAGTTTGGTCATGGTAATTAATAAACTGGTCTGAGCCAACAATAAAGAGCCTAGGAGGTCCCATTCTTAGCTCCGCCAGGATGTTTGGAAAGATGCTTGAGGATGATGTCCAGACAGGTTCGATCGATCGAAGATATCTCGATCGATTGAAGTCTGCAGGTTCGATCGATCGAAGATGGTTCGATCGATCGAATGTTCGATCGATCGAAGGCACTTCGATCGCTCGAAGTCTAGGTCGGTTCTGGGAATCTATAAATAGGGCAGCTGCGTTCTGGAAAAAGTTGTTCGTCGTTTTGAACGTCAGAAGCTGCAGAAACTGTTTTGGAATCCCAAAACCTTCTCTATCCTCTCCATTAGGGTTCCCACCAACCCTAGTCTTTCTGGCAGGCATCCGCAGGAGTCATAAGGGTGAAGATCATCTAGTGGGGGCTGCTGGAAGTTGAAGATCAGAATTGGGTTCAAGACACTAAAGGTATAACTCGTGTCCCCTCTTGTACGCATCTGTAGAATTGACGAGTAGTAGATCCGGGCATGCCAATAAAGTTTCATAACTTGATTTTTCCGCTGCGCGTTTAAACTTTCCATTTAAACCTGTTTTTTCCAACAAAAAATAAAAAAAAGAAAAAAAAAGAACTTACCCCAAGAACTTCCCTCAAAATACTCCTAGGAGTGTATTAGGAATCCTCTAATAGGGGTTTCCTTGTGATGGATTGGGAGGGTAGGACCCCCTTTTATAGTTTGAGAAATGGGCCAAGAAGTTCATATTTAAGCGATGTGGGACAGAAAAATCTCAGTTTTGGGTGTTTTGGGTGTTCACATGCGGATTGAGCTCAAATCAATGGTCTATAATGCATGTGGAAATGTAAGTTCCAATATGGCACCCAAAATGTATCATGCAGCAGTTGAGATTGTCGCGCAGCACTTAGTTGAGCGCCACTATGGCACTCAGCCCAGAAAGTTGTGTTTTCTTCTCCCATTTCCCAGACTTCGTTCTCTCGCCTCAGTTATCCTTTTTGGGATTCGAATATACCGTTGGAAAGGCATGGAAGCCTAGTTTTCAATGATTTTTGTCTCATTTAAAAAGATTTTATTATGGTAAGAAAGTTGAGGTTGACTCCAAGAAGGAGCAAACCTATGATGTGTAAAAAGGCTATTTTGGAACATAAATTCTCCTAAGAGGTTTTTGCCCAATGAAAGGGCTTGGGGCATTATTTTAACTACTTTAGGAATATTTTAGAAAGGGAGCTCTCAGGATCTATAAAAGCTTGTATTTTGGGATGTATATTAATAAATAAGACTTGATTTTTGTTTCCTATATACTCATATGACTCTTACCCTTCTATTGGACAATTTTTGGTCCCAATCGACTGCCCTTGTATACCAATCGATTGCCACTTTTTGACTCCGAATTGATTGCCATCTTGCAGAACTTGTTCACCAAGTTATTTCGTGTTTGGCGTATGGCACTCTCTTTTCTCCAAATATATGAGTCCATTTTGTCTCGTCCCTTGGGACTCTGTTTTATTGATTTTTGAGATTATATATCTCATATGTACACAAACACTTATATATATATACACCACACATACATACACATTGCCAAGGCAGAAAGAAGAAGGAGAGAAGAACAGAAAGAAGAAGTATAATGAAGAACAGAAAGAGGAGGAGAGATAGAGAGCAAGATAAAGAGAAGGAGGAGAGAGAAAGCTTGGCCTTTATAGCCACCTCAAAACCCAAACACACCATAGGTGAGTTCCAACTCACTTGGTCCCCTTTATTATGGTGTTTTATGACTTTTAAAGAATGAAAGACGTAGAAAATATCTTCCCAATGTTTAATATGGTTAGACTAAAACTTCTGTTGCAGAAGATAATGTGCCAATCGATTGGCATGTTTCCCAATTGATTTCCATAGGACCCAATCGATTGGATATTCTCCCAATCGATTAGCATTGGATGACGCCCAATCAATTGCCAAAGGTTGCAATCGATTGGTATTATTTGAGATCGAATCGATTGTCACTACAACAAAATATTGTTTTGGCGACAAATAGATTTCGTCGCCAAAGGTCCCTTTTTGTCGATGAAGGCTTTAGCAATGAAAATATTTCATCGCTAGTTTTGTCACCTTGGCCTTGTGGCCAAAGGTCATCTGCGACGAAATTCTAGTTTTGTCACCATAGACATCACTTTTGGTGACGAAACAATTCGTCGCCATAAATCTCATTTTTGTCGCCATTATTACAGATTTTTTTCCCCAAAGGAGTCATTATTTTTGTTATAGTTTGTATTAGCGATGAAATATTTCGTCGCCAAAAATATTTCTTTTAAACATTTGATAAAACATTTCATCGCCAATTTATTTTCAGCAAAAATTTTTTGTTGCCAAAAACATTTCATTAAAACATGTGATAATAAAGGCGACAAAATCTTTCATCGCATTTTCAGCAAATGCTCTAGCGGCGAAATAATTTTGTCGCCAAATATAAAAATACTTGCCTATGTTAGCGGCCGAATTTTTCGTCGCTAAAAATGTACATTGTAGTAAATAGTAATTCAAAATTTTATTATAATCCTATTCATCACAATAATATTCATTACCAAAAGAGAGAGAATCGTATTAAACATAAAAAGATCCAACAATCCCGAGTTACTTCATTACGCAACAATATTTAGTATCGTTAGTTGTTCATGTGCACAACAAAAAGATAAAAAGTTAGAAAAGATATTATACATTGTTTGTGACATAACTAATTGTCCGACTACAGAACAAAAGTAGTACGATGTCTCCGACTATCCACTGATCCACATGTCCATATCCAATCTGCATGAAAAACAATGGAAATCATTAGTATCTTATAAGTTAGTGAAAGGTCATAAAATTTTTGAAATATAAAGTAATTATAAGGTGATTTTTTTTCCCATATAAGTTATGAATTGCATGCCATTTGTTCCTATAAGTCTATTTTGTCGAGGGTCAAGGGTTACGGTCTCATGTCATTCCGAGTGCCGCAAGTCATTTTGGTCACTCAAAACCTCAAAGACAGTTTTAAGGCCTAAGTCTCTAAATTTGCGTATTTTTGCATAATTCGCAACCCAGAGTCAGAATTACGTGTCATTTGTTCCCACAAGTCCCTTTTGGTAGAGTGTGAGCTGTGGGTTCCTACAAGCCTATACGCATGCTAATATAATGGAAGATGATAGTCGTCAAAATCGCAAAAACAAAAAAGCAAAAATAATTACAGAGTATATATGGGCACTGACAAAAGCATATAAAAGTAGAAGAAAAAGAAGGTGTGAACCTAAAAAAGAGAAACACTAAGGAACCTTCCAATCAGAGAGCAGTTAGATCAATCAAATAGGAAAGTAGAACAGAAAACATGTCAAAATTACTGGTCATTGACTGATACTCTAAAAGGCTTCCTAGCATAAATCAAATGAGAGGCAAGACAAAGACTAAATGTGGGTCCAGTCCATGAGAAGAGACAAGATGGTATGTAACTTCAGAAGTTGCCCATTATAGAACCAAATGTAATACAGATTATAAAGCACTTTGCTGGGACAAGCTCGGTGAAGGTTTAAGTGTTGGTTTGTTTGGCATGGGGCACATGGCTACCTATCTTAGGAAGATGAAGGAAGCTAAAATTCAATTAAGCATCTAAATATGTAAGTAACAATTCAAGCTTTTAGTGTAAGTGGAACTTAAAAATTCTCGCATACAGCTAACATGAATTGACAATTTTTATATCCTCACTTGATATGAAAGAAACCTAGATGAAAAGAAACCCATGTAAATCAACAAGTAATAACCCGTACCCTAGGGTATAGTCCCAAAAAACAAAGGGGTAAGCTGCGGCCTACGACCTGCGAGGGCCGCGTTGGTAGCAGTGATATGGTGGTTCCATTACCTGCAAAATATTTTGTCGAAGCAGAAGTGAAGACGATGAAAACAAATGTCAAAAACATACAAATTCAAAGACGAACACTAATATTTACTTTCTTATTTTTTAACTTCTTTAGCAATGCAATCATGACACACAAATGTCTAAATATAAAAAATAAAAATTAATAATTAAAAAAATCATTACACCAATAATGGATTTTCAATCAACTAATCAGATTTTTGATTTTTTTTAATGGAAAGATGGCGTACTAGAATATTTTTTGTTTGCTTCAATAGAAAGCACAAACATTTTCTGCAACATAATAAAAAAAAAAAAAAAAAACACAACACAACACAAAACTCATAAAGAAAGACAAACACTCACATTGAACCAAACACACCCATGCATGCAATTAGAGCTCACAATGTCAAACCAACTTTGATGTATATCAACAATTACAATTTCTTTTTGGGTTCATTCTGAAGGATGAAATTTAACAGAGGGATGCATTTGAAAATTTGAAGAAAACAATTCAACAAAAAGGGACAACCAAATAGACCATTACTGTATCATTTCAAATGTTGACCAAAATGCCTTCAAAGCCTCCTTCCAAGTTCCTACTTTAAGTGTAGTCTTACCAAATTGAAAAACCCAGATTTAAAGCGTAAAACAATCAACATTTATGTAAGAAAATATCGAAACAAATGAGAAAATACAAATGAGCCTTAATGATCACGATGACCCAACAAGAAATGGATAACATGGAGGAAGACACTCTAAATTAACCACAAAACTGATTTTAAGATAGTGTACATTTGTGTACCATAATATCTTCGAACCATGAATGCACTGGAGTTAAAAATGAAGGCTAAGGAAGGTGTTCAACTTTTCTACTTAGAGAGAGAGAGAGAGAATCGAGAAATCAAACACATGGGTTATCAAGTTTTGAATTTGATTTCATACATTAGGTGCGATTGAGAGAAATAAGGGAAGTTATACATAGAATACCATTTTAAATTTGGATAGGATTAAGTTAGGTGAGTGGGACTATTGTGAGGGTAAGATTTTGAGACATTCGGTTAGATTAAATTTAACAGTGTGGAATATGTGTATGTGCCTCAAGGGTCAAGATCAAAACGTGTCAAATTAGGAGGCCCCATATCACTCTATCTTATTATATAGATGAATCAAAATTGAATATCAATGTATCAATTACAGAATCAAAAATATAAGGATGGAGTTCAATGCAACTTTATTCTAAATTGCCAATTCAAACTAAAATGTGTATATGACTACATTAGGTTGGAAGTTAGGTACGAAGATATTGTATTGTTTAACAAATCAAACTTTTATGGTTTCAAACAACATAACTGTTGGGAATTGTGAATATCGCAGGCTAGCCACGCTTTTTAAACTTTTTCAAAATCAAAATAGGAGCCACCACTTAATTTTTAAAGGAAAATTAAGAAACCATTTTAAAAGAAAACTAATCTTTCGGAAGCCAGGGATTTCTAGGTCCAGGGATTATGGAATGAGAAAGGAAGGAGCTCGGTGAACTAAAACACCCCCTCTCATTCTATCTCGTGATTGGCCTCTACTCAACATCCTTTTTAATTGAATTATTAATCTAAGTATACCCTCAACTAATACATATATATATATTACAAAAGCATGTAAAAAGGGGTACAAGATTCCTAACGATAAAAGGGACACAAAACCACGTAATTCAAATAGCAACCAAAATGATATGCAATAAGGAACAAAGGAACTTACTCGGGATTCAGCCGCGAATATTAAACGTGCAGTACATACAAATAAATAGAAAATCTAAGAAAAGAGTATCTAACACGTATATACACATAAGGCAAACCTAGTCTAAGGTGTCGCCCATGGAGTTGAAAATAATAAAATCAAGAAATAAAATAAACTAGAGAAAAGTCGAGAAATCGTACCTCCATAGTACTACAAAACAAAGGGTTAGTAAGCATGCTTTGAACATAATATAATATCAAATCCTAAATATCAAACTCCTAGTTTAAATCTAACAAACATGGAGAAAGTTGACCCAATCAAGAATTCCTTCCAATTTGTTGAAATCACAACACCTCTATAGATATACAAGTCTTAACTAGGAGCCAATGCAATGTCCATATAGAGATGGTACAATCTCAACATTATTAAAATGAATCCATGACTAAACTCAACCAATTAACTTACCATGATAGAAAACAATGTCCTAAATCAATACACATGTAATGATAAATGAATGCATGAACATGAACAACAATAAGCTATGAATCATTTATTGATTTGGATCATTTAGCCTCTGGATTTAAGCTTAATTAAGTATAATCAAAACATGGTTTAAGCCTTAGGTCATAGAAAAGTCATTTGGATCAATATTTACAAAGTTTATCAAATCTATCACAGAATTCCCAAAATTACAGAGAATAGACCAGACTTTCAAAAATAGGAAACGCATTATTCCCATGGTAGAATCTTAATGATTTGTGGACACAAGGTGCCTCTGTGAGTATAGTTTCTAACGCAAAAATAAAATCAAAGATCAAACGGTCCAATCTCAGGGAATTTGACCATGACCAGACACTACTCAGAAGTTATCAACTCTCTGTCCAGACATTTTTTTATGATTTTCTACAAATAGTAAACGAATCTGCATTACTTTATTCTCTTTAGAGGATCTAACTAACACATTTAACTTCGTGGAAAAAATTATTAGAAGCTCAAAATACTTGTTTAAGGCTCTGATCGATTCAAATCAATACTGACTAACAATTCTGAAATTTTGGACTGAAAGTGAATAGTTCACAAATCTTAAGATCAAACCATGTAAGCTATGAAATATCATTAGAACAAAAATTACAGTCGTAGATCTTTGTGTTACGAACACATTCCAATTGGTCTCATTCAATTCCAATGGATCATGTTTTAATTAAAAATCTTTGATCATAGTTGGCTAATGAATTCACTGCACCATAGTTGAATTAGTGTTCATAATTTGAATCAAACTTTATCCATGATTCTAGAGAGAATTTGGATCAAGTATGGTTATTATCGTCATTTTAGCAATGAAATATGAGAGTGATTCATGGATTTAGCCTTAGATAAATCCTCACATAGACCTCATAAGAGAATCTAGAAATGGATTTCAAGGACTTACTCAATCCTAATGAACTAAAGACACTTGAATCTAACAATCAAATCACGCCAATAACTAATTCTATATCTAATACCTCTCCCAAATACATGATCGTTGAGGAATTGAAATCACTTTATCCAATTCTCCTCCCAAATTAATGGTCCTTGGAGATCAAAATAAGTTGATGATCAAAAGGAGAAGAGTATGAACAAATGAAGAGAGAATTCAAACTAAATTGATGATCCAAAGCAAATTTTCTCTTAAAAAGAGCTTATTATAAAACTTAATCCATGATCTACTAGTTCCAAATCAACAAAAAGATGAGAATTCAATGACAATTCAAGTGGTACATAATGAAATGAGGTGGGAATAGACTTTTTGAAAATTGTGTAAAAGATCCTAGAATTCAATGAATTGTGATAAAATTTAGACTAAAACTAATTGAGATTAGATGATTACCTCTAAATCTCCTCAGATTTTCTCTTATTTCTTGAAGATCTTCAAAGTCTTCAAGCCTTCTTCAAGCTTTTCACACTCCTTCAATGGCTTCTTCTTCAATTCTCTTCCTTCTCTCTCTAAAATCTCTCAATTATGGAATTGTTCTCCAAAATTCTCTCTCTAAAATTGTATATCTTCAATGGAGATGTAAATCGCCTTATATAGACCAACCTTGAGAGGCTAATTGGGTAATTTCAGGGTGTTTGTGCATGTGTCATGGCACCTTGGTTTGTTCAATCCGTAATTAAAAAAAAAAAGAGTCTGTTACAGAGGTCTTCACTAGCTGAGTTTTCTGCGGCACTCAGTGGGTCCCGGTCTGGAACTTAGCGACTGTCGGTACGACACTCAGCGAGTGCCGCCGACTTTACTGTGTCCTATTCCAAACAAATTTCCTTTTATATATATAGACTATATAAGTAAATGTATAAATTTTTTGTTTTCTTTTCGTTTCCTTTTTCACATATTTTTGTTGAAATTCTTTTTTCTTTCTCTTTTCGTTTGAAACTCTGTTGATAAAAACAAAACAAAATCTATTTTTATTATTTTTTTAGATTGAATTTATTTTCTTTTACATATTGTAGACCCGAGAAAAAAAAATCCCCGTTTCACTCCCTCTTTCTCTGAAAACTTTATAGCGACTAAAGGACCTTCCGAAGAGCTTGAATCACTTTAAAGATCTTCGAATTCCATCGGACATTGTCGTCATCAGTTTTAGAGATAATCATCCCCTGAATTAACAGTTGGTCAAAATTGGAGTGTCTACAGTTTGCCCCTCTTTGGCAAAGCTTGTGAAGCAACGCGTATCACAAATGAATGTTGAAGCCTGTGTGAAGACAAGCCTTTCATCGAACTGTCGAGTTTAGGTAAAATAAAGTGCGTTGCAAAAATAGGTGCAAAGAAGGTCAATGCTAGTCGTGCTCAATGACGAGCTGCCTATGTCCCGACGGGAATCAAACTAGGACATAGTTTGACCAGGGGATCACACACTAGCACAGGTAGGCATATAGATGAATGCACCTATCCTATCATGATGCACATGCTTATGTAGTGATGGTTGCCAATGCAATTTTGTGCTTCATGCTTTCATGCAATGCCAATACGATGATTTGAAATTATAATGTTTTGATGCGTATAGATTTATTCTAAGCTTCATGTTTCTAATGCGTGGGTTTTCATCATCTGTAACTACCTCGGTCTCTAGGATAAGTGCTATTGACTGGATTGCGCTTCATGCCTTATACTCCGGTGTCAATACATGTTTTCTGTCTCAAAACACAATTGGTTAGGCTACGCTTCGCGCATTTTTCCCTGGTGCCAATACAGATTTATTTTCCCAAAATGCAATTGACTAGACTACACTTCGCGCATTACGCCCCAGTGTCAATGTGTGGACACGCGGCGTTCCACCACTTCTCTTGTTTGAGACTATTTTGAAATTGATTTGAATCAAAGAAAAGGAAAGGTCTGTTGAAAACAGATACAAAGTCGACACTTGGTCTTTAAAGAACCAAGAAACCTAATTTTGACTAACCCAAACGGATAAAGGGCACCGGCCCTTCATAACCAAAGAACTTGGCTCGTGGTTTTGGTACGAGAGAGGAAGGAGCCTTTGTCGCGACTAAAACACCCTCAACTCCCCCCGTCTTTCGACGGGCCTCAATTAGCATCCAAATAATCATCTTATATTATGTTTGGTTCGACAAATAATACTATGGTAGTATATTACATCACATAAGAAAATTTGAAATGGAAGATATAAAGATATGATATCATTCATAAGATCTAAGCCAAATATCATACAATGTAAAGTGAAAGATCACACAAATAAACCTAGAAAAAATCGTCTAATCATATATCAAATAATCAAGACTTCCTAATCTAAAAAGGGGACATGAATTGTCCTTGAAACAAATAATCAAAGAAATCAAAATATGCTTAGCAAGCTAGTATGATGCATGTTATTCTTTGAGAAAAGAAGACCTCTCAATCCCCGGGATGGATGAGAAATGATGATTAGATCGGGGGAAGCATGAACGTGTGATCAAGTTCATTCTTTATAATCTTCTTAGATTAGGAGCCATGGAGGCCCCAAATATTGCATGGATGCAATGTATATATCTAGAATGTGCCAAGGTTGTAGTGTGCCTTGTGTTCATGGATTCCTAGAATGACTTAGAAGTTTAAAATATGCATGAATGCATGAATGAAATTAACATGGGGATATGTACAAATGTAGTATGAACTACTTCCTAAGATAGGGACTAATTTGGAATGCATATAAGCATCAAATCAAAGAAAGAAAGTTAAAATGTGCTTGCTGTGAATAGTGGACAGAACAGTAACATGATCTTTTGGAAATTGAAAAGAGGGGCTAGGAATGTTTTCAATGCATGATTTTGTATGGAGATCTTACTTATTGGGTTTAGAACACAACCCAAAAAGCCAATCTTTAATAACTATCACAGATTGAGAGAAATCATATAAACAATAGAGGTCACTCAGAAACAGAGTCCGTACTGTCGACCGAAATGTAAAAAAATCTTTGAAAATGAATATGAATGATATAGAGGCCCATTTAATATAGAAAGTTTTCTAAGACATTGCAGTTTAAGGAAAAATAAGTTAGGACCACCCCTTTTGGACACTTTTTCTGGAAAAGAGGTTGGAAGTGGACCTAGCCGCTGTGACAGCAAAAACAGGATGTCTGGAAGGAATGTTTGGGTCCAAATGGACCATTTCCAAGTACTTCCAAGTCAAACCAAAAATCATGGGTGTTCTCCAATGAGCTAGGAAGACTTTCCAAGTGGCCTTGCATCCATATATTGAGTATTGAGTTCTAGAGAAATCTTTTAACTCAGCTCACTCACTGTTTTGACTCATTATTTTGAAGATTTTGGAGAAAACAAGGTTTTGTTTCTTGAAACCAAAATGAGAGGGATTGAGAGGGGCTTTGAAATAGATGTTTTGAAAGCATATTTTCAATACTCAATAAGGATTATAGCCACTTAAAATGTCAACATCAAACTCATCATCAAGAACCTCCAAGATTGTTGGAGAGATTTATTTTATTTTGAGCATAACTTCAAAAATACCTAGAAGGTATTGAAGTTATGATCATCATCTATCAAACATGTTTTTGAGGTCAAGAGCTACTATCCATAACGATTCACTCACCTCAAACTTTATGTCATCATCTTGATAATGATGAACTAGTAAGTAAATAAAGAAAAATAAAAAAAGAAATGGGGTAAGAAGAGATAAACAATGAATAAACAAGCAAGTAGATAATGATCAATAGATGATATTCATGATGTACTGAACTTGTAGAATGGTGTTTCACTCATATATGATGACATTGGATAGGGAAGAAGCTTCCTCTCTCTTAAATGCTTACTAAAATGGTGGTTGGGTGTATTGAATGTTGAAGTAAATGGGAGTAATGAAGTAAAAACAAAGTTTAGAACTCACTTTTGTTTTGGAAATCAAAGAAGAAAGCTTCTTTTTCTCTATCCTAACCTTATCTCTACAACTTTCTCTCCCAAACTTTTTCAAAGCTTACATTTGACTCTCCCAAAATGAAGAGCAATGGGGAGTTTATATAGGCCAACTTGGGGTGGTTTTGGGGTTTTAGAAGTAATCCCATTGGTCCCAAACATCTGAAATCATAAAACTACGTCGTTTTGGCTTTCAATTAATCAAAATGAACCCCCAAAAAAAATTACAAAAATGCACTATTCTGGAGGGGAGTGCCGCGGTGGCAGTGGGCCACTACCGCGGCGGCACTGCTCCTCCTTCATCCAGATAATGCTGTTTAGGCCCCCTGAAGTTCCGGTATTCGTGAAAAGGCCCTATTTCGTCCGAAATTCACAGAAAATGCGTATGAACTCCAAATTAAGGTTGTGATATACCGTTGGAAAGGTAATGGAGTCTTCTTTACATAACAAATAGTTTGGGGATAGGTCACTTTGAAAAGTTTTGCGATATTTGCGATAAAAGCCGATTTGATCGCCTTTTTCGTCTTCGGAAATCCATAATAGACTCGTTTTAAGTCCAAAAATTATGTGCGGTATACCGTTGGAAAGCTATTGACCTCTAGTATCCATGAAAAATATTTGAAAATTGTTACGGTGCCCCAGTCCCAAAGTCAAATTCTGGTCAAACTGGTCAAACCTGGGATTCCCGGAAGTTCTGGGAACCTCTAGGAGCTCTTGGGAGCTGACGTTTTCGCTCGATTTTCTTCTAGAACATGTATTAATACTTTAATCATGATTTAGAATGACTCTGGTGAATTTGGATGATTTTGGTCAAACTTGGTCAAACTTGGTCAAACTTTGGTCAAACCTGGTCAAACCTTGGTCAAACCGGTCAACGGGGACTTTTCGGGAACTTCCGGGACTTCTGGGGGTCTTTGGAAGCTGACGATTTCATCCGATTTTTCTTAAAAACTCATTTTATCAATTTTCCTTAAGACGTAGCATGTTTCCAGAACTTTGGGACCAAATCTGGGAGTTTTTGGGCTTTCAGGGGCATTTTGGTCATTCTGAGCATTCTAAGAGATAGAGCTGACTTCCAAGGGTCCTTTTGAGTCTTTTACGATCATTGTGAACCACCAAGCTATGGGTCTCCTAAATCTGATAGCCGATAAAATGGGGTGTCTACAGTTTGCCCCTCTTTGGCATGAGCTTGCGAGGTAACGCATGTCGCAGGCGAGTGCCAAAGTTTTGAAGAGACAGGACTTTTTGGAGGCTATAGATTTAGGATAAAAAAGCGTTGCAAAAGATGCAATGATGCCGAGGCTAGTGCCGGTCGCGCTCTGCGTGAGCTGCCTACGTATCCCAAGAGGAATCAGACCAGGACGTAGTTCGGGGCATAAGGGAACAAATTATATATGCACAACAAGACATATGGATGCTATGCTGTGAGGATGATATGCAATGCATGGACGTGATATGGATTGTGTCATGAGTCCTATCATGTCGAGTGTTATGATCCTAGTATGAGCAAGTACTGTGGGGCGTGCCATTCCGGGTGAACTAGTGTTGTGCTAGTGTTCGCGACTGTGATGTGGTTAATGACTCGGATAAGGACATCAAGGTTTAGAAGACTCTGGGTCTAGGGGCAAACTTCTGGAACGAGTGAGATAGATCAGATGCGCTTCGTTTAGAAGGCGACAACCAAAGGTGACCGAGCTATGAAAATGGACAGGTGAGAAAATTCTTGATAATCAGGAGATCTGGATGCGGGCGATGTTCTGGTTGTTCCTGACGGTCGACTTTCGGGAGTCGGTTCCTCTTTTGTTACTTTCGGCTGGTGGTAGTATCTTTCATATTTGTCCTTGGGGGATGACATAGTGTTCTCGGAGAATCTCTATTTTCTTGATCGGGAGCTAGGACCCATCTCTAAATCTCTCACGGTCGATCAAACAATCTAAGAGGGCCGGACGGGGCCTCTGGGAGCTGGTATCTTTCGGTCTTTGTCCTCGGGGGATGATGTAGGGTTCTCGGAGAATCTCTTTTCTTGATTGGGAACCAGGACCCATCTCTGAATCTCTCACGGTTGATCAAATCTTTCGGCGCTCAATCCAAGAGGGCCGGTCGAGGATTCCGGGAGCTGATATCTTTCGGTCTTTGTCCGCGGGGGATGATGCAGGGTTCTCGGAGAATCTCTTTTCTTTTGCTTCGGTGCATCAGCCAAAATCCAGGATTCGTTATTTAGAACTCTCGTATTTGATCCAAATTTACGACGGTCGTCTTGAAATAGCCGATTCGGGCCTTCGGGAGTCGATCTTTCTCAGTTTCTGCCTACTTGAGGTAGTCCTTACAATCTTTGGACTGCTCGGGATAAAACTTCATAAATCTTGACCGAAATGGGCCACCGGGGCTGATTGGGGCCAAAAATGGGCTCAAAAGGTCAAAATGGGCCAAAACGGAGCAAAACGGAGCGAAGTGGGGCCCACAGGGAGCAGTGTCGCGGCGGCAGTTGGCCAGTACCGCGGCGGCACTGGGTCGCCGGACTCCATCTTTGTATATTTCGGGTTTTTGAGCTTTTGAAGCTCATTCTTGGCCATTTTGGGGTGTTTTCAGAGCCAAAATCCCTCAAAACGCAGCTCGTGCGTGCTCAGGTAAGTAATCGTTCCCCGTGGTTAGAATTTCGATTGGTGTTTTGGTTTGCTCAAATTTTCAAGAAGAAAGTTTTGATTTTGACTTCCATTTTCTTTGTAGATCCATGGCTTCGAGCTCGAGGAGACCGTCTAAGAAGGCCAAGGAGCGGATGAAAGCCGAGATGCAAACCCCGGACTTGATTTTACGGGACCCTCAATGTCATCTTTCTACCGCGGCTCTGGCGAGCTTGGTATGTGAAACTTTTGACAGTTTAGGACTATTTTCATGTATTGTGCTAGTCTTGTGAGCCATAGTGTGCACCTAGAGATCGTTAGAAGTCCGATTTGTGCTCAAATGTTGATTTTGTGAATTTGGACCCCGGGTCGTGAATAGTGATTTTGTGCATTATTTTGTCATCTTTGGTATGTGCAGGTGCCGGAAGTGACATTAAAAGGCCACGGTGGCCTTGCTCACGCTTTCCTATGGTATACTCAACTCTCGCCCACCGTTAAGAGGATGGTAGACGATGCCGGGTTTGGAGGCTTCGTCCGGCTGGTTTCAAAGAGCAGCAACGATTTGGCCCATTTTTATGATTTTGTTGAGAGGTGGTGGGACACCACTAATACTTTCCACCTTCCGTTCGGTGAGATGACCATGACGCTCTTTGACTTCTCCATGATTACTGGCTTAAGGGTTGGCGGGAAGCGCCTGATTCTAGACTACTTTTATGAGATCGACCCGGAGGTGGTGGACATGTTGATTGGGGCCGTTCCCCCTAACCTGGAGAGGCACTGGTTTCCTTGTGGCTGGCTCTACCGGGCCTATGGCAGAGGGAATCACAATTTGAACAATTTCCAGCTTTTGAGGGTGTATCTTCTGTATGTCCTTGGTTGTTCGATCTTTGCGACGCGCAATGACCGAGTGAGCTTGAGATTCCTTTCTTGCCTGGTGACCATTGATGAGATCCCCTCCTACGACTGGGGCGGTGCTGCCTTGGCCCATCTTTACAAGCACATGGGTGAGGTCTCTCGGGGTGATATTAAATCGACAGGGGGATTTTGGCGAGCTTGGGAGGTATGTACTGCACCTTTTCTCACCTTTTAGCTTTTTTTGATTTCTGTACTTTTTCTGATTTCTCCTTTGTCTGTGCAGCTTTGGAGCTTTGAGTACTTGAAGATGTTGGCTCCTTCACCTGCGGACGAATCAGGCGAGGATGAGGATGGCATGGCTCCTGTGCCTCTATTCCCCCGAGGCTTGAGATGGCGGAGGGATGTTGTTGGGGTGAAGAGCGGGGCCCACCGGATTGTTTTGCTCAGAAACTTCCTAACCGAGCTGACGGCTGCTAGTGTTGATTGGACGCCTTGGGAGCGCGTCGCCTATGCTGCCCCGTAGGAGATTCAAGCGGTCAAGCCTCTTTTATCTTGCCGACTCTTGATGGAGAGTACCGAGTGCAGGCAGTGGTTCCTTGGTGAGCGGGTGTCCCGGCAGGTTGTTGGTGGTTCCAGGTATCGCGTCCCTCATAATGCTCCTGCGATGGATGCCAGTGACCTTTCTGGTGATGCTCTGCTGGCGGCCTTGGTCGGCTCCGATGTTTGGGCCATTTTCTCTCTGAGACCGGTTACGAGGCTTATCGTGGCCGTTTCCTGATGCCTAACTTCCAGCTCCTGGTGGTAAGTTTCCTTTTTTCATTTTTGTCTTTTATTCGTTGCCTATGTTTTTAACTCATCTTTTCCTAACTTGTTTTGTGCCTACAGCTTCGTGAGATGTATAGGAGACAAGCTCCTCAGGCTTCCGATCCTATCCCTCCTTGGGATTGGACCGTCAATGTTCTAGGCGCTGACGGCACTCCCCAAGTGATGGAGGTGCCACGAATCACATGTGGGACCCTACTTAGCCAGCGGGCGTCCTCAATGTTCCTTGGAGTTACGCTGAGGAGGGTCACGCCTTGGCGGCTAGCCTACGGTCCTTGGTCCTTACACGAGACCATCGGGTATGTCTCTAATTTTGCGCTTTCTTAAGGTTATGAGGTTCTAACCCTAGATTTTACCCTTGACAGATGGATGGTATGCGGCAATTTGCTGCCAATCAGATGGCGTCTTTGGTAAGTTTCTGACTCGACTCTATTTTTACATTTTTTGTTATTTCCCTACTGATTGCCTTCATTTTATTTGTGTGTGCAGTATCGTGGAGGCGGACCTGGCTCATCGAGGACTGGTCCAAGGCGCAGAGGTGGTAGGACGAGGCCGTCGCCGACATACACTCCGGGCGGTCCGACAGAGGACGAAGAAGAGGAGGACTGAGGCCCCCCCCCCTCAAGTGGGAATTTTTATTTTCTTTTTATGTTTTCGATTGGGTTGTACTGGTGATATGACTATTTGGACAGTGTAGGACGATGTGTAGAACAGTTTGTGACCTTTGACAGAGTATTATGATGTTTCGCCTTTTAGGCCGGATAGCTTCCGGTTTGGAGGCGCAGTTGTGTGCTTGTTTTAGTTGATAATCGCGTGATGATATATGTGTACTGTGATTGTTGGATATTACTGCGATGGGCAGTTTTGTGATAGTGAGTGCTTTTGCCTTGCAGGTGGGATAGTCCGTGAAACTGGGAGGTGCTGCCGAAATTTCGAATTTTGCTAGAGCCGCGACAGAAAATATTGCTTTGTATGATCCCGCTCAACTCACAGCTTGGCTGAACATCACGGATAGCGTGGATCGGATCAACCTCTTTAGCTACGGCTTAATCGAGCTATTCTCTCTTTGCCAGATGACCCTGAACACTGAGTTCTTGCGTGCTGCCATTGCTCACTGGGACCCGGTGAACCATGTCTTCAATTTCAGTGGCCTGGAAATATGCCCCCTGTTTGAGGAGTTTTGCGCTATTCTTGGCTATGATTCTGACTTTGATCTAATTCTCCCTTCTGCTGGTACCCTTAGTCCTACGCGAGGCTTGGCTGAATATTTGAACTGTTCCATCACTATTTCTCGCCGACTGATTCAAGGTGAGGTTCTTGGCATTGCCTCCATCATTGCCTGATACGCCAGTCCTGGGAATCCCAGCGTGTATGATGCTACCTGCGGGGCCGCTTTGATATTGTACATGACTTCGTACTTTCTGTTCTCGAGCACTTCAGTTGACTTGGTGCATGTGTGCCTCGGACTGAAGCTTAGCAGGAATCCTATGGCCATGGTTCTAGTTAAAACCTAGAATGGTTTGGACCGTGCTTCTGATCAAGGAACGCCTCTACTTTCTGGGGCGCCTTTGGTGTTACAAGCTTGGTTATACGAGCGCCTCCAACTGTGGACAGGCCGCATACCACCAGTTTACTTTCATCGAGCCGTGCTTCACCCTCACTATACTTTTGCCGATTGGGTAGGCCTGATGGGTGCCTTATCTGAGGCTGATATTTGCTGGATCGCGAGGCGTTGGGGCCTTTATGCTGTCACCACGAACCTCAGGGGTTACCAGAGAGTGTGGTTGATGGGTCTGAGAGAGACTTTTTTCCATTATCCTCTTCGTTTGGCCAGACAGTATGGGTAGGTTCAGGAGGTTCCCTGGGGGTTTACTGAGAGGGTCTTTGTTTCCAGGATCAGGGCTGCCACTATTGCTGCTTTCATTGATCGTTGGACTGATCGAGTAAAAGCCTACTTCTAAAGACCTTTGAAGAAATAAAAGATACAAAGATTGAACTGGACCTGACTGATTCTGCTCATTCCTCCAAGTGTCTTTGAACATGTGTGATTGCTTTTTTGAAAGACTTCTGTTTCTTTGATTATTCCTGCTTATGTAATATTCAAAGTTTGTTTATCGGTGAGCCTTGGTTACTTTGGGAATCTCATTTTATGCATTTTCACTTTCTAAAAATATTTTGTAACTGAGATTTCAATTAGATGTTGCTTTTGGTACTTGCTTGGGCATGCTGGGACGATTAGAGGCAAACGAGGCGGGTGGCCGAAGTTTGCCCCTAGTTTGGGATATGTAAGGTTGTGAGGCAAACGAGGTAGACGACCGACGTTTGCCCTAGTTTAGTAGAGGTTCAGGCAAACGAGGCGAGTGGCCGAAGTTTGCCCCTAGTGTGGAGGGTGATTTATGGGTTATGGTAAAGACCGCGACTTTATTTTTATTCACACGCTCATAATTTTTGCCTAGGCACCAGTTAGGTGACCTAGTGAGCTCTTTTCTCTCTTTTGTTATTGCTCACCTTGGATTTAACTCTAACTTTTGCCTAGGCGTCCTTTCGGATTTTCAACCTAGCGAGCCATCCTTTTCTTTTTTTCTTTTTTTTTTTTTTTTTTTTAAAGTCTGCCTACGTACCCCTGAGCGGGGATCAGGTCCAACGTAGTTCTGGCCATGGTTAGGAAAGAAGCGGGTTGGTTTTTAGGTGGGTGGGGTGACCGAACCGATGCGGTTGCCTACGTATCCCCAAGTGGGAATCAGGTCAAGCGTAGTTCAAGGAAGGTCTTGAAAGAAATTGGTTTGATTATGATGGTGTCGACCGAACCGATGCGGTTGCCTATGTATCCCCGAGTGGGAATCAGGTCGAGCGTAGTTCAAGGCGAGGCTTGAAGGAAATTGGTTTGAGAGATGGTCAAGCATAGTACTTTTTGAGGCGATCCATGTTGATCGGTTCTTTGAATTCGACACCATGGAGGTCCATGAGATAAGTTGCTCCTCCGGAAAGAATAGTTTTGACGATGTAAGGGCCGACCCATTTGGGTTTAAACTTCCCACGGGGATCAAAGATCGGAGCTCGCAATTCCTTAAGGACAAGGTCGCCCTTGACAATCTTCCTCGGACGAACCCTTTTGTTGAAAGCGTGGGCTATCCTCTTTTGATAGATTCGGACATGGTCGATTGCCGCTAGGCGCTTTTCATCTATGAGAGCCAATTCTTCGTATCTTTCTCTCAACCAATCTGATTATGAAATTTCACATTCTGCCATCACACGTAGGGACGGTAGTTCTATCTCGACTGGAAGTACTGCTTCCATCCCATACACTAGTGAGTAAGGAGTCGCTCCCGTGGACGTCCTTATCGATGTTCTGTACCCCTAAAGCGCGAACGGTAGCTTTTCATGCTAGTCCTTGTAGGTATCGGCCGATTTCTGCAGTATGGCCTTGACATTCTTATTTGCAGCTTCGACTGCCCCGTTGGTTTGCGGCCTATATGGTGATGACTTGTGATAAGTGATTTTGTATTCTTCAAATAGATCCCTGACTTCTGCTTTGAAATGACTCCCGTTGTCCGAAATGATCTCATGGGGGACTCCATAACGGCAGATGAGATTACTCTTGATGAATTTGGCCACTTCCTTGGCCCCCAACTTGCTGTAAGATGCGGCTTCTACCCATTCTGTGAAGTAGTCGATAGCCACCAAGATGTATCGATTTCTGTTCGAGGCCTTTGGAATGATTTCACCGATGATGTCGATTCCCTAGTTTGAGAATGGCCAAGGCAAGGTCATGCTGTACAGGAGGGATGGTGGTGTATGCTTCATGTTTGCATGAATCTGGCACTTGTGACACCTTCTTACGTATTCGCAATAATCTTTTTCCAATGTTGTCCAGTAGTACCCTTGTCTTATGATTTTCTTGGCTAGCATGTGACCGTTCATGTGCGGACCGCATACCCCTCGTGTACTTCCTCCATCATTCTTCTGGAGCTTTTTCTAAACAAGCAAGTCAGGTTGTGACCGTTGTATCCTTTCTTCAACAATTTCCCCCCACAAATGATGAATTGCGCTGCGAATCTTCGAATGGCCCTTTTGTCTTTCTCGACAGACTCTTGGGGGTATGTCCAATTTTCTATGAAATCCCAAACATCCTGATACCATGGTGTTGCATTCACTTCTTCTTCGATTGTCGCGATTATGTTGAACGAAGGCTCGTACCTTTGCTCAATTACCAAAGGCATCATCCTGACTCCCACAGGAATTTTGATCATGGAGGCTAAAGTAGCCAACGAGTCTGCCAGCTGGTTCTCTTCCTTGGGCAAGTAGAGGAATGTGATATTCTCGAACTGCCTCTTGAGTTGATCTAGATGATCATGATAGGGCTTCAACCTTTCTTCTTTTAATTTCCATTCTCCTCTAGCTTGTGATATGATGAGGTTTGAGTCCCCGAAGACGTCTAACTTTCGAACTTTCAGCTCTATGGCTGCTTCCATTCCCACAATGCATGCTTCGTACTCAGCAGTGTTGTTGGTGGAGTTATAATTGAGCTTGACTGCTAACGGAGTATGGTCCCCACTTGGCGATACTAGGATCATTCCTACTCAGTATCCTTTCATGTTGGCTGCTCCATCAAAGTACAACTTCTACTATTCTTCCTTGATTCCCATGATATTCTCGTCCGGAAATGGAAAGTCTCCACTTTCTTCAGAGTCAATAGCATGTTCTGCGAGATGCTCAGCTACGGTTCTCCCTTTTACCGACTTACTTGTGACGTACTTGATATCGAATTCGGATAGTAGAAGTAACCAACGGGATATACGACCGGTCAGGGCAGGTTTTTCGAGGAGGTAATTTAGAGGATCCATGCGGGATATGAGCATAACCGGGAAGGCCAGCATGTAGTGTCTCAGTCGGCGGGTGTACCAAACCAAGGCCCAACACATTTTTTTGAGAGTAGAGTAGTTGAGCTCATACCCAGTCATCCTCTTGCTAAGGTAGTATATGGCTTTTTCGGAGTGGCTTTCTTCTCCTTCTTGGGTTAGCATGCAACCCATGGCATTTTCGGAGACAGATAGGTAAAGGAATAAGGGCTTATGAGGAGTGGGTGGTGAAAGGACAGGTGGATTTTGAAGGTAGGCTTTTATTTTGTCGAAAGTGGCTTGGCATTGGTCATCCCATTGGAACTTTTCTCCTTTTCTCAGCAATCGGAACAAAGGATCGCATGTAGTTGTGAGCTTGGAAATGAAGCGGCTGATAAATTGGATTCTTCTGAGAAACCCTCTTACTTCTTTTTCATTACGCGGTGGTGTCATTTCTAGGATTGCCTTGATCTTAGAAGGATCCACCTCTATCCCTCTTTCAGTGATGAGAAAACCTAGGAGTTTACCGGAGGTCACACCGAAAGTGCATTTCTTTGGATTTAACCTCATCTTGTATTTGCGCAACCTTTCGAAAAACTTTTCCAGTGCTGCCAAGTGTCCTTCTTTGTCTTTGGACTTCACGATCATGTCATCTACGTACACTTCTACTTCCTTGTGAATCATGTCGTGCAGCAGGGTGGTGGCGGCTCTTTCGTAGGTAGCCCCAGCATTCTTTAGCCCGAAAGGCATTACTCTATAACAGTAGGTTCCCCAAGGCGTGATGAATGTTGTCTTTTCCCGGTCTTCCAGCGCCATTAGAATCTGATTGCACCCTGAGAAGCCATCCATGAATGAAAGTAGCTCATGTCCGGCGGTGTTGTCCACCAAGACATCAATGTGGGGAAGCGGGAAGTCATCCTTGGGACTTGCTTTGTTTAGATCACGGAAGTCGACGCACACACGAACTTTTCCATCCTTCTTCGGGACTGGCACGATATTGGCAATCCATTCCGGATATTCGGTGACAATGATGAACCCTGCCTTGAACTGTTTCTCCACTTCTTCTTTAACCTTGAGTGCCCATTCTGGCCTCATGCGCCTCAGTTTCTGCTTGACATGTTTAGAATTGGGGAGGAGGGGAATATGATGTTGGACAATGTCGGGATCGACCCCAGGCATGTCTTCGTAAGACCAAGCAAAAACATCTTTGAATTCTTTTAGCAAGAGGGTTAATTTTTCTTTTTCTTCTTTATTAACAGTTGAGACAATTTGCACCATTTGGGGATTATCTATTTCACCTAGGTTAACCGATAAAGTATCCTCGATTATTTCAAAAGCAGGTGGTTTTTCAATTAGTTGCTTAAGTTCGGTTGGGAGATCCTCAGAGCGATCTGTGCATTCACAAGTATTGGACACAGAGGAGTAAGCAGAATCATCTTTCATTTCATTCATGACAGGTGAAGTGATTACATTGGACAGTGGTGGGCTTACTACAGCCGACTCTGGTACAGACTCGATAATTGGTAGTTCAGACTCTGGGGGTACAGGGGATTGGGAGACACAAATAGATGACTCTACATCCTGGTTGCTCAGACCCTCCTCAATTAGCTTGATCTGATCATCTTGGCTCTTGGCCCTCTTTTCTTCCTTCTTCTCAGGGGATTCCTCCCACATTTTCTCGATGGCTTCAGTGTCTAGGTATTTCAACCAGTCTTCCTCCGGGGTCTTCTCAACTTCTTCGAGATAGAACGGATCTTGATATGGGGGCCTTTCACAGTTAGTGAAGATTTCCAGCCCGGGGTGCCTTTTCCCAGTAGCTTGATGGATCCAGGGTTTGGGGAACCCGAAGTAAGGGAAATCATCCCCTTCTTTTATGAATTGTCCATTCAAAGTCTTACGGTATGGTGGGAGACCTTTTACCCTTTTCTTCCATGGCCTCTGTAGCTCGACGTCTTCTTCAGTGGGCTTGTATCCCAACCCGAAAGTGCCTTGTTGCCCTTTGATCTGCGGGAACTCCCAAATTCCTTGCTGGCGTCGGCCCAATCCAATTCCGGGGAAGTAGTTCATTTTACGGACAATGTGGACAACTGCAGAGTGGACCTCAGGGAATCGGTCTTCATCATTGATCATGTGGACTTCTTCCATGAAGAATCCACCGATTTCACCTTCCTCTAGCTCAGGTATTTGGATTTCGAAAATGGTAGCGTAGTTCAGAAAAGCTTCATTACCCCAGCTATTATCGAGAAAGATTTTCACCTCCTTCTCATGAATATACTTGATCATTTGATGTACAGTGGATGATACGGCTTTGTTGGCATGCAACTAGGGCATTCCAATGAACAAATTGAACGAGGCAGGTACGTCCATGACTTGGAAGACTTCAGTGCTTACCAAAGATCCTACCCGGATTTGGAGAGAGACAGTTCCCATCACATTTCTCCTGGTGTTATCATAGGCCCTTACGGATTATACAGATGGCGTGATGTCAAGGATATCGACCCCCAAGGCGGTGGCAGTCCTTAGGGCACAAACATTTAAGGCAGAACCTGTATTGACCAGACAAAACGGCACCTGTTGTCCCTTGCACCCGACTGTGATGTATAATGCTTTGTTATGTGCAGATCCTTCCGGTGGTAGGTCCTCATCAGAAAATGTAATGATCGGGTCGGGGGTAAGTGCGCCCAAGAAAGCTACCATGTCCTCTGGTGCGGCGTCGATGGGGACCTCTATTCCAGCAAGGCATTTAACACGGCTTGCCTATGCTTGTAGGATGTTACCATGATATCCCACATCGAGAGATGTGCTTAGGTTTTCTTTAGCTGTTTTATCAACTCATTATCTTCTTCGATGATCTCATCCATCTTACCCTTCCCCTTGTCCTTGACTGGACCTGTCTCGGTTGCATCGGTGGCAGGCTGTGGAGGCTGATAATGACGGCCTGACCTGGTCAGATGATCAATCTCGGCAGGAGTAGGTCCTTCTATAGTCCCATCCTCTTTGAACCAATCACAATTCGTTCCCACAAATGGCTTTTTCGGCTCGCTCTAGATAGAAGCATCACTCTCGTTGTTGGGGTCATACCATTTGAGGTCTACCACCCCTAGATCAAGCTCTTCCAGAAAGAACAAGTCTTGCTCATCGTTTAGCTGTTGCTGCCACTCGCCATCCTCCCCTTCAATCAGATGAATTCCCACAGAGTTCGGGATGTCAATGAGGGGCAAGGGTTGTCCTAGGGGGGTGATATAGGTAACAGGGTTGAAGGATACAGGGTTGGACTCGATGAGGTTGACATTTTGGTGGTTCGGTAGGGGATTTTGAGTGATATGGGGCTGTTTCAGAGGCAGCTCAATGATATTCTGGTCAGTGAGGTCTTGGATATCGTGGCGGAGGCACATGCAATCATCGGTATTGTGGCTAGGGGCTTGGTGGTAGGTACACCGTTTGGACATATCGCAGTTAGGCGGGGGTGGGGTATTTCGAGGCTGAAGTAGTTTGAGATGGCCCTTTTTGAGGAGGGGGTCTAAGGCTAAGGAGAGAGAGAATTCTAACTTGGCAAAGTTGCGAGGGGGCTTTTTCTGGAAAGGGCGATTGGAGGAATTTGCCTGGTTGGAGGGTTGGTATGGCCTAGGAGGGTATGCCATGGGTTGGCTGCTAAGGGCAGTGACATCCGGGGGATTCCGAGGGTAGCTGGGCCTTCTTGACTGACTCGGAGGCTCTTCCTTTTTGATTTTTCCTTCCCTGATAGCATCTTCGATTCGAGTTCGAACTTCAAATAACTCTTCAAAAGTAGAGATGGACTGGTAAAACAGCTTCTCATGGTAGAGTGGCTGCAGATTTCGGATTAGCATTCTCACTTGCTCCTTCTAAATCGGCCGGTTGGTCATTTGGGCTACCTTGCCCCTCCATCTGCTCAGAAATGCAGCGAAAGATTCATTGTTGTTCTGCCGGGTCGTTTCCAAATCCCTGATAGTGACATCCAGCTCTTGATTATAGGAGTAATGATCGATGAAGACTCGAACAATATCTTCCCACGCTCGGGTTTTGGAGGCTTCCAAGGTTAGGAACCATGATAGTGCAGATTTTACGAGAGTTTGCGGGAACAACATCGCAATGTGCTCGTGGGTACAACCCATGGACTGGAAGATACTCATACATAGCTTCACATGACTTTTTGGATTCCCCGTTCCATCAAAACGGTCGACGGCAAGCATTTTGAAGTTCTCTGGCAGTTTCAGCTTAACATGCTCAAAGAGGCCTTCCAGGTCTAACATGTAATCATCGACCCCGTTGCTTTTCCTTAGTACGCTCTCCAGCTTGTCAATCTTATCCATTTTCTCTTGGAGCTTCTTCTCATATGCAAATGGTGGGACCCCTTGAAGCCAGTCCTCTTCTCCGTTATTCTCATGTAAGGGTGGTTCAAACCATGGTGGTGGAAATCCAGGTGGAGGTTGCGGCCGCTGTTGCTTCAATTCTTCTATGAACTTCAAAACTTGGGCTAGGCTGTCAGACTGTTGGCTTATAGTTGCTCCTAACTCGGTAACCTTGTTTTCTAACTCTTCTCGGTTCATGTTGAAGCAGGCTGTCGGGCTGATTCTGATCAAACGATTATCTGAACTCCTGACCCACGACGAGGATCCTGGCTGCTGACCTTGGGAATCTATACTGACCTGACAGATTTCGAGAGGACTAGATCAGATTTTGATCGTGGTGACTTTAGATAGACAATGACAGTGATGTGGACTGACTCGAGACAGTGCGTGCAGACCGATAGGAATGGTGCATGCATGTGAGACAAGCATGCGGATGTAAGCCCTAATCTATATGATGCTCCTATTTTTAATAGATAGCGGTTAAGCAAATAAGGCCCTAACCATATAGAGTGTGCCAACTTTACTTTCCAGTACGATCACCAAGGGATAACAGGAGTTTCCAGGTTTTTATGAGGGCTTCTAGGAGAGACCAGACATTTCTGGTTGATTTGGACAGAGTTTCTGGGAGAAGCGGGTTAGTACGGTTATATTTGGGATATCTGGGCAGAGTTTCTGGGAGAAACGGGTTAGTACGGTTATATCTGGGATATCTGGGCAGAGTTTCTGGGAGAAACGGGTTAGTACGGTTACATCTGGGGTATCTGGGCAGAGTTTCCGGGAGAAACTGGTTAGTACGGTGAGAGTGATCGTACTTTCTAGCGGATTTTCATACTCCTATGTCTTAGGACCAACAAACAAGGTTTGCAGTGTATATCTTTGTGAGCACAGAGCAGACATCCTTGTCATGGTGCCTAGGCAAGTCAACTCAATATGATTCATATGTGAGTGATTGCCTTGGGGATCATAAGGAAGAGGTTCTGCCTTATGTCACATAAGCATCTACACCGCGCAGGTAATCCCGTCAGGGCATACAGCAGTTATGTCACATTGTCCTATCTGAAAAAAGATAAATGAACAGTTCTATGAAAGGTTCTACAGGAATCTATATGCAAAGGCTGGGTTTAGTCAAAGAGGGTCCGTTGACGAGAGTTCCAATATGCCGTCAGGGAGACAGTACAGAGGTTTTTACTCTTTTTGATATACCTTGGAAGGTACAGTATCAACGGTGACTTGTGCCCTGGCACAGCAAGACCTAAACAACGTCAGCGCCGCGTTTCAGACACAGTCGGAGGGGAAATACAGAAGTGCAATGCGGTGAACCAAACACAGTAAAAAAGATGATTTTAAGGATACTTCTTATGAGTCAAACCTCTGTATTATTTTGTTTTAAAATAAAAAATCCCCAGCAGTGTCGCCAAATTGTGGACACGCGGCGTTCCACCACTTCTCTTGTTTGAGACTATTTTGAAATTGATTTGAATCAAAGAAAAGGAAAGGTCTGTTCAAAACAGATACAGAGTCGCCACTTGGTCTTTAAGGAACCAAGAAACCTAATTTTGACTCAACCAAACGGATAAAGGGCACCGGCCCTTCATAACCAAAGAACTTGGCTCGGGGTTTTGGTACGAGAGAGGAAAGAGCTTTTGTCGCGACTAAAACACCCTCAACTCGCCCCGTCTTTCGACGGGCCTCAATTAGCATCCAAATAATCATCTTATATTATGTTTGGTTCGACAAATAATACTATGGTAGTATATTACATCACATAAGAAAATTTGAAATGGAAGATCTAAAGATAAGATATCATTCATAAGATCTAAGCCAAATATCATACAATGTAAAGTGAAAGATCACACAAATAAACCTAGGAAAAATCGTCTAATCATATATCAAATAATCAAGACTTCCTAATCTAAAAAGGGGACATGAATTATTCTTGAAACAAATAATCAAAGAAATCAAAATATGCTTAGCAAGCTAGTATGATGCATGTTATTCTTTAAGAAAAGAAGACCTCTCAATCCCCGAGATGGATGAGAAAGGATGATTAAATCGGGGGAAGCATGAACGTGTGATCAAGTTCATTCCTTATAATCTTCTTAGATTAGGAGCCATGGAGGCCCCAAATCTTGCATGGATGCAATGTATATATCTAGAATGTGCCAATGTTGCAGTGTGCCTTGTGTTCATGGATTCCTAGAATGACTTAGAAGTTTAAAATATGCATGAATGCATGAATGAAATCAATATGGGGATATGTACAAATGTAGTATGAACTACTTCCTAAGATAGGGACTAATTTGGAATGCATATAAGCATCAAATCAAAGAAAGAAAGTTAAAATGTGCTTGTTGTGAATAGTGGACAGAATAGTAACATGATCTTTTGGAAATTGAAAAGAGGGGTTAGGAATGTTTTCAATGCATGAGTTTTTATGGAGATCTTCCTTATTGTGTCTAGAAAATGAAACAATAGAGGTCACTCAGAAACAGAGTCCGTACTGTCGACCGAAATGTTAAAACATCTTTGAAAATGAAAACGAATGATCTAGAGGCCCATTTTATATAACAAGTTTCCTAAGACATTGAAGTTTAAGAGAAAAATAAGTTAGGACCACCTCTTTTGGAAACTTTTTCTGGAAAAGACGTTGGAAGTGGACCTAGCTGCTGTGACAACAAAAACAGAATGTCTAGAAGGAATGTTTGGGTCCAAATGGACCATTTCCAAGTACTTCCAAGTCAAACCAAAAATCATGGGTGTTCTTCAATGAGTTAGGAAGACTTTCCAAGTGGCCTTGCATCCATATGTTGAGTATTGAGTTCTAGAGAAATCTTTGAACTCAGCTCACTCACTATTTTGACTCATTGTTTTGAAAATTTTGGAGAAAACAAGGTTTTGTTTCTTGAAACCAAAATGAGAGGGATGGAGAGGGGTTTTGAAATAGATGTTTTGAAAGCATATTTTCAATACTCAATAAGGATTATAGCCACTTAAAATGTCAACTTCAAACTCATCATCAAGAACCTCCAAGATTGTTGGAGAGATTTATTTTATTTTGAGCATAACTTCAAAAATACCTAGAAGGTATTGAAGTTATGATCATCATCTATCAAACATGTTTTTGAGGTCAAGAGCTACAATCCATAAGGATTCACTCACCTCAAACATCATGTCATCATCTAGATGATGATGAACTAGTAAGTAAATAAGGAAAAATAAAAAAGAAATGGGGTAAGAAGAGATAAACAATGAATAAACAAGCAAGTAGATAATGATCAATAGATGATATTAATGATGTATTGAACTTGTAGAATGGTGTTTCACTCATATATGATGACATTGGATAGGGAAGAAGCTTCCTCTCTCTTAAATGCTTACTAAAATGGTGGTTGGGTGTATTGAATGTTGAAGTAAATAGGAGTAATGAAGTAAAAACAAAGTTTAGAACTCACTTTTGTTTTGGAAATCAAAGAAGAAAGCTTCTTTTTCTCTATCCTAACCTTATCTCTACAACTTTCTCTCCCAAACTTTTTCAAAGCTTACATTTGACTCTCCCAAAATGAAGAGCAATGGGGGGTTTATATAGGCCAACTTGGGGTGGTTTTGGGGTTTTAGAAGTAATCCCATTGGTCCCAAACATCTGAAATCATAAAACTACGTCGTTTTTGTTTTCAATTAATCAAAATGAACTCCCCAAAAAAATTACAAAAATGTACTATTCTGGAGGGGAGTGCCGCGGCGGCACTGCTCTTCCTTCGACTAGATAATGCTATTTAGGCCCCCTGATGTTCCGGTATTCGCGAAAAGGCCCTATTTCGTCCGAAATTCACAGAAAATGCGTATGAACTCCAAATTACGGTTGTGATATACCGTTGGAAAGGTAATGGAATCTTCTTTACATAAACAATAGTTCGGGGATAGGTCACTTTGAAAAGTTTTGCGGTATTCGCGATAAAAGCCGATTTAATCGCCTTTTTCGACTTTGAAAATCCATAATAGACTCGTTTTAAATCCGAAAATTATGTGCGGTATACCGTTGGAAAGCTATTGGCCTCTAGTATCCATGAAAAATATTTTAAAATTGTTATGGTGCCCCGATCCTAAAGTTAAATTCTGGTCAAACTGGTCAAACCCAGGATTCCCGAGAAGTTGACGTTTTCGCTCGATTTTCTTCTGGACCCTCATTTTAATACTTTAATCATGATTTAGAATGACTCTGGCGAATTCGGACGATTTTGGTCAAACTTGGTCAAACTTTGGTCAAACTTGGTCAAAACTTGGTCAAACCGGTCAACGGGGACTTTCCAGGAACTTCCGGGACTTCCGGTGGTCTCTGGGAGCTGATAATTTCATTCGATTTTTCTTAAAAACTTATTTTATCACTTTTTCTTAAGACGTAGCATCTTTCCAGAACTTTGGGACCAAATCTGGGAGTTTTCGGGCTTTCAGGGGCATTTTGGTCATTCTAAGAATTCTGAGAGATAGAGCTGACTTCCAAGAGTCCTTTTGAGTCTTTTACGATCATTGTGAACCACCAAGCTATGGGTCTCCTAAATCTGATAGCCAACAAAATGGGGTGTCTACACAATGCAGGTTTGTTTTAAGTATCCGCAGCACTTCGACCCCATAAAGATACATTTGCTTTTGGTATCCGCAGCACTTCGACCCCGCACAGATCTGTTACGGCGCCAAAAACTTGACACGTGAAAAATCTTGTGCGCTCTTGTGCAACACCCAAGTGTAGGTGGACGTGCAAGTAGTAACTGGTAAGACCAGGTCGATCCCACTGGGAAGGATGAGAATCAACTAGCCTAGATTAAACTCTAAAAGAAAAGAAAATTCAATATTTAAAGAGAAGTGTAGAACACAAAGTTCTACAATTAACAACTACTAAACTTAAAAGCAACTAAATTAACTAAACTAATGATTAGCTATTTACCTAAAAGAAGATTTGAAAACGGTTTTTCTTAATAAAAAAACGTGTTGGGATTACGCGAATCCACCATGACTCAGCCATCTACCATGCAAATGAAATGAAGCTCAACGGAGGGCAACTTCTATAGTATCCCGTACTTCTCTAAGGATATAGAAGTAATAGTCCTTTCATGACCGGGACTATATCATCACAATTAAGTTTGAAATACACAAAGGTGGTTTAATTCAATAGTTAAGACTCTCACCTACAATGGTATTAGCATTGAGGGTGGTTTGCAAAATATATTGAAAGAAAATGCCTTAAGGCTTAAAGTTTAAAGACTGTTTTGACAAACTGAGCATATGGGGACAGTTTAATAACGAATCGGTAAAGCAGAAAGTCTTGGAATACTATATTAGATGTCCTCAAGAATCTGAGACCTCGATCGATCGACGCGCTTTCGATCGATCGAACTTCGTCATCTCTCGATCGCTCGAAATATCTTCGATCGCTCGACTATGTCTCTGGTCCGATCGATCGAACTACATTCGATCGATCGAACACAGGAATAAAAATAGTGCATGGCAGAGGTCTGAAATCACGGTTTCATTGCAATTTCCCAACCCCGGACTACTCAGACATGGTCTGGGGAGTCTCAGATTGATTTTTACCGTGAGAGTTCAATAAAGGCATGTTTGGTTGCAAGTTTTTCATTAAAACTATGAAACTAATGGTTTTGACCTATCTAGCATGCAATACTCAAAGATTGAAAGCTAAACTGTGATTAACTCAATGCAGAATATAAACAGAACAATGATAAAGAACCTGGAACGAAGAACTTGTATAAATTATGAAACAAACCAAGCTAACAATGTTGAATCTTGAGAAAGCCTACAAAACCAACACAAAGAAACTCTCTATTCTCTATGAAAACTGAAAAAAAAAAACAAAGTTGGGCACACCTCTGGACGTGTACAAAATGAGTTTATATGGCCTAAACCTAATGCTAGGGTTCAAAACCCGTTTCTACTGCATGTGCTAATAATCTGATAAAAGGCAAATTCGATCGATCGAACAAATCTCGATCGATTGAACTGCAGACACGTCGATCGCTTTAACTCCACTCGATCGATCGAAATGTCGATCACTTTAACTCCACTCGATCGATCTAAACGTCGATCGCTTGAATGCATGTTCGATCGCTCGAACCTTGTATTTCAGCTTTGAGTTATCTTCATCAGGGCCAAGCACTTCCTTTTATCAACATTCTTCAATCTTATATACATCAGTAGTAATCTGCACAAATAATCACTAAAACAATACCACTTATCATAGTTTAATCAATTTGTGTAGAAACTGGCATTGTAATTCAAATAGCAGATAAACAGGGGAATTGTAGACTTTTCTTGCGTATTTTCCTCTTTTAGCGCGGTTGTATTTTACAAATCCCCCCACTTGTCAGTTAGCTCTTGGTATCCGTAGCACTTCGGCACCGCACAGATGTATTTTCTCTTTGTATCTGCAGCACTTTGGCCCTGCATAGATATATTAGCTCTTAGCATCCACAACACTTCGGCCCCGCACATATACATTTGCTCTTGGTATTCACAGCACCTTGGCCCTACACAAATACATTAGCTCTTGGTATCCGCAGCACTTCTGCCGCATACAGATACTTTCGGCTTGGTATCTGCAGCCCTTTTGCCCTGTACAGATACTTTCGCTCTTGGTATTCGCAGCACTTCGGCCCTGCACAGATGTTTTGCTCTTGGTATCCACAGCACTTTGGCCCCGCAGAATAAATGCGATCTTTCACCGGGTCACTTCTAACTCAAGGATTCACTCTTCAAATCTTCAAGTTTAATTTTTAATTTTCAAAATCCACAGTCAATTCGACTCAATTCAAATCAATTTTCTAAAATTCAAATTCAATTAGAATCAAATCAATTCAACTTTTTCAAAATCAGGAGTCAATCAGACTTCACTCAACTTAGATTTTCAAAATCATGAATCAATCAGACTCCATTCAATTCAACTTTTCAAAATCAAGAGTCAATCAGGCTCAAGTCAATTCAAATTTTCAAAATCAGCAGTCAATCATACTTCGTCCAGTTCAATTTTTCAGAACTCGGGAGTCAATCATACTCTGTTCAATTTAATTTTTCAAAACTCGGGTGTCAATCAAACTCAATTCGATTTCAAAACTCAAAATCAGGAGTCAATTGGATTCAAATCAAATCAAATCAAAATTTCAAAATCAGGAGCCAATTAGACTCAAATCAATTCAACTTTTTCAAAATCAAGAGTCAATTAGGCTAAAAAGAATTTAATTTCTCAAAATCCAGAGTCAATCAGACTCAGAAGAATTTCTAATCTCAAGATTCGAAGTCAATCAAACTCAGTTCAATTTCTGAAATTGGGAGTCGATTAAACTCAAAACAATTTCCATTTCTAGATTGGGAGTTAATTCGACTCAAATGAATTTATTGGGAGTCAATTCAACTCAAACAATTTCCATTTCCAGATGGGACTCAATTCGACTCAAACATATTTCAAGAGATGGGGAGTCAATCAGACTTAAACCAATTCTATTTCAACAAGTCAGGAGTCAATTGGGCTCAAAGAGTTTCTTATTTCCAAAAGTGGGACACTCTGACTCTAATGAATATATGATTTTGAGGAGTCACACAGACACTCACATTATACAAATAGAGTCACGCAGTCTCAAAGATTCATTTCACGATCCAAGGTTACATGAATCTTGAAAATTCTAACTTACTTTCCAAATCTGGAGTCATGCAGTCTCACTGCTTTCTTTTATAGGGACCTGGAATTACCTAGTTTTGAAAACTTATTTTCTAGGTGTCAAAGTGTAGCAAATGAGCAAAACTTGGGGGTTTGATTTCTTGATTTCAAAATTGTGGAACTTCTTTGAATTTTTGAGGGAGAAATATCCTACCCTTCGGCCACCACATTTTGTGGCACGCGCAGTGGAATGCGACAATTAGTGAATGTCGCAGCACTCACTGAATGTCATGTCATAGCAACACTCACCAAGTGACGAGCGGCAATCAGTGACTACCGTTCGCAGATTTCTGAGTGTCGTTCAGGGCCGGCAGATTATTTATATCGTTTCTTTCTTTTTTACATCTCCTAACCGTAGATTTTTCTTAAGATTTTTCTCGAGCCCCCCCCCCCCCCGGATCAAAATTTTAATTTTCTTTTCCATTTTTTTTATTCTCTTGACTCTCTTCTTTTTTTTATTCCCCTTTTCCATTTTCTCTAAAACTTTTGGATCTTCCTCTCTCTTTAATAGATCGGCTATTGTGGCAAGCAGCTCGGACGACTAGAGCAAGAGGAGGAAGAAATACAAGCCCACTCCTCACAGTAACCCTAGTTTTCTACTCTGAGATCCTGATGAGCATATTCCGCTCAAGCACTCCAACGAGAGGTACATCCCCTTCCTTGTCTTGTGATTTTCGAATTTTAGCTCAATGATGATTATAATGCACATGCCTAGTTATGAAAATCGTTCAGCAATTTTTTTCATTTCTCATTATTACTTTCTCTTTCTCTTTTCTTTGCTTGTCACATACTAACACCAAATTATTATGACTTCTTGCAGCTTCAGCCCGAGTTGTTGAAGGGTCATGGCAGCCTTGCTCATGGCTTCGAGTGGTACAAGTCTCTAAACGAGACTATCAGGGGGTATATTAATGTAGCCGATTTTGGAAATTTTGTCAAGCTCTTGACCAAGATCTCCAACGATCTCTGACAGCTTCACGCCCTTGTGGAGCGGTGGTGGGACACCACCAATACCTTCCATTTCAAGTTCAAGGAGATGACGATGAGTCTCCCTGATTTCAGCATGATCACAGGGATCCTCTTTGGGGTGAGTGCTTATGGATGCTCGATGTGGCGATAAAATGGGACCGAGTTCCCATACCGTTCGAAGTGATTCCAGATGAGCCTTTGGTCGTGGTCAAGTGGTTCCTTGACACATTCAAGGACCAGGATGGTTTTTTAGATGAACAGATGGCTAGAGGGTTCATCATGTATCTGCTGGGGTATTCTCTGTTAAGCAACAAAGGCGATCTGATCCAGGTCGCATTGCTAGGGTCCTTGGAGGACTTGGGCCAGATTTATGAATATGGCTGGGCCAGTGCAGGGCTGTCCATTCTTTACGGGCATATGGGAGAACTATCTCGAGGTTGCCATGCCTCTATGGGTGGTTTTTAGAAAGCATTGGAGGTATGTTCCCCTTTTCGCTCTTCTCTCTTTTTTTATTACTGTTCACATTTCTCTCCTTCTTTTTCTATTATCTCTTTTTTAGATTTGTCCCTACAATTTATCTCCACATAATGCCATCTTTGACCCAACCGACATATGCTCTTGTCATGCCCCAACAACTAAAGTGGCAGAAAGTGCGGGTTGGGGGGAAGACCGGGGCTATCAACTTTATCGCGTTCAGGAATTTCCTGAAAAACCTGAGAGAGCCCCATATCAGATGGCAGCCCTGGGTTCCTATACTTCTTACTCTTTCCCCAAAGAAGCGGAGGTTAGCTAGTTATGACCTAATGAGTTACTGTTGGAGAGTCCTGATGCTCGAGAATGGTATTTTGGCAAGAGAGTGACTACAGTCCCTGATGGCCCCTGTGTTCTATGCGCCACATCCTCCCCTAGATTCAATAAGAGTGCTCAAGACCCTTTATGGTAGCACACTGATGGCTGCCTTAAATGGTCTCCCTATCCAAGACTTCGTGGAGCCCCCCCTCTGGATATGCCGCTTTCTGTGCTGCTAAGCTGATGAAAAAATTCCCTCTGATGGAAGTGACTCGATTAAGTAATATATATGAATTCCTAGTCTTTATTTTAACCTTATCTGTACATTTCTTGACTTCTTTTCTTTTATCGCTGCATGTACATGCCATAGCTGGACCATTGCTCTTCCCCGGTGGGACTGGAGCTTCCCGACAGTTCACATGGGTGAGCAGATTATGACCACAATCCCACGATATCATCAGGGTGCACCTACTATCCCTCTCTAGTATGATGATGGCCCTCGAGACTATGCCGAGGAGGGCCTGCTTCATGCTTATAGCGTCAGGCATTGGGTCCGCGAACGGGAGTAGAGGACAACTTTTAAAACCTTACCCTTCCTATCTTCTAAGCTATTCGTTCATGCTAACTTGCTTTGATTTTTTATTCTCACTTCTGATTCGTACTTAAACCTTTTCTAGCATCTGATTCAGCTCGATGGTGCTCAGGTGGCTGTTGAGGCTCTATTGAGAGCTAAGGTAAATTCTCACCTTATTTTTTAGTTTTCTATCTTATTTATTTTCCCTATTCTTTATTTCTTATTGTGACTTTCAATCTTTTAACTATTTATGGTTTTATTCATTCAGGATGATGAGATTAGGGCTTTGACCCTACGGGTGATAGTGTTGGAGTTGCATGGTATCGAGAGTGATACAGCGTTAGAGCAAGAGCACCTCAGACGCATTACTCGTCAGGGCCGTGGTCGAGGCCGGGGCTGACTCTACATCTCTCTTATTTTCTTTTTCTAAGTGATGGAGAGGATACACACATCTTGATGACTGTACCTATTTTACCTATTTTGATGATGGCTCTAGGTAGCCGAGATTATCTTTTGGATAGGATAGACACGTACGCACCCCAGTATTCACAGTTTGCATGCTTCTTTATGAACGCAACCATAGCTTGGTCATGCACTTTATTTTTTCTGAATGATACATGCTTATGAATGTGACCATGGCTTGGTCTTTTGTATGTGATACGAAATGATGCACACGTTTTATTGCATATCTTGTATTTTCTTTACAGGTTCTTTTTGCTTTTTTTTTGGGTTATTGAGTTTTCAAACATCCCCAAGAACTGTTGGAGCAATACCGGCACTCAATGAGAGAAGCCGGCACTCATAGGTTGTCGCGCGGCACTCTCTAGTGCCACCGACTCTCATCATATGTCGTTCGGCTTCCCAGTCTTGTTTTAAATAGTGCTTTTCTCTTATTTTGCACTCACTTGAAACATTTCACATCCTCTCATTCTCCTCCTATCTCTCATGGCTCCCATTATCTCTCTTATTCTTTTTCCTTGGATGGAGACCCTCTCTAGTATTGATAGACTCAATTTTTAGTCTCATAGGCTGACTGATCTCTTCTCTTTTCAACGGATGGACTTGGATGAAGATTTGCTCTGAGTCGCTATTCGGTGCTTAGACCCTACACTTATGTTTTTTGGTTCAGGCATGAAAAGGTCTGCCCACTGTTTGAGGAGTTCAATGCTGTCCTCTATACTGACCCTTTGTGGATTTGATAGTTCCCCAGGTGCAGGCAAGGTATGTTCAGGACCTAGCATCCCTTCTTCATATCTCTTGCAATGCTGCTAGTTCCTTTATTCATGATCGACACATTGGTTTTGAGTGCCTCTCTTCCGCTTATGCTTCTACTGGGGATCCGGATGATGGAGGATACCAGATCATCTGGCATAGTGCGCTTTCTATTGCCATGCTCTCCTATTTTCTTTTTCAACCCTTCGTTGATATTCTTATTCCTATCATCTATGGTCTTCAAAAGATGAGGAATGCTATTATGCTCATCCTAGGAGAGACTTTGCTAGGACTAGACCGTGCTCGTGACACTGGAGCCATGCTATCCTCTAGGGCTCCTCATATTCTGTAAGTGTGTTTTGTAGAGCGTCTGGGTCTTTTCATTCATCCTTCTCATCTTGAGAGTCAGCTCCCCTATGACCGCTTAGAGATTCGTCACCTCTTCCACTCAGCTAATGATTGGTTTTCTTGGCTACAGAGTCTCTTTTATGAAGACATTGATTGGATCTACCCCCAATGGGTTTATTGCTCTATCACTGTGCGGCTTACTGGATGCCCCGGTGTTTGGCTACACGGCTTGCATGCTACCACCTTTTACATTCCAAGCCGGGTAGTCCGTCAGTTTGGACTCCTTCAGGACGTCCCAGAGGATATCACCCTAGATGTTTCGAAGAGTTCCGCTCTGCACCCTTCCACTATGAGGATTTTTTCTGAGGCTTGGCATGACAGGGTGACTTCTCCCTTCCAGAGGATTCCAGCTTTGGTTGTGCCTACCGCTGAGTACCTTTTGGAGATCCAAGCCCTGGTTGAGGGATAGTCTCATGGCTAAACAGACATAGTAAAAAGGAACAAAAGAGAACTTTATCTTCCAAAATTTTGACAAACCTGTCTATGACAAGTGGGGGTATTTTAAAAATACAACCGCGCTAAAAGAGGAAGATACACTAGAAAAATCTACAATTCCCCTTTTTATCTGCAGTTTGAATTACAATACCAGTTTTTGCATAAATTGATTAAACTATGATAAGTGGTATTGTTTTAGTGATTATTTGTGCAGATTACTGCTGCTGTATATAAGATTGAAGAATGTTGATAAAAGGAAGTGCTTGGTCCTGATGAAGACAATTCAAAGCTGAAATACAGGGTTCGAGTGATCGAGAAGGTTTCGAGCGATCGACGTTTCGATCGATCGAGTGAGTTCAAGCGATCGAAGTTTCTGGAAGTTCAATCGATCGAGAGTTGTTCGATCAATTGAACATGCCTTTCATCAGATTATACGCGCATATAGCAGAGACGGGTTTTGAACCCTAGCATTAGGGCTAGGCTATAAATAATCGTTTTGTTTACTTCCCAGGGGGACGCACACTTTTTGTTTCATCAGTTTTCATAGAGAATAGAGAGTTTCCTTGTGTTTGTTTTGTAGGTTTTATCAAGATTTACCATTGCTAGCTTGGATTGTTTCATAATAATACAAGTTTCTTCGTTCCAGGTTACTTATTATTGTTTTGTTTATATTCTGCATCTAGTTAATCACAGTTTAGTTTTCAATCTCGTGGTATTGCATGCTAGATAAGTTAAAACCATTAGTTTTCATAGTTTCAATGAAAATTTTCCAAACAAACATGTCTTTAACGAACTTTTACGTTAAAAATCAATCTGAGACTTCCCAGACCATGTCTGAGTAGTCCGGGGTTGGGAAATCGTGATGAAACCGTGATTTCAGACCTCTGCCATGCAGTATTTTTATTCCTGTGTTCGATCAATCGAAGGTAGTTCGATCGATTGGACCAGAGACATAGTCGAGCGATCGAAGATGTTTCGATCGAACGAGAGATGAAGAAGTTCGATCGATCGAAAGCGCTTCGATCGATCGAGATCTCTGATTCTTGAGGACATCTAATATAGTATTCCAAGACTTTCTGCTTTACTGATTCGTTATCAAACTGTCCCCAAATGCTCAGTTTGTCAAAACAGTCTTTAAACGTTAAGCCTTAAGGCATTTTCTTTCAATATATTTTGCAAACCACCCTCAATGCTAACACCATTGTAGGTGAGAGTCTTAACTATTGAATTAAACCACCTTTGTGTATTTCAAACTTAATTGTGATGATATAATCCCGGTCATGAAAGGACTATTGATTCCATACCCTTAGAGAAGTACGGGATACTGTAGCGGTTGCCCTCTGTTGAGCTTAATTGCATTTGCATGGTAGATGGTTGAGTCATGGTGGATTCGCGTGATCCCAACACTTTCTTTTATTAAGAAAGACTATTTTCAAATCTTGTTTTAGTTAAATAGTTAATCATTAGTTTATTCAAATTAGTTGCTTTTAAGTTTAGTAGTTGTTAATTGTAGAACTTTGTGTTCTCCGCTTCTCTTAAAATATTGAATTTTCTTTTCTTTTAGAGTCTAATCTAAGTAATTCAATTCTCATCCTTCCCTGTGGGATCGACCTGGTCTTACCAGTTACTACTTGCACGTCTACCTACACTTGGGTATAGCACACAAGCGCACACAGAAAAAGATTCGTGTCAAGTTTTTGGCGCCGTTGCCGGGGAAGGCGACGATCAATTCCTTAGATAATCTCAGTCTCTCTTCATCTCTTTCTGTTTTTATTTTCTCTTCTTCTCAGTTCTATTGGTAAACACTCACCTTAGGGACTCTCCTAGTTCATGTCCAATAATTCTATTGAAGGAATTTTTTGAAATCCTTTCTACCGTTCTAACTCTGATAGTTCCATTAACCCGATAGCCACTCCAACTGAATCAATAGATGATAATCAGATTGAAAATGGTGACAATGTTGTGGTACCAATTGATGAGGCACTACATCCTCTTTGCGATCTCATGCAACCAGAACACGCACCTACGCCCTCTTGCATTCAAATCCCACCGCATAATGGCGAATTTCAGTTTCACAATGGGATGATCCAACTGCTTCCCACCTTTCATGGGATGGAAAGTGAGAAGGCGTACTTACATGTCACTGATTTCGAGGATGTTTGCAAAACATTCTCGCAAAATTATCCTAGGGACGTGACGCATCTAATGTTATTCCCTTTCACTTTGAAAGATAAAGCGAAGGTGTGGCTCCACTCCCTCAAACCTAATTCAATTTTCACCTGGCATGCGATGAGCACCGCGTTTCTAAAAAATTCTATCCTACTCACATGACCACAGACCTTCAACGTCAAATCAATTCCTATAAACAAAAGAGCAATGAAACCTTCACACAAGCGTGGGAGCGTTTCAAAGATTTGCTTCTCTCGTGCCCACACCATGGGTTTGAGAAATGGCGAACTATCAGCTTCTTTTATCAAGGATTGAATGGTGAAACGAATAAGTTGGTAGAAACCATGAGTTCCGGACCATTTCTGCGTAAAAACACCGAGGAGGCTGAAGCCCATTTTGAATGGTTAGCCGAATATGCTCATGAATGGTCAAATTCTGACAATGTCTCACGCTCACAGATATCCTGTGTAGAAGAGAAAAGCCTATACTAACTAACCAGTGAAGATCACCTCATGACTAAATATGCAGAACTGGCAAAGAAGGTAGAGGAGTTAAGCATGAAAGGAGAGAGCTCTAGGCAAGTTATACCTGAGGAACCATGCGGCACATGTAACATGTTGGGACATACAACTCAATATTGTCCCAATATGCCGTATTTTCAAGAGCAGACCACGATGGAGATGAATGCCATGCAAGGTTTTTGAGGGGCGGGGAATTCCAACAATAACTTTCAAAGTAACAATAGATGGAATCACCTCGGTTTTGATTGGAGAAATAATGTTGGGACCCAAAATCACTATCAATAGCATCCCTACAACCATAATCAATATCAAGGGCAAAACAATAGGCCGTCCCATCAATACAATCAAAACAGAACTAATAATTACAACCAAGCTCAACCCTCCAATGCACCACAGACCAATACCTATGTGCCACCACACAAGAAGGTACAAGAAGAAGAGCCACTTGCTAATGCCAATCTAATGCAGCAACTCATACAGATGATGAGTAGAATGTCTGCCACGCTTGAAAGGATCGATGCACGGCAAGAGGGTTCAGGAGGAACATTCCCTGCCCATCCACTTTCGAACCCCAAGGGACATAACAATGGTCCTAATAATCAAGAACATGCTAAAGCCGTGACTACACTGAGAAGTGGAAAAATCATTGAGAAAAGCATGCCTCTGTCTACACCCGAAGTGTACAAAGAGGAGGAAGTGGTGGATAATGAGCTTGAGCAACCATCTACTCAAGAGGAGGAGCCGTCTACTAATGATGGGGCAATAAAGGCAAACATTGAAGCTCCAAGAGTAGAGGAAGAAGTTGAGAGAAGGCCTGGAAAGGAGTCTATGAAGGATGAACCACCAAAATGCCCTTTTCCTGCACCTTATCCTCAACGTTTGAAGAAACCCAAGAATGAGACAAAGAATCAGGAGTTTCTGGAATTGTTTAAACAAGTAAAAATTAACCTTCCACTCCTAGATGCTATCAAGTAAGTGTCAGCCTATGCAAAGTATCTCAAAGATCTATGCACGATCAAGAGGAGGCAAAGCGTGAAGAAACATGCTTATGTCGCATGCCAAGCAAGTGCGATCATTCAAAATGAGTTGCCTCCAAAACTCAAAGACCCCAGTACACCTACTGTCTCATGTAGAATTGGGGATCAAAGGATAGATAACGCACTCCTCGATCTAGGAGCAAGCGTGAACATGCTGCCATATTCAATCTATAAACAGCTAGGGTTGGGTGAACTCAAACCCACCCGAGTTGCTTTGCAATTGGCAGACAGATCTGTGAAGTACCCTAGAGGGGTGTTAGAGGATGTCCTTGTTCAAATAGACTCTTTTGTATTTCCGGTTGATTTCGTGATATTGGACACAGAACCTGTATCTAATCCTAGTGCACACATCCCGGTTATCTTTGGACGTCCGTTCCTCAACACTATTGATGCCACGATCAAGATTAGAAGTGGTATCATGACTATCGTATTCGGGAACATGACATTGAATGTCAAAATTTTTTCTAATCCCCGACCTGAAGAATACGATGATGAGGAAGAAATTCATTGCATTGACACGGTCATTGAAGATGAAGTTGACTTGGTCGAATACAAAGATCCTTTGGAAGTTGTGATGACTCAATTTGGCGATATCTATCAGCCTACGGAGTCAACTCTATTGGATGCTAAACTAAACCAGACGTGTCTTATGATGGATACGATAGAGGAGGATAGAGCAGAATGCATGTGGGTAATGCCATATGAACATTTGCCTCCTAAAACTAAGTTGGCAATGCCTTCTAGTTTTCAGTTTCCGGAGTTAGAGTTAAAGGAGCTACCCAAAGAGCTAAAATACGCATACCTAGGCACTGGAAAAACTTATCCTGTGATCATTTCATCTGCTTTAACTCATGAACAGGAAGGTAAGTTAGTACAAATGCTGACCAAGCATAAGGATGCTATGGGATGGACGATTGCTGACCTCAAAGGCATAAGCCCATCCATATTCACTCATAAGATATATCTGGAGGAAGACGCTAGACCGTCAAGGCAAATGCAAAGGCGTCTGAATCCCAACATGCAAGAAGTAGTTAAAAAGGAAGTGCTTAAACTACTTGATGTTGGGATGATTTATCCAATATCTGATAGTCCTTGGGTCAGTCCAACCCAAGTAGTTCCAAAGAAAGCAGGCATAACGGTCATCCCAAACAAAGATGGTGAATTGGTACCAACACGTGTTCCCACTGGATGGAGGATGTGTATTGACTACAGAAAGCTGAATACTGTGACCCGAAAGGACCATTTTCCTTTGCCATTCATGGATCAAATGCTAGAACGTGTGGCAGGTCACAAGTATTACTGCTTTTTGGATGGATATAGTGGATACAACCAAATTAAAATTGCTCCTGAAGATCAGGAGAAAACCACATTCACTTGTCCATTTGGTACATTTGCCTACCGTCGAATGCCGTTTGGCTTATGTAATGCACCGGCTACCTTTCAGCGGTGCATGCTAAGCATATTCAGTGACATGGTCAAAAACATCCTTGATGTCTTCATGGATGATTTTTCAGTGTTTGGCCATAGCTTTGAAGAATGTCTCAATAATCTCGAGCAGGTATTAATGCGATGTGAGGATAAACACCTAGCTTTGAATTGGGAAAAGTGTCACTTTATGGTGACCAAGGGAATAGTCCTCGGTCATATAATCTCCGATGAAGGAATCCAAGTGGATAAGGCCAAAATCGACATAATCTCAAATCTACCTGTCCCCCGTACAGTGAGAGACATCCGTTCATTCTTGGGGCATGCGGGATTTTATCGTCGGTTTATCCAGAACTTCAGTGCAATCTCTCAACCCCTTTGTCAACTTCTTGTCAAAGATGCACCATTCGAGTGGTCAGAGAGTTGCCAAAAGTCCTTCGAGGACCTAAAAGAGCTTCTCACCTGCGCACCTATAATACAGGCACCTGATTGGAGTCTGCCTTTCGAATTAATGTGCGATGCTAGTGATTACGTCATTGGCGCGGTCCTAGGCTAGAGAAAGGACAAGAAGCCATACGTGATATACTATGCTAGCCGAACTTTGAATGAAGCTCAAATGAATTATACAACTACTGAAAAGGAGCTGCTGGCTGTAGTATTCGCTTTGGATAAGTTTAGGTCTTATCTGATAGGGTCACCAATAGTCTGTTTTACAGATCACTCAGCCCTCAAGTATTTGCTGTCTAAGAAGGATGCTAAACAACGGCTCCTTCGCTGGATACTCTTACTCCAAGAGTTTGATCTAACAATCAAAGACAAGAAAGGAGTAGAGAATGTGGTTGCAGACCATTTATCACGGTTGACTTTTGTCGACAATACTGAATCCCAATCCATTAAGGATGAATTCCCGGACGAACAGATACTGGCAGTAAGTAGTCTGCCTTAGTATGCTGATATTGTGAACTACCTGGTCACGGGAGAAACACCGAATCATTAGTCAAACCAAGACAGAAAATGGTTCCTCTCGTTTGCGCGTCATTTCTTCTTTGATGACCCATATCTTTGCAAGTACTGTGCTGATCAGGTTATCAGGCGATGCATCCCCAATGAGGATATAACCGTAATTTTAGCATCATGCCATTCTGAGGCATGCGGTGGCCACTTCGCATCACAGAAGACCGCGCAAAAAGTTCTACAAAGCGGTTTTTACTGGCCCACAATTTTCAAAGATGCATATTCCTTTTGGAAGACATGCCAACGCAGTCAAAAGCTTGGAACTATTTCTAAAAGGAATTCTATGCCTTTAACCCCTATCATCACAATTGAGATATTTGATTGTTGGGGCATAGATTTTATGGGCCCATTTCCCAAGTCTAATAACTGTGAATACATATTCCTTGCTGTAGAGTATGTATCAAAATGGGATGAAGCGATACCAACGAGACGCAATGAGCACAAAACGGTCTTGTCATTTCTAAGAGAGCATATCTTGTCTCGTTTTAGAACTCCAAAAGATTTACTAAGTGACCAAGGCAAGCATTTCTGCAATAGGCCTTTGGAGTCACTTCTCAAGAAATATGGAGTCCACCATAAAATCGCTCTTGCCTATCATCCACAGTCAAATGGGCAAGCAGAATTGGCTAACCGAGAAATCAAGCATATTCTTGAAAAGACGGTTAGCTCCAACCGAAATGACTGGGCATACAAGCTGACCGACGCTTTATAGGTATACCGTACTACTTATAAGACGAATCTAGGTATGTCCCCGTATAGATTGGTTTACGGGAAAGCTTGCCACCTTCCTGTTGAAATTGAACATAAAGCTTACTGGGCGACACGCTCATTGAACTTTGATATCCAAGAGGGAGGTCAGTTATGCAAGCTCCAACTTGCAGAACTAGAGGAAATACGACGAGATGCGTATGACTCTGCAAGGTTGCATAAGGAAAGGTTGAAGGCTCGCCACGATCGTACGATTTTTCGTAAATCATTTGAGCCGGGGCAGAAAGTTTTGCTATATGACTCTCGCCTCCACCTTTTCCCAGGAAAGCTTCTTTCCCGTTGGACAGGCCCGTTCATTGTAAAAACTGTCTTTCCACACGGGGCAGTTGAGCTCGTCAATCCAAAGAACGATGATTGTTTCAAGGTCAATGGCCAAAGATTGAAATCGTTCTTGGAGAACTTCCAAACTGAAGTTGAGCACATCCAGCTGGACGAGCCCAACTATTCTCCCACTTAAATTCCAAAGTGGAGTAACATATTGTTGTTGTATTCCTTATCTTTCCCTGCATTTTAGCTTTTCTCTTTTGTTTTTAAGTCTTTGTTCGTTCTTTTGCGTTTGTGATCTAGTTCTAATCCGTTATACCTTAAACCACTCTGTTGCAGGTGCATAGATGCGAGGTGATGATGTTCATTCTATCGGTTCATGGGCTGATTCAGAATGTCGTTATGGCACCTGGACTGAGGGTGAACTCACACCCTGCCCCTTGCTTCATCAAGATCCTGAAGCTCACTCTCTCATTGATGCTGCTCAAGGGTACATTCCATACCCACCGGCCCTCCTTGACATCAATCCATATGAAAATATGGGATTTCAGGATGACGATGATGTGGATGAGGAAGAAGACCTGTACATGGGGAGAATAGTGGATGATGCACTCATGGCACAATGGGAAAATGATGATATGTGGGAGCCATGGGAAGATTATGACCTCCAGGCTGTCGTCCCAGTACGCCACAATGCCGTCTTTGTTTTTGTTGATGACTTCCTTGTTCCCGAGTTGGTCCCATACCGCTATGTGCACCTGAGCTTTCTGCTATTCAGGCTCCAATGCCCCTTACCAGCTAGTGCATTTTGGGAATCTATGCCAATGGTAAGGTTGGAACTTAGTCACATTTCTTTGTTTCTTGTTTCTGTTCCTTGTTTTCTTTTTGTGTTTAATCCTTGTTTCTTGTGTTCCGTTATCTTAATATCGGTTTGTTTGTTTTTTGTTTTTTTTTTCTTTGTCCAGGATTGTCACTATGTCTTTCAATGGTATTCCGGTATTCCTTCCACATCAACTGGTTCATGGTTTAGGGCCCAACATAAGGCCCCCACACACTCCGCCGTAAGAGGACAGTCCATTGCGCAATTACACTCCTTTATCCGTGTCTCTATCCGGATCACCTCTTCCATGGGCTTTCAATTCTTTAGAGACACCAGACTTGCTCGATGATATCCTTGCTGCTTTCCGATTGCTCTAGGAAATGGAATCATCACATTTGGACTCCACTTTTGAAAATTCGGCGGATTATGAAGCGATTGTGGAAGAGGAAATCTTTATGCTCGAAGAATAGTGCCGAATTTCAGTTGTTTCCGTTCATTTCTTCTTTTGTTTACCAATTGGAGTGTAATCCTTGACAGAATTTTATTGGTTTTAGTTTCATTTTCGGTCTTCTTTAGTTAAATAAGGTTTTAAATACCATTTGGGGGAATTTTGTTGCACTACGGATGCTATTAAAATGATTTATTTATATCCAATTGCAATTTTCTATTATGAGGAGGAGTTTTGGTTTACATGTCCTGGTTTTGAACTGCTTTTATTCTATTCTGTTTGTCCAGAACATTGTTGGCTTGTTGGGGGTGCTAAATTTCTTAATTCAGGGTTATAAAAAATTTGGGTGTTCGATCGATCGAACTCATCTCGATCGATCGACCCTATCAGATATTCGAGCGCTTGAAGTGACCTCGATCGATTGACAGTTCGATCGATCGATCTCTCTCGATCGATCGAGACTGGTGTTAAAATGAGGCGTCGTCCTGAAGTTTTATAAAATTTCATTTTCTCTCTCATCCCACTCAATCGCTCAAGAACAGAGAAGCATCCCACGAGTTTTGGCCTCCCGTTTCGATATATTGTGATTCATGAAGCTCCGGACTCCTCTCGTCGTTAGTAGCACTGCGGGCAACCGTCCCCTTACGGGTCTCTCGAGGTAAGGCTCCATGTTACCCCTCGTAGTTCTTGTCTTTCCATATGTGAATGGGTGTGCCCCCACTGATTGTTTAACTCGTATTCTTAGTTTTTATGTCATTTTGAGTGTGTGAGGGCTCTTTCTGTTCTCGAAAGTAGTCACCGCATTTTCGCTGTGCTCGATCGATCGAGCTGGGTTCGATTGCTCGAACCCAGCCCTTTCTTAATCGATCGACAGAATCTCGAGCGATCGAACTCTATCTTTTCTCAATCGATCGAACATTGTTCGATCGCTCGAGCACAAGCAGTTTCAGTTTCTTTTCTTTTCTTTCTTGTTTTGATTTTTATTCTGTGTTTCTTCTATTTTCAGGGCTTTTTGATGAATCCTATCACGGGCTACCATAAATCCAAACCTCTGGATCTCACTATACTGGACCCCATACCCGATCATGGGTTTCGGAGTACCGAAGAGCGTGTTTGGTTTAGTCGCTCTTTTCAGACACGCAAGGTGATGCTTGAGCGGCCATTGGAGTCCGTATGGCTTGCCGCTCTATGGTTCCTAGCACGGATCAGAGCCATGCCATTGTGGTACGACATGTTGATCCAGAAAAAGAAGATCAATATCCACTGGGTTCGTGAAGCGTGCTCGTCCATGATCAAGGATCCCGCGGCCCCGTTTACATACCGATCATTCTTTCGCGGGTGCGAGATCGTTTTCAGTCCTGCCACAGTCTCTGCAGCTCTGGGGGTTCCTGAGGTCCCTGACTGTTTTTATCCCTCATTACCAGGAGCCCCAGAGATCCCGTCCACCACCATTATCCGTGAGCTTACAGGGGATGCTGTTCAGTTCTGGAACGGCGAGTCAAATATCAAGGATAAGTTTCTGACTGAGAATTACCACCTCCTCCACCTGGCATTGGCCAACTGTATTCTGATGACATCCTACCACGAGAAATTCGTGCCGTGGTATGCCCGTGCTCTATACTCCATTGGGACAGGACAGCGTGTCTGTTTGTCTCGCCTTTATATTGACTTTTTCGTTCAGCCCACGCGGTACATTACCGCCAAGCGCCATCTGAAGGGCGCTTGGCCTATTCATAGGGTTATTGAGCGGGTCGGACTAGTCCCGTTGGCCATAGATTCCATTCTTCAGGCCTCGAGTCGATTTGGTGAGACAGCGGCCCGCTGTTCTAATGCTCAGAAAAAGAGAAAAGCAAAGGGTAAGGCGCCAATGAGGATGAAGAGGAGACGTGGAGGAGGCACGGACACCGAGGGAGCCGCTTCTGGGACGCCCACTGAGGCTGAGGAGCATGATTCAGACGAGGAGGACGATCCCGTTCATGAGGTAGCACGTTTTGAGCTGAGACAGAGATCTCAGGCTCCAGCCCAGGGAGAGTCTTCATCTGCACCCCCTCCGACTATTCACGATTTACTTTTGGAGGAGTGGACAGCCCGGATGAGACTCGAGGGCAAGGTTGATCATATATCCTTGGTGCAGCTAGAGTTTGACCCTATCATACCCCCATCTTCCACACCATCTGCACCTCCACCACCCACTACTGGCCCATCTTCCTCTGCACCTACTGGTCCCTCTACTTTCGATCTACCGGTTGATCCTTTGGCACCATCGACATCCGCCACACCCACTGCTTCGGAGACATCACTTCCACCTGCTCCTGTCATGGCCGACACATCAGTCACTACTACTGTTGCCACGACGAGCGATCCGGCTACCGCTACTACCGGTGTCGAGGGTGTAGTTATGGATGCTCCCGATTTATTAATAGAGATTTTATCTGATGTTCCTGATGATGGGTAGTCATTTGGTGTAGTTGTAGTAGATTTTGGATGTTATGGGTTGGTTTGGGATATTGTTGTTGGTTATGTTTTTTGTTGGGTATTTTTGGACACTGCTAGGTTACTGTGGTTTGGTTCGGTTGTATTTTCTTAACACTGTTTTTTTTGTTTCTTTGTTATATCTTTACAGTGATTGGTTATGTTATTATATATGGATCTTGTGCTTTATATTTCTGTTTATTTTTATTATGATCCTGTCCGCTTGGAGATTGTTTGCTTCTTTACAGATTGTTATGTGCGCAGTTTTTACACGTTGCTTTATCAGGTGATATCACTCTATCTATCTATTTGAAAATCAACTTCTGAGGTCATCGCAATTTTCAGTGGGGGGTAGGATGTAGATAGACCATCACCTGTGCATATCTATATTTAGCAATCTGTATCACTCCATCTATTGCAAATCTCCACTATAATTAAAATTTAAAATTGCAAATTTTCAATCTGTATCACTCCATCTATTGCAAATCTCCATTATAATTAAAATTCAAAATTGCAAATTTTCAAATAATTAACCAAGTTTTGGAACTAATTTGGTGGAAAAATTTTGAATTTTCTCTCCTATTTAGCTGTTATCAATCAATGACATATTCATATTCATCGCATCCCATTATGACTTAAGTTCACGTGTTTTTCTAGCTTCACTAAGAGGAATGCATTTGTTAACCATTCTAGTATCCAAATCAGTTGCACATGTTAAGAGTTATGCAGAAAAACTGAAAATAGAGTTAATATGACTTTTATGCTTCAGGGAATAACTAGTGGAAACTAACAACCCTTAGTGAGCTTTTGAACCTAATCTTCAATTCTGAGGGAATTGTCACATTAATTTGAATTGTTTTTCTTGAATATTCTTGAAATTCGTTGAATAGTCTCAAAATTCTTCATTTAGGCTGTTTATTAGAGGAGAGCGTTCAGGATTTACCAATTAAAACTCAATGAACACTGAAGTGCTAAAACTAACAAGTTAAGAAAATGATTTAAGCCTTCGTTATTCATTCTTTACCTTTTTCATATACCTGTATCAACATCCAAGAACCTTCTAACCCCACAATGATTGAATATTGCCAATATGAGAGCCTAAAACCCCTCATCTTATACTTTAACCGTTATAAACCCGATTGCTTATCTAATGTGACTAAAAATTGTTGAGGTATGTGATGAGAAGGGAGCAGTTGTGGAAGTGATTGTATGAAAAGAAAATATGCAAGGAGATGTTGCAGGTTAAAAAAAAAAAAAAAAAAAAAAAGAGAGAAAAAGGAGTAAAGAGAAATAAATATATATGAAAATAGAGGATGGTTGGAATGAAGAAGAAATAAACTAGTCTCCATCACATGTTAAGGATGTGCAATTTCTTACCCCTCTTATCTTTATCTCACTAAATGAAAGCCAAATTGTCTAAGCCTTAATGATTCTTGATGATGTAGTTGAATATGAAAGTGCAAGTTGAGTTATCCACGGTATTTCGCTCCTCTAGTAAGTAGTATTCCTTTCATGAGACTATAATACTCTAAATGTTCATCCTTCATCGAGTTCGGTGTGAAACACTAGTAGCCAGAACATTACTCATATTAAAGTTTTCACACCATGAGCGATCATTTCTAAACAAGTTTCTGTGAGATATTCATTTTTGAGTGCAAACCCATGTGAGAATCGAGTTGAAACTACGCGTTCAAAGAGTATGATAGTCTAAACAATTCTTAATAAAGTTGGATGCATAACTGTTGATTTCACACACACACGGATACATGAATGTAATGCATATGTATATTCATTTTGGTGACATGAGGAACATGTGGATTTCGTCATGGTTTGTATGAGGTTGGTATGTTATGTGGAGATAAATTGATAGTCGAATGGGAAGGAATGTTTATAAGTTTTTCTATATCTTTTTGAGCTTAAAATTTAGAATTTTGTGGGTAGATTCTCTGCAAACCCTCACGAGACAACACTCGTCCACTAGGCAAACCTAGGGGTTTAACGGCTTGTTGCATTTGCTAAATGCAACCGCGATTCCTGCGACAGTGAGTTAGGAAGTTTTTTTTTTTTTTTTATTTTACTAGATTAGTTTCTTTAGTCTTATTTTTGTCACCCTAGTCGTTGTAGTTTTAGTAAGCTTGTTTTATTTTCGCTTTATTGCTAGGGACTAGCAAATCGCTAGTTGGGGGTTGTGACAAGTGGGGGTATTTGTAAAATACAACCGCGCTAAAAGAGGAAAATACACTAGAAAAGTCTATAATTCCCCTGTTTATCTGCAGTTTGAATTACAATACCAGTTTTTGCACAAATTGATTAAACTATGATAAGTGGTATTGTTTTAGTGATTATTTGTGCAGATTACTGCTGCTGTATATAAGATTGAAGAATGTTGATAAAAGGAAGTGCTTGGTCCTGATGAAGACAATTCAAAGCTAAAATACAGGGTTCGAGCGATCGAGAAGGTTTCGAGCGATCGACGTTTCGATCGATCGAGTGAGTTCAAGCGATCGAAGCTTGAACACAACCTCAATGGTAGAGACTTCTTCATAGTTCTTCTTCTCCATCTCCATGTATCTCTTATCTCTCCATGGAGTTCATCTCCTAGCTCTCTCTAACTCTATATGCAGATTATAAATGGCCCAAAGGTGTAATGCATGAATATAGGCATGTTTATATAGAGATGGTGGTGGGATATGTGTCACCATGCATGTGCTAGAGTGTACATGCATGGACAAGTGTCCTAGAGGCGGACAAGTAGCAAGGGAGGTGGTGCCATGTGATGCATGGGCTGCCATGTGGCCGACCATGTGGGGTCCACCTCGAGTTTCGTGCTACTTTCTCAGTTTATGTACATAAGTTCCTCGTTATGCGTATCGATCTCGGTTTACGTGCAGACGGGTATTATTTCTGATGTTCGAGTCCAGGTACGGGACTAAGTTAATTCTAATTACGGTCGAGTTGGTGCAGTGATTATAGTCTAATTAGTAATTATATTACACTGATACAGTCACACAAATAAAATAATAACATAATAATAGACCAGATATAGAAATTCATAAAACTCGTATTATTGCACGTAGAGAAATTACAGGCATTACATATATATATACACACGTGGGTATATATGTATACGCAATTGAATCAATCATTGCAAGTTAAATGTTTGGATTGATATATAAATTTTAGTATCGTATGCGATTTGTTGATTTGGATCCTAGTATTACCCAAATAGATATGGTTATACGTTGATAAACTAATGTTCGGATTCATAAGATTAACCTAAGGAGAAAGAAAAAAAAATTTAATTAAATAAGTAGGAAAATTCATTTTTATTAGTTTTTCTATGATCGCTGAATTTTCAAAACATTGTATAGAATCATTTGTTTGGAATTTTAGCTTTCTGTCTGCGATTTTCCATGTAAAACGCAATTCTGCACACTTTTCGTTTAATGCATTTTTTCCAATTCCGCACCGTTTGGGCAGAAACTTTAAATTTCAGAAGCAATTTTTATTATGTGTAAATTTGCAAAATTTGTATTTTATAATTATTTTATGAATGTCGTATGTCTTAGTGTGAATTAAAAGAATTTATTAGGAAATATTTGATTTCTCGTGTAATTTTGGGCTTTGTGAAATTTATGGCTGTGTGATAAATTTTAAAGTTGGACTTCGTGGAAATTTTGACTGTGTGAAATTGAAACATATAAGGTTGGACTTCGTGAATTTATGACTATGTGAAAATCTGTAATGTTGGAATTCGAAGAAAATTATGACTGTGTGGTAAACTGTGTGAATAACTTGAAGAGTTATCCCTTGTAAAGTTGGGTTTTGTGATATGTTACTGTGTGAAATTATTGAGTTATGACTGTGTGAATAATTTATATCCCTTATAAAGTTTGGGCTTCGTGATAACTTTAGTGTGTGATTATTTGTATGATTAACCTTAAAAGAGAACTTAATGTTGAGAATAAAATCCTTAGTGTTCGCCACTACTCTTTTTTGTATGATTTTGGAATGCTGTGTGATCTTCCCGATAATAAGGGTGGATGTTGTGTGATCTTCCACAGGATGCTGTGTGATCTTCCCAAGAATTCCATGTGTGGATTCTTCCTTTTTTATGTGTGAAATTAATAGCCTTATGCCCGGCTAAATGTTTATCTCATGATAGATGAACTAGTATATTCGACGTCGGTAACATAATGCCTAACCTTTCGGCTTGAAGCTAAATTCCTGCGATACCCCTAGGGAATTTGGTGTCGGAGTGGGAGTTAGAGCTATGTTCGGAGGCACACGGGATATGTGTGTAGGCTGAACCGTGGTTGGGTGGCCGATGTGGTGAACATAAGGTATTAACTAAATAAGAAATTTAAGTTAATTGGATATTTGTTTGTGCTGTGTGCTTTAGAATTATTTGTTTGTGCTGTGTGCTTCAGAAATATTTTGTATAGTCTTGTTCGTGCACGTTAAAATTCTGAAATGTTGACGTTTAAAATACACACCTCTAGTTACGTTTTTATTTCATTTTTCTATGTAATATATTCTATATACAGGATAGTGGGTCCACTATTATTTTGCAGGGCTGACTCACTATATTTTGGAATGGTAAGGTAGTAAGTGGAATTTATTTAAATTTTTCGAGTGAGACCTCATCGCCACCACATGGAAGGAAACTACCGCTTGTCCTGAAGTGTGAGTGGAACTACTCTCTTGCCCGATAATTTCTTATTTTGCTGTGTGGTATTCTAAGGGACTGTGTGTTATCCCTAAGACTTCGTTATTATGTTATTTATTTAACTCACACCAGTACCGTGTGTACTGACCCGTGTGATTTTATCACCGGGTGCATTCTTCGTGGAGCGTAGCCGGGTTCTTATTTTCAGGAATAGTTCGTGTTAGCGGTTGGAGTAAATTTTTTGATTCATAGATCTACGAGTGGATTTTAATTGTTGTTTATTTTGCTTCGTGATCTTGATTATTTATTTCTTGGCATTGTGGGCCATGTTGTATTTTATTATTTTGGGGTCATGGGATGATTATAGTAGCTCTAATTCAAGTTTTGTAAAAATGTGGATTTGTTATTTTTGTTATGGCATCAGAATTCTCTTTATTATTGTAAATTGTAACTTAGAATTTTATCATGGAGATCTCAATGAAAATGATTATTTTTTTTTGTTACTTAAAGTTTGTGAATTATTTTAAAGAGGAACATTTTTCAGCAAAGTTTACTATTTCAAACGTGTGACAAGTTGATTGGTTTTCACTCTAAGATTTTTGGGCAATTAAATACTGGTTGGGATATTATTGAATGGGTATTTGGTTGTCCAAAAATCGGGGTATGATAGTTTGGTATCAGAGCTTAAGGTTAGCTTAGCGAGTCTAAGTGATTCTCAGATCGTGGTTTATGGGCTTGTTAGAGCTTTAGGTTTGCGAATTTCTTTGGGATTGGGAGTATATGCTACTACGTGCTTCTTGTTGCTATGTGCTTTGTAATGTGAATAATGTCTTTATATCTTAGTAGTAGTTTGTGAACCGTATGCTCGTACGTATTGATTTGCTTCCTTGCTTGGTATTAACTGCATGTTATTTTTGAGACCAAGTATGAGCATATAGGATAATGGTTTAATTTGCATGTTAGTGCATGTATCTTGTATTGGTATATTGGGGTTGTATCGAGGGGAGTTCGATTTTCGTTTATAGAATAGTTATGTGGGTGAATACGATGGACTTGAGAAATTTTGTACGGCAATTGGAGGCAAGGATTGGATTTCTGGATTTCTTATGTTATCAACTGGTTTTCTAGCCTTCTTATCTCTATTGATTATTATTGTTTTCTACAGCGGATTCTATTACTATTGGTATTCTGGGATTTCTTATCTATCAACGGGTATTTTGGATTTCTTATTATGAAGCTGGTATTATCGGCTGATATTCTACTGCTGCATCTATCGTATCTCTCAACATGGAATTTTTATGCCTTATTATTTTTCGGGAGTGTATATTGAGTCAAAGGTTTTCTTATATCTACAACAGCTTATTAATTTGGACGGGTATTCTTATTCATAGTGAAAGGTTCTTAATGATCTTGAAGCTATACATTTGAGTTGTAAGTATTAGGTATCCCGAGTAGTAGGAGTTCGGGACATGGTAAGAGGTAAACATGAGCATGTAGTTAAATCATTGATTAAATGTGAGCATGTTACATGCATAGTTTATATTCACAATCTTTGCATCAAACTTTATGTTGTTGATTACCTTTTGACGATTAATTATACGAGAATAAAGTATATATATGAGGGTTTCCTTGTTTGGATTAGTCGCTCGGCGTACTTGGTCTCGTATGGTTGAGAGTTAAAACGTAATCACAATTTTGTATGAAATTGCGTGCTTAATTTTATTCATAATTGTTTTGTACATATAACGTTGCTTCAAATTTCGGGACCAAATTTCTTTAAGGAGTGTAGAATGTAACACCCCGTAATTTTCAAGATATAAATATTTATTTTTATATGCTAATGTGGCCACCAGAATTTTTATATGTGATAAATTAGCTATGGGTATTTATGTTTATGGTTATATATCTATGTGTATTAATTTTTTTTAGTACAAATTACGATGTGAATATTTTTATAAACTTAAGTGATGGGATAAATTTGTGCAAGTTTAAATTTTAAAGAATTGATGTGTTTATAATTTAGTAGTGTTTACAAGGCCCGTAAATATTCTAAACAATGTATTTAACATAAGAATTAAGTACCTGGGTCATGGGTACCCAATGGGTAACTCATTTTAGTACTTTGCAATACATTTTGGAGTCATATGATGTATTTTTATGAAGGGGTAAAAATAAAAACGGGATTATGTCTTGTTAACCCTATATTAGTTCTCCCAACAATACATTCACCCCTACTATCTCAACCCTAGCCACCAAGGGAAGATAAGAAGAAGAGAAAGAGAAAGAGGGAGAGAAGAGAGAATAAAGAAATAGAGAGGAAACGAAAGAGAGAGGAAGAAAACGAAGAGGAAGAATGAGAATGATCGTTGAATCACATGCGGTGCATTCGTCATGGTTAACGTCGATTCATATCTTTGTGGGATTTGGCACAATTGGTGAGTTAAATATATATATTTGGGTATATATATACACACGTGGGTATATATGTATACGCAATTGAATCAATCACTGCAAGTTAAATGTTTGGATTGATATTTAAATTTTAGTATCGTATGCGATTTGTTAATTTGGATCCTAGTATTACCCAAATAGATATGGTTATACGTTGATAAACTAATGTTCAGATTCATGAGATTAACCTAAGGAGAAAAAAAAATTAATTAAATAAGTAGGAAATTTCGCTTTTATTGGTTTTTCTATGATCGCTGAATTTTCAAAACATTGTACAGTATCGTTTGTTTGGAATTTTAGCTTTCTGATCGCGATGTCCCATGTAAAACGCAATTCTGCACACTTTTCGTTGAATGCATTTTTCCCAATTCCGCACCGTTTGGTCAGAAACTTTAACTTTCAGAAGCAGTTTTTATTATGTGTAAATCTGCAAAATTTGTATTTTATAATTATTTTATGAATGTCGTATGTCTTAGTATGAATTAAAAGAATTTATTTGGAAATATTTGATTTCTTGTGTAATGTTCGGCTTTGTGAAATTTATGGCTGTGTGATAAATTTTAAAATTGGACTTCCTGGAAATTTTGACTGTGTGAAATTGAAACATATAAGGTTGGACTTCGTGAATTTATGACTATGTGAAAATCTGTAATGTTGGAATTCGAAGAAAATTATGACTGTGTGGCATACAGTGTGAATAACTTGAAGAGTTATCCCTTGTAAAGTTGGGTTTTGGGATATTTTACTGTGTGAAATTAATGAATTATGACTGTGTGAATAATTTATATCCCTTATAAAGTTTGGGCTTCGTGATAACTTTACTGTGTGATTATCTGTATGATTAACCTTAAAAGAGAACTTAATGTTGAGAATAAAATCCTTAGTGTTCGCAACTACTCTTTTCTGTGTGATTTTGGGATGCTGTGTGATCTTCCCGATAATAAGGGTTGATGCTGTGTGATCTTCCCAAGAATTCCATGTGTGGATTCTTCCTTTTTTCTGTGTGAAATTAATAGCCTTATGTCAGACTAAATGTTTATCTCATGATAGATGAACTAGTATATTCGACGTCGTTAACATAATGCCTAACCTTTCGGCTTGAAGCTAAATTCCTGCGATACCCCTAGGGAATTTGGTGTCAGAGTGGGAGTTAGAGTTATGTTCGGAGGCACACGGGATATGTGTGTAGGCTGAACCGTGGTTGGGTGGCCAAGGTGGTGAACATAAGGTATTAACTAAATAAGAAATTTAAGTTAATTGGATATTTGTTTGTGCTGTGTGCTTTCGAAATATTTGTTTGTGCTGTGTGCTTCAGAAATATTTTTTATAGTCTTGTTCGTGCACGTTAAAATTCTGAAATGTTGACGTTTACAATACGCACCTCTAGTACGTTTTTATTTCATTTTTCTATGTAATATATTCTATGTACAGGATAGTGGGTCCACTAATATTTTGTGTGGTTGACTCTCTATATTTTGGAATGGTAAGGTAGTAAGTGGAATTTATTTAAATTTTTCAGGTGAGACCTCATCGCCACCACATGAAAGGAAATTACCGCTTGTCCTGAAGTGTGAGTGGAACTATTCTCTTGTCCGATAATTTCTTATTTTGTTGTGTGGTATTCTAAGGGACTGTGTGTTATCCCTAAGACTTCGTTATTATGTTATTTGTTTAACTTACACCAATACCGTGTGTATTGACCCGTGTGATTTTATCACCGGGTGCGTTCTTCGTGGAGCGTAGCCGGGTTCTTATTTTCAGGAATAGTTCATGTTAGCGGTTGGAGTAAATTTTGTGATTCAGAGATCTACGAGTGGATTTTAATTGTTATTTATTTTGCTTCGTGATCTTGATTATTTATTTCTTGGCATTGTGGGCCATTTTGGGGTTATGGGACGATTGTAGTAGCTCTGATTCAAGTTTTGTAAAAATGTGGATTTCTTATTTTGTTATGGCAACAGAATTCTCTTTATTATTGTAAATTGTACCTTAGAATTTTATCATGGAGATCTCAATGAAAATGATTTTTTTTTTGTTACTTAAAGTTTGTGAATTATTTTAAAGAGGAACATTTTTCAGCAAAGTTTACTATTTCAAACGTGTGACAAGTTGATTGGTTTTCACTCTCAGATTTTTGGGCAATTAATTACTGGTTGGGATATTATTGAATGGGTATTTGGTTGTCCAAATATCGGGGTGTGACACCCCCTTGAGTTCACGCACTAAATCCTAAGCCACCATTGTGATTATGCTAGAGAGATGGAGAGATGGTCGAGACATAGAGAGAGAGAGATCTTTTAGGGCAGCTGGAGAAATATGTCATCTTGTATATCTTTGTGTGTATACATAACATATCTATATACACACCTAGTAGTGCAACCATACTAGGTCTCCAAATCATGGGCTCCTTGGGCAATAAGAAGGCCTAATGGACACTCGGGTCTAATGTATGTGGGTGACCCGACCCACAATATTTCTTACATCTCCAACTCACCCACATAGCGCTTCATGTAAAACAAAATCTCTCAGATTTAAACTTTCATCATGTCTTAATGAGGGAAATAGATCGTGCCACCTGACAAAAAGAACGTACAGCAACAGGAGTTGAGATGCTAAGTCAAACACTAAGCTAACAAAATGCATCCCTCTGAAGCTTCTCATGTATTTACCCAGACTTATTCAATCACATCTGATCTAGCACTCTTAATCCCTCAAAAAGCAGTGCTACACCCTAAATATGTAATGTATCCATGACAATCAGTACATATAAGATAGTTGCTGGCCAGCTAATGAGTCACAGAACATAGTGTGTTATAGAATTAGTCTTCCCTGCCTACTAGTGTTAATTCAACTAACTTGACCGCTTTCTTAAAAATGCCCCATAGAACCGAATATACCGCTTCGCCCCTGGGAGGTATGCTAAAGTAGCGGCATCAAATGTGCTCTTCATGATAAGCGGTAAATTCCGCTACTTTAGAACGGAATATACCGCTTCCCCATTTCGGAGAGTCTATGTGGCTCACATAACAATGAAATAGGGATTAATCCAGCGCTCCACAAAATGATCACTAATTAGCACCTATAGTATGATATGAGGATATGGCATTCTTTTATAAAATTGGGCGTGTCACTATATGGTGGTAGTAATGGCATATGAATCTTAGTCTATACATTACACAAATGTCTAACCTGAGATTTCAGCACAGTCGCACCTCCTGACACCTGTACAAAATCTCACATTTGGCTACAAAGTAGGCTGCATAGAGACGTGGATAATCTCTATGTTCAATTCAGTATTGAGATACTAGTCTCATCTTAGAACTCATTAATGGAAACATATAAGTAATAGGGTCTATATCTTGCTTGCTGTTCTTATACCGCATAGATATAGATGTTCTAGCTCGCTCTCTTAGTGCCATGAACACAAGTGTCTCATCCAGCTCGCCGCCCAAGCACTATGAATACATTTGTTCATAGTCTGCTATCTTGGCGCCAAGGTGAATCACCAGTGTGAGCAAGTTGATTTAAGCCTAGTGACACTTTTAGAAAAATGGGCATTCATACGATTAACAACTTATGAATTTGGAAAACCATCGATTTTATTATAATAATAAGTATATGATAATAATAATGTCAAGAATAATGTTGTTAAAGTACATAAGAACCTATGGAGTCCCATACTACTAATATGGGAGAAGAACGAATCTCTGGAAATTGGCTTGGTCAAAAGATCGGCCGTCATATCACCAGTAGAGATGTGCTTTAAAATAACCTCCCCATGTGAAACCATATCTCGAATGTAGTGGTGGTTGATGTCTATGTGCTTGGAATTCCCATGATACTTATGGTTCTTTGCATATACTAGAGCCGACGTGCTATCACAATAGACCAACACTGCTTCATTGCCCTGTGGTAAGAAGCTTATGCAATACACTTCTTCATAGCCCCGAGGCAAGAAGCTTATGCAATACACTACTTCATTGCCCTGAGGCAAGAAGCTTCCGCTACGTAAGAACCTCTTTAACCACACAACCTCCTGAACGCTTGCAGAACAAGCCACATGCTTAGCTTCCATTATGGATAAGGCGATACATGTCTGCTTCTCGCTACAACAAGCGAATACTTCACCAACCAATGTGAATGCATAGACAGACATGGACATGCGTTTATCTCAATCGCTGAACCAATAAGCATCGCCTTGTCCACGTGACTTCAAAAAAGAAAACTATACCATCCATAAGGTGAGATCCAAAGTCATGAGAACATATTGCAGAATGCTCCTCACTACTCTCCAGTGAACTAGACCAAGGTTACTCTTGTAACAACTAACTAAACAACCACATAGCAAATGTCCGAACAATGATACAACATAGTATTCGTCAGACTTCCTATTGCGGCTGCTTATGGCACGTTGGACACTTACGTCCTCATTATTCTCTGGATATTGAACTAGGGTCAAGGGTACTCCCTTTCCAACTGGGGCATCTATGGGTTTTGAGTACTGCATGCGAGAGAGTTGAAGACAAGCATAATAAGTCTATGAATGGCATGCCCGGATCTACTACCCATCAACTCTATAGATGCGCACAAGAGGGGACAAGAATTATACCTTACTGTCTTGAACCCAATTCTGAAATCTCTGACTTCCAGCAGCCTCCACTAGATGGTCTTTACTCTTATGACTCCTATGGATGCTCGCAGGAAGGGCTAGGGTTGGTGGGAACCCTAATGGAGAGGATACAGAAGGTTTTGGGGCTCCAAAACAGTTTTTGCAGCTTCTGACGTTCAAAACGACGAACAACCTTTCCAGAACGCAGCTGCCCTATTTATAGATTCCCAGAACCGACCTAGATCTCGAGCGATCGAGGTGGCTTCGATCGATCGAACATTCGATCGATCGAACCATCTTCGATCGATCGAACCTGTAGACTTCAATCGATTGAGACAAGTTCGATCGATCGAACCTGTCTTGACATCATCCTCATTTGCCTTTCCAAGCATCCTAGCGGAGCTAAGAGTGGGACCTCCTAGGCTCTTTATTGTTGGCTCAGATCAGTTGACTAACTCCCATGACCAAACTCTTTGATCAGCAAATTAATCGACTGATCAGTTAACGTTTACTCCACTATAAAACGATAACTGAACTCCAACGCAAAAGAACATATCCGAAGCGATAACTAGACTTGTATGTTGTACTAATGTCCCTCTACCGTCAGCATTCGCAATCATATTCAGGTAGTCGGATAACTGTTACTGTCAACCTGAATCATGATTACTTCTTGTATTCCTTGAGTCCCATTCACCTCTCATGATTACCAAACATGTTGATAACTCTTATCAACAAGACTGCAGTACTCAGTAATCGACTTGGTGACATTCTCAAGGGAATGCTTACTCTGAATCAGAGGGTAGATTCTATCTTGACAATATATGTTCACAACCCTATGAACATGACATACCCAAGATACCCAGGTGTTGATCTTCTATAGACCTCACTGATTGGTAAGTCAAAGCAGTCATATCCACAGTCTGTGTTCATAATCGTCTCAAGATTGAGAACACATACCTTATACAAGTTATGAGTTCCTATTGACTGTTGACAGCATTGAGCGTCAATAGGAAACTCAGGTCCGTCAATGCACTATAAGCACTAGCATACTAACCAAGAGTCACACTCTAGTGATTGAGATTTATCACTCCATCCAATGGTGGTTAATGATGCTACAGTGTATACCTGATGAGATATCCAGTCTCATCATCCACTGTGACAAGCTTTAAGTATCAAAGAATAGTAATTCATATCTCATTGTATGTATCTCATACACACACGAAATACTTACTATGATACTTATGGATTAAACAATCATCTCATGAAAGAAACATACATCATAAAATGTAAAGCTGATATCCATATATTAAAATGCTAATGTCTAATACATATAGTAATGGTTTGAGGGCACAAACCCAACAAACTCCCACTTGCACTCATAACCATATAGGATTACATCTGAGACCTAGACTATCTAGATGACGATCAAAGACCTTCTGTGGCAAGGCCTTTGTAAACGGATCAGCAAGATTGTCAGCGGTGGCAATCTTGGTGACAGTCACATCTCCACGTTGAACAATATCTCGGATAAGATGATATTTCCGGTCTACGTGCTTTCCCTTTCCGTGGTTCCTTGGCTCCTTGGACTGAGCCACTGCCCCACTATTATCACAATAAAGCGTAATAGGCGACAGCGACGCTGGTACCACCTCGAGTTCCATAAGGAACTTCTTGAGCCAAACAGCTTCCTTTGCGGCTTCACAAGCAGCCACATACTCAGCTTCTGTAGTTGAGTCTGCAATGCATTTCTGCTTAATGCTCCTCCAACTGACAGCACCACCTCCCAAGGTAAAGAGATGACCGGACGTCGACTTTCTCGAATCTTTATCTGACATAAAGTCCGAATCAGTGTATCCTACTGGAATTAACTCACTACCACCGTACATAAGCATGTAATCTTTAGTCCTTCTCAAGTACTTAAGAATGTGCTTAACGGCTGTCCAGTGCTCTGGACCTGGATTCGACTGATATCTACTAACCATGCCAACGGCAAAACAGATATCTGGTCTAGTGCATAACATCGCATACATGAGACTTCCCACTGCCGAGGCATAGGGAATTCCTATCATGCGATTCCTCTCCTCTTGTGTCTTTGGACACTGGTCCTTGGAGAACGCTAAACCATGCCTGAAAGGTAACAAACCTTTCTTCGAATTATCCATTGAAAACCTAGTTAGCACCTTATCGATGTAACCAGCTTGAGATAATCCCATTATCTTTCGCTTCCGATCTCGAAAGAGCTTTATCCCAAGAATATAGCTCGCCTCTCCTAGATCCTTCATATCGAAAGTACTAGCTAGCCAAACCTTGACCGTTGACAATGCTGCTACATCATTACCAATGAGTAGAATGTCGTCAACGTAAAGCACAAGAAAAGCCACCACTTTCCCTTCACACTTCTTGTATACACAAGGTTCATCCAGATTCTGTATGAAACCAAATGACTTGACCGCTTGGTCAAATCGGATGTTCCAACTCCTAGATGCCTGCTTAAGCCCATAAATGGACTTTTGCAACTTGCATACCAAGTTACCTTTCTGACCAGCTATGAACCCTTCTGGTTGTTGCATATAGATGTCCTCCTCAAGATTGCCATTCAAGAATGCAGTCTTGACATCCATCTGCCAGATCTCAAAATCTAGGCATGCAGCAATGGATAAGAGTAGTCTGATGGACTTGAGCATGGCCACAGGCGAGAAGGTTTCCTCATAGTCAATGCCCTCCCTCTGAGTATAACCTTTCGCTACAAGCCTTGCCTTAAAGGTCTCAACCTTTCCATCAGATCCTCTTTTCCTCTTGTAGACCCACTTACAGCCAATGGGTTTAATATTGGCTGGAAGCTCTACAAGATCCCAGACCTGATTAGAATCCATAGATTCCAATTCAGCCTTCATAGCTTTAATCCAATGAGCCGAGTCTACATCAGCCATTGCCTCTTCGTATGTGGCAGGATCAGATTCAGATTCTATGGAGACAGCTTCAAAAACTTCTCCTAAGAACATGTATCTATCAGGTTGGCTGATAATCCTCCCACTACGACGAGGTACTGGTGCGGAATTAGGTGAAGAAGTGGTGTTTTCTTGATTTATATCGTCATTAACTGCGGGTTGGACTGAGGGCTCTCCTTCTATCTCTCTAAGATCTATCCTTCCCTTAGGTTTATGGTTCATGATATAATCATCCTCTAAGAAAACAGCATTTGTACTAACAAACACTTTCTGTTCCCTTGGATCATAAAAATACCATCCATAAGTACCCTTTGGATAACCCACAAAGTAACATACTTCCGATCTAGAATCCAATTTGCTCATCTTTCCTTTCAGCACATGTGCCGGACACCCCCATATCCGGAGATGTTGCAAAGAAGGCTTGCGCCCAATCCACATCTCTCGTGGTGTCCTTGGAACAGATTTACTTGGTACTAGATTTAGTATGTAAGCAGCGGTTTCCAAAGCATAACCCCAAAGGAATAATGGCAACTCAGAATAACTCATCATCGACCTAGTCATGTTTAAAAGAGTCCGATTCCTTCTCTCCGCTACACCATTTTGCTGAGGCGTACCAGGTGCATTCAACTGTGACAGAATCCCATTCTGTACGAGGTGATCAATAAACTCATTAGAGAGGTACTCGCCACCTCGATCAGATCGAATGGTCTTGATATGTGTGCCCAATTGCTTCTCCACTTCAGCCCTAAACTCTTTGAACTTTTCAAAGTCTTCAGACTTGTGCTGCATTAGGTACACATATCCATACCTAGAGTGGTCATCAGTAAATGTTATGAAATACTCATAACCACCCCTTGCTCTAATATTTATTGGTCCACACACATCAGTATGAACTAATTCCAACAATGCATCGGTTCTATTTCCCTTTGTAGGAAAGGGCCTTTTGGTCATCTTACCCTCTAAACAAGACTCGCAGACTTTCATTGGTTCTAGAACCAAATCGCCTAAGATCCCTTCTTTGACTAGTCTGCCAATCCTATTTAGATCGATATGACCAAGCCTCATATGCCAAAGCTTTGTTGGATTAGTGGAAGGTCTCTTTCTTTTAGATGGTACAGTTACCACTGAGTTATTAAGTTTCATGCAAGAATCTTTAGAAATATTGGGAGTAATCACATACAAACCATTTGATTTAACACCAGAACATATAAAAGAACTATTTCTTTTAATCACAACTTCAGTTCCAAAATGAAAAGAATAACCATTATTCGATAAATTAGAAACTGAAATTAAATTACGTCTCATAGAAGGGACGTAAAGTACATCTGATAAAATCAAAATTTTATTGTCTAGAAATTCTAAAACTACGACTCCTATAGCAACCGCAGAAACGGTTGCGCTAGAACCTAGAGTAAGTACGATTTCCCCATCACTGCACCTCCTGGTTGATCTGAACCCCTGCAACGAATTACAGATATGGTTAGTCGCACCAGAATCAATGCACCAAGTGTTTGAAGTATCCGTTATAAAACTTACTTCAATCACATGTGATTCAATCATACCTTGACTTCTAGTAGCTAAGAATTCTGGACAGTTCCTCTTCCAGTGGCCCTTCTCACCGCATTGGAAACACTTTCCTTTGCCTTGGCCACCCATCTTCCCTTTGCCCTTACCTTTTCCCTTAGATTTTGCAATCTTAGGGACTGGTCCAACACTTGAACCACCAGTGCTAGCTTTCTTCTTCCCTTTCTTTCCTTTCGGCACAGATCGGGAAGAGGATGCGCTTTTCTCAACGTTTAAAACGTTGACCCCAGGTTTGATCACCCCTTCCGCTGCCAAAAGAGAACTCATCAATTCGCTCATTGAAAAATTCATTTGATTCATATTATAGTTAAGTTTAAATTGAGCGAATGAAGGCGACAGCGAATTAAGGATCATATCAACTTGGGTCTGTGCATCGATGTTGGCACCTAGGGTCTCCAGCTCGTTTAAATAACCAATCATTATTAAAACATGTTCCTTGACTGGAGTCCCTACCGACATCTTTGCACTCATTATCTTTTGCATGGCTACCTTCCTGGCAGGCCTGCCATGCTCCCCAAACATCTTTTTCAGGGATGTGATAATGTCACTGGCAGAATCATTCGATTGGAATTGGTGTTGCAACACACCAGCCATTGAGGCCAGAATATAGCAACGAGCCATTCCATTCGACTTCTTCCATTTGTCGAACTCGGGTCTGGCAGCTGCCGAAGCATTTGCCACGGGTTCTTCAGGGCTTGGGGTGGTGAGGACATATATGTGATCCTCCGCAGTTAACACGATGTCAAGGTTACGTTTCCATTCAGTGTAGTTGTTTCCAGTTAACTTGTTTTGAGTAAGTATGGTGGCAAGTGGACTAAATGCAGATCCAGACATTATGATTTACTGTAAAAATCAAAACAAAATAAATATGGATATCAGAATTTGACAGTTTGAAATAAAAGAATCCTTTTAAAACTCTTATTTTAAAACAAAGTCGCCGGAATATCGAAACGAGAGATTAAAGCCTCCGTGTGGTGGTCAATGTTCGATCTTTCGATTTATCATAACTTATCCGCTATGCAACTCTTGCAAAACAAATTATGACTTCCGAACCTATTTGATCTCTAAGTTTATGAATAATTCCCCGTGTGGGATCCCTTATCCATAGCTTAGCTAGTGTGTACCATTAACTAGGATCCAATCACAACCGTCTCAAGTAGCGCCTCCGTGTGGTGGTCACCCTCTAACACGTCTGATTGATCCTATCAAAAGAAGTTCACATCTAGTAACCAATGAGTAATGCACCCTCCGTATGGAATGATCACCCTTGGCGAGGTGACACAGAATGCACCACTCATCTTACAGTGAACCGTTAATGGAAGATCGTGGGTGTAATTAATAAGACCCTCTCCCACTAGTTTTAGTAAAAAAAAAAAAAAGATTTTGCTTTTTGAGAAAATCTGTTTCTACACACTTCCCATAAACATCTAATGTTTACTAATGTGTTGAAAACGGTTTTTGAATTTTATTTTAGAAAACTTGTTTTGCGTGAATGCAACAATGTATTATACGCCAATCACAAACCAAGCACATAAAACAAAAACTAAAATGAAATATAGGCATTCAAACAATGCCTCTATCTCCCATGACTCTATCTCTATAGAACCTCCTTTTTGGTTTGATCGCCTCTAGCTCCATCTTCATGGATAACGGCTCCTTGCTCCATCTTCATGGATTTTCTAATTCTATTACATTTGTCTTATGCTTCTTTCGAAGTTTACAATTTATCTAGAAATAGAAATAACAACAAAATAAAAGGCTAGGGAAACCGGTGCGACTTTCCTTTTCGTAGGATTGAAGTCGCAGCGCCCTTTACATATGCCTTAAAACCAAACCAAACTTAAATTACAACAAGCACCAATCTCAAACAATTTAAATACAAATATTCAAATGAATTGGTGCCATGGGAGATAGCGACTAATCTCGCTGCAAAAGGGTTAGTCGTACACGCATCCATACATACATAACAAATATATGTAGCTGTTGAAACACTTAATTGATTCACACAGTATATAAACTCTTTACATACTGAATTAGAACTTAAAACAGCATCTTACTTCTCTGTCATAGTTCGATCGATCGAAGACCGTTCGATCGCTCGAACCTTCGATCGCTTGAACACTGTTCAATCGCTTGAACATTCTGTTTCACAGAATGATTTGAAAATTTTACAGAATAATTTAAAATTAAAGTTTTTAATTTCAAAACTCTTAAAAACTGTGAAATAGAGAACCTGACAAAGTATCTGTCTCGATCGATCTAACTTCATTCGATCGATCGAATACCAGAAGGTTTCGATCGATCGAAGACTGTTCGATCACTTGAGAACAGTATGTTCGATCGATCGAAATATGTTCGATCGATCGAACCCGCCTTGCATCCTATGCAATCACAGATTTGTATACTGCTGCGATAACACTGCAGAAACAGATCTGTGACGATGCAGTTTTGAAAACAGTTCTAAAATCAACATGCAAATCAAAATAGTGTTCCAAAAAACGCATCTATAGATCCAAACGAGCGTGGCTCTGATACCAATTGTTGGAAAAACCGGTTTAAGTTCTAAGTTTAAACGTGCAGCGGAAAAATCAAGTTATAAAACTTAATTGGCATGCCCGGATCTACTACCCATCAACTCTATAGATGCGCACAAGAGGGGAAAAGAATTATACCTTACTGTCTTGAACCCAATTCTGAAATCTCTAACTTCCAGCAGCCTCCACTAGATGGTCTTCGCTCTTATGACTCCTATGGATGCTCGCAGGAAGGGCTAGGGTTGGTGGGAACCCTAATGGAGAGGATACAGAAGGTTTTGGGGATCCAAAACAGTTTCTGTAGCTTCTGACGTTCAAAACGACGAACAACCTTTCCAGAACGCAGCTGCCCTATTTATAGATTCCCAGAACCGACCTAGATCTCTAGCGATCGAAGTGGCTTCGATCGATCGAACATTCGATCGATCGAACCATCTTCGATCGATCGAACCTGTAGACTTCAATCGATCGAGACAACTTCGATCGATCGAACCTGTCTTGATATCATCCTCATTTGCCTTTCCAAGCATCCTAGCGGAGCTAAGAGTGGGACCTCCTAGGCTCTTTATTGTTGGCTCAGATCAGTTGACTAACTCCCATGACCAAACTCTTTGATCAGCAAATTAATCGACTGATCAGTTAACGTTTACTCCACTATAAAACGATAACTGAACTCCAACGCAAAAGAACATATCCGAAGCGATAACTAGACTTGTATGTTGTACTAATGTCCCTCTACCGTCAGCATTCGCAATCATATTCAGGTAGTCGGATAACTGTTACTGTCAACCTGAATCATGATTACTTCTTGTATTCCTTGAGTCCCATTCACCTCTCATGATTACCAAACATGTTGATAACTCTTATCAACAAGACTGCAGTACTCAGTAATCGACTTGGTGACATTCTCAAGGGAATGCTTACTCTGAATCAGAGGGTAGATTCTATCTTGACAATATATGTTCACAACCCTATGAACATGACATACCCAAGATACCCAGGTGTTGATCTTCTATAGACCTCACTGATTGGTAAGTCAAAGCAGTCATATCCACAGTCTGTGTTCATAATCGTCTCAAGATTGAGAACACATACCTTATACAAGTTATGAGTTCCTATTGACTGTTGACAGCATTGAGCGTCAATAGGAAACTCAGGTCCATCAATGCACTATAAGCACTAGCATACTAACCAAGAGTCACACTCTAGTGATTGAGATTTATCACTCCATCCAATGGTGGTTAATGATGCTACAGTGTATACTTGATGAGATATCCAGTCTCATCATCCACTGTGACAAGCTTTAAGTATCAAAGAATAGTAATTCGTATCTCATTGTATGTATCTCATACACACACGAAATACTTACTATGATACTTATGGATTAAACAATCATCTCATGAAAGAAATATACATCATAAAATGTAAAGCTGATATCCATATATTAAAATGCTAATGTCTAATACATATAGTAATGGTTTGAGGGCACAAACCCAACAGTCAAACAATGTAAGAAGTAGAATAACTTTTTATGGACTGCTCAGTGTACACACACTGGTCTTCTTTAATCATCTCAACAAAAAGAGATGGATCAAATCATGAAACCTCAAGTGCCATTGCCTAAACAACTACCAGAGATCCAAAATAGATCGAATGAGATTCCACTCTTTGGCTCATTCCCATTAGAAAACATGAGTTTAATTTCATTAAAACATCAAAAATGCTATGAGAACAAAGGCTTAGTAATCCGCCAAAAGTAGCAGATTTAGGGTCATTGAAGTTTGAGTCTCAAAACCTTATCAAATGGCAAATTCCCTTTACCCCAAAATTGTTGAGACATTTCAATGTGTTTAGAAAACATTCCAATTAGTTTAAAGTGTATTTTGAAAAGAAGATTAAACGAGATTTTCCACAAAATAAGTGGACAGATTACTATCACAATCCTTAAGTACCAAACATTGTCAAAGCATAATTACAAGCATACATTATCATTTATGAATCAAGAACAAGATACATACCTATAAAAATGAATGGCCAAAGCATATAAGAAGAGATCTAAACAACATCACACACTCATGAAATGAGTAAGCACCAAGAGATCTTAAATAAGCAACGATTTCATAATTTCCAGATTAGTAAAAGCTACTTTTAAGCACCAAAAGAAAATTCAAATATAGTGCTAGGACCATCAAATTTGGTAGAGATGAACTACAGTGAGTCTAGAAAATGAGTTAAAAAAAGGGTTAAACAAAATAGAGACCTTCAGATCATGAATTTCAGGGTTGAAACAAAGGTTACTGTTCAGGGAATTTAGCCAAAAATGTGTTTGCGTGTTCGTAAAAGGGGTTTATATGAGGAATCAACCCACACCAAAAATCATGGACATGGATTTAGGTGTCAGGAACCATTTCCAATTGGTTTGGATTCAAAATAATATCTCAAGTCTTAAAAAGGAAATTTCTGTAAGAAAAGTGGATAGAATTCAAAAGTGAATGAAATAAATCTGAAAAGTTACGAAGTGTTCATGTGTTCATGAACCTCATGGATCTCAAAATTAAATTTGCTCTTCTTCCAAGTGAGCTCAAAATGATACTCCAACCATGATTAGTGGCTTACTCATTCCTAATCATGAGCTAATCCCAAAATACCAACAAATCCCTAAATTAATTTGAATTGACCTATTAGAAATCATGTAAACAAGCATAGGGGTCGGGTTCAAGGCATACCTTGAGCGGAATACCCAACTTTAGATCGATTCAACGATGTTATGAGCCCGACATAGTCGCTAACAAACTCTATGAAGGAAAAATAGGTTTAAAATCAATTTTAAATGCGCAGTGGAAAGATTATGTTACAAAACTTTATTGGTAGCCCGGATCTACTACTCATTAACTCTATAGATGCGTATGAGAGGGATAAGAATTATACCTTAGTGTCTTGAACCCAATTCTGAAATCTTCAAACTTCTTGATGGTATAGCAGCTTCCACTATGCTGTCTTCACCCTTATGACTCCTACAGATGCTGCCAGAGAAGCTAGAGTTGGTGGGAACTCTAATGGGAGGATACGAAGGCTTGGTGAACCCTAAAATAGTTTCTGCAGCTTTCGTATAAGAAAAAAGACGATTATTAAACCCTGAACGCAGCTGCCGTATTTATAGATTCCCAAAAATGACTTTCACCTTCGACCGATTGAAGTGACTTCGATCGGTAGAACCTTCGATCGATCGAACAACTTTAGATCAATTGAACATGTGTAGACTTCAATCGATCGAAACTAGTTTGATCGATCGAACCTGTCTTGACATGATCCTCATGTGCCTTTCCAAGCATCCTAGCGGAGCTAAAAGTGGGACCTCCTAGGCTCTTTATTGTTGGCTCAGACCAGTTGACAATTCCCATGATCAAACTCTTTGATCAGCAAACTAACCAACTGGTCAGTTATCATTTACTCCACTATAAAATGATTACTGAACTCCAATGCAAAAGAACAAATCTGAAGCGATAACTAGACTTACATGGTGTACTAATGTCCCTCTACCATCAGCATTCGTAAACATATTCAGGTAGTCGGATAACTATTACTGTCAACCTGAATCATGGTTACTTCTTGTATTCCTTAAGTCCCATTCACCTCTCATGATTACTAAACATGTTGATAACTACTTATCAACAAGATTGCTGTTCCCAATAATCAACTTGGTGACATTCTCAAGGGAATGCTTACTCTAAATCAGGGGGTAGATTCTCAAGGGAATTGCTGTTCCCTTTTTGTGATTCCTTGGCTCTTTCGACTAAGCCACTGCCCCACTATTATCGCAGAATAGCGTAATAGGTGACAGCGATGCTGGTACCACCTCGAGCTCTATAAGGAACTTCTTGAGCCAAACAGCTTCCTTTGCAGCTTCACAAGCTGCCACACACTCAGCTTCTGTAGTTGAGTTTGTAATGCATTTCTACTTAATGCTCCTCCAACTAACAGCACCACCTCCCAAGGTAAAGAGATGTTCGAATGTCGACTTCCTCGAATCTCTATCTAACATAAAGTCCGAGTCAGTGTATCCTGCTGGAATTAACTCACTGTCATCGTACATAAGCATGTAATCTTTAGTCCTTCTCAAGTACTTAAGAATGTGCTTAACAACCGTCCAGTGCTCTGGACCTGGATTAGATTGATACCTGCTGACCATGCCTATGGCAAAGCAGATATCTGGTGTACTGCATAACATCGCATACATGAGACTTCCCACTGCCGAAGCATAGGGAATTCCTGCCATGCAATTCCTCTCCTCCTGTGTCTTTGGACACTGATCCTTTGAGAACGCTAAATCATGCTTGAAAGGTAATAAACTTTTCTTTGAACTGTCCCTAGAAAACCTAGTTAGCACCTTATCGATATAACCAGCTTGAGATAATCCCATTATCCTTCGCTTACAATCCTGAAAAGGTTTATCCTTCACTGGCCTCTCCTAGGTCCTTCATATCGAAAGTACTAGCTAGCCAAACCTTAACCGTTGACAATGTTGCTACATCATTCCCAATGAGTAGAATATCGTCAACGTAGAGAACAAGAAAAGCCACCACTTTCCCTTTACACTTTTTGTATACACAAGGCTCATCTAGATTCTGTATGAAACCAAACGACTTGACCGCTTGGTCAAAATGAATGTTCCAACTTCTGGATGCTTTCTTAATCCCTTAAATGGACTTTTGCAACTTGCATACCAAGTTACCTTTTTGACCAACTATGAACCCTTCTAGTTGCTACATATAGGTGTTCTCCTCATGATTGCCATTCAAGAATGCAGTCTTGACATCCATCTTCTAGATCTTATAATCTAGGCATGCAGTAATGGATAAGAGTATTCTGATGGACTTGAGCATGGCTACCGGCGAGAAGGTTTCCTCATAGTCAATGCCCTCCCTCTAAGTAAAACTTTTCGCTATAAGCCTTGATTTAAAGGTCTCAACCTTTCCATCAGATCCTTTTTTCCTCTTGTAGACCCACTTACAGCCAATGGATTTATATTGGCTAGAAGTTCAACAAGACACCAGACCTTATTAGAATCCATAGATTCCAATTCAACCTTCATAGCTTTAACCCAATGAGCTGAATCAACATCAGCCATTGCCTCTTCATATGTGGCAGGACCAGATTCAGATTCCATGGAGACATCTTCAAAAACATCTCCTAAGAACATGTATCTATCAGGCAGGCTGATAATCCTCCCACTACGATGAGGTACCGGTACAGGTGGGTGAAGAAGTGGTATTTTCTAGTCTTACATCATTATCAACTGCGGGTAGGACTGAGGGCTCTCCTTCTATCTCTCTAAGATCTATCCTTCCCTTAGCTTTATGGTTTATGACATAATCATTCTCCAAGAAAACATCATTTGTACTAACAAATACTTTCTGTTCTCTTGGATCATAAAAATACCATGCATAAGTACCCTTTGGATACCCCATAAAGTAACATCCAGAATCCAACTTGCTCATCTCTCCTTTTAGCACATGTACCGGACACCCCCATATCCAGAGATGTTGTAAAGAAGGCTTGCGCCCAATCCACATCTCTCATGGTGTCCTGGGAACAGATTTGCTTAGTACTAAATTTAGTATGTTTGCAGCGCTTTCCAAAGCATAATCCCAAAGGAATAATGGCAACTCAGAATAACTCATCATTGACCTAGTCATGTCTAAAAGAGTCCGATTCCTTCTCTCCGCTACACCATTCTGCTGAGGCGTACCAGGTGTAGTCAACTGTGATAGAATCCCATTCTGTACAAGGTGATCAATAAACTCATTAGAGAGGTACTCGGCACCTTGATCAGATCGAATGGCCTTGATATGTGTGCCCAATTGCTTCTCCACTTCAGCCCTAAACCATTTAAACTTTTCAAAGGCTTCAGACTTGTGCTGCATTAGGTACACATATCCATACCTAGAGTGGTCATCAGTAAATGTTATAAAATACTCATAACCACCCCGTGCTCTAATATTTATTTGGTCCACATACATTAGTATGAACGAATTCCAACAATGCATTGGTCCTATTGCCCTTTGCATGAAGGGGCCTTTTGGTCATCTTACCCTCTAAACAAGACTCACAGTTTTACATTGGTCTAAGAACCAAATCGCCTAAGACCCCTTCTTTGACTAGTCTGCCAATGCTATTCAGATTGATATGCCCAAGCCTCATATTCCAAAGCCTTATTGGATTAGTGGAAGGTTCCTTTCTTTCAAATGGTATAGTTACCATTGAGTTATTAAGTTCCACACATGAATCTTTAAAAATATTGGGAGTAATCACATCCAAGCCATTAGTTTTAACACTAGAACATATAAAAGAACCATTTCTTTTAATGACAACTTCTGTTCTGAAATGAAAAGAATAATTTTTATTCAATAAATCTGAAATATAAATTAAATTACGTCTCATCAAAGAGACATAAAGTACATCTGATAAAACTAAAGTCTTCTTGTTTTCAAATTCTAAAACTACCACTCCTATTACAACCGCAGATACGGTTGCGCTAGAACCTAGAGTAAGTACGATTTCCCCATCACTGCATCTCCTGGTTGATCTTAACCCCTGCAATGAAATATAGATATGGTTAGTCGCACCAGAATCAGTGCACCAAGTGTTTGAAGTATTCTTAATAAAACTTACTTCAATCACATGTGATTCAATCATACCTTAAACTCTTGTAGCTAAGAATTCTGGACAGTTCCTCTTCTAGTGGCCCTTCTCACCGTAATGGAAACACTTTCCTTTGCCTTGGCCACCTACCTTCTCTTTGCCCTTACATTTTCCCTTAAATTTCGCAATCTTAGGGACCGATCCAACACTTGGACCACCAGTACTAGCCTTCTTCTTCCCTTTCTTACCTTTCAAAGTAGATAGTGAAGAAGGAAGAACTTTTATCAACGTTCAGAATGTTGTCCCCAGGTTTGATCACCCCTTCCGCTACGAGTAAGGAACTCATTAATTTGCTCATTGAGAAATCTATTTTATTTATTTTATAATTTAGTTTAAATTGAGCGAATGATGGCGACAGCGTATTGAGGATCATATCAACTTGGGTCTGTGCATTGATGTTGGCACCTAGGGTCTCCAGATTGTTTAAATAACCAATCATTTTTAAAACATGTTCTTTGACTAGAGTCCCTTCCGAAATCTTAGTACTCATTATCTTCTGCATAGCTACCTGCCTGGCAGGCCTGCCATGTTCCCCAAACATCTTTTTCAGGGATTCGATAATGTCACTGGCTGAATTATTCAACTGAAATTGGTGTTGCAACACACCAGCCATTGAGACCAGAATGTAGCAATGAGCCCTTCCATTCGACTTCTTCCACTTGTCGAACTCGCGTCTGGTAGCTGCCTAAGCATTTGCTGCAGGTTCTTCAGGGCATAGGGTGGTGAGGACATATATGTGATCCTATGTAGTTAAAACAATGTCAAGGTTTCACTTCCATTCTGTGTAGTTAATTCCAGTTAACTTGTTCTGAGTGAGTATGGTGGCAAGTGAACTAAATACAGATCCAGACGTTATGATTTACTGTAAAAATCAAAAGTCAAAATAAACATGGATATCAGGATTTGATAGTTTCAAATAAAAGAATCCTTAAAACACTTATTTAAAAAAAAAACAAAGTCGCCAGAATATCAAAACGAAAGAGTAAAGCCTCCGTGTGGTGGTCAATACTTGATTTTTCGATTTATCATGACTTGCCCGCTATGCAACTCTTGCAAAATAAGTTATGACTCCTGAACCTATTTGATCTCTAAGTTTCTGAATAATGCCCCGTGTGGGATCCCTTATCCATAGCTTAGCTAGTGTATACCATTAACTAGGATCCAATCACAACCACCTCAAGTAGCGCCTCCTTGTGGTGGTCACCCTCTAGCATGTCTGGTTGATCATATCCATAGGAAATTCACATCTAGTAACCAATGAGTAGTGTACCCTCCGTATGGAATGATCAGCCCTGGCGAGGTGACACAGAATGCACTACACATCTTACAGTGAACCATTAATAGAAGATCTTGGGTGTTGTAAATAAGGCCCTCTCCCACTAGATTTAAAAAATTAAGGATTTTGCTTTTGGTAAAATTTATTTTTTACACATTGCCCATAAACATCCAATGTTTACTAATGCGTTGAAAAACAATTTTTGAATTTTGTTTTAGAAATCTTATTTTTATAATGCATGTGGTAACAACATATTTAATACTACAATAACAAACAAGCACATACAAATATAAAACTAAAATTGAAATAAAAACATCCATACGGTGTCTCAATCTGCCATGGCTCTATCTCCATCGAACCTCCTTCTTGGTTTGATCGCCTCCGGTTTCATCTTCATGGACAGTGGCTCCTCACTCCATCTTCATGGGCTTCCTAATTCTATTACATTGGACCTATGCTTCTTTCGAAGCTTACTATTTATCTAGAAATCGAAATAATAACAATAGAATAAAAAGGCAAGGGAAATCGGTGCAACTTTCATTTTTGTAGGATTGAAGTCGCAGCGCCCTTTACACATGCCTTAAAACCAAACCAATAATTAAATACAACAATCACCAAACATAAATATTTAATTACAAAATTAAACATTTGTTGATGTTCGATTCCATGGGAGATAGCGACTAATCTTGATGCAAAAGGGTTAGTCGTACACGCATCATATCCACGCATATATATAACAAATACATGTAACTTTTGGAACCCCTAATTGATTCACACAGTATATAAACTCTTTACATACTGAATAAAAACTTAAAATAGCATCACAGTTCTCTGTCACACTTTGATCGATTGACCAAGGTTCTATCGATCAAACCTTTGATCGATTGAACATAGTTCAATCGATTGAACTATTCAGTTTCACATAATGATTTGAAAAAAAAAACAGAATAATTTCAAAATTAAGTAATTAATTTTTAAAACATTTAAAACTGTGAAAAAAACAGCTGGACAGAGAAGCGGTCTCGATCGACCGAACATAGTTCGATCACTTGAGAACAGATGAGCTTCGATCGATCGAGATGACTTCAATCTATTGAACTCACCATGCATCTAATGCAATCACAGATTGGTATTATGCGGCGAAAACACTGTAGAAACATATTTGTGACAATGCAGTTTTGAAAACAGTTAAAAAATCAACATGCATATCAAAACAAGTGTTCCATAAACGCATCTATGGAAACAAACAAGCGAGGCTCGGATACCAATTAAAGGAAAAATAGGTTTAAAATCAATTTTAAACGTGCAGAGGAAAGATTAAGTTACAAAACTTTATTGGTAGCCCGGATCTACTACTCATTAACTCGATAGATGCGTATGACAAGGGACAAGAATTATACCTTAATGTATTGAAGCTAATTCTGAAATCTTCAAACTTATTAATGGCGCAGTAGCTTCCACTGGGTTATCTTCACCCTTATGACTCCTACAGATGCTGCCGGAGTGGCTAGAGTTGGTGGAAACTATAACGGGAGGATATGAAGGCTTGGTGAACCCTAAATAGTTTCTGCAGCTTTCGTATAAGAAAAACGACGATTATTAAATCCTGAACGCACCTGCCCTATTTATAGATTCCCAAAACCGACTTTAACCTTAGACCGATTGAAGTGACTTCGATCGATCGAACCTTCTATCGATCAAACAACTTTAGATCGATCGAACATGTGTAGACTTCAATCGATCAAAACTAGTTCGATCGATCGAACCTGTGTTGACATGATCCTCATGTGCCTTTCAAAGCATCCTACCAGAGCTAAGAGTGGGAACTCCTAGGCTCTTTATTGTTGGCTCAGATTAGTTGACAATTCCCATGATCAAACTCTTTGATCAGCAAACTAACCAACTGGTCAGGTATCATTTACTCCACTATAAAGCGATAACTGAACTCCAATACAAAAGAACAAATCCAAAGCGATAACTAGACTTGTATGGTGTACTAATTTCCCTCAACCATCAGCAATCGTAATCATATTTAGGTAGTCAGATAATTGTTACTGTTAGCCTGAATTATCATTACTTCTTGTATTCCCTGAGTCCCATTCACCTCTCATGATTACTAAGCATGTTTATAACTACTAATCAACAAGACTGCAGTTCTCAGTAATCAACTTGGTGACATTCTCAAGGGATTGTTTACTCTGAATCAGAGGGTAGATTCTATCTTGACAATATATGTTCACAACCCTATGAACATGATATACCCATGATACCCAGGTGTTGATCTTTTATAGACCCCACTGATTGGTAAGTCAAAGCAGCCATATCCACAGTCTGTGTTCATAATCGTCTCAAGATTGAGAACACGTAACTTATGCAAGTTATGAGTTCTTATCGACTATTGACAGCCTTAAGCGTCAATAGGAGAGTTCAGGTCCGTGAATGCACTATAAGTACTAGCATATTAACTAAGAGTTAAACTCCAGTGATTGAGATTCATCACTCCATCCAGTGGTAGTTAATTATGCTGCAGTGTAAACCTGATCAGATATCCAGTCTCATCATCCACTGTGTCAAATTCTAAGTATCAAAGAAAAGTAATACGTATGTCACTTGTATGTATCTTATACACACATGCATTACTTACTATGACACTTAAGGATCAACAATCATCTCATGAAGGAAAAATACATAATGAAATGTAAAGCTGATATCCATATATTAAAATGTCAATGTCTCATACATAAAGTAATGGTTTGAGTACACAAACCCAACACTTTAGTACTTTGAAGTCTCCGTGTATGTCCTTGTGCTTCGCTATGGTCACGAGGATAACTACTAGAGCAGCCTACTTGAGTTCACACGCAAGATTCCAAGCCTCCATTGTGATTAGGATGGAGAGAAGAAGAGAAATCTTGAGGGAGGGAGAGATGGCCGGGAGGTAGAGAGAGACCTTTTAGGGCTGCTCGAGAGATTTGTCATCTTGTATATCTTTGTGTGTGTACATAACATATATATACACCTATTAGTGTAACCCTACTAGGTCTCCAAATTATGGGCTCCTTAGACAATAAGAAGGCCAATGGACACCCGAGTCAAATGTATGTAGGTGATCGGACCCATAATATTTCCTACATCTCCCACTCACCAACATGGGGCTTCGTGTAAAACAAAATCTATCAGATTTCAACTTTCATCATCTCTTCATATAGGAAATAGAACGTGCGATCACACGAAAAGAACGTACAACAACAAGAGCTGAGATGCTAAGTCAATCACTAAACTAGCAAAATGCATCACTCGGAAGCTTCTCGTGTATTTACCCAGACCTATTCAATCACATCTGGTCTAGCACTCTTAATCCCTCGAAAAGCAATGCTATACCCCAAATATGTAATGTACCCATGACAATCAGTACATATAAGATAGTCGCTGGCCAGCTAATGAGTCACAGAACATGGTGTGCTATCAAATTAGTCTTCCCTGCTTACTAGTGTTAATTTAACTAACTTGACCGCTTTCCTAGAAATGCCCCATAGAATGAAATTTACCGCTTCCCCCTTGGGAGGTATGCTATAGTAGCGGCATCAAATGTCCTCTTCATAACACAGTCATGGGTCATAAGGATAATGGTGTAGAATCCCTATTTCGAGGAGTCTACGTGGCTCACACAATAATGAAATAGGAATTAATCCAATACTCCACAAAATGATCTCTAATTAGCACATATAGTATGATATGTATGCTATGGCGTTCTTCCATAAAAATGGGTGTATCACTATATGGTGGTAGTAATGCCATACGAATCTTATTCTTTACATTACACAAACGTCTAACCTGAGTTTTTAGCAAAGTCCCACCTCCTGGTGCCTTTCTGAAATCTCACATTCGACTACAAAATATGCTATATAGAGGTGTGGATAATCTCTATGTTTGACTTAGTATTGAGATACTGGTCTCATCTTAGAACTCATCTTTGGCAACATATAAGTAATAGTGTCTATATCATGCTTGCAGTTCTTATACCACATAGCTATTGGTGTTCTAGCTCGCTCTCTTAGCGTCATGAACACAAATGTCTCATGTTGCTCGCCGTCCAAGTGCTATGAACACATTTATTCATAGTCTACCATCTTGGTGCCAAGGTGAATCACCTGTGTGCACAAGTTGATTAAAGCTTGGTGACCCTTTTAGAAAAAATGTGCATTCATCCAATTAACGACTAATAAATTTGGAAAACCATCAATTTTATTATAATAATAAGTATTTGGTAATAATAATGCCAAGAATAATGTTGTTAAAGTAGATAAGAACCTATAGAGTCCCATACTACTAATGTGGGACAAGAATGAATCTCTGGGAATTGGCATGGTCAAAGGATCGGCCATCATATCGCCTGTAGAGATGTTCTTTAAAACAACCCCCCCTTGTACAACCATATCTTGAATGTAGTGGTGGTGGATGTTTAGGTCCTTGGACTTCCCATGGTACTTATGGTACTTTCCATATAGTAGAGCCGATGTTTTGTCACAATAGACCAACACTACTTCATTGCCCCTGAGGTGAGAAGCTTATGCAATACACTACTCCATCGTCCTAAGGCAAGAAGCTTACGCTATGTAAGAACCTCTTTAACCACACAACCTCCTGAATGGTTACAGAATAAGCCACATACTTAGCATTCATTATGGAAAAGGCGATACATGTCTACTTCTCGCTACAACAAGCGTGAACTTCACCAACCATTGTGAATGCGCAGACAAACATTGACATGCACTTATCTCAATCGCTGAACCAATGAGCATCGCATTATCCTCGTTACTTCGAAAAGAAAACTCTACCATCCATAAGGTGAGATCCACAATCATGCAAACATATCATAGAATGCTCTTCACTACTCTCCAGTGAATTGGGCCAAGGTTATTCTTGTAACGACTAACTAAACCAACCACATAGTAAATGCCTGAACAATCATACAATATAGTGTTCGTCAGGCTTCCTATTGCGGATGCTTATGGCACGTTGGACACTTACATCCTCATCATTCTCTAGACATGGAACTAGGTCAAGGGTACTCCATTTCCAACTGGGGCATCTATGGGTTTTGAGTACTACATGCGAGTGCGTTCAAGACAAACAAAATAAGTCTATGAATGGTTTTTACAAACCTAACACCCAACACGTAGTTGGTTTGACCCATGCCTTTTTATCTAAGTAAAAAGGATATTGTTGTCATACAATGTAAGAATTATAATACCTTCTATGGACTGCACAATGTACATACACTGGTCTTATTTAATCATCTCAACAGAAAGGGATCGATCAAATCATGAAACCTCAAGTGCCATTGCCTAAACAACTATAAGAGATAATAAATAGATCGATTGAGATGCCCATACTTTGGCTCATTCCCATCGCTCGTGACGGCAAATAGGTTGATCCATGTAGATCTCTTCTTTTGGCTCTCCATTGAGAAAAACAATTTTAATGTCCATTTAAAAAGGGTTCTAAAACTAAATGTGCGACAATCACTAAGATAAGGCGGATGAAAGAAAAATCTCATCACTAGGGAGATTGTGTCTTCTAGATCTACACCCACTCTTGGGTCTGACCTTTCACCACGAGGTGCACCTTTGTCTTTGTCAACTGAACCATCCGCCTTGAGTCTAACTCTAAAAACCTGCTTGTTTCCAATAGTCTCACACTCGAATGGAATATCAACTGACTCCCAGACCTTATTCTTTGTCCATAAAGATCATATCATCCTTCATAACTACTGTTCACTCAGCTTTATTAGATGAACAAAGCGCTTCTACATAAGAAGTTGTCGAGACATCATCTACTAATGCGCACAGGAAAATGTATCCCGTAGATTTCAAAATGCCAACGGAGAACTCATCCTCATCAACTAAACTATGCTATCTACAAATCTTGAGTAACCAGTGGTGTACTCCTACTATTTGGCATACTCCCACTAGCGTCTAGCGGTGTACTCCCACTCGTCTTCAGACTAGTACCTTTTCAACGACTTCTGAATGTGGAATCGTAATATCTCCCCCACCCTCGGTTAAAGATGGTATGTCGTCTATAATGTCCTCCAACCCATAGAGGTCAAGGTTCTTTTATCAATGTCAATATTGCGAAAACATTTCTAAATGCCCTATAACGCTTGAAAAATAGGCTGTAAAGCTTGGAAATAACAGGCTATATAGGCACAATTTTAAGTATAAGGGCAGCAGCTAAGAGTGCATCCTTGCAAATTAGAAGGCTATCTTGCATTGTCAATGATCCAGACTTATCCAGAAGTATTCTATTCATTCCTTCTATAACAACATTTTATTACAAAATTTCCCAAAACAGAAAGTTGTTTATGTACCCCCTTTGTCCTCACATAGTTCCTCTGACCTAATCAGATAAATACTGGCATATGAGATGACTCCAAAGTCTTCTTGAATCTGATTCTCAACCTCAACTGCAAAAAGCATCTACTTTTTTATAGACGTAAGATGATAAGGTGAGAAAAATAGATTTACAATTACATGCCATTACAAATATAGGTCCAAGGTGTGATTATCTCTTACAACCTTACCTGAAAGGCTTTCAACATGCTTTGCTACCTAAAAAAGACTCACGCATAGGCATGTCAACTTTCACGAGTGGGTCCACAAGCCTCTTTAAGCTAATCGAGTTATCCTATCCTATGTGTCCGAGTTTAGCATGCCAAGTCATAGAAACAACAGATGATTCAGCAACTTAAGAAACAGAGGAAGTAGAGTTAACATTTTAACTATTAAGAAATTCTTACGTAAATAACCATGTCCAAAAATTAAATTATGTACCATATTATCCATCCAATTGTCAGTCCCACCGTGCCTCTTAGCTTGCTTAATTCGCTTAGGCCACTGGCCTTGCACATTCTTCTACTTATGGAAATACTGGTCATACATACGACTTCCCTTGTAGCGGTCTTCTGCCAGGTAAACATGCCGAGAATATTCAGAACAAGTCTTAATTTTGTTGTTCTATGTTATGACCTATTTCATATGTATCCACGAGTCAGACTGAAAACACATCACAGCCTGAACCTGATGTTCACCAGTGCAGGTAGTCCCAGAAACCTAATAGATCTTAAATCATACAGATTTTAACCTTAGATTCTTGGTCATCAAGTGTTTGGGATCTTTCTAGTTCACTTCGAGCTTCAGTACCAAATTTTTCAATCTAGTTGTGGATGTGTTCTAAAATAAATTCATGCTTATTCCTTATTCATAGGTCATTGGGTAGTTCTTATATACCAAAATTGGATCGTCGTCCATGCTGCTTTATCAAAATAAGGCGTGTGTGATGGTCTTTCTAAAATTAAATTCTATAGACCCTTAAGGTCTTTGGCAATATTGGGCCCTAGGTCCAATTTGGGATCGATTGGTTAGATCATTGATTGAGATAAGTTCTCCAGGAGTTCTTTTCTCATTGAAACGTATATGTTACTTTTTTGTGCCAATTTCTACATTCAAGAATGTGCACAAGAGGTTGACATTATTATAATGCACATTTTTTTATAAATGTTTATTTTAAAATCCAGTTATCCAAATATCTTCCCTTATCACAATTTCAAGATCGAAAATTCGCTAAGCTCGTGGTCATCACTTTACTCTTGTAACTCAAGGTAACATTTTTGTAGCAGATTTTTCTAAATAAAACATGCATAGATAGTACGTAATCTATCTAGCATTATCCACATATAATAAAATAATTGCACCCTACACACATGAATGTGCATGGTGCCTACGTGTGCCCAAATTGACATTCTCGAGCTCATGCCAAAGTAATTAATACATATATAGTGAGAACAAAGAAATTCATCCCTTTACAAATAGGCTTTTCCAAAACATAAAATAAAAACACACATCCTGACTTTACATTTATAGCCATAAAAAATAGAGATGCTTTGTTTTTCACATATATACAAAAATAACATTAGAACATATATCGTGACAGCATAAGCTCAAAATTAATTGTCAATTTAAGTTGTCCATTCATTCAATCCAGATTAATTAATTAATCACACACGACAAGCACTCATGCGGTCTTTATGACAAGAATGAATGGACTCCTCCATCTCTCTATTTAAAGATGAGGACAATAGGTCTCAAGGTAATCCAACCACAAACAATAAAAAAAAAAAAAAAGCCATGACCTACAATGCAGTGAGCCTCTTAAAATAATAAAACACAATGCACTAATTCATTGCTAAGTCCGGATAGCTTCCATTAGCTAAAAAATTGTCATTGAAAAATTCTTGATTTTTCACTAATTTAGAAAACAGTTCTAGGTTTTAACACTTATTTAAAAACCAATTAGTCAAGGGGCTTTAAATTAACAAATTAATTTAAAACCTTACGAAAAAAAATTTAAATAATTGAAAAACTGATTTTTCATCATAAATAAAAATTTTCCAGAATTTTATCAAGGCATAAAAATAATTTGAATCAATTTAACAAAATGAATTGATTTAATTAAATAAATGAACTATGAGTAACGAAATTCCCAAAAATAAGAAAGTTTTGAGGAATTCATTCTCTAAGGAATTTCAGTGGTCTAATATGGTGCTCTAAACACCCCATATTAATTTCAAAAATTAATAATCTATTTTGGCTATTTTAAGCAATTGAAGTAAGGCCCATAAGCTTTAATTTTATCTTCTAAAATACCAAAATAAATGAGATAATTTTAAAAAAATTTATCAAGTCCCTAAATGGTGTACAAAAACACTATTCATTAATTTCAAGAAATAACAACTTTATCCGCTATATTTTAAACAATCAATATTGCGTATAATAACACAACATATGCTCTAAAATGTATCCCAAAAATTGAGAAAATTTATTAAATAATTTTCTCATGTTGCAAATAGTGTACTAAACACATCATGTTAATTCCATAAATTAATAATCAATAAAAACATTTTAAGCAATTTAATACGTGTGCAAAACTCATAATTAATAAAGCATTTTTTTCTATTTTATATGGTCTCACCTAATTGTATATGGTCTCAAAACAGTGCCCTATATGTCCCTTATTAATTACAAAAATTAGAAATGCATTTTTGCTATTTTAAGCAATTAAATAAATGTCCAAAAACATGAATTACATGCTCTTAAAAAGACATGATAATTCAGACAAAAATTATCATAGCGTGCCATCTAGTATACTACAGACTAGAAAAATAAAAAAAGATTTCAATTTTCAGCAATTTATTTGAATTTTAAAATAATTTTAAACATATATAACTAATTTAAAACTTAGTTTTTAATAACCAAAAAAACTTATTAAATAACTAAAAAACTTACCAGGGGGTTGTTGTTTCAAAACCATTGACACGAATACAAAGTTGTGTGCGCTTGTGTGCAATACCCAAGTGTAGGTAATCGTGCAAGTAGTAATCTGGTTAAGACTAGGTCGATCCCACGGGGAAGGTTAATAACTAAATACCTAGATTAATCTTTAAAAGAAAAATAATTTTCAATATTCGAAAGGTTGTAGAACACAAAGTTCCACGAAGTGACTACTAAAAATAAAACAACTAAATTAAATTAAACTAGTGATTAACTAATTAACTAAAGCGATATTTTAAAATGGGTTTTTTTACTTAATAAAAAGGAATGTTGGGATTACACGAATCCACCACGACCTAGCCATCTACCATGCAATTACATTGAAGCTTAATGGAGTACATCTTCTACAGTATTTCGTATTTTCTAAAGATAGTAGAATCAATAGTTTGTTCATAGCCAGGACTACATCATCACATTTATTTCCAAAACACATGAAGGTGGCTTAAAACAATAGTTAAGTCTCGCATTCTAAATGATGTTAGCATTCAAAATGGTTTGCAAAAGTTATTGAAGAAAAATGCTTTATGGCTTAAAGTAATGAAACTGTTTTGATAAACTAAGCTTTCGGGGACAGTTTGATAACAAATCTCAAAAGCAGAAAGTCTTGGAATAGTGCAAAAAGACTACTCAAGAATCAGAGAGTTCGATCGATCGAATATCTTCATCTCTTAATTGATCGAAATGTCTTCGATTGCTTGACTGTGTTCTGGTCCGATCGCTCGAAACAACTTCGATCGATCGAACACAAGAATTATTCTGCTGCATGGCAGAGGCTTGAGATCACGGTTTTATCATGATCTCCCAACCTAGGGACTACTCAGACATGGTCTGGAGTGTCATAGATTCATTTTTAATGTAAATGTTCATTAAAGTCTTGTTTGGTTGTGATTTTAGCATGAAATCTATGAAAACTAATGGCTTAACACTAACTAACATGCAACGCTACGATCTAACATATTAAACTACAATAAACTGCAAGTAAACAGTAAATAGAACAATGAGAATCCGAGTCAAACAATGATAATCCTTGGAAACCTACAAGAAAATTATGAACAAAGCTCTCTACTCTCTATAAACTTTTGAAAACTAAAGTGGGCCTCCTCTGCGACGTAAATAAAACGCATATATATACTAAAACCTAAAACTAGGGTTGAAAACTCTCTCTCTGCTACATGAGCGTAAGTTCTGATAAAAGCCCTGTTCGATCGATCGAACATCACTCGATCCATCGAACTTCTGGAATCTTCGAGCGCTTGAACTCTACTCAATCGATCGAACACTCAATCACTTGAGGGATCTTCGATAGCTTGAGACTCAATTTTCATGGTTGAGTTGTTTTCCTTAGAATCAAGCATACCTTTTATCCTGCTTATTCATTTCTTCACACAGCAGGCAGTGATCTGCACAAATTATAACTAACACAGAACAACTTATCATAGATTAATCATATTATGTAAAAGCTGATATTGTAATCCAAATTGCAGATATATAAAGGAATTGTAGACTAAATCAGTGTATTTTCTTCTTTTAGCACGGTTGTATTTTACAAATACCCCCGCTTGTCACAAACCCCAACTAACGACTTGCTAGTCCCTAGCAATAAAGCAAAAAATCAAAACAAGCTAAACTATTACTACAACGACTAAAATAAAATAAATTAAACTAAAGTAACTAATTTAAATAGAAAGAGAAACTACCTAACTCACTTTTGCAGGAATCGCGGTTGCATTTAGCGAATGCAACAAGCCGTTAAACCCCTAGGTTCCCCCTAGTGGACGAGTGTTGTCTTGTGAGGGTTTACAGTGAATATACCCACAAAATTCTCAATTTTGAGTTCAAAAAGACATAGAAAAACTTTTAAACATTCTCGTTCATTCAACTGTTAATTTAGCTCTACATGAATATATTAACCTCAAGCAAACCATGAAAGAGACCCACATGCTCCTCATGTCACCAAGATAGATATAACATATGCATTACAATCATATATCCGTGTGTGTGTGTGAAGTTAACAGCTATGCATCCAACCTTATTTAGAGTTGTTTTAGATCATCGTACTTCCAAAACTCGTAATTTCAACTCAATTCTCACACAGATTTACACTAAAAAATAAACGTCTCACAGAAACTGGCTTAATAATGATCACACGTGATATGAAAGCTTTGATAAAAGTGAATTTCTGGATACTAAATGCTTTCATACTCGACTTCACAAAAGACGGACATTTAGAGTGTATAGTCTCATGAATAGGATGCTACTTACTAGAGGAGCAAACTACCGTGGATAACTCAATTCACACGTGCATATTCAAACTAAGTCATTAAGAATCATTAAGGCTTTAGAATTTCGGGTTTTATGTAGAAAACATAGATTATGAATGGAAAGATTTCGCATCTTAGCATATGATAGAGCTTATCATCTTATTTTATTCCTACTTTATTCTTCTCACATTTCCAACCAACTATCATCCTTTCATATTCTCCCTTTTTCCTTCTTTTCATTTTTTTTTTGTTTTAAGATGTATAGCAATCACTTCCTACAACTACTCTCCTCTAATCACATACTTTGACAATTTTCTATTATTGGATGCGCGATGAGGTCATTTAAAGTCAAGGTGAAAGATTAGGAGTTTGTATTTCCAAAATGGGTCAGGCATTATTAAGTCAGTGTGGGGTTGTGAAACGGAATGGTTTCTATAAGTGAAGGGATATGGATAATGGTAGGAAATGGGTAACGATGGCTTAACTCATTTTTCTAATTTCTTAGCTTTAACACTTTAGTATTTATTGAGTTTGATGGTAGATCCTGAACATTCTCCTCTAATAAGCAACCAAAAATTGAAAAATCAACTGAGACTAGTGCAACGAATGTAATATGCGTAATCAAGAAAGACAATTCAAATTTTATGTGAAAATTCCCTCAGAAATAAAGATTCGATCGAAAACTCACTAAGGGTTGAATAGTTTCTACTACTCGTTCTTTCAGCACAATAGTCGTATTAACTCATTTTTAGGTTTTCAACATAGCTACCAACTAGTGCAACTGGATATTGGATACATGAAAGGTCAACAAATGCAATTATCCCAGTGGAACTAGAAAAATGTGTGAACTTAATCCATAAAAGGATGAGATTAATATGAATGTATCATTGCTTGATAGCAGCTAAAAAGAAGTGAAAATTTAAAATTGTTCTAAAAAAATTTTATTTATTTTTATTTGTTTTCAATCTGTAAATTTAATCCACTTCTAATCAAGATTTGTATGATGTGTGCACTAAAGTTATCCAGATTGCTAAGTATAAACATGTGCAGGTGATTATCTATCTACATCCCACCCCCAAGCATAGCAATCTGTAAAGACATACAAACTCCAAGCAGCCAAGATCATATGAAATAATAGGTACTAATAAAGCAATGTCCATATGTAATACAAACACCCAATCACTGGAATGATAGAACAATATAAGTACAGAACAGTGATAAAAATGTCCAAAAGATAGAACAGTCCCATCATAACCAAAACAACCCAAAAGAAACGAAGAGAGAGAATAGTAATAAACAAAATACAATAAAACTCCCACTCTCCCTGAACATAATCTACTCGTCACCAACATCGGATAAAATCACAATCAGTGCAGCAGGAGCATCCTCATCTCCACCTTCAGCAACAGTAGTAGCCGTCGTCGGGTCACTCACAGTTGGGGCAGCTGATATAGACAATAATGGGTCAGCCACGACTGGAGGTGGTGCAGATGATGATGATGGAGCATAAGGATCAGTAGGCAGTGGAGGTTGAATAATAGAAATAGTCGGCGGAGCAGTGGATGTAGATAGAGTAGTTGGATTAGAAGTAGATGGATCGGTAGTAGGTGGTGTAGAAGAAGATGGATCTGTGGTAGGCGGTGCAGAAGGGGCAGTAGGTGGGTGTGGAGCGGTGTGAATAGACTGGTCTACCCCGATCTGTATCAAGATCACCTCCAGTAAGGTCGTCATCTGATCCATCTTGCCCTCGAGTCGTATTCGCGCCTCCCTCTCCTCAATAAGCAATGAGTGGAGAGTCTGGAGGGATACAAAAGACGACTCTCCGTGGGCCTGAGCCTGAGATCGCTGTCTCAACTCGAACTGCTCAACGGCAGCAACGGGGTCCTCATCATTTGAATTTGGCTCCTCAGCCTCGGTAGGCGTCCCAGAAGCTGCACTCTCTGTGTCGGTACCTCCCCCTCTCTTACTCTTCGCTCCCACCTTTTCTGCGTATCAGAACGGCGCGCTACTGTCTCTCCAAACTGACTCGATGCCTATAGAATCATATCCGTGGCCAATGGGATCAATCCAGCCTACTCAATCACCCGATGGATGGGCCAAGCGCCCTTCAGATGACGCTTGGCGGTAATATACCGCTTGGGCTGGATAAGGAAGTCGTTATAGAGTCGAGGAAGGCAGGCACGCAGCCCCGTCCCAATGGCATACAGAACTCGAGCATACCACGGCACCACCTTTTCGTGATACGAAGTCATCAGAATGCAATTGGCAAGCACCAGGTAGAGGAGATGATACTGCTCGGTCAGAAATCTATCCTCAATCAGGTAGATGCCGTTCCAGATCTGAACCGCACCAGTGGTAATTTCCTGGATAGTGACAGAGGGCATAGTCTCTGGTGTATCGAGTATGTGTGGGTAAAAGTGGTCGGCGTCTCTGGTACACCCAAAGTAGTGGCCGCAGTAGTCGGGCTGAAAATGATCTCGCAACCCCGGAAGAATTATCGGTAAGTGGCCGAGGCCGCAGGATCCTTAATCATGGTTGCACATGCTTCACGCACCCAATTGATGTTGATTTTCTTGGACTGTGTCAACATCTCAAACCAGCTTGGCATAGCACGGATCCGTGCGAGAAACCACGGGGCAGAAAGCCACGCAACCTCAAGCGGGCGCTCTCACATCACTTTTTGTGTTTGGAAGTATCGGGTGTACCAAACTCGTTCCTGCTCATTTCAAAACCCGTGATAAGGTACTGGGTCAGGAATAGCGAGGTCAAGGGGTTTGGATTTATGATACCCCATAATAGGATTCATTTGGAATGTCCTAAAAATGAAAATGAAAAGAAAAGATTAACGAAAACAAGAGTAAAATGACCAAAAGGAAAAACTGCCACTGCATCAGTTCGATCAATCGAATAGTTTTTGATCGATCGAAAAAATGCTACCTTCGATCGCTCGAAACCAGCTCGATCGAGCACAGCGAGGTGCATAAAAAAAATTATAGAAACCCAAACAAAATAAACCAACAAAATTCCTAAAATTTCTAAGATTAAGATTAGGTCTTAGGACCAATGGGAACACACCCTTGAGGTTTTAACCAAAATTGGAAGAGGGGTCTCGGGACCTTACCTCGAGTTGAGCGCGGCGGAGAGGAGGTGGTGATGATCATGAGATTTGGTGATGAGCAGGGACAACCTTCAAATGATAGAATTGGGAGGAAAATTGCCGGGCTCTCTCTCTCTCTTTGTTTTTCAAGCATTCGAGAGTGAGGGAGAGGAAGAGGTAGAAGAAATGTACGCTGGACGCTTCGTTTAAATACAAGGCTCGTGTCGTGCCCCGGAATAGCATAAATAGGGAAAAATAAATTTCCTTTATGGGTCTATAGGGAATGACGGGTGAATAATCGCATTGTCATCTACTCAAACCAAGAAATACCACGATAGGGGGAATGCTATTCAAAGAACATAACTTATTAACATAATCAGAGGGTACAGCGGAAATATAAAAGGTTTAGAAGCAACAGATGCCCAAGTACCAATTATAAAAGTCTACTAAATCTATTACAACAGCCAGCTTAGAGTCTGAAGCCTATAACAATACTAACAGCAGTACCAAAGATATACCAACTAACAATTACAAAGCAGCACGTCTTCGTCTTCAAGCCTTTAGCTCCACGTCTGGCGAAATATCAGTCTCCCATCCTCACTACCTGACAAGCTCTAGACATTGGAATGTCCAGGGCATAAACGCCATCAGCTTTGAATATAAAGCTGAGTGAGTACATTAAACAACACTCCTCACCGTTATTGTTCAGCATCTTAAAATGCGGTTAATCTCTTATCAATGACGTCTCTCACGGGCATTGCAGAGGTCTCATTAAACTATGCATGAATTCAATGATAGCAGGAATCATATTAAGTATTGACAAGGATAACCTTTACGACGAGATGCTAAATCTACGACTGAACCATCATCAAACCAAACATTCCCATATTCATATCCATATCCATGTTCTTATTCTCATCCGTATCCATACGTAGATACAATAATGCCAATCGGAATCACCCGACTAGGCAGTAGGTCCCACAATCCCTTGATAGGGCTACCGGTCGTCTACACAGTACCACCTATCTGGAAACGATAGAACAACACATCGGACGTCTTCAACGATGCGTACACCCTCACTGGTCGTCTACACAGCTGAGAATACATTAGAGCACTAGCTGGACTTCTTCAACGGTACACTGGACGTCTTCAACAGTGAGAGGTGCACTTGGAACTCTAACCATCCCACGTCCACCCGGCTTGTTAGCCGTTGATCCAACAGATCCAAAGTACATATATCTCATATTCCACATAAGTCCCATATACCATTTCCATGCTGATGCACAGTTCCCGATTCTCATCAGATTCTCTCATCTCATCATAACAGTATAACATTTCTCATCAGATTCTCTTATCTCTTCATAACACTATCCCATGCATGCTGACCACATGTTGTGCAATGCTTATGCACTAGATACAGGAAATACCACATGCTCTGTATTCATAATATCTACTAATTTCTGATTATTAGCATGCAGTCGCGTTCCGTTCTACTATTCAGTTCAACAATATCATCATGTAACAGTTAAACAGCTCTTCTTGCTATAATGTTTTATTATCTCTTAAATTACAATATCGCATAATGAAAGCATGGATCAACATTTAATCAACTAAACAGTTCGATCGTATGAACTTCATTCGATCGATTGAGGAAAAGGTAGTTTTGATTGATCGAAGTCCCTTCAATCAATTGAGGAAACGGCAAGTTCGATCGATCAAGAAACTGGGCAGAGACAAACAGAGGTCTCGGGGTCACAATATACATGTTCTGAACATACGAAAATCATCCTAGCATTATCCCTTGAGTGAGTTAATGAACTCACTTTGCTCTGGCGCTCCGGTGGCGGCGGCGGCGGCGGCTATGGTGAACTCGTTCTCTCTCTCCTTCTTCTCTTTCTCTCCTCTTCTCCTCTCCTTCTGCTCTTCTTCTTTTTCTCCTTTTCTTGTCCTTCTCTCTAAGTGTATATATATAACACATACAAGGTTATATATATATGGAACACACACACACACACTACTCTCTCTCCAATCTCTTAAATGCCAAACACCACACACACACACATAAAACAGACATATATATAGGGAGGCAAGAGAGGCTGGTGGCAAACACGTATACTGAAAATACAACGTTCGATCGATCAAAGTTCGATCGATTGAGAATAGATCGGTCAAGGTTCGGTCGATTAAATGGAGTTAAATCGCTCGAGAAAGGGTACACGTTACAAAATCAGATCGGCAGAGTTTCGATCGCTCGAGGAAAACACAAGTTCGATCGATAGAGATGAGTTCGATCGGTTGAGAAAGACTCTTCACCAAGGTCTCACACAAGCATACAGGGTCTTACTCATATAACCATGCATCCGAAATTACAGGGTATTACATTATCCACCACCTATCAAAAGATTTTGTCCTCGAAATCTGAAGCAGTAGCCCCTAAATATAAAAAAGAAAACCATCACGCAACACAAACTCTAAATGCCCAAGTTCTCATTTTACAGAAACGATTACATCAGCACCCAACGGGTTAAGTTCTAAACACGCGATGCAAAGTTATCAACGATCTATGAGTACTAGGGTAACAATTATCAATCCTTGGGTTAGCTATATGAAGATTCGTATGTCAAACTTCGAGAAAAAGGTTCTAGGTAACACAATCTAATCATCTTTCAAAACAGAAATAGCTAGTCCCCAAACACATAAGGTTCTCGTTATGCTTCTACCGATCAAGTGTTCTAATCTTGTCTAAGTCGTAAAGAAACGTTGCCGTCTACTCTCGTCTCTAAAGATGCTTCATACTGTGCTGACAAAGTCTCTACTGCATCATCAGTTGACTGTCTCCCATTTTTGGACTCCTTGTTATGTTTGTTATCGTCCTCAGTCTGTCTCTTGTTGTACACGACGTCCTTGTTAACTCCAGTGTTGTCACCATCATCCTTTAGTATGCTGACTTGAAAGCATTGTGACTCTAACATCGTAGTTGTTGATTCGAATTCCCACGTAATATTAATTTAATCATCTCTCGAGGTTGTACCATCCATTGAATACTCGTTTTACTTCAACGTACTAATTACATAGGTGAGGCTGGGCTATACACTGATATCGTGAATCGATCTATTGTATAACACCTCGAATAGATGAAAGCAACACACGATCGGTGTCGAAAACATTCTTCTGAGATACTCTTTTGAAGTTCTGGTGTTGTCTCTGCGTTACTCATATCTAATCTCGTATACTCGCAATCTTCTAGTTTATCCTCTCTTGTTAAGGCCACATCTAAAGAAAATTGAGATTCCTCATTCCTAATCTTTATCCAACATACCCATGGTTGGCGTAGTCTTTCGATATGGAGGCAATTGACGTCATATAGGATGCAAAAGAAGTTATATAGGATACAATTGATGTTATATCTATACTTGAATAACTACTGTTGATCAGTGTCAAACGAATTGTTCAGGTATCTACAATTTATTGTATATGCTAATCCTCTTACAATCAAATCAAACGAATGCCAAACTCATTGTAATATCAGTATCATATGTAATACAAAATGTAGGTGATGAGGGTTATAACTTCTGTCTATCGCCCTTGTCTAAGTTGAGACCAATTATTTGTTCGACAGGTTCGTCCTCTTGGTACTTGTTACGACGGAACATTGTGTTGCATCTCTAGGTCTGGACAAAACTTACGGACATGACCAACTTTACTACAGTTAAAGCATTGTACTCCTCGTCTATTAGATTTCCTTGGTGCTCTGCAATATTGGGAATGGTGTCCAAGTACTACACAATTATAGTAGATATCACGTTCTCTGTGCTGTGTTGGAGTCGTCATTAGTTTTGATTCTTTATGGTCGTTACACATCCTCTTACGCTTCTGGCGGTTGCCTATGTAACTTCTCTCTATATTTCCTTGTTGGACTTGGTTCGCTGCCAACACAACCTGACTGTCTCTTCCTCTCTGATCCATTATAAAAAACTGATCATTCTCTGGAAATGCATGATTAAAGTGTTGTCCTTCACTAATCTGTGCGTCGTCTTCCAGTTTCGTTGCCATTTGTACCAAAGCTTCGAAAGATTGGTTTAAATGTCCTATAGTCAGATGACGAATATGCGGAACTAGTCCTTGATGATATCTTTTGATCTTCTTTCTTGGTGTATTGGTCATATGCAGTGCAAATCGTGATAGCCTCTCGAATTGAGTTGTATATTCGGGCACTGTAAAACTACCTTGGACTAATTGGATGAACTTCATTTCCCTTTTGTTCTTCTTAGATTCTAGAAAGTACTTTTCTAGAAATCGAGTCTTGAATGATTCCCATGTCATCCCTCCTACAGCTTCTTCGCCAATCGTAGCTTTCACTGCGTCCCACCAATCTGCTGCTGAGAACGTTAGTTGGAATACAGCCAAATGTCTTTTCTCAATGTCAGTACATCCAAGTACCTCAAATATCAATTCTATCTAGCGAATCCATTGCTCAGCTTGCCATGCTCTCGTTAATCCGGTAAAGGCTCCTGGTTGAAGAGCACAGAATTCCTTTAGCAACTTGACACTCGTTTGTCGTACTGGTGCTCCATTGCCGATGACACGATCTGTATGATTGATAACTCATTCTATGCGACAAATGAAAACTCCGACGATTCCTGTGCGATCTATCTCGGGAGGTACTACATCAGGTACTCCATTCAACTGGCCCTAGTTTCCTCGAGTCGTCCTAACCATAACGAGTGTTGGTAGGGTTCAGTGTCTCTAACTACAAATGAAAAACTATTCGGTCAGACGCATTCTATCTTACAACTCAAGCAAGAACAAACAGTAACAAATATATAGTACCACTATATAACACAATCACATCAAGCAATGCGAATACCTCACATAAATAATAATAACCACAGAGGTCAGTCTACCTACTAGGTACGCTTAAATGTATCTATGCTCAAGATGAATCTACAACCTCTACACGTAACGCCAAATCTTAAACATTCTATTTCTATTCTCAGGTTTCAAACTACGAGTACTGCTCAACTAACATGTGAGACCACTCAACTAACATGTGGCTCAAGGTAATAGGATAATCTTATCCTTAACCTCTTATCTGCGTGACAAGATAACAGTTCTATCCCATCTCAGCTAATCCTCATGCTACTGATATTAACTTAGAACTTGAGTTCTAATCACAAAAGCCAACCGGTTAACAACTAAAACCTAGGCTCGGATACCAAAAATCCTGTCACGCCCTAGAACAACATAAATAGGGAAAAATAAATTTCCTTTATGGGTCCATAGGGAATGACGGTCGAATAACCGCATTGTCATCTACTCAAACCAAGAAATGCCACGATAGGGGGAATGCTATTCAAAGATCATAACTTATTAACATAATCAGAGGGTACAGTAGAAATATAAAAGGTTTGGAAGCAATAGATGCCTAAGTACCATTTATAAAAGTCTGCTAAATCTATTACAACAGCTGGCTTAGAGTCTGAACCCTATAACAATACTAACAGTAGTACAAAAGATATACCAACTAACTATTATAAAGCAACACGTCTTCCTCTTCAAGCCTTTAGCTCCACGTCCGGCGAAACATCAGTCTCCCATCCTCACTACCTGACAAGCTCTAGACATTGGAATGTCCAGGGCATAAACGCCATCAGCTTTGAATATAAATCTGAGTGAGTACATTAAACAACACTCGTCACCGTTACTGTTCAGCATCTTAAAATGTGGTCAATCTGTTATCAATGACGTCGCTCACAGACATAGCAGAGGTCCATTAAACTATGCATGAATTCAACGATAGCAGGAATCATATTAAGTATTGACAAGGATAAAGATCATGGTATAAATATCTCATCACTTATTCACTAAATCCATACATGCAACCCATGCATCCATCCCATGTATATACCTTTACGTCTGGACGCTGAATCCACGACTGAACCATCATTGTACTAAATATTCCCATATCCATATCCATATCCATGTTCTTATTCTCATCCGTATCCATACATCGATACAATAATGGCAATCTGAATCACCCGACTAGGCAGTAGGTCCCACAATCCCTTAATAGGGTTACCGGTCATTTACACGGTACCACCTATCTGTAAACGATAGAACGGCACATCGGACGTCTTCAATGATGCGCATACCATCACTGGTCGTCTACACAGCTGAAATACATTAGAGCACTAGCCGGACGTCTTCAACAGCACATTGGACGTCTTCAACAGTGCATACGCATCACTGGACGTCTTCAATAGTGAGAGGTGCACTAGGAACTCAAACCATCCCACGTGCACCCGGTTCGTTAGCCGTTGATCCAACGGATCCAAAGTACATATATCTCATATTCCACATAAGTCACATATCCCATTTCCATGCTGATGCATAGTTCCCAATTCTCATCATATTCTCTCATCTCGTCATAACACTATCCCATTTCTCATCAGATTCTCTTATCTCTTCATAACACTATCCCATGCATGCTGACCACATGTTGTGTAATGCTCATACACTAGATACAGAAAATACCACATGCTCTGTATTCATTATATCTACTCATTTCTGATTATTAGCATGCAGTTGTGTTCCGTTCTACTATTTAATTCAACAATATCATCATGTAACAGTTAAATAGTTCTTCTTGCTACAATGTTTTATTATCTCTTAAATTAACAATATCGCATAATGAAAGCATGGATCAATATTTAATCAACTAAACAGTTCATATTATAATCAACAGGAACTAATCATGTTCTGTAAGCTTCGATCGATCGAACTTCATTCGATCGATTGAGAAAAAGGTAGTTTCGATCAATCGAAGTCCCTTCGATCGATTGAGGAAACGGGAAGTTCGATCAATTGACGAAACGGCAAGTTCGATCGATTGAACATCATCTTCTACCCAGAAATAGGCAGAGACAAACAGAGGTCTCGGGGTCACAATATACACATTCTAAACATACGAAAATCATCCAAACATCATCCCTTGAGTGAGTTAATGAACTCACCTTGCTCCGGCGCTCCAGTGGCGGCGGCGGCTATGGTGATCTCGTTCTCTCTCTCCTTCTTCTCTTTCTCTCCTCTTCTCCTCTCTGTCTCTGTTCTCCTCTTCTTCTACTCCTCTTCTTGTTCTCCTTTTCTTGTTCTTCTCTCTAATTATATATATAACACACATACAAGGTTATATATATATATGGAACATACACACACACACACTACTCTGTCTCTAATCTCTCAACTGCCAAACACTATACACACACAAAACATACATATATATAGGGAGGCAAGAGAGGCTAGTGGCTAACAAGTATACTAAAAATACAACGTTCAATCGATCGAAGTGAGTTCGATCGATTGAGAACAGGTCGGTCAAGGTTCGATCGATTCAAAGGAGTTAAATCGCTCGAGAAAGGGTACATGTCACAAAATCAGGTCGGCAGAGCTTCAATCACTCGAAGTATGTTCGATCGATCAAGGTAAACACAAGTTCGATCAATCGAGATGAGTTGGATCGATTGAGAAAGACACTTCACCAAGGGCTCACACAAGCATACAGGGTCTTATTCATATAACCATGCATCCGAAAATACAGGGTATTACATTATCCACCACCTATCAAAAGATTTCATCCTCGAAATCTGAAGCAGTAGCCCCTAAAATAAAAAAGAAAACCATCATGCAACACAGACTCTAAATGCCCAAGTTCTCGTTTTACATAAACGATTACATCAGCACACAACGGGTTAAGTTCTAAACACGCGATGCAAAGGTTTCAACGATCTATGAGTACTAGGGTAACAATTATCAATCCTTGGGTTAGCTATATGAAGATTCGTATGTCGAACTTCGAGAAAAAGGTTCTAGGTAACACAATCTAATCTTCTTTCAAAACGGAAACAGATAGTTGCCAAACACATAAGGTTCTCGTTATGGGTCTACCGATCAGGTGTTCTAATCTCGTCTAAGTCGTAAAGAAACGTTGTCGTCTACTCTCGTCTCTGAAGATGCTTCATACTGTGATGACGAAGTCTGTACTGCATCATTAATTGACTGTCTCCCATTTTTGGACTCCTTGTTATGTTTATTAGCGTCCTCAGTCGGTCTCTTGTTGTACATGATGTCCTTGTTAACTCCAGTGTTGTCACCATCATCCTTTAGTATAACTTGAAAGCATTATGACTCTAACATCGTAGTTGTTGATTTGAACTTCCTCGTGTGTCTCCAAATTCCCACGTATTATTAATATAATCATCTCTCAAGGTTGCACCATCCATTGAATACTCATTTTACTTCAACGTACTAATTACATAGGTGAGGCTGGGCTATACACTGATATCGTGAATTGATCTATTGTATAACATCTCGACTAGATGAAAGCAACAGACGATCGGTGTCAAAAATATTCTTCTGCGATACTCTTTTAAGGTTCTGGTATTGTCTCTGGGTTACTCGTATCTCATCTCGTATACTCGCAATCTTCTAGTTCGTCCTCTCTTGCCAAGGCTACATCTAAAGAAAATTGAGATTCCTCATTCTTAATCTCTGTCCAACATACCCATGGTTGGCGTAGTCTTTCGATAAGGAGGCAATTGACGTCATATAAGGATGAAAAGGAAGTCATATGGGATAGAATTGATGTTATATCTATACTTGAATAACTACTATCGATCAGTGTTAAACGAATTGTTCCGGTATCTACAATTTATGGTATAGGCTAATCCTCTTACAATCAAATCAAACCAATGCCAAACTCATTGTAATATCAGTATCATATGTAATACAAAATGTAGGTGATGAGGGTTGTACCTTCTATCTATCATCCTTGTCTAAGTTGAGACCAATTATTTGTTCGACAGGTTCGTCCTCTTGGTACTTGTTGCGATGGAACATTATGTTGCCTCTCTATTTCTGGACAAAACTTACAGACATAACCAACTTTACTGCAGTTAAAGCATTGTACTCCTCGTCTATTAGATTTCCTTGGTGCTCTGCATTCTTGGGAATGGTGTCCAAGTACTCCACAATTATAATAGATATCTCGTTCTCTGTGCTGTGTTAGAGTCCCCATCGTCTTACGCTTCTGGCAGTTGCCTATGTAACTTCTCTATGTATTTCCTTGTTGGACTTGGTTGGCCGCCAACACAACTTGACTGTCTCTTCCTCTCTGATCCGTTATAAAAAACTGATCGTTCTCTGGAAATACTTGATCAAAGTGTTGTCCTTCACTAATCTGAGCGTCATCTTCCAGTTTCGTTGCCATTTCTACCAAAGCTTCGATAGATTGTTTTAAATGTCCTATAGTTAGATGACGAATATGCGGAACTAGTCCTTGATGATATCTTTTGATCTTCCTTCTTAGTGTATTGATCATATGCGGCGTAAATCGTGATAGCCTCTCGAATTGAGTTGTGTATTCGGGCACTATTAAACTACCTTGAACTAATTGGATGAACTCCATTTCCCTTTTGTTCTTCTCATATTCTGGAAAGTGCATTTCTAGAAATCGAGTCTCGAATGATTCCCAAGTCATCCTTCCTATAGCTTTTTTGCCGATCGTAGCTTTCACTGCGTCCCACCAATCTGCTGTTAAGAACGCTAGTTGGAATACAACTAATTGTCTTTTCTCAACGTCAGTACATCCAAGAACGTCAAATATCAATTCTATCTGGCGAATCCATTGCTCAGCTTGCCATGCTACCATTAATCCGGTAAAGGTTCCTAGTTGAAGAGCACGAAATTTCTTTAGCAACTTGACTCTCGTTTGTCGTACTGGTGCTCTAGTGCCGATGACACGATCTGCATGATTGATAACTCATTCCATGTGACGGATGAAAACTCCGACCATTCTTGTGGGATCTATCTCGGGAGGTACTACATCAGGTACTCCATTCAGCTGGCCCTGGTTTCCTCGAGTCGTCCTAACCATAACGAGTGTTGGTAGGGTTCAGTGTCTCTACCTACAAATGAAAAACTATTCGGTCAGACGCGTTCTATCTTACAGCTCAAGCAAGAACAAACGGTAACACGATCACATCAAGCAATATGAATACCTCACATAAATAATAATAACCACAGAGGTCAATCTACCTACCAGGTACACTTAAATGTATTTATGCTCAAGATGAATCTACAACCTCTACACATAATGCCAAATCATAAACATTCTATTGCTATTCTCAGGTTCCAAACTATGAGTACTGCTCAACTAAAATGTGAGACCACTCAACTAACATGTGGCTCAAGGTAACAGGATAATCTTATCCTTAACCTCTTATCTACGTGACAAGATAACAGTTCTATCCCATCTCAGCTAATCCTCAAGCTACCGATATTAACTTAGAACTTGGGTTCTAATCACAAAAGCCAAGCTGTTTACAACTAAAACCTAGGCTCTGATACCAAAAATCCTATCATGCCCCGGAACAGCATAAATAGGGAAAATAAATTTCCTTTATGGGTCCATAGGAAATGACGGTTGAATAACCGCATTGTCATCTACTCAAACCAAGAAATACCACGATAAGGGGAATGCTATTCAAAGAACATAACTTATTAACATAATGATAGGGTACATCGGAATATAAAAGGTTTGGAAGCAACAGATGCCCAAGTACCAATTATAAAAGTCTACTAAATCTATTACAACAGCTGGCTTAGAGTTTGAAACCTATAACAATACTAACAGTAGTACAAAAGATATACCAACTAACATTTACAAAGCAGCACGTCTTCATCTTCAAGCCTTTAGCTCCACGTCCGGCGAAACATCAGTCTCCCATCCTCACTACCTGACAAGCTCTAGACATTGGAATGTCTAGGGCATAAACGCCATTAGCTTTGAATACAAAGCTGAGTGAGTACATTAAACAACACTCCTCACCGTTATTGTTCAGCATCTTAAATTGCGGTTAATCTCTCATCAATGATGTCTCTCACGGACATAGCAGGAATCATATCTATGAATTCAACGATAGTAGGAATCATATTAAGTATTGACAAGGATAAAGATCATGGTATAAATATCTCATCACGTATTCACTAAATCCATGCATGCAACCCATGCATCCATCCCATACATATACCTTTACGTCGGGAAGCTGAATCCACGACTGAACCATCATCATACTAAACATTCCCATATTCATATCCATATCCATGTTCTTATTCTCATCCGTATCCATAATCCCTTGATAGGGCTACCGGTCGTCTACACAGTACCACCTATCTGTAAACGATAGAACAGTACATCGGACATCTTCAACGATACGTATACCCTAACTGGTCGTCTACACAATTGAGAATACATTAGAGCACTCGCCGGATGTCTTCAATGGTACGCCGGACGTCTTCAACGGTACATTGGACGTCTTCAACAGTGCATACGCATCACTGGACGTCCTCAACAATGAGAGGAGCACTAGGAACTCTAACCATCCCACGTCCACCCGGCTCATCAGCCGTTGATCCAACAGATCCAAAGTACATATATCTCATATTCCACATAAGTCCCATATCCCATTTTTATGCTGATGCGCAGTTCCCGATTCTCATCATATTCTCTCATCTCGTCATAACACTGTCCCATTTCTCATCAGATTCTTTAATCTCTTCATAACACTATTCCATGCATGCTGACCGCATGTTGTGCAATGCTCATGCACTAGATACAGGAAATACCACATGCTCTATATTCATCATATCTACTCATTTCTGATTATTAGCATGCAGTCGTGTTCCGTTCTACTATTTAGTTCAACAATATCATCATGTAACACTTAAACAGTTCTTCTTGCAACAATGTTTTATTATCTCTTAAATTAACAATATCGCATAATGAAAGCATGGATCAACATTTAATTAACTAAATAGTTCATATTATAATTAACAGGAATTAATCATGTTCTGTAAGCTTCGATTGATTGAACTTCATTCGATCGATTAAGGAAAATGTAGTTTTGATCGATCAGAGTCCCTTTGATTGATTGGGGAAACGGTAAGTTTGATAGATCGAGAATAGTTCGATCGATTGAACATCATCTTCTACCCAGAAACTGGGCAGAGACAAACAAAGGTCTCGGGGTCACAATATACACGTTCTAAATATACGGAAATCATCCTAACATCATCCCTTGAGTGAGTTAATGAACTCACCTTGCTCCGGCGCTCCGGTGGCGGCGGCGGCGGCTATGACGAGCTCGTTCTCTCTCTCGCTCTTCTCTTTCTCTCCTCTTCTCCTCTCTGTCTCTGTTTTTCTCTTCTTCTGCTCCTCTTCTTATTCTCCTTTTCTTGTCCTTCTCTCTAAGTATATATATATAACACACATATAAGGTTATATATATATGGAACATATACACACACTACTCTCTCTCTAATCTCTCAACTGTCCAACACCACATACACACACAAAACATACATATATATAGGGAGACAAGAGAGGCTGGTGGCAAACACGTATACTAAAAATACAACGTTCGATCGATCAAAGTGAGTTCGATCGATTGAGAACAGGTCGGTCAAGGTTCGATCGATTGAAAGGAGTTAAATCGCTCTAGAAAGGGTACACATCACAAAATCAGGTCAGCAGAGTTTCGATCGCTCGAAGTATGTTCGATCGCTCAAGGAAAACAAAAGTTCGATCGATCGAGATAAGTTCGATCGATCGAGAAAAACTCTTCACCAAGGGCTCACACAAGCATACAGGGTCTTATTCATATAACCATTCATACGAAAATACAGGGTACTACAACTCGAGCAATTGAACACTGTTGATCGATCGAACATTTGATCGACTGAGTATTGTTCAAGCGCTTGAGGATTGGATGTTTTAGATCGATCGAGGTTAGTTCGATCGATCGAACATGAAAATTCTAAAACCTTTGTGAATGGGAAAACTCAGCACCCCCAACTAACCAAGATTGTTCTGGACATACTGGAAAATGATAAAAAACAATTCATTCACAAGACATGTAGGCCAGAAATCATCATCAACAAGGTAATATAAAATTGCAAATTTATGAATTTAACTTTGTAATAGCATCCTCTTTGCAAAATTGTCGGCCGCAACCATTGTAATTAAGACCTTATTTATAAAGAAAAACTAAAAATTAAAACTGAACTTAATAAAAGTTTTGTCTAGGATGACACTTCAATTGATAAAAGAATGATCAAAAGACGAAGCACAATTAAAGTGAAGCGCTAATCTTCAAACATGAATAATCCATCTTCCACAATTACTTCTTTCTCCGCCAAATCTTCGAGTGTGGATTCTAAACTTGATGATTCCTTTTCCCAGAACATTCAGAAAGCAGCAAGGATATCATCGAGTGAGTCTGAAATCTCTGAGGAATTGATTGCACAAGCAAGAGGTGATCCAGATGGAGATAGAGATAACGGAGTGTAAGTTCTCAATGGGCTTTTCTCTTGCGGCTGAGTACCCGGGGACCCTATGTATGGTCCAAATCCATTGAACAGTTGATGCAGAAGGAACAACGGTGGTAACATTGGATTCGTAGTGAAAATCCTGACAAAGGAAGAACATAAGAAAACCAAAAAGGAAGAAATTAAATAAAACAAAAGAAAGAACCAACAGAAAGGAATAAACACAGAAAAACGAAAAGAAAATGAAGGGTGACTAAGAACTAATCCTCACTATTGGCGTGATATAACCATGTGCACTAGCAGGCAGAGGGCATTGAAGCCGGAATAACAAATAACTCATGTGCACATAAAGGTATGGAACCAATTCGATGACAAGGAAGTCATCAACATAAGTGAAGACATCATTATGGCGTTCAGGCACCACATCTTGTAAATCGTCTTCCTCCCATGGTTACAACATCGAATCATTCTCCCATTGTGCCAAAAGGGCATCACCGACTTCTCCAACAAAATACCGCTCTAGTTTGCCTTCCTCTTCAGGGAAGTCCATATGCTCGACGGGATTAATGTGGAGGAGTGCAGGGTTATAAGGGATGTACCCTTGGGTTAAGTCAATGACATCGTCCGCTCTGGGCCCTTGATAAGAAGAGAGGCAAAATGTAATCTCCTCGATAGTCCATGGAGGGTTAGGATATTCTAAATCAGCCCATGACCTGATTGAATAGACGTCGTCATCTCTCATATTTTTAATAGCCTGCAGGGGAGAGATAACATGGAATAGCAGATTAGAATCAAAGTCACACTCAAAAAGAGACAGAAGAAAATGAAACAAAATAAAGTGCAGTAAAAGAAAGAATACAACAACAAAGTGTGAACACTCGTTAGTGTTTTAGGTGGAGAGATAGTTGGGCTCATCCAGCTAGATGTGCTCAGCTTCTAGTAGGAAGTTCTCTAAGAACGGTTTTAACCTTTGGCTGTTAACCTTGCAACAATCATCGTTCTTGGGATTTATAATCTCAACGGCCCCATGTGGAAAGACAGATTTAACAATGAATGGACCTGTCCACCAGGATCGGAGCTTACCTGGAAAAAGGTGGAGGCGAGAGTCGTACAACAAGACTTTCTGCCCCTGTTCGAATGATTTTTGAAAAATTATTCTATCATGGAGAGCCTTCAACCTTTCCTTGTATAATTTAGCATTGTCTTATGCATCTCGACGTATTTCTTCCAATTCAGCCAACTGGAGTTTTCAGAGATGACCTCCCTCTTTAATGTCAAAGTTCAATAAGCGTGTCGCCCAATACGCTTTATGCTCGATTTCGACAGGAAGGTGACATGCCTTACTGTATACTAGCATGTACGGAGACATCCCCAGATTTGTCTTATAAGCAGTGCGGTACACCCATAGAGCATCGGTCAGTTTATATGCCCAGTCCTTTTTGTTGAAACTAACCGTCTTTTCTAGTATATGCTTGATTTCTCGGTTAGCCAACTCTGCCTACCCGTTAGTTTGTGGGAGGTAGGCTAGAGCGATCTTGTGGTTGACCCCATATTTCTTGAGAAGTGACTCCAAAGGTCTATTGCAAAAATGCTTGCCTTGGTCACTTATTAGTGCTTTCGGGGCTTTGAAACGCAACAGAATATGTTCCTTAAGAAAGGACATTACTGCTTTGTGGTCTTTGCGTCTTATTAGTATCGCTTCTACCCATTTTGATACATACTCCACAGCTAGGAGTATGTATTAACAGTTGTTTGATTTTGGAAACGGGCCCATAAAGTCTATGCCCCAACAATCGAATATTTCAATTGTGATAATGGGAGGTAAGGGCATAGAATTCCTTTTTCAAATTGTACCAAGATTTTGACAGTGTTGGCACGATTTGCAAAAAGAATAGGCATCCTTAAACACTATGGGCCAGTAAAAACCACTGTGTAGGACTTTTTCTTCGGTCTTTTGCGAAGAAAAATGGCGGCCACAGGTTTCAGAATGGTAAGATGTCAAAATCATGGTTATATCCTCATTTGGAATGCAATGTTTGATGACCTGATCAGCACAATACTTAAAGAAGTACGGGTCATCGAAAAAGAAATGACGTGCGAATGAGAGGAACCGTTTCCTATCTTGATTTGACCAATGACTAGGAATCTCTCCCGTAACAAGATAATTTATTATATCCGCATACCAAGGTAAACTGGAAATAGCCATCAGTTGCTCATCTGGGAATTCATCTTTAATTGGTACGGGTTCAGTGTTGTTAGTAAATGTTAACCGAGACAAATGGTCAGCAACCACATTCTCTACTCCCTTTTTATCCTTGATTGTGATATCGAATTCTTGGAGTACGAGTATCCAACGGATAAGCTGTTGTTTCGCATCCTTCTTAGATAACAGGTACTTGAGGGCCGAGTGGTCTGTAAAACAGACTATTGGGGACCCTATTAGATATGACGTGAACTTATCTAAAGCAAAGACTATTGCCAGTAGCTATTTTTTGATAGTCGTATAATTCATTTAAGCTTCGTTAAGTGTTCGACTGGCATAGTAGATTACATAGGGCTTATTATCCTTCCTCTGTCCTAGGACTGCACCAATGGCATCATCACCAGCATCGCACATTAATTCGAATGGCAAACTCTAGTCGGGTGCATGTGTTATCGGTGCAGAGGTAAGTTGTTCCTTTTGTCACGCCCCGACGTAGCATAAATATGGAAAGCGTTTAATTTCCTTTATGGACCCGTAGGTCGCGATAGTTTGAAGGATCGATTTCGTCCCAAACGTCGAACAACATAAAACCATTAATCAGAGTAGAGCAATCAAGGCTTATAAAAATTTTCTAACTTATTACATCTTATGATACGGGGTCAACTAAGGCACAGACCGCCTTGAAATAAGACAATAACTTAAAGTCTATTACAGTCATCCTTATTACAAATCAGCCATAACTTAAACATATAAGCTAAAAGCATATAATAATTAAACAGTTTTCTCATCCGAGAGCAGCCATTCTCAATTAGCATAGTCATAAGATTCCTCCTGATTGTAACCTAAAAAGCCTGAACACGAATGTCCAGGACGCATCAACGTCGTCAGCTTCAAGAAGCTAGTGAGTATTAAAAACATAACTTTGAATGTAAAGCATGCTCATTTACCTTTTTCCATTTTCAATTTTGTAAAATCAATTGTTTGACCACAGAAAGAATTCATTTTATAAAACAACGGGGGATATCTTAAAAGTTGTTCATTCATAAAAGCATATGTTCGTGTATGAGACAATGCACCACACTCATTTTACCGACTCTTTTCTCTCGACAGACACAACAACCCACTATCTCACTCCGGTATCTTTGAAATACTAAGATAGCCACACTTTAGTAACGGGGCGCCAGGGAGTGTCCAGTTTGCCTCACACTTTGGTCCGGGGTACCAGGGAGTGTCCATTGCCTCACACTTTGAATACCCTAACCGCCATGCAAATACCGGGGCAACCCCTCACACAGTATCCAGACTCGAATATCAGGGAGTGTCCGTAGGCCACACTTTAGCACTACCATGGGTGCCAGGGAATGTCCAAGTTCGGCGTCACACACTTTAACGCTTCCATGGGCATCAGGGAGTGTCCATATTTGCCACCGTCGCATTTCAAAGATACCCTCACCGCAATCTCATCACGTCACACTTTGGTACACCATAACCAGGGAGTGTCCACTACACAATCTCAATCTCAATCTCATACTCATACTCTTCTCACACTGACCATTACTCTTTTCCCACACTGACTGACAACCATATGCATGTACCACTGACTCTACATGTATGTCATGAACTTAAACATAAAGCAAAATACTGAATTAAAGGCACAACGTACGTACGGGGTTTTATAAGTCTTAATACATCGTTCTACTCGTCCCATCACAACCAATTAAGATTCTGTTTTAATAAATTTCCCAACCAGGGCTTTAACAGTTCTTAAATACTACCCAAACAGCCCCTAAAACACGAAATAAGCAAGAATTAGAAACTGCCTTTGAATAAACGCCGTTACCAGGGAGTGTCCATTGCCTCACACTTTGAATACCCTAACCGCCATGCAAATACCGGGGCAACCCCTCACATAGTATCTAGACTCGAGTATCAGGGAGTGTCCGTAGGCCACACTTTAGCACTACCATGGGTGCCAGGGAATGTCCAAGTTCGGCATCACACACTTTAACGCTTCCATGGGCGTCAGGGAGTGTCCATATTTTCCACCGTCGCATTTCAAAGATACCCTCACCGTAATCTCATCACGTCACACTTTGGTACACCATAACCAGGGAGTGTCCACCACACAATCTCAATCTCAATCTCATACTCATACTCTTCTCACACTGACCATTACTCTTTCCCCACACTGACTGACAACCATATGCATGTACCGCTGACTCTACATGTATGTCATGAACTTAAACATAAAGCAAAATATTGAATTAAAGGCACAACGTACGTACGGGGTTTTATAAGTCTTAATACATCGTTCTACTCATCCCATCACAACCAATTAAGATTCTGTTTTAATAAATTTCCCAACCAGAGCTTTAACAGTTCATAAATACTACCCAAACAGCCCCTAAAACACGAAACAAGCAAGAATTAGAAACTGCCAGAATCATTCCCGGCGCTTCAGGACAAACGCCGTTAATTTCCCGGCGCTTCAAGACAAACGCCGTTAATTTCCCGGGGCTTCAGGACAAACGCCGTTAATTCTTTGTGCAGTAGCTTCGTCTTCTTCACTAATTATCCCATGTTTTCAGTTTAAGGGTCCAAATTGACCCATTTCTGAATTCTGCTTCAACCAAGACATGTAATATATGGATTTCTTCGTTTTTCCACAAGGATTACGAATACGTGATCATTTTTAACTAATTTAAATCGTAGCTCTCGGATTTCACGTAAAACCAAGAGGTGACAAAACTTTAAATCAACGGTACGTCGCGATACGGATGAATTAAGCCGTAGTATTCGAACCACAACTTATTGGGACTAAGATCTTTCATTCCCAATTCACAGAATTGATTTTGGTTAACTTTTATAAAACTTCAATTTTCAAAGCTTCAATGGTGGACACATATATATACACGTATACACACATACATATACTGAAATATACATATATTTACATTGAGAGTGAGTTTATAATACTCACAGTGATATAGATTGAAGAAGTTGTTGAGAAAGAAATACAATGACGAATTTCCAATTTCAAGCTTTGGCTATGGAGGATTGAGCTCTTCTCTCTCTCTATAAAATTTGAAGAACTCTCTGCACTCTCTTATCTCTCTGTGTTAGAAGTGCAGAATGTGTAGTGTGTTTGAGTGTATGTGAGTGTATAAATAATCAAACTCCCACTTAGAGACAATGGCCTAACATTCCACTCATTAACCACTAACTTTCCATTAATTGGTAGTTTAAAGGGAATATGCAAGATGATGTGTATACACTGATGCACATAAAGCTCCACTGATAATTGAAAGGCTAGGTGGAGATCGATGTGGGTCAAGGTGTGTTTGGGAATTCAAGCTTATGGCATTAGGAAAACACACATACTACAAGCATTGCCAAACAAGACCTAAGGGAATCGTTAGCAACAATAATTAAATATAAAGCAATTGTCCAATCAGTCACTTCCAAAATCTGTGGAAGTTTAGCACCGCGCAGATAGTTTTAAACCTAAACTGGTATTTTCGTGACACGGTGTTCATCACAAAAATACAGAAAATTCATTTTATTGAAAGAAATAATTTTTCGGTTTTATAAAAATATAGTTTGAGTTAAAAGAATCTATTTTCACCGTTTTGGAAATATAGATTTGAAATTCAACACAGGCATTGCCAAATTTTATAAAAATCGCATTTTGACCCCAAAAGTAATTTCAATTATGAGATCAGTCAAGAAATAAATATTACACATAAGAATTGAAATTTAAATAAAGGCAGACAATGTATATTTAATTTTAAATATGACAATGCAAGAAAATGCAGGTTATTACACCCTTCCTCCCTCAAACAGTTCGTAGATACTACCCAAACAGCCCCTAAAACACGAAACAAGCAAGAATTAGAAACTGCAAGAATCATTCCCGGCGCTTTTGAATAAACGCCGTTAATTCCCGGCGCTTCAAGACAAACGCCGTTAATTTCCCGGCGCTTCAGGACAAACGCCGTTAATTTCCCTGCGCTTCAGCCGTTAATTCTTTGTGCAGCAGCTTCGTCTTCTTCACTGATTATCCCCTGTTTTCAGTTTAAGGGTCCAAATTGACCCATTTCTGAATTCTGCTTCAACCAAGACATGTAATATATGGATTTCTTCATTTTTCCGCAAGGATTACGAATACGTGATCATTTTTAACTAATTTCAATCGTAGCTCTCGGATTTCACGTAAAATCGAGAGGTGACAAAACTTTAAATCAACGGTACGTCGCGATACGGATGAATTAAGCCGTAGTATTCGAACCACAACTTATTGGGACTAAGATCTTTCATTCCCAATTCACAGAATTGATTTTGGTTAACTTTTATAAAACTTCAATTTTCAAAGCTTCAATGGTGGACACATATATATACACGTATACACACATACATATACTGAAATATACATATATTTACATTGAGAGTGAGTTTATAATACTCACAGTGATATAGATTGAAGAAGTTGTTGAGAAAGAAATACAATGACGAATTTCCAATTTCAAGCTTTGGCTATGGAGGATTGAGCTCTTCTCTCTCTCTATAAAATTTGAAGAACTCTCTGCACTCTCTTATCTCTCTGTGTTAGAAGTGCAGAATGTGTAGTGTGTTTGAGTGTATGTGAGTGTATAAATAATCAAACTCCCACTTAGAGACAATGGCCTAACATTCCACTCATTAACCACTAACTTTCCATTAATTGGTAGTTTAAAGGGAATATGCAAGATGATGTGTATACACTGATGCACATAAAGCTCCACTGATAATTGAAAGGCTAGGTGGAGATCGATGTGGGTCAAGGTGTGTTTGGGAATTCAAGCTTATGGCATTAGGAAAACACACATACTACAAGCATTGCCAAACAAGACCTAAGGGAATCGTTAGCAACAATAATTAAATATAAAGCAATTGTCCAATCAGTCACTTCCAAAATCTGTGGAAGTTTAGCACCGCGCAGATAGTTTTAAACCTAAACTGGTATTTTCGTGACACGGTGTTCATCACAAAAATACAGAAAATTCATTTTATTGAAAGAAATAATTTTTCGGTTTTATAAAAATATAGTTTGAGTTAAAAGAATCTATTTTCACCGTTTTGGAAATATAGATTTGAAATTCAACACAGGCATTGCCAAATTTTATAAAAATCGCATTTTGACCCCAAAAGTAATTTCAATTATGAGATCAGTCAAGAAATAAATATTACACATAAGAATTGAAATTTAAATAAAGGCAGACAATGTATATTTAATTTTAAATATGACAATGCAAGAAAATGCAGGTTATTACACCCTTCCTCCCTCAAACAGTTCGTAGATACTACCCAAACAGCCCCTAAAACACGAAACAAGCAAGAATTAGAAACTGCCAGAATCATTCCCGGCGCTTTTGAATAAACGCCGTTAATTCCCGGCGCTTCAAGACAAACGCCGTTAATTTCCCGGCGCTTCAGGACAAACGCCGTTAATTTCCCTGCGCTTCAGCCGTTAATTCTTTGTGCAGCAGCTTCGTCTTCTTCACTGATTATCCCCTGTTTTCAGTTTAAGGGTCCAAATTGACCCATTTCTGAATTCTGCTTCAACCAAGACATGTAATATATGGATTTCTTCATTTTTCCGCAAGGATTACGAATACGTGATCATTTTTAACTAATTTCAATCGTAGCTCTCGGATTTCACGTAAAATCGAGAGGTGACAAAACTTTAAATCAACGGTACGTCGCGATACGGATGAATTAAGCCGTAGTATTCGAACCACAACTTATTGGGACTAAGATCTTTCATTCCCAATTCACAGAATTGATTTTGGTTAACTTTTATAAAACTTCAATTTTCAAAGCTTCAATGGTGGACACATATATATACACGTATACACACATACATATACTGAAATATACATATATTTACATTGAGAGTGAGTTTATAATACTCACAGTGATATAGATTGAAGAAGTTGTTGAGAAAGAAATACAATTACGAATTTCCAATTTCAAGCTTTGGCTATGGAGGATTGAGCTCTTCTCTCTCTCTATAAAATTTGAAGAACTCTCTGCACTCTCTTATCTCTCTGTGTTAGAAGTACAGAATGTGTAGTGTGTTTGAGTGTATGTGAGTGTATAAATAATCAAACTCCCACTTAGAGACAATGGCCTAACATTCCACTCATTAACCACTAACTTTCCATTAATTGGTAGTTTAAAGGGAATATGCAAAATGATGTGTATACACTGATGCACATAAAGCTCCACTGATAATTGAAAGGGTAGGTGGAGATCGATGTGGGTCAAGGTGTGTTTGGGAATTCAAGCTTATGGCATTAGGAAAACACACATACTACAAGCATTGCCAAACAAGGCCTAAGGGAATCGTTAGCAACAATAATTAAATATAAAGCAATTGTCCAATCAGTCATTTCCAAAATCTGTGGAAGTTTAGCACCGCGCGGACAGTTTTAAACCTAAACTGGTATTTTCGTGACACGGTGTTCATCACAAAAATACAGAAAATTCATTTTATTGAAAGAAATAATTTTTCGGTTTTATAAAAATACAGTTTGAGTTAAAAGAATCTATTTTCACCGTTTTGGAAATACAGATTTGAAATTCAACACAGGCATTGCCAAATTTTATAAAAATCGCATTTTGACCCCAAAAGTAATTTCAATTATGAGATCAGTCAAGAAATAAATATTACACATAAGAATTGAAATTTAAATAAAGGCAGACAATGTATATTTAATTTTAAATATGACAATGCAAGAAAATGCAGGTTATTACACCTTTAGTGCATCAAAAGATGTTTGATAGTTGCCCGACCACTCGAAAGGTGCGTCTTTGACTAAGAGTTGACATAGTGGTCGGAAAACCGCACTAAAATTTTGGATAAAGCGATGATAAAATCCCACGTGTCCCAGAAAAGAATGGATGTCTTTGACTGTACGGGGGACAGGTAGGTTCGAGATTATATCAATTTTCGCTGTATCAACTTGGATACCTTTATCAGAAATGATGTGGCCGAGAACAATTCCCTTGGTCACCATGAAGTGACACTTTTCCCAGTTTAGTACTAGGTGTTTGTCCTCGCATCTTGCTAACACTTTTTCAAGGTTTTTTAGACAATTGTCAAAACTATGGCCAAACACTGAAAAGTCGTCCATGAAAACCTCGAGTATTTGTTCGACCATTTCACTAAATATGCTCAACATGCACCGCTGAAAGGTAGCAGGTGCGTTGCATAAGCCGAAGGGCATACGACGGTAAGCGAATGTACCGAACGGACACGTGAAAGTCATTTTCTCCTGATCTTCAGGAGCGATTTAGATTTGCTATGGCCATTATATCCATCCAAAAAGCAATAAAATTTATGACCCACCACTCGTTCTAGCATTTGATCCATGAATGGTAATGGAAAGTGGTCATTCCAGGTCACAGTATTCAATTTACAGTAATCAATGCACATCCGCCATCCGGTAGGGACGCGTGTCGGTACCAATTCGCTGTCTTTATTTGGGATTACCGTTATGCCTGCCTTTTTTGGCACGACTTGGGTTGGACTAACCCAAGGGCTATCAAATATAGGATATATGATCCCAACATCAAGAATTTTAAAACTTCCTTTTTGACCACTTCTTGCATGTTAGGATTCAGATGCCTTTGCATTTGTCATGAAGGTTTAGCGTCTTCCTCCAAGTATATTTTATGAGTGCACACAGACGGGCTTATGCCTTTGAGGTCGACAATAGTCCATCCTAATGCTCCCTTATGTTGTTTCAACAATTAGATTAACTTACCCTCTTGTTCAAGATTTAATGTAGATGAAATTATGACGGGGTAGGTCTTTTCAGTCCCTAAGGAAAAAGTATTTGAGCTCTATTGGAAGCTCCTTTAACTCTAAATCAAGAAACTGAAAATTAGAGGGCATGACTAATTTCGTTTTTGGAGGTAGTGGTTCATATGGTGTTAACCACATGCATTCAGCTCTATCCTCCTCTTTCGTTTCCATCATGAGGCAAGTGTGATTTAAAGCAGCATCCAATGGAGTAGAATCATTAGGTTGATAGATAGCATCGAATTCTGACACAACTACCTCCACGGGATCTTTGTAATCTACAAAATCAGCCTCATCTTCAATGACCGTTTTGATGTAATTGATTCTTCCTCATCCTCGTATTCTTTAAGTCGGGGATTTGAAAAATCTTGACATTTAGAGTCATGTTCTCGAATATGATGGTCATTATACCAGTTATAATTTTGATTGCGGTATCTATGGTGTTGAGGAATGGACGTCCAAATATTACTGGGATTTGTCCACATGGATTAGACACAAGTTTAGTGTCCAAGATCACAAAATCGACTGGGAAGACAAATGAATCTATCTGCACTAGAACATCCTCCAGTATTCCCCTAGGGTATTTGACTGACCTATCTGCCAGTTGTAACCCAACTCGGGTAGGTTTGAGTTCACCCAACCCTAGTTATTTATAAACTGAGTATGGCAGCAGGTTTACGCTCGCTTCTAGATCAAGGAGTGCATTGTCTATCCTTTGATTCCCAATTCGGTACGAGACAGTTGGGGTACCGGGGTCTTTGAGTTTCAGAGGCAATTCATTTTGGATGATTACGTTTGCTTGGCAAGCGACATAAGCGTGTTTCTTTACACTTTGCCTCCTTTTGATCGTACATAAATCTTAAGGTACTTAGCGTAGGCCGGCACTTGTTTGATTGCATCAAGGAATGGCAGATTTATTTTGACTTGTTTGAAAAATTCCAAGAACTCCTGATTCAGTGCCTCATTTTTGGGTATTTTAAGCCTTTGAGGATAAGGTGCAGGGAAAGGGCATTTAGGTAATTTGTCAATGACAGGCTCCTTTCTGAGCCTTCTCTCAACTTCTTCTACTTCTTTCGGAGCATCATCATTTGATTCTAATGGTTTGTTATTAGTGGATGGCTCCTCTTCTTGAGTAGATGGTTTGCTTTTATTCACCACTTCATCCTCTTTATATTCTTCGGGAGTAGAGAGAGGTGTATTGCACCCTATAATCTTGTCGCTTCTCAGAGTAGTCACGGCTTTTTTATGTTCAAGATTAGTGGGACCATTATTGTATCCCTTAGGGTTTTGAAGTGGTTGGGCAGGAAATGTTCCAATCGATCCCTCTTATCATGCATCCATTCTCTCTAATGTTGCGGACATTTTACTCATCATTTGAATTAACTGTTATGTTAAATTTGCATTGCAGAGTGGATCTTCCTCTTGCACCTTTTTGTGAGGTGGTACGTATACATTTGATTGCTGATTGTTAGAGGGTTAAGCTTGGTTGTAGTTGTTTGATCTATTCTGATTGAATGGCTAGGTATGCCTATTGTATTGCCCTTGATATTGATTATTGTTATTGTAGGGCTATTGTTGTTGGTATTGATTTTGGGTCCCAGCATCGTTTTTTCAATCAAAATCAGGGTGATTCCATCGATTTTTATTATTCTGCGAATTATGATTGTTATAGGAATTCCCCACCCCCCTACACGCTTGCATGGCATTCATTTCCATGGAGGGTTGTTCTTGAAAGTACGGCACATTGGGACAGTATTGACTGGTGTGTCCCAACATGTTGCATGTGACACATGGTTCTTCAGGTAGAACTTGCCTAGAACTCTCTCATTTCATTCCCAACTCTTCTACTTCTTAACTAGTTCTTCATATTTGTTCATTAGATGATCCTCAATTTTTAATTGGTATAGACTCTGATGCTGCCTAAAATTGGTAAGAAGGGTTTAGAGAGAGAAAAGACAAGAGCAAATTGTATGTGGTTCGGTCCCATTAACGAGGTGACCTACGTCCACGGTTACGTCTGTGCGCGTCCACTAGCAGATCACTGGCGAGCTTGGTGAGTTCTCTGTTGTATGTTTGCTAGCTAGAGAATTATTTTCGGGGGTCCCTGTAGACATGTTAGGTGATGCTCTTTTATAGATGCAAGAGTCCACCCTTACATGGTAAGTTAATTGGATTAGGAAGCCTAATCTTATTAGAATTGATTTACATGATTTGGGGAGAGTTTCCTAAGTGGTTTAGGAAACTACCACAGTCCATCTTGCAGACTTGTAGCTGGTTTAGGTAACTGCCAGATAGACCAGGTCTGCGGGACGCCGCAGTCCTCCAATCCTGGCCTGTTGACAGGAACCGCACGGTCCGGACGAACACCTCGGGATTGCTTGGATATTGGCGCCTTTACTGAAGTAACCGGCACCTCTTGGTGACGTGGCAGACTGGCTCCATGGCTGGATAATTATGGACATATCAGCTGCCCCCATTTTCGAAACTGACTAGATGCTTCATCGGGTGAGGATTCAAAAATTAGTACCTTCTTGGAAACCTTCCGGATGTCCTCTGGGAATACTGCTCGGGATGGGGCCCACCTTCCAGATCACCCAGTGGAATAACTGACTGGTAGCTGGTTTAGGTAACTGCCAGATAGACCAGGTCTGCGGGACGCCGCAGTCCTCCAATCCTGGCCTGTTGGCCGGAACCGCACGGTCCGGACGAACACCTCGGGATTACTTGGATATTGGCGCCTTTACTGAAGTAACCGGCACCTCTTGGTGACGTGGCAGACTGGCTCCATGGCTGGATAATTATGGACATATCAGCTGCCCCCATTTTCGGAACTGACTAGATGCTTCATCGGGTGAGGATTCAAAAATTAGTACCTTCTTGGAAATCTTCCGGATGTCCTCTGGGAATACTGCTCGGGATGAGGGCCCACCTTCCAGATCACCCAGTGGAATAACTGACTGGTAGAGGTAAGAGCTCGGGTGTTGGTATCGCCACGTGTCAGGGTGTAATTGGCCTGGTCAGGATCCAGCGAAGTCGGTTCGGATGTAACCGAATAGTTGCGTGATAACCAGACCATCACGTCATGCACTTAATGCGCGCACCTTTTGAGGCGACCCTTCACGTGCCCGAGGTGACAGCTATTGGCGACTCTTGGCGGGAAAATTCCTGAGCCGTTAGATCCTATTGACCTGGACCGTTCGCCATTATTATATAAGGAACACTTACCCGTTTCTTCAGTTCCTGCTGCCAAGTGAGAGAATTACCGAGCGATTTTGAGAGCATACAAGACTCCCGAGCAAGATTCCCGAGTTCTTTTCTGCGCTAAATTTTGTAAGTCCTCCCTTTCTGTCTTCAGTTCTTCATTCTCCTCTTCTTTGCTGAACAAAGCTGGAAGGAGTGAACCCACTTGGGTTAGAGCGAGCCTGGGATTTCTTCTTTTTTCAGTTTTGTCACTTCTTTCAGTCCGGGGGTACACTAGAGTAGTTTGACCGAGCGGGCGTTCTTGGGAGAGCCTTGAAAGAGTGTTGTCTTTCTTCTAGAGTCTTGTACGGCCTTCCCTTTAGGTTGTTAGATATACCTCCTCTGTACATCAGGCTAGGATTTCTTGACCCGTTCTTAGGTTGTCTGCCCCCTAGGTCTTCCACAGACTTAATCATGTGCCATTCCGATTTCAACTCGTTGTCCTGGTCAGAAGATGAGCAGTTGCAGTCAGAGTCCTCAAGCGCAAGCTTAGACCCTCCCTCTTTAGCCCTCTCTGATCAGCAGAGTGAGGGGATGATTGACACTAATATTTCTCTGTGTGCGCTTATGTGCTATACCCAAGTGTAGGTAATCGTGCAAGTAGTAACTGGATTAAGTCCAGTTCGATCCCACAGGGAAGGATGATAATTAACTTACCTAGATTAGACTCGAAAAGAAAAGAAAATTCAATGTTTTAAAAGAAGTGTAGAACACAGAGTTCTACAATTATCAACTACTAAAATTTAAAGCGACTAAATTAAATTAACTAACGATTAACTATTTAACTAAAGCGAGATTTTGAAAGCGGTTTTTCTAAATAAAAGGAAATGTTGGGATCACGCGAATCCACTGTGACCTATCCGTCTACCATGCAATTGCAATTAAGCTCAATGGAGTACATCTTCTACAATATTCCGTACTTTTCTAAAGATCTAGAATCAATAGCCCTTTCATGACGGGACTATATCATCTCAATTAAGTTTGAAATACATGAAAGCAATTTAATTCAATAGTTAAGACTCGCACCTACAATGGTGTTAGCATTGAGGGTGGTTTGCAAAATGGATTGAAAGAAAATGCCTTAAGGCCTTAAGTTCAAAGACTGCTTTGACAAACTGAGCATTTAGGGACAGTTTGATAACAACTCCTTAAAACAGAAAGTCTTAGAATACTATACTAGATGTTCTCAAGATTCAGATATCTCGATCGATGGATGCGCTTTCGATCGATCGACAATCGTCATCTCTCAATCGATCGAAATGTCTTCGATCGATCGACTATATCTCTGTACTGATCGATCGAAATAACTCCGATTGATCGAACACATGTATTATGCTGGTGCATGGCAGAGGCCTAAAAATCACAGTTTCATCGCGATTTCCCAACTTCGGACTACTCAGACATGGTCTGGGGTGTCCCAGATGCGTTCTTAACGTAAAGATTCATTAAGGTGTCGTTTGGTTGTGAGATTTTCATTAAAACTATGAAAACTTGAGATTTTAACGTATATAGCATGCAAAGCAATAAGATTAAACACTAAACTACGATTAACTAAGTGCAGTATGTAAATAAAACAATAACTAAGTAACCTGGAATGAAGATCTCGTATTTAAACTATAAGAATCCAATCTATCAATGTAAAACCTTGAGTAACAACCTACAAAACAATAAATATCTCTCCTCTCTCTATGAAAACTAATAAAAAGTAAGTGGGGCGTCGTCCTGGACGTAAACAATACGAGTTTTTATAGTAAAATCCTAACGGTAGGGTTAAAACTCCGTCTTTTGCTGCGTGCGCGTATTCTGATAAAAGGCAAGCTCGATCGATCGAACAACCCTCGATCGATTCAACTTCTAGAATCTTCGATCGCTTGAGACAAGTTAGATCAATCGAAACCACGATCGCTTGAGAGGAACTCGATCGATCGAGCTTCAATTTTCAGCTTTGAATTGTCTTTATTGGAGCCAAGCACTTCCTTTTTATCCTGCTCCTTCATTTATTCACACAGCGACAGTAATCTGCACAAATCACAGCTAAAACACACAACTTATCATAGATTAAGCATAATGTGTAGAAACTGGCATTGTAATCCAAACTGCAGATATATGAGGGAATTGTGAACTAAATTAGTGTATTTTCTTCTTTTAGCGCGGTTGTATTTTACAAATACCCCCGCTTGTCACAACCCCCATCTAGAGAATTCCTAGTCCCTAGCAATACAGCGAAAATAAAACAAGCTAACTACTACTACAACGACTAAAATAAACAAAATGAAACTAAAGCAGACTAATCTAATTAGACAGAGACACTACCTAACTCACTTTCGCAGGAATCGTGGTTGCATTTAGCGAATGCAACAAGCCGTTAAACCCCTAGGTTCCCCTAGTGGACGAGTGTTGTCTCGTGAGGGTTTGCAATGAGTACAGCCACAAAATTCTCAATTTTTTTTTTTTTAAGATCAAAAAGATATAGAAAAACTTATAAACATTTCTTCCTATTTGGCTTTCAGTTTAGGTCTACAAAACATATCATCCTCATACAAACCATGAAGAAATTCACATGTTCCTCATGTCACCAAGATAACTATACATATGCAGTCCATCCATGTATCCGTGTGTGTGTGAAGATAACAGCTATGCATCCAACTTTATTTTAGAGTTGTTTAGACTATCATACTCGTGGAATTCGTAGTTTCAACTCAATTCTCACATGGGTTTACGCTCCAAAATGAACATCTCACCGAAACTGGTTTAATAATGATCGCTCATGGTGTGAAAGATTTAATAAGAGTGATGTTCTGTTACTAGTGTTTTACACCTAACTCGATAAAGAACGAACATTTAGAGAGTATAGTCTCATGAAAGGAATACTACTTACTAGAGGAGCGAAATACCGTGGACACTCAAATTACACGTTCATATTCAAACTAAGTTGTTAAAAATCATTAAGACTTGACTTTTCGGCTTTTATTTAGTAGGATAGAAATCAGAGGGGCGAGATGTGCACATCCTTAGCATGTGATAGTGACTAGTTTATTTCTTCTTTATTCCAACCATCCTTTATTCTCAAACACGTTTATTTCTTTTTACTCCTCCTTCCTTCCTTTTTTTTTTAATTTTTTTTTTATATATATATCCAATCATCTCCTTGCATATTTTCTTTTTATAACGTCCTTCCCACAACTACTCCCTTCTCGTCACATACTTCAACAATTTTAATCACATTAGATATGCAATCGAGTTTATAGAGGTTAAAGTATCAGATGAAGGGTTTTTAGGCTTTCATATTGGCAATATTTAATCGGTGTGGGGTTAAGGGATTCTTGGATGTTGATACAGGTATATGAAAAATGTAAGAAATGAATAACGATGGCTTAAATCATTTTCTTAACTTCTTAGTTTTAGCACTTCAGTGTTTATTGAGTTTAGTTGGTAGATCCTGAACATTATCCTCTAATCAACAGCCTACATGAAGAATTTGAGACTATTCAACGAATTTAAAATATATTCAAGAAAGACAATACGAATTTATTGTGATAAGTCCCTCAAAATTGAAGTTTGGGCTCAAAAGCTCACTAAGGGTAACTAGTTTCCACTACTTATTCCTTAAAGCATAATAGTCGTATTAACTCTTATTTAGTTTTCAACATAGCTATTGACGCATGCAAATGGATGTTGGATACTAGGATGGTCAACATATGCATTCGTCTTAGCGACACTAGAAAAACGCGTGAATATAATTCATAAAAGGATGAGATTAACATGAATGTATCATCGCTTGATAACAGCTAAATAGAAGTTAACATTCACAATTATTCTACCAATTTAATTCAAAAATTTTGTTAATAGTTTGAAACTTTTAAAATTTTTTATTTATTTTATTATTATTTTTTTAATAAAAATAGAGATTGTATGATGTTTGCAATAGAAAGAGCACAGGTGATTATCTAAGCAGAAAATATGCACAGGTGATTATCTATCTATATCCCACCCCGAGCTGAAAATTGCGATGACCTCAGAAGTTGATTTTCAAAAATAGATAAAGAGATAGCACCTGAAATAGCATCATAAGAATCATAACAGTAACAACCTGTACAAAAAGCATACACACTCCAAGCAGCAAAGATAAAAAAAATATATATATGAAATGGATAAAACAAACATACAATCTATAAATATTAACAAAAACATCACTGGAAAGATAAGACAATGAAAATGACAGAGCAGTGATAATAAAATATAAACAAACCAAACTAACCAACAAAACCAAATATCTACATAGAGTAACACAAAACTAAAATCCAAAAGACATAAGAGGAGAGCAGAGAGATATAAATAAGAAAAAAGACGATACAACAAAACTCTCCAAACACTCCCAAAGTCAAGACCTAAACATCATCTGCGACATCTGATAATATCTCTATCGGCGCAGCGGGGGTATCCTCAACTCCACCCTCAGCAACAGTACGAGCTGTCGCCAGGTCACTCTCAGTCATGATTGGAGGTGGTGGAAGTGGGGGCTCCGCAGAAGGTGGTGCCGCGGAGGATGATGGTGCAGCAGGATCAACAGGTGGCGGTGGAGTAGTGGTAGGTGGGGGTGTATGTAATGACAGGTCAACCCCCAACTGAATCAAAATGGCCTCAAGCAATGTCGTCATGCGGTCCACCCGGCCTTCGAGTCTGATCCGAGCCTCCCTCTCCTCTAATAATAACTCATCAACAGTCGGGAGAGGCACGGATGAAGAAGACTCTCCCTGAGCCTGAGTTTGAGCCTGAGATCGCTGTCTCAGCTCAAACTGTGTAATCTCCACCCGAGGATCAACCTCGTCATCAGAATCAAGCTCCTCAACCTCTATCGGCGTCCCTGAAGCTGCACCCTCAGTATCGGTGCCATCAGCTCTCCTCCTCTTCTCTCCAACTTTCGCTTTCCCTTTACCCTTCCTTTTCCTCTTCTGAGCATCAGATCTGCGAGAAGCTGTCTCGCCAAACCGACTACGAGCCTAAGAGGTAGCATCACCTGCTAAGGGAAGGAGGCCAGCCTGCTCGATCACCCGGTGAATGGCCCAAGCACCTTTCAGGTGCTTCTTGGCAGCAATGTAGCGAGTGGGGTGCCTCATGAAGTCAATATACAGGCGAGGCAAACAGACCGGTAACCCCGTCCCTATGGCATAAAACACGTGCGCATACCAGGGTGCAATCTTCTCCCGGTAGGAGGTCACCAATAGGCAGTTGCTTAAGGCAAGGTGGAACATGTGATAATTATCGGTCAGATAAACGTCAGCAATAAGGGATTTACCATCCCAGCTCGGTAATGCACCCCCGGTTAGCTCTCGGATCACAGCAGTCGGTGGGAGCACTGGCGTGTCAGCACGGTGCGGGCATACACAGTTGAGCACCTCCGGGACCCCTAGAGCAGCTGAGATGGTGGCCGGACTGAACACAATCTCTCGGCCGTGAAAAAATAATTGTAGTGTGAACGCGGCATCTGGATCTCGGATCATCGTCGCACAAGCTGCGCGGATCCACGAAAGATTCACTCTCTTTGCCTGAGAGATAAAATCGTACCAGTGTGGCATGGCTCGGAGGCGGGCGAGATACCAAGGAGTAGTGAGCAAGTTGTCTCCAGTGGTCGCTCAAGCAATAAGAACTAAAGGAATTAAATAAGAACTAAAGGAAACGATAACAAAAAGAAATAACTAAAAAAAAAGAAAATAAGATAAAGACAAGTGACAACGAATTAACCTCACTATTGGCATGAGACACCCATGTGCACTAGCAGGTAACGGGCACTGGAGCTGGAACAACAAATAACTCGTGTGCACATAAATGTAAGGACCCACTGCGATGACAAGGAAGTCATCAACAAAATTGAACACAGCATTGTGGCGTTCTGGCACCACATCTTGTAGGTCCTCTCCTTCCTATGGCTCCTACATCGAGTCATTTTCCCATTGTTCCAACAGTGCGTCATCCACTTCTCCAACAACATACCCTTCAGGTTCTCCTTCTTCTCTAGAAAGGTCTATATGCTCGAAGGGGTTAATCTGGAGGAGAGCAGGGTTATAAGGGATGTACCTATGGGTCAGGTCCACGACATCATCTGCCCCTGGTCCTTGATAAGGAGATAAGTAGAATGCTATCTCGTCGGTAGTCCAAGGTGGGTTCTGATATTCAGAATCAACCCATGACCCTATAGAATGGATATCATCATCTCTCATATTGAAAAGCCTGCATAGGAGAGATAATATGAAACAACAGATTAGAATCGAAATCACTTGTAGAGAATGATAGAAAGAATTAAAAATTGAAAAACATCAAAAGTAAAGATATACAACAACGTGAAGAAACGCTTAACGTTTGAGATCAAGAGTAGTTGGGTTCATCCAGTTAGATGAACTCAGCCTCTGTTTGGAAATTCTCCAAGAACGGTTTTAGCCTTTGGCCATTGACCTTGAAAACTGTATCGTTCTTGGGGTTTATCAACTCGACAGCCCCATGTGGAAAGACAGATTTCACTATGAATGGTCCTGTCCACCGAGATCGGAGTTTGCCTGGGAAGAGGTGGAGGCGAGAGTCGTACAGCAAGACTTTCTGCCCCGGCTCAAAAGATTTACGACAAATTGTTCTATCGTGCCGAGCCTTCAACCTTTCCTTATGTAATCGAGCATTATCGTACGAATCTCGACGTATTTCTTCCAATTCAGCCAATTGGAGTTTTCGAAGATGCCCTCCCTCTTTAATATCAAAGTTCAATGAGCGTGTCGCCCAATAAGCTTTGTGTTCAATTTCGACAGGGAGGTGACATGCTTTTTCGTAAACTAGCCTAAATGGGGACATCCCTAGGTTCGTTTTGTATGCAGTACGGTATGCCCATAGTGCATTAGTCGGTTTATATGCCCAATCCTTTCTGTTGAAACTAACCGTCTTTTCGAGAATATGCTTGATTTCTCGGTTAGCCAACTCTGCTTGCCCGTTAGTTTGTGGATGGTAGGCGAGAGCAATTTTGTGGCTGACCCCATATTTCTTAAGTAGTGACTCCAAAGGCCTATTGCAAAAGTGCTTACCTTGGTCACTTATTAATGCTTTCGGGGTTCCAAAACGCGATAGGATATGTTCTTTAAGAAAGGACATTACTGTTTTATGGTCATTGCGTCTCGTTGGTATCGCTTCCACCCATTTTGACACATACTCCACAGCTAGAAGTATGTATTCACAGTTATTAGATTTAGGGAACGGACCCATGAAGTCTATGCCCCAACAATCGAATATTTCAATCGTGATAATGGGGGTTAAGGGCATGGAGTTCCTTTTTGAAATTGTACCAAGTTGTTGACAGCGTTGGCACGTTTTGCTGAAAGCGTAGGCATCTTTGAACAAGGTGGGCCAGTAGAAACTGCTATGTAGAACTTTTTGCGCGGTCTTTTGTGATGCGAAATGGCCACCTCATGCCTCAGAATGGCATGATGCTAAAATGACCGTTATATCCTCGTTAGGGACGCAACGCCTGATGACCTGATCGGCACAATACATGAATAAGTACGGGTCATCGAAGAAGAAATGACGTGCGAAAAAGAGGAACCGCTTCCTATCTGTTTGGACCAATGACTTGGGGTCTCTCCCGTGGTAAGATAATTTACTATATCAGCATACCAGGGCAAACCCAAAACAGTCATTAGTTGCTCATTTGGGAATTCGTCTTTTATCGGTGTGGGTTTAGTGTTGTCAACAAAAGTGAACCGAGATAAATGGTCGGCGACCACATTCTCTACTCACTTTTTATCTTTGATCTTTATATCGAATTCTTGGAGTAGGAGTATCCAACGGATAAGCCTTTGTTTCGCATCATTTTTAGAAAGTAGGTATTTGAGGGCCGAATGGTCCGTAAAATAGACGATTGGAGACCCTATCAGATATGAGCTGAATTTGTCTAGAGCGAAGACAATTGCCAGGAGCTCTTTTTCGGTAGTTGTATAGTTCATTTGAGCTTCGTTAAGTGTTCGACTGGCGTAATAGATTACGTAAGGCTTATTATCCTTCCTCTGTCCTAGGACTGCACCAATGGTGTAGTCACTAGCATCGCACATTAGTTCGAAAGGCAAACTCCAGTCGGGTGCCTGGATTATTGGTGCGGAGGTAAGGTGATCTTTAAGTGCGTTGAAAGATGTTTAGTAGTTTTCTGACCATTCGAATGGTGTGTCTTTGACTAAGAGCTGACACAATGGTCGGGATATTGCACTAAAATTTTGGATAAAGCGACGATAAAATCCCACATACCCCAGAAAAGATCGAATGTCTTTGACTGTACGAGGGACAGGTAGGTTCAAGATTATATCGATTTTAGCTTTATCAACCTGGATACCTTTATTAGAAATGATGTGGTCGAGGACAATTCCCTTGGTCACCGTGAAGTGACACTTTTCCCAATTTAGTACTAGGTGTTTGTCCTCGCATGTTGCTAGCACACGTTCAAGGTTGTCTAAACAATTGTCGAAACTATGGCCAAACACAGAAAAATCGTCCATAAAGACTTCGAGTATTTGTTCGACCATGTCGCTAAATATGCTTAACATGCACCGCTGAAAGGTAGCAGATGCGTTGCATAAGCCGAAGGGCATACGACGGTAAGCGAAAGTACCAAATGGACACGTGAACGTAGTTTTCTCCTGATCTTCAGGAGCGATTTCAATTTGGTTATACCCACTGTATCCGTCCAAAAAGAAGTAGTACTTATGACCCGCCACTCATTCTAGCATTTGATCCAAGAATGGTAATGGAAAGTGGTCTTTTCGGGTCACAGTATTCAATTTTTGGTAGTCAATACACATCCGCCATCCGGTGGGAATGCGTGTTGGTACTAATTCACCATCTTTATTCGGTATGACCGTTATGCCTGCCTTCTTTGGCACTACTTGGGTCGGGCTAACCCAAGGGCTGTCAGATATTGGATATATGATCCCAACATCAAGTAGTTTTAGCACTTCCTTTTTGACTACTTCTTGCATGTTGGGATTCAGACGCCTTTGCATTTGTCGTGAAGGTTTAGCGTCTTCCTCCAAATATATCTTATGGGTGCACACAGACGGGCTTATGCCTTTGAGGTCGACAATAGCCCATCCTAATGCTCCCTTATGTTGTTTCAACGCCTCGATTAACTTATCCTCTTGTTCAGAATTTAACGTAGATGAGATTATGATAGGATAAGTCTTCTCAGTCCCTAGGAAAGTGTATTTGAGCACTTTTGGAAGCTCCTTTAATTCCAATTCGGGAAACTGCATGTTCGAGGGCATGACTAGCTTCGTTTTAGGAGGCACTGGTTCATATGGTGTTATCCACATGCATTCAGCTCTATCCTCCTCTAGTGTATCCAACATGAGACAAGTGTGATTTAAAGCAGCATCCAATGGAGTGGACTCTTTAGATTTATAGATAGCATCAAATTGTGACACCACTACCTCCAAAGGATCTTTGTAATCAACGAAATCGGCCTCATCTTCGATGACCGTGTTGATGTAATTCACTTCCTCCTCATCATCGCATTCTTCATGTCGGGGATTTGAGAAAATTTTGGCATTGAACGTCATATTCCCAAATACGATGGTCATTATACCACATCTCACTTTTATTGTGGCATCAATTGTGTTTAGGAACGGACGTCCGAAAATGACCGGGATTTGTGAACCTGGATTGGACACAGGTTCAGTGTCTAAAACGACAAAATCAACCGGGAAGACAAATGAGTCTATTTGAACGATGACGTCTTCCAAAACTCCTCTTGGGTACTTAACTGACCTATCTGCCAATTGCAATGCAACTCGGGTAGGTTTGTATTCACCTAGCCCTAGCTGTTTATAAACTGAGTATGGCAGAAGGTTTACGCTAGCTCCTAAATCGAGGAGCGCGTTATCTATCTTTTGATTCCCAATTTGACATGAGATAGTGGGAGTGCCGGGGTCTTTGAGTTTAGGAGGCAATTCATTTTGGATAATTGCACTTGCTTGGCAAGCGACGTAAGCGTGTTTCTTCACACTTTGCCTCCTTTTGACCATACATAAGTCTTTGAGATACTTAGCGTAGGCCGGTACTTGTTTTATAGCATCAAGGAGTGGGAGATTGATTTTAACTTGTTTGAATAATTCCAAAAACTCCTGATTCTTTGCCTCATTTTTGGATTTCTTTAACCTTTGAGGGTAAGGTGCGGGGAAAGGGCATTTTGGTACTTCATCATTAATGGGTTCCTTTCTGGGCCTTTTCTCAAATTCTTCCACTTCTTTGGGAGCTTTAGTATTCGTTTCTAATGGTTCTTTACTAATAGTGGGCTCCTCTTCTTGAGTATAAGGTTTATTTGTATTGACCACTTCGTCCTCCTCATACTCTTCGGGGGTAGAGGTAGGCATATTTTGCCCTATAATCTTGCCACTTCTTAGAGTCGTCATGGCTTTTGCTTGTTCGTGATTCGGGGGACCGTTATTGTATCCCTTAGGGTTTTGAAGTGGTTGAGTAGGAAATGCTCCACCCGATCCCTCTTGACGTGCATCCATTCTATCTAACATCGTAGACATTTTACTCATCATTTGAATTAATTGTTGAGTTAGGTTGACGTTAGAGAGAGGATCTTCCTCTTGCACCTTTTTGTGCGGTGGCACGTACACATTAGAATGTTGATTATTGGAGGGTTGCACTTGGTTGTAATTATTAAATCTATTCTAATTGTATGGTTGGGACTGCCTATTGTATTGCCCTTGATATTGGTTATTGTTATAAGGCTGTTGTTGTTGATGTTGATTTTGGGTCCCTGCATCATTTTTCCAATCAAAACCAGGGTGGTTCCAACGGTTGTTATTATTTTACAAATTATTGTTGTTATAGGAATTCCCTGCCCCCCTATACCCTTGCATGGCATTCATTTCCATGGGGGGTTGTTCTTGAAAATACGGCACATTAGGACAATATTGAGTGGTATGTCCTAACATATTACATGTGCCGCATGGTTCTTCCGACAATTGCTGCCTTGAACTACCTCCTCTCATGCCTAACTCTTCTACTTTCTTTGCTAGTTCTTCATATTTAGTCATGAGGTGATCTTCACTGTTTAGTTGGTATAGGCTTTTCTCTTCTACACAGGATATCTGTGAGCGTGAGACATTGTCAGAATTTGACCATTCATGAGCGTATTCGCCCAACCATTCAAAGTGGGCTTCAGCCTCTTCGGTGTTTTTACGAAGAAATGGTCCTGAACTCATGGTTTCTATTAACTTTTTTGTTTCACCATTCAATCCTTGATAAAAGAAACTGATAGTTCGTCATTTCTCAAACCCATGGTGTGGGCACGAAAGAAGCAAATCTTTGAAACGCTCCCATGTTTGAGTGAAGGTTTCATTGCTCTTTTGTTTATAGGAATTAATTTGACGTTGAAGGTCTGTGGTCATGCGAGTTGGATAGAATTTCTTTAGAAATGCGGTGCTCATCGCATGCCAGGTGAAGATTGAATTGGTTTGAGGGAGTGTAGCCACGCCTTTGCTTTATCCTTCAAGGTGAAGGGAAATAGCATTAGATGCGTCACCTCCCTAGGACAACTTTGTGAGAATATTTTGCAAACATCCTCGAAGTCCGTGACATATAGGTATGCCTTCTCACTTTCCATCCCATGAAAGGTGGGAAGTAGTTGGATAATCCCATTGCGAAATTGAAATTCGCCAGTATGTGGTGGGATTCGAATGCAAGAGGGCGTAGGTGTGTGTTCTGGTTGCATGAGATCGCACAGAGGACGTAGCGCCTCATCAACTGGTACCACCACATTGTCACCATGCTCACTCTGATTATCATCCATTGATTCAGTTTGAGAGGCTACGAGATTAATGGAACTATCAGAGTCAGATAGGTAGAAAGGATTTCCAAAAATTCATTCAATGGAAGTGATGGACATGAACTAGGAGAGTTCCTAAGGTGAGTGTTTACCAGAAGAACTGAAAAGAAAAGAAAAACGGAAAAAAGATGAAGAGAGATTGAGGTAACCTAAGTATTAACTCGTCGCCTTCCCCGGCAACGGCGCCAAAAACTTGACACGAATATTTCTCTGTGCGCTTGTGTGCTATACCCAAGTGTAGGTAATCGTGCAAGTAGTAACTGGATTAAGTCCAGGTCGATCCCATAGGGAAGGATGAGAATTAACTTACCTAGATTAGACTCGAAAAGAAAAGAAAATTCAATGTTTTAAAAGAAGTGTAGAACACAGAGTTCTACAATTAACAACTACTAAAATTAAAAGCGACTAAATTAAATTAACTAACGATTAACTATTTAATAAAAGCGAGATTTTAAAAACGGTTTTTCTTAATAAAAGGAAATGTTGGGATCACGCGAATCCATTGTGACCTATCCGTCTACCATGCAATTGCAATTAAGCTCAATGGAGTACATCTTCTACAATATTTCGTACTTTTCTAAAGATCTAGAATCATTAGCCCTTTCATGACTGGGACTATATCATCTCAATTAAGTTTGAAATACATGAAAGCGGTTTAATTCAATAGTTAAGACTCGCACCTACAATGGTGTTAGCATTGAGGGTGGTTTGCAAAATGTAATGAAAGAAAATGCCTTAAGGCCTTAAGTTCAAAGACTGCTTTGACAAACTGAGCATTTAGGGACAGTTTGATAACAACTCCTTAAAACAGAAAGTCTTGGAATACTATACTAGATGTTCTCAAGATTCAGAGATCTCGATCGATCGATGCGCTTTCGATCAATCGACAATCGTCATCTCTCAATCGATCGAAATGTCTTCGATCGATCGACTATATCTCTGTACTGATCGATCGAAATAACTCCGATCAATCGAACACAGGTATTATGTTGGTGCATGGCAGAGGCCTGAAAATCACAGTTTCATCGCGATTTCCCAACCTCGGACTACTCAGACATGGTCTGGGGTGTCCCAGATACGTTCTTAACGTAAAGATTCATTAAGGTGTCGTTTGGTTGTGAGATTTTCATTAAAACTATGAAAACTTGAGATTTTAACGTATCCAGCATGCAAAGCAATAAGATTAAACACTAAACTACGATTAACTATGTGCAGTATGTAAATAAAACAATAACTAAGTAACCTGGAATGAAGAACTCGTATTTAAACTATAAGAATTCAATCTATCAATGTAAAACCTTGAGTAACAACCTACAAAACAATAAATATCTCTCCTCTCTCTATGAAAACAAATAAAAAGTAAGTGGGGCGTCGTCCTGGATATAAACAATACGAGTTTTTATAGTAAAATCGTAATGCTAGGGTTAAAACTCTGTCTTTTGCTGCGTGCGCGTATTCTGATAAAAGGCATGTTCAATCGATCGAACAACCCTCGATCGATTGAACTTCTAGAATCTTCGATCGCTTGAGACAAGTTAGATCGATCGAAACCACGATCGCTTGAGAGGAACTCGATCAATCGAGCTTCAATTTTTAGCTTTGAATTGTCTTCATTGGAGCCAACCACTTCCTTTTTATCATGCTCCTTCATTTATTCACACAGCGACAGTAATCTGCACAAATCACAGTTAAAACACACAACTTATCATAGATTAATCATAATGTGTAGAAACTGGCATTGTAATCCAAACTGCAGATATATGAGGGAATTGTGAAATAAATTAGTGTATTTTCTTCTTTTAGCGCGGTTGTATTTTACAAATACCCCCGCTTGTCAATGATCCCTACCCCGGGCGTTTCCCGAGGATACGCGTCGGGAGTCCCCTGTGGCCTCGACATCTCGGGGTTCGGGTGACGAGGGGTCTGTACCGAACAGCCCTGGGGTCGTATTCTCCTGCGAATCCATAGTCAGTGTCCTGCGCGACCCTAATTTGGAACGGAACAGGGACAGATGTGACCTTCCCGGCCCCTTCTCTCTTGCTATCCATGATGGTGGAGCGCACTTTCATGAGTCGGGCTTTGTCACTCTTTATGAGGATGCCTTTATGGCAGGCCTTCGCTTGCCTCTCCACCCAATCGCCCAGGATGCGCTCATCTACCTCAGGATCTCTCCCGGGCAGCTTGCCCCGAACGGTTGGCGATATCTGATGGAGTGCATATCCTTGTGGCCCCAAGTCCTCGAGTATGAACTTACCTTGAAGGAGTTCTTCTGGACTCACCGGCCCTTCAAAGTCCACGGGGAGTCCAGTTTCTTCTCGCTCGGAGCCAGACAGGGGCGGAAGATAATTGTCAACTGCCTGAGCAATAATAAAGGATGGAAGAAGAAATTCCTCTAAGTGTCTACCCTGGGGCTATGTGAGAAAGCTCCGGGTATTTAGTTGAGGACCTCCTGGGCGTGGGAGCTGAGGAGTAAGCCCGACCACTTTTCTTTCTTGATTAATCTTTCTACTTTGCCTTGACTAACCTGTTCGTATGCTTTGTAGTGGGAGCAGTTGACCTACCAAGTCTCCCCAACGAGCATCAAGCGAGGATCCTGTCTCTGGTGGAGGACTCGACCGATATTAATAAGGTGTTGACTCGATCGGGAAGCCCAAAAACCTCCTACAAGCCCCAGAACTTCAGAGCTCCTGTCCTCCCGGCGATCATTCCTGGTAAACACCATTTCTTGACCGTCCAGTTTTCTTCTCATTTGGTACTTTTGCAGGACTCTAACATGCTTTTGGTTTTGCAGAAATGGCCCCCAAGAGCGCGGCGGCTCTGAAGGACAAGGAGGCGGCCTTGATGGCCCGGGCCGGCCAGAAAAGGAAGAAGTCAGATCCCACCGAGGGCCAGCCCCTAAAGAGGATTTCCCAGGGGATCTCCATCCGGGCTGAGAAGGAAGCAACTGCTACTTCTACGCCTGTTGTTACAATTGCTGCACCACAACCACCTCCTCCTGTCGCCAAACTGTTCGGGGTCTCCTTCTCGAGCATGGAGGAGGCTTCTCGTGCGGGCCCATCCTCCAGGCCAGAGGTCAAGACGACGGACGACGTCCGTGGAAGGGTGCGGCCCGGGCTGTTGCAGAGCCAGATCGAAAAGTGCACTCTGCTAAGCCCCGAGGCCATCATCGGTTGGCTGTACAGCATCAGCCACATGGTAAGTCTCTTTGCAGCATGAACCCTAGCCTTTCTTCCTTGCATGTACTGACATTGTCTCGTTCTTGCATATTGGCTGTATTGCAGCCGGGGCTGAGACCACCCTTCCCGGCGTTGCTGAGAGGTTGGCCGCTGCAAAGGCTAACCTTTCCGTGAAGAGGGCTGCTCGGGAATCCACCAAATTTACTCTTACCGTGGAAGAAGAAAAATCCCGGGCAACTGTCCTGGAGCTCGGGGAGGTCCGTGACACTCTGTTAACCGAGCGGGCCGCCCGTAAGGTTGCGGAGGCTAAGGCAGCAGCAGCGGAGGTCGAGAGGATCGCCGTCGAGCAGGTTACAGAGACTGGAGCTGCACCCGCGAAGGCCGGGAGGACCTCTGCCCAGAAGGATCTTGCAGCTATGACAGCCACGCTTTCGGAGCTCACTACTGCTCGGGAGGATGAAGCCAAGAAAACTGAGGAGGAATTCAAGACTGGGTTCCTCATGGGCTACGCGGACCTGACGTAGCGGGCTGCTGCTGACCATCCTGACAGGGATTTGTCCGGTTATTCCTGGGCGGAGTCCAAGGCCTGGCTGACTCTGAGGTCGCCGCTGAAGCCGCACCGGCCTGGGACTCCTCAGTTGATGAGCAGGCCGCGGAGGAGGGACAGATGGTGGTGGTAGATTTTGTACAACTGCCACCCAGACTTTGTACAATTTCTTGCTTTAATTAATATAAAGGCCCTCGAGGTCAAACTTTCCATTAACTGTCTTTTTTCCCTGTACTGTGCCTGTTTTTAATTGCTCGTATCCGCTCGGTTTTTGGCCGACCTAACACCTGCCTTAGGAAATGTTTTATGACCGTAATCAGTAGAACACCTAGTCTTTCTGACATATTTGAAAGGTAATTGCCCGGTCTGCCATAGGAACTTATCCTGTTTAGCATCCGGGATAACCCGATGTATTATAGGGATACCCTATATTACCGTCCGGGATGCCCCGGTGTATCATAGGTGTATCCTGTTTTACCGTCCAGGATATTATCTATAGTCACTATAAGTATTAAGGAATTTCTTTTGAGTTCTTTTAGTGACCGGTGTGATTTCCTGTTTTGGCCTAATATTCCCCTGCCCCCAAGCATTTTGCTAAGGTGGGAGTGTGGGAGTTAGCAGTCGTAGGAAAGCAACCTGGAAAATGGATGGTTGCAGGGTCCTTTGGAGCTTGCCATCGTCGACCGCCTAGGGTTTTGCTCCGGTCGTCGGCTGGACCTAAGCGAAGCCTTAAGTAATTTACTGCTTAGGTCTAGTGTCACACCCCGATTTTTGGAAAGCCAAATAATCAGCATAGAACTAAATCTAGATTACTATTCCACTGCCCAACTATCGGAATGAACACCACGGAGCCCATCCTAATAAAACTTTTTAATGGAAATAGATGTTCTTAAAAACCTGGTTAAAACATTTGCAATAAATCTCCATTTATGTTTTTAAAACAAAACCACCACATTTCCATTTAAAAACAAACACTCATGCGGTTCCGAAAATACTCAAATATATTTGATTAAAGTTACAACTACTAAATCACTTATATTGAAAAGCGGAAGATGAATAAACATTTCTAAATTCTCATTAAGAATAAAAATCTTTTCATTTACAATTAAAGCTTTGAAAGAATAACCTCTATTACAACCTTTGGTCATAGCTACTAAACGTCCCAATACCAACTACAATAATGGCCCACAATGCCAAATAAATGAAATAGCAAATGAACAGTAAAGGTCTTCATGCCCTCAAGCAAATCCATGTAATCCAATAGTCATACCGGCCTACTCCTTAATCTGCAAAACGGCTGCGTTTCCCAAGAAACGCCCCTGCATGATAAACATCACACGGGTCAGCATTGTATAACAACACTGGTGTGAGTAAACACACCCCAGTCTCAAGGATCACTCGTGGTCCCCTCGACTCCAACCCAACAATAATCAATTAACATAATAATACCCAATAAATTTCCCGGAGGTTGGGAATCCGCTGGGCTCCCTCCCTTTCTTGACCACAAACACATATTGAGTTGTAGGCAGAACTGTAGTTCCACATGTAAGTGAGGACAAGAGGTAGTTTCCTCGAGTCACGGCGGCAATTTGTTCCACCCACAAAGTAAAAGAAACACTTACTCTTAAATAACATGGTGAGCCAAAGCCTGCATACAATGGTTAGTGGGCCCGCCATCTTGCAACTCGAGAGTTAACACAAATCCTTAGTATTAGAATAAGAAATTCTCCAATATCGAATCATTATATCAATTTTCTTCGCATTATACTATGGTGACCATTTCGAGTTTTCAATTTCATGTTCCGCAACAGTTTATCCATTTGCATTTAACGCTCTACAATCACTGTCATTTTTTTCTTACCCCAGGTTCACCACTAAGGTCACCCTACTCATGGTCAACTTATTTTTTTTATGAATGATTCATTATTCAATTTCCTAGGTTCACCACTTGGCCACCCTCCATGGTACACCCACACATATATCCCATGTGTGCCCGGACATACTACCAACATCCACTCTAGTGCTAGTTTGGTTGGGGTATCAACCAAACCAGGTATACACACAGAAGGCCAGTCAATATGCCTAGACGTCTAACAAATAAGCCGGGCATAAGGCTTAGGCCAGCTTGATCACGAAGCCACTGGCAAAAGGGTACACTCAGCAAGTCGAGCTACCAAAAAAAATATATCACACAACGGGGAGCGGTGAACACTAAGGCACTTGAAACCACTTTTTTTTTAAACCATCTACGTTAAATTTACACAAGTACCATTCATGAGGATTTAATCACGTCATTAACCACTTCGGAAATTTATCATTTATTACATGGATTATCATTTTCTGATTATTCACAATAAGGCCCTTGCGCCAAACTTCTATTCATGTCTCTAACGTAGTATTTCCACAATCATCATTTAATACCGCACATAGCATAAGTTATAGCATTTAAAATCGGCATTCAACAGCACTACTTAAAATTGTCCCAAACAAATCTTATATTAAACAGCCCCAAAACCAGCATGGGTTGAAATTGTTATTCATAATAATACCGTACAAAGAAACATCTCTACCAATTTTCATAAACATAATTCAAAATTCAGAGTTAACATTTACTGCTACTATAATATGAATTTTCTGCCCAAATGGTGCAGAATTGAGAAAAATACCATTAGACGAAAAACGTGCAGAATCGTGTTTTACATTGACTCACACAAACAGTTTTACCAAAAACAAAATGTATGAATTAATACAAATTATTTTCTAAAATAGATCTGAGAGTTTTCTTCAATTTTACCCAAATCCGAATTTGTGTTAGTCTTCTTTTTTTTTTTCTTCAATTTCCTAAATAACTTATATCTTATATATAAATATATATGTATATGTATATATCACTATAGATCCGTATTATATAAACACCCATCTATACGATTTATTCAAACTATAATGAACACAAATCGAAAATCAATCAAACTACGAATCAACCCTACAAATCTAAATGTTTACTCACCAAATTGGGAAAAGCAAGATGATGTTGATGATGGTGAACTCCCTTCTTTTCTCTTCTCTTCTCTTTTTCTTCTACTTCTAGGTGGCTAGGGTTGCCTCTTCTCTCTTTGTCTCTTGTTCTCTCTCTCCCTCTCTCTCTCTCTCTCTCTCTCTCTCTCTCTTGAGGCTGCTCTCTCTTTTTTTTTTTTTTCTAACCCTAGGATATATTATCTATCTATATACATATAATACACACACAATACATATATTACTCACACAAATATTAAAAATCCCGTTTTTCTTTCTATGGGCTAACAAAAGAGACTCATATGAGCCTAGAATGTAACACAAACCACTAAAATGGCTAACCCAAAGGGTACTCATACCCCGGGTACTTAATTTCAATACCAGATACACTATTTGACACATTCGCGGGTCTGTAAATACTATATAAAAAAACACATATCAACCCTTCATTTTTTTTTAATAAATTTAAATTAATAAAATGTAGCATTCAAACTAAAGGGCTCACTAATGATATAATTTATATGTCCACCAAACACTTAAAATTTTCAAACACGTTTCTTACATAAGCACACTCATATAATATTGCTAACTGAAAATAATAATTAAAATAATAATTTATACACTTAGAAATTTTAGGGTTGTTACATTCTATCCTCCTTAAAGAAATTTCGTCCCGAAATTTGAAGCAACTATAAATACACATGGTAATCATCAATAAAGTTAAACACGTAATTTTAAACATAACATTGATTAAGTTTAACTCTCAACTATACGAGACCAAGTACGTCGAGCGACTAATCCAAACAAGGAAACCCTCATCTATATACCTTATTCTCGTATAGTCAATCGTCAAACATTAATAGATAATTCAAAACACAATTATTGATGCAAAACATGTGAATACAAACTAGGCATGCAATGATGCAACATGCTCGCAGTTAATCAAGGATTCTAACTATATGCCCATGTTTACCTCTTACCATGTCCCCCATTACACCTCCTCATGATACCCATACTTACTATTCGAACATGCCGCTTCAGGAATATGCATTACTCTGTACTGGAAATAAGACTGTGAAGATAATAATGCGGTCGGAAACAAACCAACATGTGCTCAGATTCGTCATAGTTGTAGAAAATGGAATCCAGTTGATCCGATAGATGCTCCAAAATATAATAGAAAGCCCGAATACAGACACAAGAATTATGATCCATGCCAAAATACTAGTTGATAAATACGGCTCCATGATAAGAAATCCGAGATAACCAAATTATAGAACACATATAAGAATACCAGTCGAAAATAAGAGAAATAACAAATAAGATTTTTCTCGATAATAACAAATTTTCGATACTCCAATAAAATAATAATCTCCCGAATAATATGTTTGTAGACACCAGATAATGCTGAAGGCCAGCTAATAACAATAGAAATCCACTGGGCAGGAGCTCCTCTGTTGATCATCCTCCAACTCTCTTCTACTACCCGTCATACCAACAATATGTATGCATGCACTATTATACAACTCATAATATAACAAATTATTTTAACAAATTAACATGTAATGATAGGCTCGGAAAGTTATGCAATTAATCGATTGAAAGCAATTAAATAACATGTAGACAACAGATGGATAACACATAAGTACACATAACCCAAAACCCAAATAAATCCGCAACCTATAGCTCTGACCCACTACCACAATACCGAGGATCCACTAGACTCCTTTCAATCAAAGGCAACCAAAAGCTCTGATACCAAACTGTCACACCCCGATTTTTGGAAAGCCAAATAATCAGCATAGAACTAAATCTAGAATACTATTCGACTGCCGAACTATCGAAATGAACCCCACGAAGCCCATCCTAATAAAACTTTTTAATAAAAATAGATGTTCTTAAAAACTTGGTTAAAACATTTGCAATAAATCTCCATTTATGTTTTTAAAACAAAACCACCACATTTCCATTAAAAAAAAAAAACACTCATGCGGTTCCGAAAATACTCAAATATATTTGATTAAAGCTACAACTACTAAATCACTTATATTGAAAAGCGAAAGCTGAATAAACATTTCTAAATTCCCATTAAGAATAAAAATCTTTTCATTTACAATTAAAGCTTTGAAAGAATAACCTCTATTACAACCTTTGGTCAGAGTTACTAAACGTCCCAATACCAACTACAATAATGACCCACAATGCCAAATAAATGAAAATAGCAAATGAACAGTAAAGGTCTTCATGCCCTCAAGCAAATCCATGCAATCCAATAGTCATACCGGCCTACTCCTTAATCTGCAAAACGACTGCGTTTCCCCAGAAACACCCCCGCATGATAAACATCACACGGGTCAGCATTGTATAACAACACTGGTGTGAGTAAACACACCCCAGTCTCAAGGATCACTCGTGGTCCCCTCGACTCCAACCCAACAATAGTCAATTAACATAATAATACCCAATAAATTTCCCGGAGGTTGGGAATCCGCTGGGCTCCCTCCCTTTCTTGACCACAAACACATATAGAGTTGTAGACAGAACTGTAGTTCCACACGTGAGAGAGGACAAGCGGCAATTTCCTTGAGTCACGGCGGCAATTTGTTCCACCCACAAAGTAAAAGAAACACTTACTCTTAAATAACCTGATGAGCCAAAGCCTGCATACAATGGTTAGTGGGCCCACCATCCTGCTGTTGGGTTTGTGCCCTCAAACCATTACTATATGTATTAGACATTAGCATTTTAATATATGGATATCAGCTTTACATTTTATGATGTAGTTTTCTTTCATGAGATGATTGTTTAATCCATAAGTATCATAGTAAGTATTTCGTGTGTGTATGAGATACATACAATGAGATACAAATTAATATTCTTTGATACTTAAAGCTTGTCACAGTGGATGATGAGACTGGATATCTCATCAGGTATACACTGTAGCATCATTAACCACCATTGGATGGAGTGATAAATCTCAATCACTAGAGTGTGACTCTTGGTTAGTATGCTAGTGCTTATAGTGCATTGACGGACCTGAGCTTTACTATTGACATTCAAAACTATCAAACAGTCGATAGGAACTCATAACTTGTATAAGGTACGTGTTCTCAATCTTGAGACGATTATGAACACAGCCTGTGGACATGGCTGCTTTGACTTACCAATCAGTGAGATCTATAGAAGATCAACACCTGGGTATCTTGGGTATGTCATGTTCACGGGGTTGTGAACATATATTGTCAAGATAGAATATACCCTCTGGCTCAGAGTAAGCATTCCCTTGAGAATGTCACCAAGTTGATTACTGAGAATTGCAGTCTTGTTGATAATAGTTATCGACATGTTTGGTAATCATGAGAGGTGAATGGGACTCAAGGAATACAAGAATTAATCATGATTTAGGTTGACAGTAACAGTTATCCGACTACCTGAATATGATTACGAATGCTGACGGTAGAGGGACATTAGTACACCATACAAGTCTAGTCATCGCTTCGGATATGTTCTTTTGCATTGGAGTTCAGTTATCGTTTTATAGTGGAGTAAACGTTAACTGACCAGTTAGTTAGTTTGCTGATCAAAGAGTTTGGTCATGGTAATTAACAAACTGGTCTGAGCCAACAATAAACAGCCTAGGAGGTCCCACTCTTAGCTCTGCCAGGATGCTTGGAAAGACACTTGAGGAAGCTGTCAAGACAAGTTCGATCGATTGAAGTATGTTCGATCGATTGAAGTCATGGCAGGTTCGATCGATCGAGAATGGTTTGATCGATCGAAGGTTCGATCGATCGAAGTCACTTCGATCGGTCGAAGTTTAGGTCAGTTCGGGAAATCTATAAATAGGGCAGCTGCGTTCTGGAAAAAGTTGATCGTCGTCCTTATACGCAGAAGCTGCAGAAACTATAATAGTCTTCCCAAACCTTCCTATACTCTCTAGTAGGGTTCCCACCAACCCTAGTCTTTTCGGCAGGCATCCGCAGGAGTCATAAGGGTGAAGATCATCTAGTGGAGGCATCTGAAAGTTGAAGTTCAGAATTGGGTTCAAGACACTAAGGTATAACTCTTGTCCCCTATGGTTGTACGCATCTATGGAATTGACGGGTAGTAAATCCTGGGACACCAACAAGTTTTGTAACTTGACCTATTTCCGCTGCGCGTTTAAAACATAATTTAAACCTATTTTTCCATCAATTGGTATCAGAGCCACGCTCGTTTGGATCTATAGATGTATTTTTGGAACACTATTTTGATTCGCATGTTGATTTTAGAACTGTTTTCGAAACTGCATCGTCACAGATCTGTTTCTGCAGTGTTATCGCAGCAGTATACAAATCTGTGATTGCATAAGATGCAAGGCGGGTTCTATAGATCGAACCTATTTCGATCGATCGAACATTCTGTTCTCAAGCAATCGAACAGTCTTCGATCGATCGAAACCTTCTAGTGTTCGATCGATCGAATGATGTTAGATCGATCGAGACAGATACTTTGTCAGGTTCACTATTTCACAGTTTTTAAGAGTTTTGAAATTAAAAACTTTAATTTTAAAATATTCTGTAAAATTTTCAAATTATTATGTGAAACAGAATGTTCAAGCGATTGAACAATGTTCAATCGATCGAAGGTTCGAGCGATCGAACGGGCTTCGTTCGATCTAAGGATCGAGCGATCGAACGGGCTTCGATCGATCGAACTGTGACAGAGAAGATAGATGCTGTTTTGAGTTCTAATTCAGTATGTAAAGAGTTTATATACTGTGTGAATCAATTAGGGGTTCCAATAGTTATATATTTGTTATATATATGCGTGGATGTGTGTTCGACTAACCCTTTTGCAGCGAAAGTTAGTCGCTATCTACCATGGCACCAAGAGCATTTATTTTTTGTATTCAAATGTTTTAAGATTGGTGTGTTGTTTTAAATTTTGGTTTGGTTGTAAGGCATATGTAAAGGGCGCTGCGACTTCAATCCTACGAAAAGGAAAGTCGCACCGGTTTCCCTAGCCTTTTATTTCAACTCTTGCTATTTCCTTTTTTCTAGATAAATTGTAAGCTTCAAAAGAAGCATAGGTCTAATGTAATAGAATTATAATTTCCATGAAGATGAAGCAAGGAGCCGTTGTCGATGGGATGGAGCTGGAGACGACCAAACTAAGAAGGTGGTTCTATGGAGACAGAGCCGTGGGAGATAGAGGCATTGTTTGAATGCCTACATTTTATTTTAGTTTTTTGTTTTATGTGCTTGGTTTGTGATTGGCGTATAATACATTGTTGCATGCACGCAAAACAAGTTTTCTAAAATAAAATTCAAAAACCGTTTTCAACACATTAGTAAACATTAGATGTTTATGGGAAGTGTGTAGAAACAGATTTTCTCAAAAAGCAAAATCCTTTTTACTAAATCTAGTGGGAGAGGGTCTTATTAATTACACCCACGATCTTCCATTAACGGTTCACTGTAAGATGAGTGGTGCATTCTGTGTCACCTCGCCAGGGGTGATCATTCCATACGGAGGGTGCATTACTCATTGGTTACTAGATGTGAACTTCTTTTGATAGGATCAATCAGACGTGTTAGAGGGTGACCACCACACGGAGGCGCTACTTGAGAGGGTTGTGATTGGATCCTAGTTAATGGTACACACTAGCTAAGCTATGGATAAGGGATCCCACACGGGGTATTATTCAGAAACTTAGAGATCAAATAGGTTCGGAAGTCATAACTTGTTTTGCAAGAGTTGAATAGCGGATAAGTTATGATAAATCGAAAGATCGAACATTGACCACCACACGGAGGCTTTATTCTTTCGTTTCGATATTCCGGCGACTTTGTTTTAAAATAAGAGTTTTAAAAGGATTCTTTTAATTCAAACTGTCAAATTCTGATATCCATATTTATTTTGTTTTGATTTTTACAGTAAATCATAATGTCTGGATCTGCATTTAGTCCACTTGCCACCATACTCACTCAAAACAAGTTAACTGGAAACAACTACACTGAATGGAAACGTAATCTTGATATCGTGTTAACTGCGAAGGATCACATATATGTCCTCACCACCCCATGCCCCAAAGAACCCGCTGTAAATGCTTCGGCTGCTGCTAGACGCGAGTTCGATAAATGGAAAAAGTCGAATGGGATGGCTCGTTGTTACATATTGGCTTCTATGGCTAATGTGTTACAACACCAATACCAGTCGAACAATTCCGCCAGTGACATTATCGAATCCCTGAAAAAGATGTTTGGGGAGCATGGTAGGCCTGCCAGATAGGTAGCTATGCAGAAGATAATGAGTGCTAAGATGTCGGAAGGGACTCCAGTCAAAGAACATGTTTTGAAAATGATTGGTTATCTAAACGAGCTGGAGACCCTAGGTGCCAACATAGATGCACAGACCCAAGTTAATATGATCATCAATACGCTGTCCCCATCATTCGCTCAATTTAAATTGAATTATAATATGAATAAAATGGATTTTTCAATGAGCGAATTGATGAGCTCTTTATTGGCAGCAGAAGGGGTGATCAAGCCTGGGGGCAGCGTTTTAAACTTTGAGAAAAGCGCTTCATCTTCCCAATCTGTGCCGAAAGGAAAGAAAGGGAAGAAGAAAGCTAGCACTGGTGGTTCAAGTGTTGGACCAGTCCCTAAGATTGCAAAATCTAAGGGAAAAGGTAAGGGCAAAGGGAAGGTGGGTGGCCAAGGCAAAGGAAAGTGTTTCCAATGCGGTGAGAAGGGCCACTGGAAGAGGAACTGTCCAGAATTCTTAGCTACAAGAGTTCAAGGTATGATTGAATCACATGTGATTGAAGTAAGTTTTATTACGGATACTTCAAACACTTGGTGCATTGATTCTGGTGCGACTAACCATATCTGTAATTCGTTGTAGGGGTTCAGATCAACCAGGAAATGCAGTGATGGAGAGATCGTGCTTACTCTAGGTTCTAGCGTAACTGTATCTACAGTTGCTATAGGGGCCGTAGTTTTAGAATTTCTAGACAATAAAGTTTTGGTTTTATCATATGTACTTTACGTCCCTTCAATGAGACGTAATTTAATTTCAGTTTCTAATTTAACGAATAATGGTTATTCCTTTCATTTTGGAACTGAAGTTGTTATTAAAAGAAATAGTTCTTTTATTTGTTCTGGTATTAAATCAAATGGTTTGTATGTGATTACTCCTAATATTTCTAAAGACTCTAATATGGAACTTAATAACTCAGTGGTAATTGTACCATCTAAAAGAAAGGAACCTTCCACTAATCCAACAACGCTTTGGCATATGAGGCTTGGCCATATCAATCTAAATAGGATTGGCAGACTAGTCAAAGAAGGGGTCTTAGGCGATTTGGTTCTAGAACCAATGGAAGTCTGCGAGTCTTGTTTAGAGGGTAAGATGACCAAAAGGCCCTTTGCTACAAAGGGAAATAGAACCGATGCATTGTTGGAATTAGTTCATACTGATGTGTATGGACCAATAAATATTAGAGCAAGGGGTGGTTATGAGTATTTCATAACATTTACTGATGACCACTCCAGGTATGGATATGTGTACCTAATGCAGTACAAGTCTGAAGCCTTTGAAAAGTTCAAAGACTTTAGGGCTGAAGTGGAGAAGCAATTGGGCACACATATCAAGGCCATTCGATCTGATCGAGGTGGCGAGTACCTCTCTAATGAGTTTATTGATCACCTTGTACAGAATGGGATTCTGTCACAGTTGACTGCACCTGGTACACCTCAGCAGAACGGTGTAGCGAAGAGAAGGAATCGGACTCTTTTAGACATGACTAGGTCGATGATGAGTTATTCGAAGTTGCCATTATTCCTTTGGGGTTATGCTTTGGAAACCGCTGCGTACATACTAAATCTAGTACCAAGCAAATCTGTTCCCAGGACACCACGAGAGATGTGGATTGGGCGCAAGTCTTCTTTGCAACATCTCCAGATATGAGGGTGTTCGGCACATGTGCTGAAAGGAAAGATGAGCAAGTTGGATTCTAGATCAAAAGTATGTTACTTCGTAGGGTATCCAAAGGGTACTTATGGATGGTATTTTTATGATCCAAGAGAGCAGAAAGTGTTTGTTAGTACGAATGCTGTTTTCTTGGAGGATGACTATATCATGAACTATAAACCTAAGGGAAGGATAGATCTTAGAGAGATAGAAGGAGTGCCCTCAGTCCAACCCGTAGTTGATAACGATATAAATCAAGAAAATACCACTTCTTCACCCATTTCCGCACCGGTACCTCGTCGTAGTGGGAGGATTATCAGCCAGCCTGATAGATACATGTTCTTAGGAGAACTTTTTGAAGCTGTCTCCATAGAATCTAAATCTGATCCTGCCACATACGAAGAGGCAATGGCTGATGTAGACTCGGCTCATTGGATTAAAGCTATGAAGGCTGAATTGGAATCTATGGATTCTAATCAGGTCTAGGATCTTGTAGAGCTTCCAGCCAATATTAAACCCATTGGCTATAAGTGGGTCTACATGGGGAAAAGAGGATCTAATGGAAAGGTTGAAACCTTTAAGGCTAGGCTTGTAGCGAAAGGTTATACTCAAAGGGAGGGCATTGACTATTAGGAAACCTTCTCGCCGGTAGCCATGCTCAAGTCCATCAGAATACTCTTATCCATTACTGCATGCCTAGATTATGAGATCTGGCAGATGGACGTCAAGACTGCATTCTTGAATGGCAATCTTGAGGAGGACATCTATATGAAACAACCAGAAGGGTTCATAGCTGGTCGGAAAGGTATCTTGGTATGCAAGTTGCAAAAGTCCATTTATGGGCTTAAGCAAGCATCCAGAAGTTGGAACATCCGATTTGACCAAGCGGTCAAGTCGTTTGGTTTCATACAGAATCTGGATGAACCTTGTGTATACAAGAAGAGTGAAGGGAAAGTGGTGGCCTTTTTTGTGCTTTACGTTGACGACATTCTACTCATTGGAAATGATGTAGCGGCATTGTCAACGGTCAAGGTTTGGCTAGCTAGTACTTTCAATATGAAGGATCTAGGAGAGGCGAGCTATATTCTTGGGAAAAAGCTCTTTCGGGATCGTAAGCGAAAGATAATGGGATTATCTCAAGCTGGTTATATCGATAAGGTGCTAACTAGGTTTTCAATGGATAATTCGAAAAAAGGTTTATTACCTCTCAGGCATGGTTTAGCGTTCTCCAAGGACCAGTGTCCAAAGCCACAGGAGGAAAGGAATCGCATGACAGGAGTTCCCTATGCTTCGGTAGTGGGGAGTCTCATGTATGCGATGTTATGCACTAGACCAGATATCTGCTTTGCCGTAGGCATGGTTAGCAGGTATCAGTCGAATCCAGGTCCAGAGCACTGGACAGCCGTCAAGCACATTCTTAAGTACTTGAAAAGAACTAAAGATTACATGCTTATGTACGGTGGTAGTGAGTTAATTCCAGTGAGATACACTGACTCGGACTTTATGTCAGATAAAGATTCGAGGAAGTCGACGTTCGATCATCTCTTTACCTTGGGAGGTGGTGCTATCAGTTGGAGGAGCATTAAGCAGAAATGCATTGCAGACTCAACTACAGAAGCTGAGTATGTGGCTGCTTGTGAAGCCGCAAAGGAAGCTGTTTGGCTCAAGAAGTTCCTTATGGAGCTCGAGGTGGTACCAGCGTCACTGGCACCTATTACGCTTTATTGTGATAATAGTGGGGCAGTGGCTCAGTCCAAGGAGCCAAGGAACCACAGAAAGGGAAAGCACGTAGACCGGAAATTTCATCTTATCCGAGATATTGTTGAACGTGGAGATGTGACTGTCACCAAGATTGCCACCACTAAAAATCTTGCTGATCCGTTTACAAAGGCCTTGCCGCAGAAGGTCTTTGATCGTCATCTAGATAGTCTAGGTCTCAGATGTAATCCTGTATGGTTGTGAGTGCAAGTGGGAGTTTGTTGGGTTTGTGCCCTCAAACCATTACTATATGTATTAGACATTAGCATTTTAATACATGGATATCAGCTTTACATTTTATGATGTATTTTTCTTTCATGAGATGATTGTTTAATCCATAAGTATCATAGTAAGTATTTCGTGTGTGTATGAGATACATACAATGAGATACGACTTACTATTCTTTGATACTTAAAGCTTATCACAGTGGATGATGAGACTGGATATCTCATCAGGTATACACTGTAGCATCATTAACTACCATTGGATGGAGTGATAAATCTCAATCACTAGAGTGTGACTCTTGGTTAGTATGCTAGTGCTTATAGTGCATTGACGGACCTGAGCTTTCCTATAGACATTCAAAACTGTCAAACAGTCGATAGGAACTCATAACTTGTATAAGGTACGTGTTCTCAATCTTGAGACGATTATGAACACAGAATGTGGACATGGCTGCTTTGACTTACCAATCAGTGAGGTCTATAGAAGATCAACACCTGGGTATCTTGGGTATGTCATGTTCACGGGGTTGTGAACATATATTGTCAAGATAGAATATACCCTCTGGTTCAGAGTAAGCATTCCCTTGAGAATGTCACCAAGTTGATTACTGAGAACTGCAGTCTTGTTGATAATAGTTATCTACATGTTTGGTAATCATGAGAGGTGAATGGGACTCAAGGAATACAAGAAGTAATCATGATTCAGGTTGACAGTAACAGTTATCCGACTACCTGAATATGATTACGAATGCTGACGGGAGAGGGACATTACTACACCATACAAGTCTAGTCATCACTTCGGATATGTTCTTTTGCGTTGGAGTTCAGTTATCATTTTATAGTGGAGTAAACGTTAACTGACCAGTTAGTTAGTTTGCTGATCAAAGAGCTTGATCATGGTAATTAACAAACTGGTCTGAGCCAACAATAAACAGCCTAGGAGGTCCCACTCTTAGCTCCGCCAGGATGCTTGGAAAGACACTTGAGGAAGCTGTCAAGACAAGTTCGATCGATTGAAGTATGTTCGATCGATTGAAGTCATGGCAGGTTCGATAGATCGAGAATGGTTCGATCGATCGAAGTCACTTCGATCGGTCGAAGTTTAGGTCGGTTCTGGAAATCTATAAATAGGGCAGCTGCGTTCTGAAAAAAGTTGATCGTCGTCCTTATACGCAGAAGATGCAGGAACTATAATAGTCTTCCCAAACCTTCCTATACTCTATCTTAGGGTTCCCACCAACCCTAGTCTTTCCGGCAGGCATCCGCAGGAGTCATAAGGGTGAAGATCATCTAGTGGAGGCATTCGAAAGTTGAAGTTCAGAATTGGGTTCAAGATACTAAGGTATAACTCTTGTCCCCCTATGGTTGTACGCATCTATGGAATTGACGGGTAGTAAATCCTGGGACACCAACAAGTTTTGTAACTTGACCTATTTCTGCTGCGCGTTTAAAACTTAATTTAAACCTGTTTTTCCATCACCTGCAACTCGAGAGTTAGCACAAATCCTTAGTATTAGAATAAGAAATTCTCCAATATCGAATCATTATATCAATTTTCTTCGCATTATACCACGGTAACCATTTCGAGTTTTCAATTTTATGTTCCGCAACAGTTTATCCATTTGCATTTAACGCTCTACAATCACTGTCATTTTTTTCTTACCCCAGGTTCACCACTAAGGTCACCCTACTCATGGTCAACTTATTTTTTTTATGAATGATTCATTATTCAATTTCCTAGGTTCACCACTTGGCCACCCTCCATGGTATACTCACACATATATCCCATGTGTGCCCGGACATACTACCAACATCCACTCTGGTGCTAGTTTGGTGGGGGTATCAACCAAACTAGGTATACACACAGAAGGCCAGTCAATATGCCTAGACGTCTAACAAATAAGCCGGGATAAGGCTTAGGCCAGCTTGATCACGAAGCCACTGGCAAAAGGGTACACTCAGCAAGTCGAGCTACCAAAAAAAACATATCACACAACGGGGACCGGTGAACACTAAGGAACTTGAAACCACTTTTTTTTTTTTAACCATCTACGTTAAATTTACACAAGTACCATTCATGAGGATTTAATCACGTCATTAACCACTTCGGAAATTTATCATTTATTACATAGATTATCATTATCTGATTATTCACAATAAGGCCCTTGCGCCAAACTTCTATTCATGTCTCTAACGTAATATTTCCACAATCATCATTTAATACCGCACATAGCATAAGTTATAGCATTTAAAATCGGCATTCAACAGCACTATTTAAAATTGTCCCAAACAAATCTTATATTAAACAGCCCCAAAACCAGCATGGGTTGAAATTGTTCTTCATAATAATACCGTACAAAGAAACATCTCTAACAATTTTCATAAACATAATTCAAAATTAAGAGTTAACATTTACTGCTACTGTAATATGAATTTTCTGCCCAAATGGTGCAGAATTGAGAAAACTACCATTAGACAAAAAACGTGCAAAATCGCGTTTTACATCGACTCACGTGAACAGTTTTACCAAAAACAAAATGTATGAATTAGTACGAATTATTTTCTAAAACAGATCTGAGAGTTTTCTTCAATTTTATCCAAATCCGAATTTGTGTTAGTCTTCTTTTTTTTTTCTTCAATTTCCTAAATAACTTATATCTAACCTTTGATATATATATATAAATATATATAAATATATATATATATGTATATATCACTATAGATTCGTATTATATAAACACCCATCCATACGATTTATTCAAATTATAATGAACACAAATCGAAAATCAATCAAACTACGAATCAACCCTACAAATCTAAATGTTTACTCACCAAATTGGGAAAAGCAAGATGATGTTGATGATGGTGAACTCCCTTCTTTTCTCTTCTCTTCTCTTTTTCTTCTACTTCTAGGTGGCTAGGGTTGCCTCTTCTCTCTTTGTCTCTTGTTCTCTCTCTCTCTCTCTCTCTCTTGAGGCTGCTCTCTTTTTTTTTTTTTTTTTTTTTCTAACCCTAGGATATATTATCTATCTATATACATATAATACACACACAATACATATATTACTCACACAAATATTAATAATCCCGTTTTTCTTTTTATGGGCTAACAAAAGAGACTCATATGAGCCCAGAATGTAACACAAACCACCAAAATGGCTAGCCCAAAGGGTACTCATACCCCGGTTACTTAATTTCAATACCAGATACACTATTTGACACATTTGCGGGCCTGTAAATACTATATAGAAAAAATACATATCAACCTTCATTTTTTTTAATAAATTTTAATTAATAAAATGTAGCATTCAAACTAAATGGCTCACTAATGATTTAATTTATATGTCCACCAAACACTTAAAATTTTCAAACACGTTTCTTACATAAGCATACTCATATAATATTGCTAACTGAAAATAATAATTAAAATAATTATTTATACACTTAGAAATTTTAGGGTTGTTACATCTAGTATCCTCTTGCCTCCCGAGCGTCATGTGAAGGCGGGGCATGTTGAGGAGCGACCATAAGAAACCGACCTGCAACATGGGTGGTTGCAGGGTCATTTTGTGCCTGGTTTCGAAGCTCAAGCTCTTCTTAGTACCTAGGTTCAGAGTCTGAGGTCTTTTAGGTTCCTGGGTTCGGAGCCCGAGGTCTTTTAGGTGCCTGGGTTCGGAGCCCGAGGTCTTTTTGTGCCTTGGTTATTAGCCAAGGTCTTGTTGTGCCTTTGTTATTTAGCCAAGGTCTTTGATGCCCCGCGGTTAGGCCCGAGGTCTTTTCTGCATTGTACGGGGTACTGACAAGAGTAAAATTTCAAAGTAAACTGTTCAATTTTATTTAAAAATAAAAATTTATAATAATTGCTCGATCAGAGCTACAAAAATAAATCTCTCTACTAGTGCTAAATTCCCATGGCTCAATGCTACTGATAATACTTGCGGAGGTGTTGCACACTCCAAGGGTGAGAGAGATCGCGCCCGTCCATGCTCTGTAGCCAGTAAGTTTCCTGTCAGTTTATCCGGGTTACTTTGTACGGGCCTTCCCAGTTTGGTTATCATCGCCAAGGGCTCGGCCTCTGCCCACTTGGTGAAGTAATCAATGGCGATCACGACAAACTTGACCTATCCTCTTTCCATGGACAGTGGATCGACAATGTCGATACCCCACTAGGCGAACGGCCAGGGGCTGTGGATTGGTGTCTGGAGCTCTCCAGGTCAATTGATCATGGGAGATTATCTCTGACACTTGTCACACCTTCTGACGTACTCCTGGGAATCCTGGGCGATGGTTGGCCAGTAGTAACCTTGTAATAGGGCCTTTCTGGAGAGCGCCCGACCTCCGACGTGATTCCCGCACACTCATTCGTGGATTTTCAATAGTATCGCTGGGACCTGTACGGGGTGAACATAGCAGAGGTAGGGGATAGTGAATCCCCTTTTGTAGAGAATGTCGTCAACAAGATGGTATTGGGCTGCCCGGTACTTGACACAGCGGGCTTCTTTTTTGTCGTCTGGTAGTACCCCTGTTGTCAAGAACGTCACGAGTGGGTCCATCCAGCTGGGTCCCAGGGTGACCGGGTCTACCTCCATGGCTTCTGAGTTGATCACACTTGGCTCGGGTAGATATTCTATCCTTATCCCGGGCAAGTCTGACTCAGAAGACGAGGCAAGGCGAGCTATCCGGTCTGCCCTGGTATTTTCTTCTCTGGGTATCTGCATGATGGAAAATCCTCAGAGCTTCTTGGAAACCGCTCGGACAAGGGCCAAGTAGGCTACCATGTTGTCTTCCTACACTTCGTACTTTTGGTTAACCTGGTTGACCACGAGCTGGGAATCGCTGTATCCCTGGACCTGTTATGCGTTCATAGAAGTGGCCAATTATAATCTGACCAATAGGGATTCATATTCAGCTTCATTGTTGGAGGCACGGAATCCAAATCTGAGGGCGCACTCAAGGTGGATGCCGTCGGGGGTTGTTAGGATGATTCCTGCCCCACTGCCTTGCTAATTCGATGAACCGTCTACGTGTAGTACCCAGGTAGGGATATCAGAGTGTAACCCGGGCGGTAGGGCCAGTGGCTTAGACTCTTCAATCAGGTCTTCTGGATACGTAAACTCAATCAGAAAGTCTGCTACGGCTTGCGCCATGATGGCTGTCCGGGATCGGTAGATCACCTCAAACTCTCCCAACTCTAAGGCCCACTTGACGAGCCTCCCGGACGTGTCTGGACGACTGAGGATTCTGCGGAGGGGTTGATTTGTGAGGACCACAATGGCATATGCCTGAAAGTACGGGCAGAGCCTTTGGGCCTAGGTGATAAGGGCGAATGCCAATTTTTTGATAAGGGCCTGAAAGTATCTGTTCTCTGCGCCCTGTAACGCCCGGCTGGTGTAGTACATTGGGAACTGTATCCCGTGCTCTTCCCGAATAAGTGCCGAGCTAACTGCGGATGGTGACACTGCCAAGTATAAAAAAAATTCTTCCCCGGGCACGGGTGTTGAGAGTAGAGGAGGGGAAGTCAGGTACTTCTTGAGTTCCTGGAACGCCTCTTCACACTCTTCTGACCACTGGAATGTTGGGTTTATGCCCTCAAGCCATTACTTTATGTATGAGACATTGACATTTTAATATATGGAAATCAGCTTTATATTTCATTATGTATGTTTCTTTCATGAGATGATTATTGTCCTTAAGTGTCATAGTAATTAATTCATGTGTGTATGAGATACATACAAGTGAGATACGAATTACTATTCATTGATACTTAGAACTTGTCACAGTGGATGATGAGATTGGATATCTCATCAGGTTTACGCTGTAGCATGATTAACTACCATTGGATGGAGTGATGAATCTCAATCACTAGAGTGTAACTCTTAGTAAATATCCGAGTGCTTATAGTGCATTGACGGACCTGAGCTTTCTTATTGACACTCAAGACTGTCAAACAGTCAATAGGAACTCATAACTTGTATAAGGTACGTATTCTCAACCTTGAGACAATTATGAACACAGACTGTGTATATGACTGCTTTGACTTACCAATCAGTGAGGTCTATAAAAGATCAATACCTGGGTATCTTGGGTATGTCATGTTCATAGGGTTGTGCACATATATTGTCAAGATAGAATCTACCCTCTGTTTTAGAGTAAGCATTCCCTTGAGAATGTCACCAAGTCGATTAATGAGTACTGCAGTCTTGTTGATAAGAGTTATCAACATGTTTGGTAATCATGAGAGGTGAATGGCACTCAAGGAATACAAGAAGTAATCATGATTCAGGTTGACAGTAACAGTGATCCGACTACCTGAATATGATTACGAATGCTGAAGGTAGAGGGACATTAGTACAACATACAAGTCTAGTTATCGCTTCGGATATGTTCTTTTGCGTTGGAGTTCAGTTATCATTTTATAGTGGAGTAAACGTTAACTGATCAGTTGATTAATTTGCTGATCAAAGAGTTTGGTAATGGGAATTAATCAACTGATCTGAGCCAACAATAAATAGCCTAGGAGGTCCCACTCTTAGCTCCGCCAGGATACTTAGAAAGACACTTGAGGAAGCTATTAAGTAAGGTTTGATCGATTGAAGCTAGTTCGATCGATCAAAGTATTGGCAGGTTCGATCGATCGAGAATGGTTCGATCGATCGAATGTTCGATCGATCGAAGTCCTTTGATCGATTGAAGGTTAGGTCGGTTCTGGGAATCTATAAATACGGCAGCTGTGTTCTGGAAAAATGGGTTCGTCATTTTAGAACGTCAGAAGCTGCAGAAACTATTTTAGAGCCCCAAAACCTTCTTCTTCCTCTCTATTAGAGATCCTTCCATCTCTAGTCTCTCCAGGAAGTATCTGCAGGAGACATAAGGGTGAAGACAACCTAGTGGAGGCTGCTGCATCACCTAGGAAGAAGAAAAAATCAGAATTGGGTTCAAGACACTAAGGTATAACTCTTGTGCCCTCTTGTAAGCATCTATAGAATTGACGAGTACTAGATCCTGGGCTACCTTTAAGTTTTTATAACTTGACTTTTTCTGTTGCGCGTTTAAACATTTAATTTAAACCGATTTTTCCTTCAATTGGTATCAGAGCCACGCTCGTTTGGATCTATAGATGCGTTTTTGAACACTATTTTGATTTACATGTTGATTTTAGAACTGTTTTCAAAACTGCATCGTCACAGATCTGTTTCTGCAGTGTTTTCGCAGTAGAATACAAATCTGTGATTGCATTGGATGCATGTTGGATTCGATCGATCAAAGTAGTTTCGATCGATCGAATATCCTCTGTTCTCAAGCGATCGAACAGGTCTCGATCGATCGAAATTTGGATTTGTTCGATCGATCGAATAGTGTTCGATCGATCGAGACAGATTCCTTGTCAGGTTCTCTGTTTCACGTTTTAAAGTAGTTTTGAAATTCAAAACTTTAATTTTAAAGTATTCTGCAAAATTTTTCAAATCATTATGTGAAACAGAATGTTCAAGCGATTGAACAGTGTTCAATAGATCGAAGGTTCGAGCGATCGAACGGTCTTCGATCGATCGAACTGTGACAGAGAAGTAAGATGCTGTTTTAAGTTCTAATTTAGTATGTAAAGAGTTTATATACTGTGTGAGTCAATTAAGTATTCCAATAGTTACATATATTTCTTATGTATGTATGGATGCGTGTACGACTAACCCTTTTGCAGCTAGATTAGTCGCTATCACCCATGGCACCAAGTCATTTGAATATTTTGTATTTAAATTGTTTGAGATTGGTGCATGTTGTATTTTAAGTTTGGTTTGGTTTTAAGGCATATGTAAAGGGCGCTGCGACTTCAATCCTACGAAAAGGAAAGTCGCACCGGTTTCCCTAGCCTTTTATTGTATTTTGTTGTTGCTATTTCTATTTCTAGATAAATTGTAAGCTTCGAAAGAAGCATAGACAAATGTAATAGAATTAGAAAATCCATGAAGATGGAGCAATGAGCCGTTGTCCATGAAGATGGAGCTGGAGGCGATCAAACCAAAAGGAGATTCTGTGGAGATGGAGCATCGTTTGGATATCTTTATTTTCAATTTTAGTTTTTTGTTTTATGTGCTTGGTTTGTGATTGGTATTTAATTATATTGTTACTACTTGCATGCACGTAAAACAAGTTTTCTAAAATAAAATTAAAAAAAAAACCGTTTTAACGCATTAGTAAACATTGGATGTTTATGGGTAATGTGTAAAAACATTTTTCTAAAAAGCAAAATCCTTAATTTCTAAATCTAGTGGGAGAGGTTCTTATTAATAAACACCCACGATCTTCCATTGACGGTTCACTGTAAGATGAGTGGTGCATTCTGTGTCACCTCGCCAGGGGTGATCAATCCATACGGAGGGTGCATTACTCATTGGTTACTAGATGTGAACTTCCTTTGATAGGATCAATCAGACGTGTTAGAAGGTAACCACCACACGGAGGCGCTACTTGAGACGATTGTGATTGGCTCCTAGTTAATGGTACACACTAGCTAAGCTATGGATAAGGGATCCCACACGGGGCATTATTCAGAAACTTAGAGATCAAAAGGGATCGGGAGTCATAACTTGTTTTGCAAGAGTTGCATAGCGGACAAGTCATGATTAATCGAAAGATCGAATATTGACCACCACACGGAGGCTTTATTCTTTCGTTTCGATATTCCGGCGACTTTGTTTTAAAAATAAGAGTTTTAAGGATTCTTTTATTTCAAACTGTCAAATTCTGATATCCATATTTATTTTGTTTGTTTGATTTTCAGTAATCATAATGTCTGGATCTGCATTTAGTCCACTTGCCACCATACTCACTCAAAATAAGTTAACTGGAAATAACTACACTGAATGGAAACGAAACCTTGACATAGTGTTAACTGCGAAGGATCACACATATGTCCTTACCACCCTAAGCCCTGAAGAACCCACGGCAAATGCTTCGACAGCTACAAGACGCGAGTTCGACAAATGGAAGAAGTCGAATGGAATGGCTCGTTGCTATATTCTGGCCTCAATGGCTGGTGTGTTGCAACACCAATTCCAATCGAATGATTCTTCCAGTGACATTATCACATCCCTGAAAAAGATGTTTGGGGAGCATGGCAGGCCTGCTAGACAGGTAGCCATGCAAAAGATAATGAGTGCAAAGATGTCGGAAGGGACTCCAGTCAAGGAACATTTTTTAAAAATGATTGGTTATTTAAATGAGCTGGAGACCCTAGGTGCCAACATCGATGCACAGACCCAAGTTGATATGATCCTCAATTCGCTGTCGCCTTCATTCGCTCAATTTAAACTTAACTATAATATGAATTAAATGAATTTTTCAATGAGCGAATTGATGAGTTCTCTTTTGGCAGCAGAAGGGGTGATCAAACCTGGGGTCAACGTTTTGAACGTTGAAAAAAGCGCTTCCTCTTCCCGATCTACACCGAAAGGAAAGAAAGGGAAGAAGAAGGCTGGTACTGGTGGTTCAAGTGTTGTAGCGGTCCCCAAGATTGCAAAATCTAAGGGAAAAAGTAAGGGCAAAGGGAAGGTAGGTGGCTAAGGCAAAGGAAAGTGTTTCCAATGCGGTGAGAAGGGCCACTGGATGAGGAACTGTCCAGAATTCTTAGCTACAAGAGTTCAAGGTATGATTGAATCATATGTGATTGAAGTAAGTTTTATAACGGATACTTCAAACACTTGGTGCATTGATTCTGGTGCGACTAACCATATCTGTAATTCATTGCAGGGGTTCAGATCAACTAGGAGGTGCAGTGATGGGAAAATCGTACTTACTCTAGGTTCTAGCGCAACCGTTTCTGCTGTTGCTATAGGAGTCGTAGTTTTAGAATTTCTAGACAATAAAGTTTTGATTTTATCAGATGTACTTTACGTCCCTTTAATGAGACGTAATATAATTTCAGTTTCTAATTTATCGAATAATGGTTATTCTTTTCTTTTTGGAACTGAAGTTGTGATTAAAAGAAATAGTTCTTTTATATGTTCTGGTGTTAAATCAAATGGCTTGTATGTGATTACTCCCAAAATTTCTAAAGACTCTTGTATGGAACTTAATAACTCAGTGGTAACTGTACCATCTAACAGAAAGAGACCTTCCACTAATTCAACAAGGCTTTGGCATATGAGGCTTGGCCATATCAATCTAAATAGGATTGGCAGACTAGTCAAAGAAGGGATCTTAGGCGATTTGGTTCTCGAACCAATGGAAGTCTGCGAGTCTTGTTAGAGGGTAAGATGACCAAAAGGCCCTTTCCTGCAAAGGGCAATAGAACCAATGCATTGTTGGAATTAGTTCGTACCGATGTGTGTGGACCAATAAATATTAGAGCAAGGGGTGGTTATGAGTATTTCATAACATTTACTGATGACCACTCTAGGTATGGATATGTGTATCTAATGCAGCACAAGTCTGAAGCCTTTGAAAAGTTCAAAGAATTTAGGGCTGAAGTGGAGAAGCAATTGGGCACACATATCAAGGCCATTCGATCTGATCGAGGTGGCGAGTACCTCTCTAATGAGTTTATTGATCACCTCGTACAGAATGGGATTCTGTCACAGTTGACTGCACCTGGTACGCCTCAGCAGAACGGTGTAGCGGAGAGAAGGAATCGGACTCTTTTAGACATGACTAGTTCGATGATGAGTTATTCTGAGTTGCCATTATTCCTTTGGGGCTATGCTTTGGAAACCGCTGCTTACATACTAAATCTAGTACCAAGTAAATATGTTCCAAGGACACCACGAGAGATGTGGATTGGGCGCAAGCCTTCTTTGCAACATCTTCGGATATGGGGGTGTCCAGTACATGTGCTGAAACGAAAGATGAGCAAGTTGGATTCTAGATCAGAAGTATGTTACTTTGTGGGTTATCTAAAGGGTACTTATGGATGGTATTTTTATGATCCAAGGGAACAGAAAGTCTTTGTTAGTACAAATGTTGTTTTCTTAGAGGATGATTATATCATGAACCATAAACCTAAGGAAAGGATAGATCTTGGAGAGATAGAAGGAGAGCCCTCAGCCCAACCCGCAGTTAATAACGATGTAAATCAAGAAAACACCACTTCTTCACCTATTTCCACACCGGTACCTCGTCGTAGTGGGAGGATTATCAGTCAGCCTGATAGATACTTGTTCTTAGGAGAAGTTTTTGAAGCTGTCTCCATAGAATCTGAATCTGATCCTGCCATATACGAAGAGGCAATGGCTGATGTTGATTCAGCTCATTGGGTTATAGCTATGAAGCCTGAATTGGAATCTATGGATTCTAATAAGGTCTGGGATCTTGTAGAGCTTCCAGCCAACATTAAACCCATTGGATGTAAGTGGATCTACAAGAAGAAAAGAGGATCTGATGGAAAGGTTGAGACCTTTAAGGCAAGGCTTGTAGCGAAAGGTTATACTCAGAGGGAGGGCATTGACTTTGAGGAAACCTTCTCGCCGGTGGCCATGCTCAAGTCCATCAGGATACTCTTATCCATTGCTGCATGCCTGGATTATGAGATCTTGCAGATGGACGTCAAGACTGCATTCTTGATTGGCAATCTTGAGGAGGACATCTATATGCAACAACCAGAAGGGTTCATAGCTGGTCGGAAAGAGAACTTGGTATGCAAGTTGCAAAAGTCCATTTATGGGCTTATGCAAGCATCTAGGAGTTGGAACATCCGATTTGACCAAGAGGTCAAGTCATTTGGTTTCATACAAAACCTGGATGAACCTTGTGTATACAAGAAGTGTGAAGGGAAAGTGGTGGCTTTTCTTGTTCTTTATGTTGACGATATTCTACTCATTGGGAATGATGTAGCGGCGTTATCAACGATTAAGGTTTGGCTAGGTAGTACTTTCGATATGAACGATCTAAGAGAGGCTAGCTATATTCTATAGATAAAGCTCTTTCAGGATCGTAAGCGAAAGATAATAGGATTATCTCAAGCTGGTTATGTCGATAAAGTGCTAACTAGGTTTTCTATGGATAATTCGAAGAAAGGCTTGTTACCTTTTAGGCATGGTTTAGCGTTCTCTAGGGACCAGTGTCCAAAGACACAGGAGAAGAGGAATCGCATGACAGGAATTGCCTATGCCTCGGCAGTGGGAAGTCTCATGTATGCAATGTTATGCACTAGACCAGATATCTGCTTTGCCGTTGGCATGGTTAGTAAATATCAGTCGAATCCAGGTCCAGAGCACTGGACAGCCGTTAAGCACATTCTTAAGAACTTGAGAAGAACTAAAGATTACATCCTTATGTACGGTGGTAGTGAGTTAAGTCCAGTAGGATACACTGACTCGGATTTTATGTCAGATAAAGATTCGAGGAAGTCGACGTCCGGTCATCTCTTTACTTTGGGAGGTGGTGCTGTTAGTTGGAGAAACATTAAGCAGAAATGCATTGCAGACTCAACTATAGAAGCTGACTATGTGGCTGCTTGTGAAGCCGCAAAGGAAGCTATTTGGCTCAAGAAGTTCCTTATGGAACTCGAGGTGGTACAAGCGTCGCTGTCGCCTATTACGCTTTATTGTGATAATAGTGGGGCAGTGGCTCAGTCCAAAGAGCCAAGGAACCACGGAAAGGACGTAGAGCGGAAATATCATCTTATCTGAGATATTGTTCAACGTGGAGATGTGACTGTCACCAAGATTGCCATAGCTAATAATCTTGCTGATCCGTTTACAAAGGCCTTGCTACAGAAGGTCTTTGATCGTCATCTAGATAGTCTAGGTCTCAAATGTAATCCTGTATGGTTGTGAGTGCAAGTGGGAGTTTGTTGGGTTTATACCCTCAAGCCATTACTTTATGTATGAGACATTGACAATTTAATATATAGATATCAGCTGTACATTTCATTATGTATGTTTCTTTCATGAGATGATTATTGTCCATAAGTGTCATAGTAATTAATTCGTGTGTGTATGAGATACATACAAGTGAGATACGAATTACTGTTCATTGATACTTAGAACTTGTCACAGTGGATGATCAGACTGGATATCTCATCAGGTTTACACTGTAGCATGATTAACTACCATTGGATGGAGTGATAAATCTTAATCACTAAAGTGTAACTCTTAGTAAATATGCTAGTGCTTATAGTGCATTGACGGACCTGAGCTTTCTTATTGACACTCAAGACTGTCAAACAGTCAATAGGAACTCATAACTTGTATAAGGTACGTGTTCTCAAACTTGAGACAATTATAAACACAGACTATGGATATGACTGCTTTGACTTACCAATCAGTGAGGTCTATAAAAGATCAACACCTGGGCATCTGGGGTATGTCATGTTCATAGGGTTGTGCACATATATTGTCAAGATATAATCTACCCTCTGTTTCAGAGTAAGCATTCCCTTGAGAATGTCACCAAGTCGATTACTGAGTACTGCAGTCTTGTTGATAAGAGTTATCAACGTGTTTGGTAATCATGAGAGGTGAATGGCACTCAAGGAATACAAGAAGTAATCATGATTCAGGTTGACAGTAACAGTGATCTGACTACCTGAATATGATTACGAATGCTGAAGGTAGAGGGACATTAGTACAACATACAAGTCTAGTTATCGCTTCGGATATGTTCTTTTGCATTGGAGTTCAGTTATCGTTTTATAGTTGAGTAAACGTTAACTGATCAGTTGATTAATTTGCTGATCAAAGATTTTGGTCATGGGAATTAATCAACTGATCTGAGCCAGCAATAAAGAGCCTAGGAGGTCCCACTCTTAGCTCCGCCAGGATACTTAGAAAGACACTTGAGGAAGCTGTTAAGACAGCTTCGATCGATTGAAGCTAGTTCGATCGATCGAAGTATTGGCAGGTTCGATCGATCGAGAATGGTTCGATCGATCGAATGGTCGATCGATCGAAGTCCTTCGATCGATTGAAGGTTAGGTCGGTTCTGGGAATCTATAAATAGGGCAGTTGCATTCTGGAAAAATGGGTTCATTGTTTTAGAACGTCAGAAGTTGCAGAAACTGTTTTAGAGCCCCAAAACCTTCTTCTTCCTCTCTATTAGAGATCCCACCATCTCTAGTCTCTCCAGGAAGTATCCGCAGGAGATGACAAGCGGGGGTATTTGTAAAATACAACCGCGCTAAAAGAAGAAAAGTATGGATTTAGTTTTCAATTCCTTCATTTATTTGCAATTTGAATTACAATGCTAGTTTATGCACCTATTGATTAAACTATGATAAAGTGTGTGTTTTAGCTGTAATTTGTGCAGACTGCAGTTGCTGTGTGAAGAATTGAAAGATAACGATGAAAGGAAATGTTGAATTCTAAAGAAGACATGCAAAAGCTGAAATGTAGAGTTCGAGCAATTGAAGACGGTTCGATCGATCGAGGGTTCGATCGATCGAGAGAGGTTCAAGCGATCGAAGTCCCCACAAGTTCAGTCGATCGAGAATGGTTCGATCGATCGAACATGCCTTTTATCAGACTATACGCGCACGCAGTAGAATGCATGTTCAACCTTAGGCTTTAGGTTTCACTATAAAAACTCATTTTGTAAACGTCCTTAGGGACGCCCACATTGTTTTTTATCAGTTTTTAGAGAGAAATATAGAGAGTTACATTGTTTTGTAGGATTACAAGCTTGGTGATTGATTGTTGGATTGATTCTTCGTTAGTTTAATCAGAGTTACACTTCCAGGTTCTCTATTTATTGTTTATTTAAATTCTGCACTTAGTCGGTGGTACTATAATCAGTTAGACGAATAGTTTTGAAAGCCAGATAAGTATACACCATTGTTTTACATAGTTTTAATGCTTAAATCTCAACCAAGCACACCCTTAATGAAGTTTTACGTTAAAAATAGTACTGAGACACTCCAGACCATGTCTGAGTAGTCCCCAGGTTGGGAGATCACGATGAAATCGTGATCTCACGCCTCTGCCATGCAGCTGATTAATTTCTGTGTTCAAGCGATCGAAGTAGTTCGATCGATCGGACCAGAGACATTGTCGAGCGATCGAAGTCAGTTCGATCGATCGAGGGATGAAGATATTCGATCGATCAAAAGCGCGTCGATCGATCGAACATTCTGATTCTTGAGAATATTCTATGCAGTATCCCTAGACTTTCTGTTTTACTAGATTGTTAACAAATTGTCCCAAAATGCTCAGTTTGTCAAAACAGTCTATGAACTTTAAGCCTTAAGGCATTTTCCTTCAATATATTTTGCAAACCACCCTCAATGCTAATACCATTGTAGGTGAGAGTCTAAACTATTATTTTAAACTTCCTTTGTGTATTTCAAACGTAAATGTGATGATATAGTCCCGGTCATGAAAGGACTATAGATTCTTTATCTCAAGAGAAGTACGGAATACTGTAGAGAGTGTACTCCATTGAACTTCAATGTAATTGCATGGTAGATGGCTAGGTTGCGGTGGATTCGTGTAATCCCAACATTCCTTTTTAATTAAGAAAAACACTTTTTAAATCACTGCTTTAGTTAATTAGTTAGTAATTAGTTAATCTAGTTTAATTGCTTCAGTTTTAGTAGTTGTTAAACTGTGGAACTTTGTGTTCTACATCCTTTAAATAAAAGTATTGATTTTTATTTTTCTGTTTGAGAATAATCTAAGTAATTAGTTTCACACCTTCCCTGTGGGATCGACCTGGACTTAATCCAGTTTACTACTTGCACGATTACCTACACTTGGGTATAGCACACAAGCGCACACAGAAAATCTTCGTGTCAAGTTTTTGGCGCCGTTGTCGGGGAAGGCGACAAGCTAACACTTCAATTATCTCAATCTTTCCTTATTTTTTTCCGTTTTTCTTTTTCTTTCGTTCTTTAGATTAAAAATTTCTTAGGATCTTTCCCTTTATGTCCGATAATTCCATTGAAGGAATTTTCGGAAACCCGTTCTATTTATCCAATTCATCTAGTTCGATTAACCCCATAGTTACACCGATAAATTCAATAGCTGATAATCAAAGTGAAAACGGTGATAATGTGGTCATACCAATTGACGATTCACTGCGTCCTTTGTGTGACCTCATGACACCCGAACACGCACCGACGCCATCTTGTATTCTCATTCCACCTCATGCAGGCGAATTCCAATTTCGCAATGGGATGATTCAACTTCTTCCTACCTTTCATGGAATGGAGAGCGAGAAGGCGTATTTACATGTCAAGGACTTTGAGGATGTTTGCAAAACATTTTCGCAGAATTGTCCTGCAGACGTGACACGTCTAATGCTGTTTCCCTTCACCTTGAAGGATAAAGCAAAAGCATGGTTACTCACCTTAAAACCCAACTCAATCTACACATGGCATGCGATGAACACTGCTTTTCTAAAGAAATTCTTTACACCTCGCATGACCACCGAGCTTAAAAGATAAATAAACTCTTACAAACAAAAGAGCAATGAAACATTCACCCAAACTTGGGAATGTTTCAAGGATTTGCTACTGTCATGCCCACATCATGGGTACGAGAAATGGCGAACCATAAGCTATTTCTATAAAGGGTTGAATGGTGAAACTAAGAGACTGGTTGAAACCATGAGTTCATGGCCATTTCTTCGCAAAAACACGGAGGAGGCTGAAGCTCATTTTGAGTGGCTAGCTGAACATGCACATGAATGGTCAAATTCAGATGATGTCCCACGCTCAACGATATCCTGTGTCGAAGAGAAAAGTTTATATCAACTAAAAAGTGAGGATCATCTTATGAACAAGTATGAAGAACTAGCTAAGAAAGTGGAGGAATTGGGGATGAAAGGAGAGAGTTCTAGGTAGTTTTTGCCCGAAGAACCATGTGGCACATGTAATATGCTGGGACACACTACTCAATACTGTCCCAATGTGCCATATTTTCAAGAACAACCCCCCATGGAAATAAATGCCATGCAAGGGTATAGGGGGGCGGGGAATTCCTACACCAACTATAATTCACAAAATAATAACAATCGATGGAATCACCCCGGGTTTGACTGGAAAAACAATGCTGGGACCCAAAACCAATTTCAAACAACAACAGCCCTACAATGCCAATAATCAATATCAAGGGCAATACAATAGGCAGTCCCAGCCATTCAATCAGAATAGAACAAACAACTACAATAACGCTCAACCCTCACATAATCAACAAGCAAATGTTTATGTGCCACCTCACAAGAAGGTGCAAGAGGAAGATCCACTCTCTAACGCGAATTAAACTCAATAGTTAATTCAAATGATGAGCAAAATGTCTGCGACATTAGAGAGGATGGATGCACGACAAGAGGGTTCGAGTGGCACATTTCCTGCTCAACCACTTCCAAACCCTAAGGGTTACAATAATGGCCCTCCTAATCATGAACATGCAAAAGCCATGACTACATTAAGAAGCGGCAAAGTCATAGGGAAAAAACATGTCTCATTCTACTCCCGAAGAGTATGAAGAGGAGGAAGTGGTGGTTAGGAGCAAACCATCTACTCAAGAAGAAGAGTCGTCCACTAATGATAAACCATTAGAACCAAACAAGGACACGTCTAAAGAAGTAGAAGAGGTTGAGAGAAGGCCTGGAAAGGAGCCTGTCATTGAAGAATTACCTAAATGCCCTTTCCCTACGTCGTACCCTCAAAGGCTTAAGAAGCCCCAAAACGAGACAAAGAATCAGGAGTTTTTGGAGTTGTTCAAACAAGTTAAAATTAATCTCCCACTCCTCGATGCAATCAAACAAGTGCCACCTTACGCTAAGTACCTAAAAGATTTATGCATGGTCAAAAGGAGGCAAAGTGTGAAAAAGCATGCTTACGTTGCTTGCCAAGCAAGTGCAATCATTCAAAATGAGTTGCCTCCGATGCTAAAAGACCCTGGCACCCAACTGTCTCATGCAAAATTGGGAATCAAAGGATAGACAATGCACTCCTTGATTTAGGAGCTAGTGTAAACCTGTTGCCATACTCAGTATATAAACAACTAGGTTGGGTGAACTCAAATCCACCTGAGTTGCACTACAACTGGCAGACAGGTCGGTTAAATATCCTAGAGGAATATTGGAGGACGTTCTAGTACAGATAGATTCATTTGTTTTCCCGGTCGATTTTGTGATCTTGGACACTGAACCTGTGTCTAATCCAGGTGCACAAATCCCGGTAATTTTTGGACGTCCGTTCCTCAATACCACAGATGCCACAATCAAAATAAGAAATGGTATCATGACCATCGTATTCGGGAACATGAATTTAAATGTCAAGATATTTTCAAATCCCCGACCTAAAGAATACGAGGATGACGAAGAAGTTAACTACATCGAAACGGTCATCGAAGATGAGGCTGATCTTGTAGAGTACAAAGATCCCTTTGAGGTAGTTGTGTCATAATTCGACACTACCTATCAACCTAATGATTCTACCCCATTGGATGCTGCCCTAAATCATGCATGCCTCATGATGGAAACCAAGGAGGAAGATAGAGATGAGTGCATGTGGGTCACACCATATGAACCCTTACCTCCAAAAACTATGCCAAATTTTCAGTTTCCTGATTTGGAATTAAAGGAACTTCCAAAAGAGCTCAAATACGCTTTCCTGGGAACTGGGAAGACTTATCCTATTATAATCTCATCTGCGTTATATCCAGAACAAGAGGATAAGTTGATTCAAATGCTCAAGCTGCACAAGGGAGCATTGGGATGGACTATTGCCGACCTGAAAGGCATAAACCCATCTAGTTGCACCCATAAGATTTATCTGGAGGAAGACGCTAAACCCTCGCAACAAATGCTGAGGCGTCTGAATCCAAACATGCAAGAAGTAGTAAAAAAAGAAGTCTTAAAACTTCGAGACATTGGGATAATATACCCTATTTCAGACAGCCCTTGGGTTAGCCCTACCCAGGTAGTGCCCAAAAAGGCTGGTATAACGGTTATCCCAAACAAAGACAGTGAACTAGTACCAACACGCGTCCCCACTGGATGGCGGATGTGTATTGATTATCGCAAGTTAAATACAGTGACCCGGAAAGACCACTTTCCGTTGCCATTCATGGATCAGATGCTAGAACGAGTGGCGGGTCACAAGTATTATTGTTTCTTGGATGGATACAGTGGGTACAACGAAATTGAAATTGCTCCTGAAGATCAGGAGAAAACAACATTCACGTGTCCGTTTGGTACGTTCGCTTACTGCCGCATGCCTTTTGGATTATGCAATGCATCTGCTACCTTTCAGCGGTGTATGTTAAGCATATTCAGTGACATGGTCGAACAGATACTTGAGGTTTTCATGGACGATTTCTCAGTGTTCGGCCATAGTTTCAATAACTGCCCAGAAAACCTTGAGAAAGTGTTAGCGAGATGCGAGGACAAACACCTAGTACTAAACTGGGAAAAATGCCACTTCATGGTGACCAAAGGAATTGTCCTCGGCCACATTATATCTGACAAAAGTATCCAAGTCAATAAAGCGAAAATCGATATTATTTCTAACTTACCGGTCCCCCGTACAGTTAAAGACATCCAATCTTTTCTGGGACATCCAAAACTTTAGTGCGATCTCTAGACCACTGTGCCAACTTCTAGTCAAAGATGCACCTTTTGTGTGGTCGGATAACTGTCAAACATCTTTTGACTCACTAAAGGAACACCTTACCTCCGCACCGATAATACAGGCACCCGACTAGGATTTGCCATTCGAACTAATGTGCGATGCTAGTGACTATGCCATTGGCGCAGTCCTAGGACATAGGAAGGACAATAAGCCTTATGTTATTTACTATGCCAGCCGAACACTCAACGAAGCTCAAATGAACTATACAACTACTGAAAAAGAGCTGCTGGCAATAGTCTTCGCTCTGGACAAATTCAGGTCTTATCTGATAGGGTCCCCAATAATCTGTTTCACAGACCAATCGGCCCTCAAGTACCTGTTATCTAAGAAAGACGCGAAACAAAGGCTTATCCGTTGGATACTCCTACTGTAGGAATTCGACATCACTATCAAGGATAAAAAGGTAGTAGAGAATGTGGTTGCTGACCACCTATCTCGGTTGACGTTTATTGACAATGCTGAGCCCATGCCAATCAAAGATGAATTCCCAGACGAGCAAATTATGGCAGTCGTGGGTTTACCTTGGTATGCAGACATAGTAAACTACCTGGCCGCAGGAGAAACTCCTAGACATTGGTCAACTCAAGACAGGAAGCGGTTCCTCTCATTTGCATGCCATTTCTTTTTCGATGACCCTTATTTATTCAAGTATTGTGCTGATCAGGTCATCAGGCGTTGCGTCCCTAATGAGGATATAACCGTAATTTTAGCCTCATGCCACTCTGAAGCGTGTGGTGGTCATTTTTCTTCCCAAAAGACCGCACAAAAAGTCCTACACAGCGGATTTTATTGGCCCTCCATATTTAAGGATGCTTATTCTTTTTGTAAATCGTGCCAATGCTGTCAAAAGCTAGGTACTATTTCAAAAATAAATTCTATGCCCTTTACCCCTATTATCACAATTGAAATATTTGATTGTTGGGGCATAGACATTATGGGCCCGTTCCCTAAATCAAATAACTGTGAATATATACTCCTAGCTGTGGAGTACGTATCAAAATGGGTGGAAGCAATACCGACGAGACGAAATGACCATAAAACGGTCATGTCTTTTCTTAAGGAAAATATTTGATCACGTTTCGGAGCCCCAAAAGCATTATTAAGTGACCAAGACAAGCATTTCTGCAACAGACCTTTGGAAGCACTACTTAAGAAATATGGGGTGCACCATAAAATTGCTCTAGCGTACCACCCACAAACAAACAGGCAGGCGGAGTTGGCTAACCGTGAAATCAAACATATACTTGAAAAAATGGTTAGTTTCAATAGAAAAGATTGGGCTTACAAACTGACTGATGCTCTATAGGCATACTGCACAGCCTTTAAGACAAATCTGGGAATGTCTCCTTATAGGCTGGTGTATGGTAAGGCGTGTCACCTTCCTGTCGAAATAGAACACAAAGCTTATTGGGCAACACGCTCATTAAATTTTGACATTAAGGAGGGAGGACATCTCCGGAAACTCCAGTTGGCTGGATTGGAGGAAATCCGTCGAGATGCATACGACAATGCCAAACTCCACAAGGAACGGTTGAAGGCGCACCACGATCGAACGATCATTCGTAAGTCTTTCGAGCCGGGGCAGAAAGTTTTATTATATGATTCACGCCTCCATCTCTTCCTAGGCAAACTCCGATCTCGCTGGATAGGACCTTTCACAGTCAAATCTGTCTTTCCACACGGGGCAATTAAGCTTTTTAACCCTAAGTATGACGGAAGTTTCAAGGTCAATGGTCAAAAATTGAAACCGTTTTTATAAGATTTTCAACCCAAAATCGAGCACATCCAACCGGATGAGCCCGACTATACTTCAAACTAAAACGCCTAAGGGCGTTCTCCCAATGTTGTACTTTTTCTTTTCCTGTATTTTGTTTTGTTTTATCTTTTGTCTGTCTTTTTGATTGTGACCTCTATTCTTAATCTGCTATTTTGCGTTGTCTTTCCCTTGTAGGATATCAAAATAAGGGATGACGATGTTCATTCTATAGGGTCATGGGCTAATTCTGAATATCAGAACCCACCTTGGACTGCCGACGAGATAGCATTCTGTTTATTTCCTTATCAAGGACAAGGGGCGGATGATGTGGTGGACCTGACCTATGGATACATCCCTTGTGATCCTACTCTCCTCCAAATTAACCCTTTCAAGCATATGGACCTTTCTGGTGAGGAAGGAGAACCCGAAGGGTATGCTGTTGGAGAAGTGGATGACGCACTGTTGGAACAATGGAAAAATGACTCAATGTGGGAGCCATGGGAAGAAGAGGACCTACAAGAAGTGGTGCCTGAACGCCATAATGAAGTTTTCACATATGTTGACGACTTCTTGGTCTTCCATGTGGTTCCCTACATCTATAAGTAAGTCAGTTACTTGCTATTCAGGCTTCAATGCCCTCTACTAGCTAGTGTACCTGGAGATATCTGGCCAATAGTGAGGTGAATTTTGGGTCACTTTCTTTTCATTTTCTTTTTGTTTTGCTTTATTTATCTCTTCTTTTTGTTTCTTTCTGTTGCTCTTGTTAACTTACTTTCTCCATTTCATTTTTATTTCCCTTGGTCAGGAATATCACTATGAATCTACCATTCCCACCGCTATACCTTCCACATCAACTCTTTCATGGGTTTGGGCCATACATACGATCTCTGAATACTCCGCCGCAAGAGGAAAGTCCGTTGCGCAATCATACTCCTTTATCCTTGTCTCCATGCGGATCACCTCTTGCCTATGATATCAATTCCTCATAGAGTTCAAACTTGCTTGATGATGTCCTCATTGCGTTCCGACTATTCTGGGAAAGGGAATCATCGAGTTTAGACTCTACATTCGAAGTTCTGGTGGCGAAAGAAGCTGTGGAGGAAGATGTCTTTCTGCTTGAAGAATAGTGTTTCACTCCAATTGTTTGATGTCATTTCATATCTTCTTTAATAAATTAGAGTGTATTCTTGGACAAAGTGTTATTAATTTCAGTTTTATTTTAGTTTTCTTTTTCAATTAGGTTTTGAATACCATTTGTGGGGGCAATAATATTGCACAGGGATGCTATTTTAAGGACTTATTTATCTAAATTTGCAATGTTCTACGATGAGGTTGCCATTTTTAGCTTACATATTCTGGCAATGCACTGTTTTATCGCTATTCTGTTTGTTCAAATTAAAAATTAGTTAGTTAGGGGTGTGTACTTTCTCAATTCCAGGATGTTGTGGAATTTCTGTGCTCGATTGATCGAATGTCGTTCGATCGATCGAGTGTCTCCTTTCCTCGAGCACTTGAGAAGGACTCAATCAATCGGGAGTTCAATTGATCGGGCCTACTCGATCGATCGAAACCTGTTTTTATACGAGGCGTCTTTCATAATTTTTTCAGTCTCTTCATCTCTCTCTCCTTTCCTCGAGCGATCGAACACAGCGAGCGACTCCCATGATTTTGACTTCCCCCACTTCATAATACATCCATTAAGAAGCTCCGGATCCCCCGGATCGTCAGTGGCACCACCAGCACCCTACACCCAGCACGACTCTCGAGGTGAGCCCCCGCGTCATCCCTCGTATTTCTTTTCCTTTCAAATTGATATGGGGGTGCCCCCCATTGATTCTTTAACTCCTTTTCATAGTGTTAATCGTGTTTTTGTTGTTTTCGGGCCATCCCCATAATCAATCATTGCAACTGCCACATCGCTGTTCTCGATCGATTGAACTGGTTTCGATCGATTGAACCCAGCCACTGTTCGATCGATCGAACATTCTCGAGCGATCGAACCAAAGATACCCTCGATGGATCGAACAGGTTTCGATCGATCGAAGTGTGGCAGTTTCTTTCTTTTTATTGTTTGCCCTGTATTAAGATTTTCTCTCCTTGCCTCTTTCATTTCAGGGCTCTATCATGAATCCGATCACTGGCTACCACAAATCTAAGCCATTCGACCTCGCTATACCCGACCCAGTTCCAAATCACGGGTTTAGAAACGAGGAAGATCGCGTTTGGTTCACCTGCTACTTCCAGTCACGGAAGGTCATGATCGAGCATCCTCTTGAGACTACCTGGCTGGCTACTCCTGGTACCTTGCACGGATATGTGCCATGCCGTATTGGTACACACTATTCTCCCAGCCTAAGCATGTAAATCTATCATGGATATGGGAGGCGTGCGCGACGATGATTCGGGATCCGGCTGCTCCATTCACACTTTGATTATTTTTTTGTGGCCGGGAGATCATTTTCAGCCCGGCCACTGTTGGTGCTGCTCTTGGGGTACCGGAGGTACCTGATTGTGTATGCCCACATCGCCCCGACACACCTCAGCTATCACCGACCGCCATTATATGAGAGATCACCGGGAGAGCTCTTCCGACTTGGGATGGCGAGGCTCTCATTCCCGACCTCCACCTCATAGACAATTACCATATGCTCCACCTCGCCCTGAGCAATTGCCTACTAGTGACATCGTACCAGGAGAAGGTTGCACCGTGGTATGCCCGAGTTTTATATGCGATTGGGACACGGCAGCCTGTCGGTCTACCCCGCATTTACATCGACTACATGCGACACCCTACACGCTACATTCAGGCTAAAAAGCACCTAAAGGGTGCTTGGGCTATTCATCGGGTGATCGAGCATGCAGGTATCATTCCTTTGGCGGGGGACGCGACTGCCTAGTCCCGCAGTCAGTTTGGAGAGACAGCTTCCCGCCGGTCCGATGCACAGAAGAGGAAGCGAAAAGGGAAAGGCAAGGCGAAGATGGGAGAGAAGAGGAGACGTGGAGGCGGGACAGATACTGAGGGAACCACTTATGGGACGCCCACAGAGGCTGAGGAGCATGACTCCGAGGAGCAGTTAGACCCTGTTATGGAGGTGACGAGATTTGAGTTGAGACAGAGGTCTTAGGCTCGTACCCAGGGAGAGTCTTCTTCTGCGCCTCTCTTGACTATTCATGAGTTGTTGTTTGAGGAGAGAGAGGCCATGATTCAACTTGAGGGTAAGGTGGATGTGATGACTACCTTGCTGGAGGCGATCTTGTTACAGATCGGAGTTGATCAGGCGGCTCATACAGTTGCACCTACCGTACCCAGTGATCCACCTATAGCAGCTACTGACACTTCTACTGTACCACCTTCTACATTTGCTGCTCCATCACCTACCGTTGGCTTATCTTCCTCTGCCCCTACTGGTCCTTCATCTTCCGCTCCCCCGGTTGATCTTTCTATTCCTTCTACATCTGCTGTACCACCTACTGTGCCATCATCATCAGCGGGACCACCTACTTCAGAGATACCATTTCCACCTCCTCCTATCGTGGCCGATACATCAGTTTTTACTCCAGCTGCCACGATTGCGAGTGCTCCAGCTACCGCTACCACGGATGTCGAGGGTGGTGTTATGGATGCTCCGGATCTAGTGATCGACATTTTATCTGATGTTCCGGATGATGGGTAGACTGTGGTTTTGGTTTATGGATTTTTGGTTGGTTTGGTATTTTTCTGGGTTGTTTGTTGGGCATTTTTGAACACTGTTGGGTTGTTGTTTATTTTGTTGGTGGTTTGGATGTTTTGGATTTTGGTTTGTATGGCCTATATAGATGTATTATTATCACTGTTCTGTTCGTTCCTTTTCCTATATTTTCGGTGATGTATTCTATTTTATGTTTGGATCGGATGCAATCTTTTTCCTATCTATTTGATCTTGGCTGCTGGGAGTAAGTATGCTTTCTGTACAGGTTGTTACTGTTACAATGCTTATGATGATATTTCAGGTGATATCTCTCTATGTGTTTTTGAAAATCACCTACTGAGGACATTGCGATTTTCAGTTGGGGGTGGGATATAGATAGATACTCACCTGTGCATATTTTCTTTTCTACGTAGCAATCTGGATCACTCTATCTATTGGCAAACATCATATACAAAATTTCTAAATGAGTAGAATGATTTTGAATTTTCACTTCTATTTAGCTGTTGTCAAGCAAGGAAACAATCTATTTTATTCTCATCTTTTTATGAATTAAGTTCACGCGTTTTTTTCTAGTTCTCTAGGATGAATGCATATGTTGATTATTCCTTTATCTAAATTATTTGCACGTATTAATAGCTATGCAGAAAACTTTAAATAAGAGTTAATACGACTTTTATACTTTAAGGAATTAGTAGTGGAAACTAGTCACCCTTAGTGAGTTTTTGAATCCAATCTTCAATTCTGAGGGAATTATCACATTATAATTCGAATTGTTTTCATTGAAAATACCAATTAAATTCGTTGACTAGTCTCTATTTCTTCATTTTGGCTGCTTGTTAGAGGAGAACGTTCAGGATTTACCAATTAAACTAAATGAACATTTAAGTGTTAAAATTAAGAAGTTGAGAAAATGATTTAAGCCATCGTATTTGTTCTTTACCTTCTCCATTTACCTATATCGACATCTCTAAATATGTGTTGTTCTTAACCCCACACCTAGTAAATACTGTTAAATCCATTATGAAATTCGAAATTCCTGACATTATACCTTGACCTAGATATACCCGGCACACCCAATGTGATTGAATTATTGCAGTATAAGGAGGGAAGAGCGGTGAGAATGACTTCTTAAAAAATAAATAAATAAATAAATAAAAAATGAGAAAAGGAGAAGAAGTTTAAAAAAAATGAAATGGATGATGATATGTACAGAGAGGATGGTTGGAAGAAAGTCAAGAAATTACTGAATACAGTCACATGATAAAGATGTGCAACTTCTTACCACTCTAATTCCTACCCTATTAAATAAAAACCAAAAGGTCAAAGCCTTAATGATTCTCTATAACTTAGTTTAAACATGAAAGTGTAAGTTGAGTTATCCACGGTATTTCGCTCCTCTAGTAAGTAGTATTCTTTTTATGAGACTATACACTCTAAAATGTTCGTCTTTTATAGAGTCGAGTATGAAAGCATTAGCATCCGAAAAATTATTCCTATTAAAGCTTTCATACCGTGTGCGATTAACATTCACCAAGTTTCTGTGAGATGTTCACTTCTGAGTGAAATAACTATGTGAGAATTGAGTTGAAACTACAAGTTCTGAGAGTATGATAGTTTAAACAGCTCTAAATAAAGTTGATGTATAGCTGTTAATTTCACACACACACGGATACATGAATGTGATGCTTATGTTATTTTTATCTTGGTGACATGAGGAACATGTTAAATTCTTTCATGGTTTGAATGAGGATGATATGATTTGTGGAGCTAAATTAACAGTTGAATATTAGAGATTGTTTAAAAGTATTCTATATTTTTTTGAGCTTAATCAGAGAATTTTGTGGGTATATTCACTGCAAACCCTCACGAGACAACACTCGTCCACTAGGGGAAACCTAGGGGTTTAACACTTTGTTACATTAGCTAAATGCAACCGCGATTCCTGCAAAAGTGAGTTAGGTAGTTTCTTTCTTGTCTTAGTCTAGTTTACTTTAGTTTAATTTATGATTTTTAGTCATTACAGTTATAGTGTAGCTTGTTTTTTTTTTTTTGCTCTATTGCTAGGGACTAGCAATTCGCTAGTTGCGGGTTGTGACAAGCGGGGGTATTTGTAAAATACAACCGCGCTAAAAGAAGAAAAAGTATGGATTTAGTTTACAATTCCTCCATTTATTTGCAATTTGAATTACAATGCTAGTTTATGCACCTATTGATTAAACTATGATAAAGTGTGTGTTTTAGCTGTAATTTGTGCAGACTGCAGTTGCTGTGGGAAGAATTGAAAGATAACGATGAAAGGAAATACTGAATTCTAAAGAAGAGATGTAAAAGCTGAAATATAGAGTTCGAGCGATTGAAGACGGTTCGATCGATCGAGAGAGGTTCAAGCGATCGAAGTCCCCACAAGTTCAATCGATCGAGAATGGTTCGATCGATCAAACATGCCTTTTATCCGACTATACGAGCACGCAGCAGAATGCATGTTCAACCCTAGGCATTAGGTTTCACTATAAAAACTCGTTTTGTAAACGTCCTTAGGTACGCCCACATTGTTTTTTATCAGTTTTTAGAGAGAAATATAGAGAGTTACATTGTTTTGTAGGATCACAGTCTTGGTGATTGATTGTTGGATTCATTCTTCGTTAGTTTAATCAGTGTTACACTTCCAGGTTCTTTATTTATTGTTTATTTAAATTATGCACTTAGTCGGTGGTATTATAATCAGTTAGACGAATAGTTTTGAATGCTAGATAAGTATACACCATTGTTTTACATAGTTTTAATGCTTAAATCTCAACCAAACACACCCTTAATGAAGTTTTACGTTAAAAATAATACTGAGACACTCCAGACCATGTCTGAGTAGTCCTCGGGTTTGGAGATCACGATGAAACCGTGATCTCAGGCCTCTGCCATGCAGCAGATTAATTCATGTGTTCGATCGATCGAAGTAGTTTGATCGATCGGACCAGAAACATTGTCGAGCGATCGAAGTCAGTTCGATCGATCGAGGGATGAAGATATTCGATCGATCGAAAGCGCGTCGATCGATCGAACATTCTGATTCTTGAGAATATTCTATGCAGTATCCCTAGACTTTCTGTTTTACTGGATTGTTATCAAATTGTCCCAAAATGCTCAGTTTGTCAAAACAGTCTATGAACTTTAAGCCATAAGGCATTTTCCTTCAATATATTTTGCAAACCACCCTCAATGCTAATACCATTGTAGGTGAGAGTCTAAACTATTGTTTTAAACCACCTTTGTGTATTTCAAACGTAAATGTGATGATATAGTCCCAGTCATGAAAGGACTATAGATTCTTTATCTCAAGAGAAGTACGGAATACTGTAGAGAGTATACTTCATTGAGCTTCAATGTAATTGCATGGTAGATGGCTAGGTTGCAGTGGATTCATGGAATCCCAACATTCCTTTTTAATTAAGAAAAACACTTTTTAAATCACTGCTTTAGTTAATTAGTTAGTAATTAGTTAATCTAGTTTAATTGCTTCAATTTTAGTAGTTGTTAAACTGTGGAACTTTGTGTTCTACATCCTTTAAATAAAAGTTTTGATTTTTATTTTTCTGTTTGAGAATAATCTAAGTAATTAGTTTCACACCTTCCCCGTGGGATCGACTTGGACTTAATCCAGTTTACTACTTGTACGATTACCTACACTTGGGTATAGCACACAAGCACACACAGAAAATTCTTCGTGTCAGGAGACATAAGGGTGAAGACAACCTAGTGGAGGCTGCTGCATCACCTAGGAAGAAGAAGAAATCAGAATTGGGTTCAAGACACTAAGGTATAACTCTTGTCCCCTCTTGTACGCATCTATGGAATTGACGAGTACTAGATCCTGGGCTACCTTTAAGTTTTTATAACTTGACTTTTTTTGTTGCGCGTTTAAACATTTAATTTAAAACTGATTTTTCCTTCATGGAACACCTTGCAGAGGATTTTAAAGAATGGCTGGCATCGGTCGGTAGCTCGGGAGACAAATCTGTTCAATGCGGCCACCCGTCCAGCTAAGCTCTGAATCACCTTTGTTGATTTGGGCGACCGCATGTCGACGATGGCTTTGATCTTTTCGGGGCTTGCCTCAATCCCCCGTCTGCTGACTAGGTGGCCCAAAAATTTCCCAGACGAGACGCCGAAGGTGGATTTGGCCGGGTTCAACCTCATCCTGAATTTTCTCAAAATGCTGAAGGCCCCGGTCAGATGCTCGAGGTGGTCGGATTCGTCCCGACTCTTGAATAGCAGATCATCCACATACACTTCCATAGTTTTTCCAATTAGGTCCTTGAACATGAAGTTGACCAGGTGTTGGTAGGTGGCTCCGGCATTCTTGAGACTGAATGGCATAACCTTGTAACAATATGTACCGTGGTCAGTGATGAATATGGTCTTTTCTTCATCCCCGGAGTACATGCTGATCTGGTTGTACCCCGAGTAGGCGTCCATAAACGAGAGGAGTGAGTGACCGGTCGTTTAGTCCACGAGGAGATCTATCCTGGGCAGCGGATAGCAATCCTTGGGGCAGGCGTTATTGAGGTTGGTGAAGTCCACGCACATTCTCCACTTCCCGTTGCTTTTCTTGACCAGAATGACATTAGGTAACCAGTCGGGATAGTGGACCTCTCAGATGGACTTTGCCTTCAGGAGCTTCTCGACCTCCTCACTCACTGATTTCTGTCTCTCGGGGGCCATGCCCCTTCTCTTCTGCTTCACTTGTCGGTAATTCGGGCTGACATTGAGATGATGGGACATTACCCGGGGGTCAATCCAGGGCATATACTCATGACTCCAAGCAAAAACGTCTTGATTCTGCCTCAGAAACTGAGTCAGTTTTTCCTTCAGGCTGGGCTCCAGTAGGGTACCAATGCTGACCGTGCGGTCTGGGTACTCGGGATCCAGCATCACATTTTCCAATTCTTCTATCGGGCCTATCACGTCACTCTGGTCCCGGGGGTCCATCTCCTGAACGTTTAATGTTTCCATGATTGCCCCCCGACGCAACAACCTGACATAACAACTCCGGGTGGTAGTCTGATCTCCACGCAAGCATCTGGGTCCCTGAGGAGTTGGGAACTTCACTGTCAAGTTGTAGGTGGAGACGATCGCCCTGGCCCTGTTGAGGGTCGGCCTCCCAAGGATGACATTGTAGGCCGGCGGGGCTTCCACGATCACGAAATTCTTTAGCGCTGAAGCTTGATGAGGGTAGGTCCCCATGAGAACCGGAAGCTCGACTGTTCTAAGCGATTGTGTGCTGGAGCTATTAAATCCAACCAGGGGAGTAGCGACCGACCGGAGCCGATCTTTGGAGATCCCGAGCTGATCGAATGCTGACATGAACATAATGTCGGACGAGCTGCCTGTATCCACTAGCACCCTCCTGACCATATAGTTGGCTATAGAAAGCGTCACTACTAGCGGGTCATCATGGGGGCAGTGGACGCCCAGCAAGTCGTCAGATGTGAATGTTAGAACATCAGTTGGGGAGGAGCTGGTGGATTGGACCTGCCAGACATCCGTTCGGGATGCCCAAGCATGCCTCTTCCGTGTGTGAATCTCCTCCGCCTGACGTTCCTCCGGAGATCACATTGATTTGGCCAAGTGGTAGTGGCTGAGCAGGAGCTCGGGCGTCCTACAGGGGTTGTCCGTCTGCTGTGACAAACTCTGTAAGGTGTCCCTGCTCGATCAGCTTCTTGATTGCTATCTTTAACTTAAAGAAATCATCTGTTTTATGGTCGTGATCTCTGTGGTAACGGCAGAACTTATCCTGGCTCCTCTTATCGGGCGAGGCTCTAAGCTTTGCTGGCTGCTGGAGCAGTCTTTACGCCTCAACGACGGCCATGACTTCTTGTATGGGCCGGTAAAGGGGTGTGAAAGCCATCGGGGGCTGAGCCCGGACATCCTTCTGATCTTGCTTTGGCTTCTTTCCCGAGCCCTTCTCGAATCCTTCACGCTTGCGCTTGGCCTTCGGGGATTCGTCTCCCGCCTAGCTAGCGCGCTTCACCTTCAAGATCTCCTCAGTGTCTATGAGCTTTCTGACCCTCTCCGAGAGCTCCACCAGGATTGCCGGTCGGTCACGATGGAACGACGTTGCAACCTTGGTGTGTTGAACCCCCAAACAGAAGGCCACGATTGCGGCCATTTCATTGAGGTTGCGAATCAGGAGCCTTTGCTGGTTAAAACGGTCCACATACTCCCTCAAGGACTCCCCTTTGCGCTGCTTGATGGTCAGCAGCTGAGTGTCCAGTTGCGACCGGTCGAGCATCCCAACAAACTGGCTGATGAACAACTTGCTGAGGGCTTTGAAGTCATCGACCGTCCGGGGCTTTAAAGCATGGAACCACTGTGCTGCTGGCCCTTTGAGGGTACTGGGAAAGGCCAGGCACACTAGTTCGGCCACCGTGGTGACCAGTGCCATCTGAGCCTTGTAGGTGCGGATGTGGTCTACCGGGCTCCCTGTGCCGTCAAAGGAGCTGAGGTGAGGGGGTTTGAACTTCTGCGGAATAGGAAACTGTGTCACCCGTGTGGTATAGGGTGATTCCGTCTCCGTGTTGGTGAGGTCGTGGCCAAACTTGCGGTTCAACCTCTCGATCTGCTGCTGCAGTTGTGCGAACTGGGCCTTGACGTCATCCCTCCCGGTTCTCCTCTCTACATCCGAGCGGTAGGTCGGATCGGACTACGAGGCCTCTTCCTCAAAGCGCGCGGACCTTTGGGATTGAGCCAGGCTCCGGGTCTGGCTAATCGTGTGCCGAAGGTCCCCCCGGTTCCTGGCCAGAGGGTCCTCGGCTGATTCCCTGGCTCTCCATCCCGACTCCTCCCCTCTGGCCGCACGCCATCGGTAGATGATAGTTCTGGCATCCTCTACCCAGTGCGGATTGGGCCGAGCCCGCCTCTGTGAACACCTAGTTGCCTGGCTACACTCACGATCACTGAGGTGTTCCCTATCCGGTGGGGACACCGGGGCGGACCGAGCTTGCCTTCGTGCTCGAGCGGGCTTTTGAACAGGGGCGCTTTTCTCGGGCTGATTTTCTGATGTAGGACACTTCTCCTGCAGGGCCAAAAGCGCCTCCATCTGTTCCTATGTTCGGCGCTGGCCCTCCAAGAGTTGCGTCAGTGCTACCGTTATCTGTTCAGTGGTCATGGAGGCAGCCTGCTGCTCAATCTACAGGTTCTCCTGACCGGTCGAAACAGTAGCTTTCTTACCCGTGTTTGGCGGCATGTTGCTCCGTCAAGAATTTGTTGATGAGAAGATTTGTCATTTCCCACAGACGGAACCAAACTGATGCTGCCTAAAATTGGTAAGAAGGGTTTAGAGAGAGAAAAGACAAGAGCAAATTGTATGTAGTTCAGTCCCGTTATAGAGGTGACCTACATCCACGGTTGCGTCTATGCGCGTCCGCTAGCAAATCACCGGCGGGCCTGGTGAGCCAACAAAGAGGGGTGGCACTACCAGTAATACCGGCCGGGTATATGCGTTTAATGGTGAGTTCTCTGTTGTATGATTGCTAGCTAGAGAATTATTTTCGGGGGTCCCTGTAGATAGGGTAGGTGATGCTCTTTTATAGATGTAAGAGTCCACCCTTACATGGTAAGTTAATTGGATTAGGAAGCCTAATCTAATTAGAATTGATTTACATGATTTGGGGAGAGTTTCCTAAGTGGTTTAGGAAACTGCCACATTCCATCTTGCAGACTTGTATCTGGTTTAGGTAACTGCCAGATAGACCAGGTCCGCGGGACGTCGCGGTCCTCCAATCCCGGCCTATTGGCTGGAACCGCACTGTTCGGACGAACACCTTGGGATTGCTTGGCTATTGGCGCCTTTACTGAAGTAACCAGTACCTCTTGGTGACGTGGCAGACTGGCTCCACGGCTGGATAATTATGGACATATCAGACTCTTCTCCTCTACACAGGATATCTGTGAACGTGGGACATCTTCAGAATTCGACCATTCATGGGCATGTTCAGCTAACCACTCGAAGTGAGCTTCAGCTTCTTCGGTATTTTTGCTAAGAAATGGCCCCGAACTATTGGTTTCAACCAGCTTTTTAGTTTCACGGTTTAACCCTTCATAAAAGTAGCTTATGGTTCGCCATTTCTCATACCCGTGATGTGGGCATGAGAGAAGCAAATTCTTGAAATGCTCCCATATCTGGGTGAAGGTTTCATTGCTCTTTTATTCATAAGAGTTTATTTGTCGTTTAAGCTCGGTGGTCATGCGAGGTGGAAAGAATTTCTTTAGGAATGTAGTGTTCATCGCATGCCAGGTGTAGATTGAATTCGGCTTTGAGGTGAGTAGCCACGCTTTTGCTTTATCCTTCAAGGTGAAGGTGAATAGCATTAGATGTGTCACATCTACAGGGCAATTTTGTGAGAATGTTTTACAAACATCCTCGAAATCTTTGACATGTAGATATGCCTTCTCGCTCTCCATTCTATGGAAGGTTGGAAGGAGTTGAATCATTCAATTGTGAAATTGAAATTCGCCAGCATGAGGAGGAATGAGAATACACGAAGGCGTGGGTGCGTGTTCAGGTGTCATGAGATCGCACAACGGACGAAGTGAATCATCAGTTGGTACAACCACATTCTCACCGTTTTTACTTAGATTATCAGCAATAGATTCAGTGGGTGTGGCTGAGAGATTAATAGAACTAGAAGAGTTGGACGAATAGTGTGGATTTTCGTAAATTCCTTCGATGGAATTATCGGACATGAAGGGAAAGATCCTAAGTATTTTTAGTCTAAAGAATAAAAGACAAAAAAAATAGGAAGAGATAAAGATAGATTGAGGTAATCTAAGTATTAACTCGTCGCCTTCTCCGGCAATGACGCAAAAAACTTGACACGAATAAAAAGTTGTGTGCGCTTATGTGCAATACCCAAGTGTAGGTAATCGTGCAAGTAGTAATCTGGTAAAGACCAGGTCGATCTCACAGGGAAGGTTAATAACTAAATACATAGATTAATCTCTAAAAGGAAAATAAAAATCAATATTCGAAAGGTTGTAGAACACAAAATTCCACGAAGTGACTACTAAAAATTAAACAACCAAATTAAATTAAACTAGTGATTAACTAATTAACTAAAGCAATATTTTAAAATGGATTTTTGTACTTGATAAAAGGGAATGTTGGGATTACACGAATCCACCGCGACCTAGCAATTACATTGAAGCTCAATGGAGTACAACTTCTACATTATTCCTTATTTTCTAAAGATAGAGAATCAATAGTCCGTTCATAGCCAGGACTACATCATCACATTTATTTTCAAAACACATGAAGGTGGTTTAAAACAATAGTTAAGTCTCGCATTCTGAATGGTGTTAGCATTCAAAATGGTTTGCAAAAGTTATTGAAGAAAAATACCTTATGGCTAAAAGTAATGAAACTGTTTTGACAAACTGAGCATTCGGGGACAGTTTGATAACAAATCTCAAAAGCAAAAAGTCTTGGAATACTGCAAAAAGACTACTCAAGAATCAGAGAGTTCGATCGATCGACGCGCTTTTGATCAATCGAATATCTTCATCTCTCAATCGATCAAAATGTCTTCGATCGCTTGACTATGTTTTGGTCCGATCGCTCGAAACAACTTCGATTGATCGAACACAGGAATTATTCTGCTGCATGGCAGAGGCTTGAGATCATGGTTTCATAGTGATCTCCCAACCTGGGGACTACTCAGACATGGTCTGGAGTGTCATAGATTCATTTTTAATGTAAATATTCATTAAAGTCCTGTTTGGTTGTGATTTTAGCATGAAATCTATGAAAACTAATCGTTTAACACTAACTAATATGCAATGCTACGATCTAACAGATTAAACTACAATAACCTGCAAGTAAACTGTAAATAGAACAATGACATATAACCTCGAATGAAGAACTTTACTTAAACTTATGAGAATCCAAGCCAAACAATGATAATCCTTGGAAACCTACAAGAAAATTAAAAACAAAGCTCTCTACTCTCTGTAAACTGTTGAAAACTAAAGTGGGCCTCCTCTGGGACATAAATAAAATGCATATATATACTAAAACCTAAAACAAGGGTTGAAAACTCTCTCTCTGCTGTGTGCGCGTAAGTTCTGATAAAAGCCATGTTCGATCGATCGAACATCACTCGATCGATCGAACTTCTGGGATCTTCGAGCGCTTGAACTCTACTCGATCGATCGAAATCTCGATCGCTTGAGGGATCTTTGATTGCTTGAGACTCACTTTTCATGGTTGAGTCATTTTCCTTAGAATCAAGCATCCCTTTTATCCTGCTTATTCATTTCTTCACACAGCAGGCAGTGATCTGCACAAATTATAGCTAACACAATACAACTTATCATAGATTAATCATAGTATGTAAAAGCTGACATTGTAATCCAAATTGCAGATATGTAAAGGAATTGTAGACTAAATTAGTGTGTTTTCTTCTTTTAGCGTAGTTGTATTTTACAAATACCCCCGCTTGTCAACCATATACATGAACAGTCCAGGGCCCACCAACCAATTATCATGTGCGTGTGAGTAAACCTACAAGACATTGCCAATGACCAAACATACGAGTCACAAGAGTCAAGACCAAGTTCGGGCCCACGAAAGATCCAAGTGTGAAAACAGGGTATGACACACGCGTCCCATGGTGCGTTCGAAGAGAAAGGAAAGCCTGGTTCATCTTTAACCCTTGCAAAAGAAAAATGCAGCCCTTTGGCTGCTTGGCATGCAATCTTTACGGGCTAGCCATGGCTTCTTTTTAAGTCGAAAAAAATACAAATCTTATATCATTGGAAAGCTCTCGAAGAGTACTACAGCTTAGAATCAAGAAACAGGCCAATCGGACTAGTATATCTTTTGAAAACAATAGTTAAAGATAGATGTGGATACCGGCATTTGGGCCCACTTTTGAAAAAATTTCAATTTCAAATTCAAATTCAAATACGAGTCGCCACTTAATTTTTAAAAGGAAAATTAAGATACCAATTTAAAAGCAAACTATTCTTTTGGAAACCATAGATTTCTAGGTCCGAGGATTATGGAATGAGAGGGGAAGGAGTCCGACGTACTAAAACACCCCCTCTCATCCTATCTCGTGATAGGCCTCTACTCAACATCATTTTTAATCGAATTATTAATCTAAAAATGCCCTCAACTAATACATATGTATAAAATACATTACAAAAGCATGTCAAAAGGGTGTAAGATTGCTAATGATAAAATATCATTCATAAACCACATAATTCAAGTAGCAAGCAAGATGATGTGCAAACAATGAACTAGAGAACTTACCCGGGATCCAGCTACAAATATTAAACGTGCAATGCATACCAGAATAGAAATCCTATAAAAAAATGTCTCTAATCCACATATACACATAAGGAAGACCTAAGCTAAGGTGTCGCACATGAAGTCGAAAATCAATAAAATCAAGAAGTGAAATAAACTAGAGAAGAGTTGAGAAATCGTACCCCAATAGCACTACAAAACAAAGGGTTAGTCCACATGCTTTAGACAAAATATAATATGAAATCCCAAATAACATACTTAAATTTCTAGCTTAAATCTACTAAGCATAGAAAGAGTTGATATAATTATGAATTCCTTCTAATTAGTTGGAGATTCAACACCTCTATAGATATACAAGTCTCAACTAGGAGCCAATGTAATGTCCATATAGAGATAGTACAATCCCAACTTGATCATAAGGAGGCCATAGTTATGTTCAGCTAGGTTCAATTAAATGCAATATCAAGCTAACGATTAGTCCTAATCCTAAGTATCAACATACATGAAATGAATGCATGGATATAAACAAGAATGAGATATTAACTAATCATTGATTTGGATCATTTAGCCTCAGGATTTAAGTCCAATTAATCATTGTTAGAACATGGTTTGAGTCCTAAGGCACTAGGTGACCATTTAGATTAAACTTAACAAAATTTATCAAAATACTGGCATAATTTCCGAATTTACAGAGAAGAAACCTGAGTTTAGAAAATAGAAAAGTCATACCTCCAACAGTTTGATCTTAATGATTTTTGAGTATGTTATGCCACAGTGAGTCTAGTTTCTAAGCCAAAAAGAAAATCAAAGATCCAACGGTTAAATCTCTAGGAATTGGACAAAACCTTGACATCACTTAGTAATTTACAACTCTTTGTCCAGAATTCTTGTGTGATTTTCTAAAAATAGCAAATAAATCTGAATGACTTCAATCGTTTTAGGAGATCTTATTAACACATTAAAATTTAGATAAAAAATTTTTTGAAGTCAAGAATGCTTGATTAAGGCTCTGATTTACTTATTTTAAAATGAACTCACTATTCTGAAATTTTGGACAGAGAGTAGCTTACTCACCAATCATGAGACCAGGCCATCTTAAGCACAAAATTCCTACAATACAAGAATTACAGTGACACCTATATGGGTTATGAACATCCTCCAATTGGTCTCATCCCATTCCAATGGACCATGATTTAATGAGAAATCTTTGATCACAATTGGTTCATGGATTCGCTGCACCATTGTTGAATTAGTGCTCATAATTCAAATCAAGCTTGATCCATGATTCTAAAAAGAACTAAATTCAAGTATGATTGTGAATATTGAAATAAGTAAATGAAATACAAAGAGATTCATGGATTTAGCCTTGATGGATCTCTGTCTTAGACCTCGTATTTGAAGATCAAGAGCATATCCTAAAGTCTTACTCAACCCTATGAACTTTGAGAGACTAAACTATGAAGCTAGACTAGACGTACGTCTAATTCCGTTTTTTTAAATATATGATCCTTGAGGAGATTTAAGCAAAGCCAAACCCACATGAACATTTAAAGAACATAGAGAGAGTTCTATGGGATTCTCAAGTTGATGGCTCCAAGTCATGAATTAGGACTTTGAATCCATCAAACATATATGAGTACAACTATGATAAACCTAATCCCTGTATAAATCATAGGATTATGGGAGACTTAAATGATCAATCTTAAAGATATCTCATGAGATATTGGAGACCTCATAGATTTCTAAACGAAATATTGACAAAGATGAAGTAAAATCAGGATTTATTTGACAAAGTCTAAGTAAAACAAAAAACTCTTTTACAAACTAGTTTTATTTTAAACCCAAGACTTGTTTTGATCCAAACTAATGAAATACCATATCCAAATTCAATCACAAATTCTATGTGGTGTGTGATGAAATGGGGTAAGAAGAGAGGATTTGAAAATGTGTAAAGATCCTAGATCTATGAATTTGTGATTGAATTAAAGCCTAATTCTACATAGAATTAGAAGGTTACCTCTAATAACCTCAGTTTTTTTTTGTTGTTTCTTGATGAAGATCTTCAAAAGTTCATTCAAATTCTTCAAAAATCTTCAAATTCTTCAAGGCTCTTCCAAATCTTTCTCAATTTCTCTCTTTAAAGTGTATATCTCTAGTTATATGCCTCAAAATTCAATGAGGAAGAAGAAGATGGAAGAAGATACTCAAAATGGAGGTGAAGGCCTCCATATATAGACCATTTTTAGTGAGGTTAAATTGGTAATTTCAGGTGAAAATCCATGTGTAAGAATATTGCATACGTATTTTTTAAAAAAACAGTCTGTTACTACGAGTGGCACTCGCTGAATTGTCTCAGCGAGTGCCACCGGCATTGCCGCGTGCTGCAGCTAACATAATTCCTATTTTTTTTTACTTATTTTGCAAATGTATACATTTATATACTTATATATATACTTAAATACTAATATGCTTTAATAGGTTATACTAATATACCTATTTACTAGTATATACTTAATAAATTATGTATATATACATATTTTCTTCTTCTTTTCTTTTCCTTCTCAAAATTCTTTCCTTTTTCTTTCTATTTTAAAAAAGTATATTATCTTATTTTGGAATCAATTTTCGAAACCATTTTCTTTTTCTCATACGCATTTCAATATCTGGGTTTTCCCTTGAACACCTAGTTTCTCTCTTTTCCTTTTAAGAACTCAATTGGGCTGAAGAACTTTGAATCACTTAGAAAAAATCCTCGAATTTCATCGAACGGTGTCATCACCGGTCTAGAGATAACCATCCCCTGAATTCAACGGTTGGTCAAAATTGGGGTGTCTACAATAGGCCAGAAAATTCATTTTTAATGGGAGCCATGGCTAGGGTTTGCTATATCTAACTCTTTTAAGATAATTAGCGCACGAAACTTGATACCCAGGCCCTAGGGACCATAAGGAACACGATAATACCAAAAAAATTGGATTTACATTAAACATTTTACTTAAACCCTCTTGAAAATTTGTTTTTCAAAGTTTTTTTTAAAAAACTTGATGACCATCAATGGCAGATTTGTTGAGCAAAATACCCAACTTCAGATCGACTCGACGTTGTTATGAGCCCAGCATCTTTACAAACGAACTCCAGCACTTTGAATCCTCCATGTACGTCCTTGTACTTCGCTATGGTTATGAGGATAACTACTAGAGCAACCCCCTTGAGTTCATGGACTAAATCCCAAGCCTCCATTTGTGATTATGCTAGAGCGAGGAAGAGAAATCTATAGAGAGGGAGAGATGGCCGAGAGGTAGAGAGAGAGACCTTTTAGCGCTATTGGGGAGAGATATATCATCTTGTATATCTTTGTGTGTACACATAACATATGTATACACCTAGTAGTGCAACCCTACTAGGTCTCCAAATCATGGGCTCCTTGGATAATAAGAAGGCCCAATGGACACCCAGGTCTAATGTATGTGGGTGACCGGACCCACAATATTTCCTACATGACAAAGGAAAATAGCAAATCCATGGAAGTGTACATTCAATTAGGGTTATCAGTCATCAAAGGAGAGAAATTGTGTGTAGTGGGTTTTTATTTCATGGAATCAAATAAACAAAGGAGAGGACACAAATCTTAAATCACAAAAACACAAATTTGGAACCCTAGTTCAGGAAATCAAGTAAATAACTTTGAAAAGATTTAACAGACTTTGTTGAGTAAAAAACAACTTTGATAAGGAACAAACAAAAAATGCGAGAGAGAGAGAGAGAGAGAGAGAGAGAGAGAGAACCTAAAAGAGGACAGCGGTGGTGGACTTCCGCGGTGGAGGACGGCAATGGACGGGACCGGCGGAGGAAGCAAAAATTGCCTCTTCTATCTCTCTCTCACTCTGTCTCTCAAAATGACGGGATGTTTGTATTTCTTTCCATTTCTTCTTTTCTTCACAGTGGGAGAGAAATGAAAAAAAACACTTTGGTTTTGAGAGGGAAATGAAATAATCACTACGATTTGTTTGAGAAGTTTAAAAAGACTAAAATCCAATGCTCATGTAATTTTGGAATTAGGATTTGGGAAGCACTAGGAGAGATTTTCGGGAAAGTTAAAAGTAGTTTCCCGGTGATATTTTTGTGACATTTTAGTCCATTGTATACATTTATTAGGGAAAGAAACTTAATGGTTTTTGTTTAATTATTGATGGTAGAAAAATTTCTCATGGTACCGCTCCTTCTCCATTTATATAATAGAATAGATACCAATGCTAAAATCGCACGTATGTTCTAAAAATTAAACATATGATGGTTAGTTATAAATAAATAAAATTAAACATGTTGGTTCTTTGTTTTCGAAATATTGCAGTTGAAATAAATATTAATTTAATTGGAACGTGATTGGTAAAAGACAATAAATTGACAATTAATTTAGATCAACTCACAACTGCATTTGAAACAGACTCATGAGATTTTGAATCCAACCCACAGAAGCAATATAGATAAAAAAAAATATGTGTATAATAACATCATGTGCTCAAAAATTAATCACATGCCAGACACCATCTGCCGAAACTGTAACACGTCAGGTCACTTGAGCAAGGATTGTCGTGCACCCCACAGCGGTTATTACGGGGCACTCGTTCAAGGAATACAAGGAACCCTATATCAGACTTAGATAAACACCATGATTCCAGGGGAAATAGGCTTTAACGTTGAGGAACAGCATCACTTAGAAGGTACGCTTGTCCTGCTCATTCCAGTATGTAATGAAGCTTAGAGTGATGGCTACTACCCAAAGGGGGAATACACAGAAGGTGGGCCTACTAATGACGGATATGCTGAGGAAGACTACTAATATGAACAAGAATATCCATGAAATGTAAAAGCTTTACCTCTGCTTAACCCGAGCGATTCGCCTCATGTTATCCGTTCCCGACCAACAGGCTGGGATGCAGTATGCATTCGGGTAGCTGCAAGCAGATACTGACCATGTCCCACGACGTATAGCAGAGTAATCTAGACAGTTTTCTACTCAAGCTAGATGACTAATAGAAAGAGAGGGTTATTTCCTAATCAGAGGAAATTCCCATCATTCATGCTGGTCAATCCTTATCAAATTGTATAGCCTAATCAGATTACTTACCTTGTACGAGTGGTATCTTGTATCTATAAAAGAGACCATTCATCCTCTTCAAAGAGGATCGCATTCTTGGTTTATAATACCATACTTTTTTACGCATGCCAGGCCGGTTTTTGGTAGCTCCACCTCCATTGTTGGTCTACCAAAAACCATCGGTGAATTGATAGCACAAGTGCTCCGACACACAACATGGATGTAGGTCTCTTAATTTACAGGGCCGAACCACATACAAATCCTCATCTCACTCTTCTTTTTCTCCTTACCCAAATTTTGGCATCATAAACTACTATGCTGATGATTAAGTCTACGCCAGCTAAAGACTAGAATAGACTATAGTTTATATTTTTGTTGGAACCTAATTATTATGTGTGGTTATGGGCATATGTTGCCTTGAGACCATTATTATATTTGGAACTCTGATGTAACTATTGTAGTGACTTCTTATTATGTTACATAAGATGCAGTTTTATCATCCCTTGCTTTTCGGTTGCCTAGAACTATATAGTGTGGAAAATTCAGTAACTTCACAAGTCATTCCCTGCGGACCCAAAAAGGAAATTTTATTTTTCTCTATTTTTTTCTCTTCTGGGGCATGACATGATTTTTGGTATTAGTGGTCCGAAATGATACTTTCATTCACTATTTATCCTACACCATCTGGTCCTAGCATTTAGCATCCCTGAGATATGAGTTTAAGATAAGTTCATCATGATGACAATAGATAGTTTCCTTCACTGAACCAGAATGGCCTATTTGTCACTGCTTTCGGAGGTGACAAAGGGCCTTTGTCAACTGCACTAGACTGTGACAGTTCTGAGGGTGACAAAAAATATTTGTCACTGTTGTAAGCAGTGACAACTTCGCTTGTCACTGCCTATTTGAGAACCCCTTAAAGGGTTAATTTCCTTCCCTTTGTCACCGCTGTTAGCCGTGACAATAATTTTAAATTTTTCACTACTCTAAGCGGCGACAATGTTGGTGACAATAATTTTAATTGTCACTGCTAAGAGTGGTGACAATAATTTTAATTTTGTCACTGCTCTGTGCGGTGACAATGTCAGTGACAATAAGTTTAATTTTATCACTGCTCCAAACAGTGACAAAACTTCTTGACAATTTATGCATTTGTCACGTATCTGAATGTTGACAAATGCTGGTGACAAATTATCAAATTTGTCACAGCTATTAACTCTATGGGTTAGAACATGTACAATTACAATTCAAAACATATAGCTTGAAAATGGATTTTGTGCCAAACATGAATCATACTCAAAATTAACAGTGGATATTTGTAAACAAAATTTAATTCATCGGACAACATAGTTCAACAATCAGTGCACGCCAAAATTATTAAAACATTGGATAATTCAATCCCTATGAACAAACTTTAGTGCATGCTAGAATTATTACAACATTGGATAATTCAATATCTATGAACACACTTTAGTTTACTGTCAATTTATTAAACAATTGCTTCATAGCTACAGGCTGAGAGCTAACAACTCACAACTGTTGGGTTTGTGCCCTCAAACCATTACTTTATGTATGAGACATTGACATTTTAATATATGGATATCAGCTTTACATTTCATTATGTATGTTTCTTTCATGAGATCATTGTTAATTAATAAGTATCATATAAGGTAATTCGTGTATGTATGAGATACATACAAGTGAGATACGAATTACTATTCACTGATACTTAGAACTTGTCACAGTGGATGATGAGACTAGATATCTTATCAGTTTTAGACTGTAGCATGATTAACTACCATTGGATGGAGTGATGAATCTCAATCACTAGAGTGTAACTCTTAGTAAAGAAGCTAGTGCTTATAGTGCATTGACGGACCTGAGCTTTCTTATTGACACTCAAGACTGTCAAACAGTCAATAGGAACTCATAACTTGTATAAGGTACGTGTTCTCAATCTTGAGACGATTATAAACACAGACTGTGGACATGACTGCTTTGACTTACCAATCAATTAGGTGTATAAAAGATCAACCCCTGGTATCTTGGGTATGTCATGTTCATAGGGTTGTGAACATATATTGTCAAGATAGAATCTATCCTCTGATTCAGAGTAAGCATTCCCTTGAGTATGTCACCAAGTTGATTACTGAGTACTGCAGTCTTGTTGATAAGAGTTATCAACATGTTTGGTAATCATGAGAGGTGAATGGGAGTCAAGGAATTCAAGAAGTAATCATGATTCAGGTTGACAGTGACCGTTTATCTGACTACCTGAATATGATTGCTAATGCTGACGATAGAGGGACATTAGTACAACATGCAAGTCTAGTTATCGCTTCGGATATGCTCTTTTGCGTTAGAGTTCAGTTATCGTTTTATAGTGGAGTAAACGTTAACTGATCAGTCGATTAATTTGCTGATCAAAGAGTTTGGTCATGGGAATTAATCAACTGATTTAAGCTAATAATAAAGAGCCTAGGAGGTCCCACTCTTAGCTCCGCCAGGATACTTGGAATGACACTTGAGGAAGCTGTCAAGACAGTTTCGATCGATTGAAGCTAGTTCGATCGATCGAAGTCATGGCAGGTTCGATCGATCGAGGATGGTTCGATCGATCGAATGTTCGATCGATCGAAGTCCTTCAATCGATTGAAGGTTAGGTCGATTATGGGAATCTATAAATAGGGCAGCTGCATTCTGGAAAAGAATTTCGTCGTTTTAGAACGTCAGAAGCTGCAGAAACTATTTTAGAGCCCCAAACCTTCTTCTTCCTCTTTATTAGAGATCCCACCATCTCTAGTCTCTCTGCAAAGTATCCGCAGGAGACATAAGGGTGAAGACAACCTAGTGGAGGCTGCTGCATCACCAAGGAAGAAGAAGAAAATCAGAATTGGGTTCAAGACACTAAGGTATAACTCTTGTCCCCTCTTGTGCGCATCTATGGAATTAAGGAGTAGTAGATCCTGGGCTACCTTTAAGTTTTTATAACTTGACTTTTCCGCTGCGCGTTTAAACTTTTAATTTAAACTGGTTTTTCCATCAATTGGTACCAGAGCCACGCTAGTTTGGATCTATAGATGCGTTTTTGGAACACTATTTTGAATTGCATGTTGATTTTAGAACTGTTGATGTTGTCAATATCAAGATATAAAAAGTATACTTTACTTTTCTAAAGATTTGTAGTAGTAAAAGTAAAGGTCGAACCCACATAGATTGAATTACTACGCCTCTTGATTTTAAAACCTAAATCTAATTAATTATAAAAACGAGATTTTAATTTTGAATTTAATTAAACTAAGAACAATAAAATAGATCTAAATTATAAAAGCGATTTACAAGTGTTTTTGTAAATATGTTTAAAGGAACCTTGGATTGCAAATCCACCACTAGCGTCATAATAGGAATATTTATGCATTCAATTAGATTATTAAGTTGGATGATAATGGGGAATTGTAGCTACAAGCCCAATTCCTCCGTCAAGAAAATAACTATGGTTCAAGCACCAACATAATCCATCTTCGGTTAGCACGAATTATCCCACACTAAACTAGGGTTGTGGTATAATCCGTCTAATCTAGGCATGGACTATTCGGATACTTGATAGCACAATTCAATTAAGTACAATTACATGTAAATAATCTATATAAGCACAGCAAACATAGATCATTGAGCACATCACAATCAAAATAGATCTAAGATAAGAATAAACTTTGAAAGTGATGATTTAATTAATTAGAAGCACGATTTATTTATAAAAATCCTCGGAACATGTAATCATCATCCATACATAATAAAACTAAAATTAAAACATAAGTAAAACCCTATTACTTGGCTAGGGTTTCATTGAAACCCTAGATCTAGGTTTAGTTGGCCATAGAATTGATGAACGGAAAGAGGTTGATGGAGGAGGCCATGGGAATCCTTGGTCTTCTTCTTCTTCTTCTTCTCATTGCTTTTCTCTCTTCAATGGCTGGAGTTTTTTTAGTTGTATATAGATGTATCTAATGTTGTGTAATGATGTGTAATCCCAAAATTGATTTAGAATAGGATTTATATAGAGTTTGGAAGGATTTAGGAAGTTTTCCTAAGTCAAATCGCACTAAAACTGTAGTTTTTACGTTTTTGGACGTATTCAGCCAATTCGGATCGCACAGGGCTCTTCAGGGCCTCGAAATACGCAACTTTGACTTTTTCAATGGGTCGCTCGCATGGGTCGCGCGTGCGGGTCGCGCGCGCGGGTCACTCCAGCGACCTGGGCAATATCCAGATTTTTCTCAGATTTTCGCTGCTCTGCGCACCGATCGTAAAATTGCAATAACCTTTGACTCGGACATTGTATTGACTCAACGTTTACGGCCACGCGTCCGTAACTCAAAGATCTACATTTTATATCTCTGGAGAAATTTCTCAAATCTGAAGTATTCCTTGTCAAAAATGCAATTTTCCGAGGCTACTACTGCATTCATCTTTCATCGGAATCACCGTTTGAGCCCAGAATGACTTCCAAAGCCACTAATCATTGGATTTTTGTGCATTTTCATATTAAAGCTCCAAAACCTACAAAATATATAATACTTATTAAAAATCACTTAATAACTACATGAAATGGGCTAACAAAGCGTATTTTTAGGACTATAAACGGCAACTGTTCGTCGCCGATCACACCCCCAAACCTACTCTTTGCTAGTCCTCGAGCAAAAAGAAAAGAAAAATAAAACTACTACTACAAATACTACTCCATTTTCGCATGGATCACGATTGCATTTAGCATATGCAACAAGTCTTTTAAACCCCTAGGTGTCCCTAGTCAGACGAGTGAAGTCTCGTGAGGGTTCTCGTCAACAAGTCACCCACAACCATCTTTATTAACTTATAAATTTAAACACTTGTATTAAAAACAAAGAACATAATATTCAATACTCCTTCATCATATAACAAAGATTTGAAATAGAATAGTGAACATAAAGAAACATAATGAAACATCCACCTAAATCATGAAAAACAATCTCAAGCACATGCATCGTATAAATCAATAGAGTTTCTCATAAAATTGCACGTGTGTGATGTGGTAGTCAAATGAACACGCGCATGTCATGAACTTGGAATATAACTCGGATGACCATCTAACTATGCTTCGACTACGAATCTCGCAATGTTAATTACACTCTCAAATGAAACACTCAGAAATAGGTGTAATTTATCTAAAATATGTGAGTAAAGGAAATAAATTTTCAAAACGAGAAATGCTCACATATGACTCGAAAAAGACACATGACACGAAAGAACAGTAGTCTCATGGATATGATGCTAATAATCAAGAAAAATTAATCATTACCATGTTTTAATCCTCCTCCCATCGTTTACATATCCAAACCATGTTTCCCAGGATCAAATAGGACTTTTCAAAGGTTGTAATGTGGCTCAGGAAGTGAAAAAGGATAGAACGGATCCATTAGGTAGCTAATCTCAGAATGGCATTGTAAGGCATGATCGATTTCTTTCATTCATCTCTTCTACCAACTTTCATCTTTTCATTCTCTTCTTTATCATATTTCTTTTTTAATTTCTCCTTCTGTTTCTTTTTTTTCAACCTTATTCTTTTCTCTTTTTTTTCTCTATTATTTTCCTTCTTGTTGCTTTTGAAACGAATATTCAATAAATAACAAGGCAACCACCCCAAATATCATCTTATTTTCTTTTTCTTCTCAATCTCACATCGCCTTAACACCACTAAAAGTTGATCAATCTTTCAGGGGTGAACTCCAAGTTGGCCAAAATTAGAGCAAAAACAGGATAATGGTAATTAAAGAAAGAAATGGCATTTTAACGGCTCAAGGGGCAAACTAAGGAAATTTATCATTTATCGGTCAGTAGCAAACAAAGAAGGCCTAAAATCGTTTCCTATGGTCATATGGTTCTTCAACATTTACGACAGAAGATTATATAGCATGGTAACAAATATTTTAACTTGACTATCAACCAAGACAAAAATAATGAGACTAAACAACAAGTTAATGCGCTATTTCAATGAAATTCGATAAACACAATATGTATTTATAACCCTCTTAAAAGAAAAGATAGGCTCAAAAGCTCACCGGGTCTAGTCTCCACCTTGTGTTATCTAGAAATTCGAATCATTTTATATTTCACATCAGACATGTATTCAAGAGACTACGTGCAGTGTATAGGATTACATGCAAATCTATGACATTAAACTACGATTAGAACGATACATAACTTAAAACGTTTGAACATGACATCAGTAAATGTTTAATTACATCTTTTCTTGTTTACATAACTTATTAAGTTGGATGATAATGGGGAATTACAGCTACAAGCTCAATTCCTCCGTCAAGAAAATAACTATGGTTCAAGCACCAACATAATCCATCTTCGGTTAGCACGAGTTATCCCACACTAAACTAGGGTTGTGGTATAATCCGTCTAATCTAGGCATGGACTATTCGGATACTTGATAGCTCAATTCAATTAAGTACCATTACATGTAAATAATCTATATAAGCACAGCAAACATAGATCATTGAGCACATCACAGTCAAAATAGATCTAAGACAAGAATAAACTTTGAAAGTGATGATTTAATAAATTAGAAGCACGATTTATTTATAAAAATCCTCGGAACATGTAATCATCATCCATACATAATAAAACTAAAATAAAAACATAAATAAAACCCTATTACTTGGCTAAGGTTTCATTGAAACCCTAGATCTAGGTTTAGTTGGCCATAGAATTGATGAACGGCAAGAGGTTGATGGAGGAGGCCATGGGAATCCTTGGTCTTCTTCTTCTTCTCCTTGCTTTTCTCTCTTCAATGGATGGAGCATTTTTAGTGGTATATTGATGTATCTAATGTTGTGTAATGATATGTAATCCCAAAATTGATTTAGAATAGGATTTATATAGAGCTTGCAAGGATTTAGGAAGCTTTCCTAAGTCAAATCGCACTAAAACTGCTGTTTTTACGTTTTTGGAGGTATACAGCTAATTCGGATCGCATAGGGCTCTTCAGGGCCTCGAAATACGCAACTTTGACTTTTTGAACGGGTCGCTGGCGCGGGTCGCGGGCATGGGTCACTCCAGCGACCTGGGCAATTTTCAGATTTTTCTCAGATTTCCGCTGCTCTACACACCGATCGTAGAATTGCGATAACGTTTGACTCGGACCTCGTATTGACTCACCGTTTGTGGCCACGCGTCCGTAACTCAAAGATCTACATTTTATATCTCAGGACAAATTTCTCATATCTGAAGTATTCCTTGTCAAAAATGCAATTTTTCGAGGCTGCTACTACATTCATCTTTCATCGGAATCACCGTTTGAGCCCAGAATGACTTCCAAAGCCACTAATCATTGGATTTTTGTGCATTTTCATATTAAAGCTCCAAAACCTACAAAATATAGAATATTTATTAAAAATCACTTAATAACTACATGAAATGGACTAACAAAGCGTATTTTTAGGGCTATAAACGGCAACTATTCGTCGCCGATCAACTGTTTTTGAAACAGCATCGTCACAGATCTGTTTCTGCAGTGTTTTCGCAGCAGAGTACAAATCTGTGATTGCATAGGATGCAAAACAGGTTCGATCGATCGAACATTCTCTGTACTCAAGCGATCGAACAGTTTTTGATCGATTGAAACCTTCTGGTGTTCGATCGATCGAATGTAGTTAGATCGATTGAGACAGACTCTTTGTCAGCATCTTTGTAACACCTGTAATTTTCTGTCATTATAATATCAACTTTTTTCGAATTTCTGTATTGGACAGACTATAATACTATATTATTTTAATTACGTGACGGTATGGACGTGTTGTATTATTACCATATAGCCTGTAGTAACCATACCGACTCGACCATAATAAGATTTAACTTAGTCCCGTACCCGGATCCGGACATTAGAAATAATACCCGATTGCACGTAAATCGAGACTAACACGTATACCGACAAACTTATGCACGTAAACTGAGAAAGTTGCACACAACCTGAGGTGGGCCCCACATGGCAGCTCCATGTGCCACTCCTTACACTTGTCATTTCCTCCCATGACATTTGTCCACATATTGGACATGTGTCTTTGCATGAGCTCATGCAAATGACACCTAGCCATGCCAATCTCCTACATATCATGCACATACACACAATTGAGACACTTTTGTCTCTACAATCTTCATATAATTGAGAGGGAGAGAGAGCTAGAGTTATAGCTCCATGGAAGAATAGAAGAAGAAGAAGTTCATCTTTGAAGTTTGAAGATTCAAGCTTCACTAAGCATCAACCAGTATCAAGCTTAAATTTCAAGCTTTAGTGAGTAAATTGTGAGTAAATTGTGAGTAATTGTGAGTAATATAACTCAATTTAGAACCCATATAATATATACTAATGTTTAGTAGAAGTTTGATGTTGTTGTGTTGAAGTTTTCATGACATGCAAGATATATCCATAAATCTGAGAAACTGAAACTCTCAGCAGAACATAGTTTAGTAAAATGAATGTTTTGTGCAGCTCAAAAATCCGAATTAAGCTAGGTTTTTTGTGGTAATAGTTAACTCTTATATCTACAAATAACTCTTCTATAGCTCAGTCTAGAAATCACTCCTTCATGGGTGAAATGCATGTACAACGCAGCGTTATAAACCTGGGAAAACAGAAACTTCCAGCAGAATGTAGTTTAGTAAAATGGATGTTTTGAGGAGCTCCATAATCGGAATTAAGCTAGGTTTTTTTGTGGTAAAAGCTAACTCATATATATACAAATAACCATTTTATAGGTCAGTCTAGAAATCAATCCTTCATGGGTGAAATACATGTACAACGCAGTGTTATAAATCTGAGAAACTGAAACATTCAGCAGAACATAGTTTAGTAAAATGAATGTTTTGTGCAGCTCAAAAATGAGAATTATGCTAGGTGTTTTTGTGAAGAAATAAAACTCATTTATCTACAAATACCTCTTTTATAGCTCAGTCTAATAACCCTTCCTTCATAGGTGAAATTCACGTACAATGCAGTACTATAAATCTAGGACAGAACAGTCCAAGATATAACAAATGTCTTGTAAAATAAATAGTTTGAGTAGCTCAAAAATGTAATTGAAGCTAGATTGTTTTAGTTTATAATGTTTTAGTTTTGAGTTTGATCTACAAAGCAATTTATCATGCCCAAATAAATCATGTTAATTCATTCAACACAGTGAAAATGTATCTTGGCAGATTGTACAGTTTTTTTGTATAATGTTTTGTTTATGCATGGTATTGATTGTTGATGCTAGTTTTCCGGTACATGTGTTGTTGTGAAAGTCTCGTGCTATGGTAGTGCTATCGCGTAGATGAGTATGTTAAGGGTTTCGTCTATGTGTTTATTGGTATTAAATTCACGTTAATCCATGAGCTACGTGCTATGTTTTCTATTGTTATGAATATATTCTAATGACCGTTGGAAAGTTCATACCCAAACTATAAGTATATTTTATGGTACGATTATTACGTTAATAAGTGATCGGGAAAGTTTCCATCGTAAGTATATTGAGAGGAAAACGGAATGTCGGACGTATAGAGAAATATTAACGGTTATAAATGGATGATATTAATGAACTAAACTACGAAACGTACGAACACGTAAACTAATGATAAAACCTTCGATAACAGATTTAATGTGAATAAGGGACATTGGGCCTCATTTCTAGTCGTGTGACTACCGGTCAAAGTTGATTCGTGAACTTTCGTGTCGTGTTTGGATATTTCTTGCAAAATTGGTCTTTCGATTATTCTATGGAGTCGATTGGTGAGTTATGTTTTGTTCCTTGATCTGAGGATCGGTGTGACGTGTTCGGTCAAGTGCGGATGACCTGAGGATCATCGTGACGTGTTCGATCAAGTGGTTGATTATTTTTCCGCACCCTTGGACTGAGGATCGGCATGACGTGTTCGATTATGTACGGGTGACCTGAGGATCGGCATGACGTGTTCATCCAAGTGATTATTAATTTCCCGTACCCTTGGTCTGAGAATCGGCATGACGTGTTCGGTAACGTGCGGGCGACCTGAGGATCGGCATGAGGTGTTCGACCAAGAGATTGTTAATGTCCCGCACACTTATGCCATTTGGGCGACAGTTTGAATGCCCGTTGGGCGATAGTTTGAATGTCATTTGGGCGACAGTTTGAGTGCCAGTTGGGCGACAGTTAACTATTCATTGTTGAGTGTTGTTCTTTCTTGACCAGTAAATGCGTTTGGATTTAAGTCTTCTTTCAGTCAATGTCATTGGTCAGTTCAGTTCTGGGTTAAGTTTCAAAAGGAATGATTGGGTTTAAAAATGACATAATGTTGAGAATAAGAAAAGATGAACACGACATAGTATCGAGAATAAGAAATGATGAATGAGATATGGTTTCGAGAAATAAGAAGAGATGAAGAATAACTTACCTTAAGTGGTGGTAACCTTAAGGGGACCCTCACTTAGCTTAACCGCTAACGGCTTTTCATGCCGCTAGACCTTCCACGTCCAGCCTTTGCAGGTCCACAAGAGCCGACTGCTATCAAGATGCTGACTTTACTACTGAAGACTATGCTGGTGAAGATTACTACGAGGAAGGCTACGGTTTCGCCAGTTGAAGACTTTGGAGCTTTTCTTTTGTTATAGTTCTGTTATTATTATGTTAGTAATGTAATAGTTTAGCTGGTCTTGTAATATGTATCTTTTGGATATCTTTTTGGCTTGTAATATACTACTGATGTAAGACTTGGATGTTTTAAATTTCTGCTTCTGTTGAACTTAGTCACTTTCCCATATCACATTATTGTTATAAGCATGTTTGGACAATCAGGTGACACTCACAACCAGTCACGTGTCTACGAACCCATAAAGGAAATTTATTTTTCACTATTTTTGGTACTTCAGGGCGTGACATGGATTTTTGGTATCAGAGCTTTAGGTTTACACGCGCTCACTGATTGTCCTATACCTTAAGTTATGAGAATAAGATTTACCTCGTATTAGTACTGACACTAAGTTAGTTCCTCTTGCAGGACTATGGAGCCGATCTTTGTTTACGATGATTTTGGAGGGCACTATATTCTCGACGGTCGTATCCAGCCTGCCGACCCTGTACTATATCGACAGCGGATCCGCCAGAGGGCGAGGCACATTTTAGAGGAGGATATGCGGAGAGCCGTGCATACCGATGCACTGCAGTATCTAGATCGAGTTCAGCTTGAGTCAATTCATGCTTCAGAGACTACCATACTTATCCACCAGGAGCTTATCGGCATGGCTCAGGACGAGGCACTATACGATGATATACTCTTCCCGATTATCATGGCCGCACCAGCACCACCATTCTCACCCGAGCCTGTACTAGAGCCAGATGCAGATTCAGACCCCATGGATACAGATAGCGATGACGACAGAGCGAGTAGAGAGGATTTTGTAGGCGGTGGCCACACAGCAGATGACCCATCTGACGATGACGACACAGATGATGATGATGACGATGACATGATGATTGAGGACGACCCGGCGAGTAGCGACGACGAGCCGATCGAGGAGGCTGATCCAGTAGAGGATGCTCAGGGACCAGAGGATGATGTATATGATCATCCAGTACTGCCAACTGATGAGGATGTGATAGTACCGATACCCGAGCAGGACCACGGGGCAGAGCCAACTGATGTTGAGGAGGACCCGGAGGAGGAGGAGTTCTTAAAGGACCCCGCAGACGATCCAATTATAGAGTTGATTCAGGACGATCTCGACGCATAACCTGACCTACACGACAATGTGGATCCAGATGATGTCGATGAGCCTGACGAGTTAGCTGTTGAGTTGGACAATGCGCCACCTGAGGTTGTAGAGCTAGATGATGAGGATGACATCGACTTGGATGGAGTTGGCGGAGATGGCGTAGCACCAGGATGGATATTACTAGATGGTGGACCAGATGAGTTTGACCAGTGGCTAGAATTTATGCCAGCGGAAGTAGTTACCGTTCTAGGGGACGAGATACCACCTACGATTACCGACGATGAGGCAGACTTCTATGCCCTACCACGTTGATATGATCTTCAGAGAGCTGCTATTACTTCTATATAGTGATGTACATATTGGTTTTGTTTGGTGTCGCTCGTATTATAGATATTACAGTTGTAAGTACTTTGTACATGTTCTTTTGTAAGCACACCTAGGAGATGCTTAAACTCTTGTATAGTATGTACTGGCCTTGGACGTAGTACTTTGATGTAAATCTTTTTGGTTTAATATAATGGTTTAAGTTATATCGCTTTATTCCATTGATATTTAGCAATATATGAATGCTTATTATATTTTAACTTTGGTACACACTAAAAAAACCTATAAAGACTCGGTATGGAATCAAAGGCTATTAGCAGTAAAACTTGTGCGTTGTTTTCAGATGGCTGGTGGACGTAAGAGGAACCGCAATGGTCATAACGAGGAAGAACCGGAGATACCTAATGAGATAGACCCTATAGGATTACTCTCAGCCTTGGTCAGAAGGATTGAGAGGGCTTCAAACAATGTAGGAAACAACAACAACCACCCAGCACCACCCCCAAGGCAGACAGGGGATAAGTTACTTGAACGTTTCCGCGCATTAAGACCAGAAAAGTTCAATGGGATGATGGAACCATGGAAAGTGGAGCTATGGCTATGAGAGATGGATCTCATCTTTAAAGCCATGGATTGTAGTGAGGCTGAAAAACGCCGCCTAGCCGTATTTCAATTGACATATGCCACAGCAGACTGGTGGGAAGCGGAAGAGGCTACTTTGGGAGATAGAGCCATAAGGGAAATGACATGGACCGTGTTCAAGGAACGGTTCCTAGCAAAGTATTTTCCATTAGTAGAACGAAATTTGAAGAAGAAAGAATTCATGGAATTGGTTCAAGGGAACAAGTCTGTTCAGGAGTATACAACGCAATTCGAACGCCTGTCCCGTTTTGCGCATCACATGGTGGACACACCTGAAAAGAAGAACGAACAATATCACCAAGGATTATCTCTTTCACTACAAGAGACGACTGCAGTTTACGTGAGTCAATCCATTGAATCTTTGGTAGGGTTGGCTACACAAATGGAGAATATACAGAAACAGAGGCAGAAGAGGTTTACTAGTAGGTTTCCATCACGAAATGTCCCAGGAACAAGGCCACCCATGCGTTATCCGAATAATAAGCGCGCTTGGAATGGAAAAAGGAAGCTGCAGCAGGCACGGAGGCAACCACAGCAAGCCAACACTGTAGCACCATAAATACCAGTCTCTGTTGGACATCAAGGAGGTTATATCGCCCAAGGAAAAGGTCCAGGGAGTTTCTTTAACTGTAGCATACCTGGCCACCATGCCAAAGATTGCAGAACCTCCAAGAACCACAATCGTGGTGAAGTCATATGCTTTAATTGTGGAGAGAACGGCCACTGGAGCCGAGAGTGCAAGGCACCGCGTCGAGGATACAATGGACCCAACGCTCAAGGACAAGCTGCTAAGACTCATCTGAATGCTGTTATTCTGGAAGTAGCAGGTTTTGACATCGAAGCGCATCAGAATCTAGAAGGTACGCTCACTCTTTTCAGCAACAGAGTTAAAACATTATTTGATACTGGAGCATCAAATTCGTTTATTGCTAGTAGAGTCGTACAAGATTTGGGTTTAGTACCTCAAAACCTTATTGTAGCATTGAATGCCGTATCTCCGATGGGTACATCTGTTAAGTTGAATAGGGTATGCAGAAACTGTCCCATCAACATAGAAGATAGAGACCTATTTGCTGATTTGGTGATCTTGTCAATGAAGGAGTTCGACGTCATCTTAGGAATTGATTGGCTCACCAAGTACCATGCTATCTTGGATTGTACTAGCAAGTCGATTACCTTTACAATACCTGGAACTCAACCCTTTTTTCTTTCAGTGTAACCCATTGAGTGATAGTTTTCTCACTAGTCGCTTGGCTGCCATCGAGGGCACAAGCTCAGAGATCACGATCGCAGAGGTTCTGATAGTGCGAGAATTCGAGGACGTATTTAACGAGCTCTCAGGTTTACCGCCAAAGCAAGAGATAGACTTTTGCATAGAACTGACACCTGGAACCATGCCTGTCTCCAAGACCCCATACAGGATGGCACCGACGGATATGCAAGAATTGAAGAAGCAAGTACAGGAGTTGGAAGATTTAGGATTCGTGCGTCCAAGCACATTACCGTGGGGAGCACCGGTACTGTTTGTAAAGAAGAAAGACGGATCGCTTCGACTCTGCATAGACTACAGGGAGTTGAATAAGGTAACCATCAAGAATAAGTACCCGCTGCCACGTATTGATGACTGGTTCGATCAATTACAAGGAGCCACAACATTTTTAAAGATCGATTTGAGATCAGGATACCACCAACAGCATTCCGTACTAGATACGGACATTACGAGTTTCTTGTGATGCCATTCGGGCTAACCAGTGCCCCAGTAGTGTTTATGGACTTGATGAATAGGGTATTTAGGCCTTACCTAGATCAGTTTACTATCGTCTTTATAGATGATATACTGATATATTCCAAGACCAAGGAGGAACATGAAAAACATTTGTAGGTTGCCTTACAGATACTCAGGGACAACCAACTATATGCAAAGTTTAGCAAATGCGAGTTTTGGCTTAATGAAGTCAAGTTCTTAGGACATGTCGTCTCTCAGAATGGGATATTAGTGGATTCTTCAAAGATAGACGCAGTGCTAGATTGGAAAAGACCGAGTAATGCTTCAGAGATTAGGAGTTTTCTGGGTTTGGCTGGCTACTACAGGAGATTTGTAGAAGGATTCTCTAGAATCGCAGCCCCATTAACTGGTCTTACAAAGAAAGAGTCAAAGTTTGATTGGAAGGATCGACATGAACGTGCATTTCAAGAGCTGAAGGAGAGATTAACTTCGGCACCCGTGTTAGCAATACCCAAGAGCGGTAAAAGATATACCATCTACAGTGATGCTTCACACCAAGGATTAGGGTGTGTACTTATGCAAGATGGGAAGGTGATAGCATATGGATCGAGACAATTGAAGCCACACGAGATGAGTTATCCAACACATGATCTAGAGTTAGCCGCAAATGTGTTTACACTGAAAACATGGAGACATTACCTCTATGGCGAGCAGTTTGATTTATTTTCAGATCACAAGAGCTTGAAGTATTTGTTCTCTCAGAAGGAGCTAAATATGAGGCAGAGACGATGGATGAAGTTACTCAAGGATTATGATTTCACTCTACAGTACCATCCTGGAAAAGCAAATGTTGTTGCAGATGCTTTGAGTCATAAACCTCGCGAGATAGTTGCTAATCTCATGATTCGAGAATGGAAAGCATTGGAAATTATAGCAGAATTTGATCTCCAACCCAAAGAGACAGAAGGAGGACACCATTTTGGATGTTTAGTAGCACAACCGATGCTCCTCAGTCGTATTTTAGAAGCCCAGCGGAAAGATGAAGAGTGAAAGAAGTGGTTTGCTAAAGTTTCGGCAAAGGAACCCGAGGAATGGAGCGTAGGCTCAGATGGAGGATTTCGATGTAGTAACCGACTGTGTGTTCCGGATGTGGAGGCATTGAGGAAGGACATTCTATATGAAGCACACAAGTCTCGTTTGACCGTTCATCCTAGAGGTACAAAGATGTATAGAGACTTGAAGCGGAATTTCTGGTGGGAAGGCATGAAACGAGAAGTGGCAGAGTATGTTTCTAAGTGTCTTACTTGTCAACAAGTCAAAGCAGAACATCAGAAGCCATCAGGATTGTTACAGCCATTACCGATTCCACAGTGGAAGTGGGAACACATTACCATGGATTTTGTGGTAGGTCTACCCCGATCCCAGCAGAGCCATGACTCTATTTGGGTGATTGTGGACCGACTCACCAAGTTAGCTCACTTCATAGCATACAGTATAACATATTCTGTGGAGAAGTTGAGTCAGTTATACATACAACAGGTCGTACGATTGCATGGAGTACCTATCAGCATAGTGTCTGATCGCGATTCTCGATTTACTGCAGAATTCTGGGAAAGTTTCCAGACAGCTTTAGGAACTTCACTGAAAGTGAGTTCAGCATTTCATCCTCAAACCGACGGGCAAACCGAGAGGACCAATCAAGTAATGGAAGACATATCTTCCATTGATTGAGTTTGCCTACAACAATAGTTATCACTCAAGCATAGGCATGGCACCATTCGAGGCATTGTATGGAAGGCCGTGTCGTTCGCCATTATGTTGGGCTGAAGTTGGAGATGGCAAGCTTCTAGGACCGGAGATGGTTCGAGAGACTAATAAGAAGATAATTATTGTCAGAGAGAAGATGAAGGCAGCACAAGATCGATATAAGAGATATGCAGACAAACATCGCACGGATAAAGAGTTCAAGGTAGGAAAACATGTTTTACTCAAAGTATCACCAGTCCGAGGAGTAGTAAGGTTTGGACAAAAAGGGAAAAGTTGTCGCCACGCTATATCGGACCATTTGAGATCTTGGAACGCATAGGAAGAGTTTCTTATAGACTCGCGTTGCCACTAAGGTTGTCAGGTACTCACAATGTTTTTCACATCAGTATGTTGAAGGAGTATCATCAGGGCGTGATGCCCCATGTAATCGACTTTAAGGACATTGAGGTGAATAACAGTGTGTCTTACGCAGAGAGACCCATCAAGATTTTGGGTCGAGAGACCAAGAAGATGAGAAACAAGGAGATTCCATTGGTGAAGGTTCAGTGGAATCATCATGACGAAAGAGAAGCTTCGTGGGAAATAGAGTCAGAGATGCGAGAGAAATATCCTTTTCTGTTTTGTACCTAGATAAGCTCTGATTTCGAGGACGAAATCCTTTAATAGGTGGTGGAAGATGTAACACCTGTAATTTTCTGTCATTATAATATCAATTTTTTTGAATTTCTGTATTGGACCGACTATAATATTATATTATTATTTTAATTACGTGACGGTATGGACGTGTTATATTATTACCATATAGCTTGTAGTAACCATACCGACTCGACCATAATAAGATTTAACTTAGTCCCGTACCCGGATCCGGACATTAGAAATAATACCCGATTGCATGTAAATAAAGACTGACACGTATACTGAGGAACTTATGCACGTAAACCGAGAAAGTTGTACACAACCTGAGGTGGGCCCCACATGGCCGGCCACATGGCAGCCCCATGTGCCACTCCTTACACTTGTCATCTCCTCCCATGACATTTGTCCACATATTGGACATGTGTCTTTGCATGAGCTCATGCAAATGACACCTAGCCATGCCAATCTCCTATATATCATGCACATACACACAATTGAGACACTTTTGTCTCTACAATCTGCATATAATTGAGAGGGAGAGAGAGCTAGAGTTATAGCTCCATGGAAGAATAGAAGAAGAAGAAATTCATCCTTGAAGTTTGAAGATTCAAGCTTCACTAAGCATCAACCAATATCAAGCTTAAATTTCAAGCTTTAGTGAGTAAATTGTGAGTAAATTATGAGTAATTGTGAGTAATATAACTCAATTTAGAACCCATATAATATGTACTAATGTTTAGCAGAAGTTTGATGTTGTTGTGTAGAAGTTTTCATGACATGCAAGACATATCCATAAATCTGAGAAACTGAAACTCTCAGCAGAACATAGTTTAGTAAAATGAATGTTTTGTGCAGCTCAAAAATCTGAATTAAGATAGATATTTTGTGGTAATAGCTAACGCATATATCTACAAATAACTCTTTTATAGCTCAGTCTAGAAATCACTCCTTCATGGGTGAAATGCATGTACAACGCAGCGTTATAAACCTGGGAAAACAGAAACTTCCAGCAGAATGTAGTTTAGTAAAATGGATGTTTTGAGGAGCTCCATAATCGGAAATAAGCTAGGTTTTTTTATGGTAAAATCTAACTCATATATCTACAAATAACCCTCTTATAGGTCAGTCTAGAAATCGCTCCTTCATGGGTGAAATGCATGTACAACGCAGTGTTATAAATTTGAGAAACAGAAACATTCAGCAGAACATAGTTTAGTAAAATGAATGTTTTGTGCAGCTCAAAAATGCGAATTATGCTAGATTTTTTTGTGAAGAAATATAACTCATTTATCTACAAATACCTCTTCTATAGCTCAGTCTAAAAACCCTTCCTTCATAGGTGAAATTCACGTACAATGCAGTACTACAAATCTAGGACAGAACAGTCCAAGATATAAGAAATGTCTTGTAAAATAAATAGTTTGAGTAGCTCAAAAATGTAATTGAAGCTAGATTTTTTTTTAACATGAATATATTCCTATTATCTATAATGTTTTAGTTTTGAGTTTGATCTACAAAGCAATTTATCATGCCCAAATAAATCATGTTAATTCAGTCAACACAGTGAAAATGTATCTTGGCAGATTGTACAGTTTTTTTGTATAATGTTTTGTTTATGCATGGTATTGATTGTTGATGCTAGTTTTCCGGTACATGTGTTGTTGTGAAAGTCTCGTGCTATGGTAGTGCTATCGCGTAGATGAGTATGTTAAGGGTTTCGTCTATGTGTTTATTGGTATTAAATTCACGTTAATCCATGAGCTACGTGCTATATTTTCTATTGTTATGAATATATTCTAATGACCGTTGGAAAGTTCATACCCAAACTATAAGTATATTGTATGGCACGATTATTGCGTTAATAAGTGATCGGGAAAGTTTCCATCGTAAGTATATTGAGAGGAAAACGGAATGTCGGACATATAGCGAAATATTAACGGTTCTAAATGGATGATATTAATGAACTAAACTACGAAATGTACGAACACGTAAAATAATGATAAAACCTTTGATAATAGATTTAATGTGAATAAGGGACATTGGGCCTCTTTCTAGTCGTGTGACTACCGGTCAAAGTTGATTCGTGAACTTTCGTGTCGTGTTTGGATATTTCTTCCAAAATTGGTCTTTCGATTATTCTATGGAGTCGATTGGTGTGTTATGTTTTGTTCCTTGATCTGAGGATCGGCATGACGTGTTCGGTCAAGTGCGAATGACCTGAGGATCGTCGTGACGTGTTCGATCAAGTGGTTGATTATTTTTCCGCACCCTTGGACTGAGGATCGGCATGACGTGTTCGGTTATGTACGGGTGACCTGAGGATCGGCATGATATGTTCGTCCAAGTGATTATTAATTTCCCGTACCCTTGGTCTGAGGATCGGCATGACGTGTTCGGTAACGTGCGGGCGACTTGAGGATCGGCATGACGTGTTCGACCAAGAGATTGTTAATATCCCGCACACTTATGCCATTTGGGCGACAGTTTGAATGCCAGTTGGGCGATAGTTTGAATGCCATTTGAGCGACAGTTTGAGTGCCTGTTGGGCGACAGTTAACTATTCATTGTTGAGTGTTGTTCTTTCTTGACTAGTAAATGCGTTTAGATTTAAGTCTTCTTTCAGTCAATGTCATTGGTCAGTTCAGTTCTGGGTTAAGTTTCAAAAGGAATGATTGGGTTTAAAAATGACATGATGTTGAGAATAAGAAAAGACGAACAAGACATAGCATCGAGAATAAGAAATGATGAACGAGATATGGTTTCGAGAAATAAGAAGAGATGAAGAATAACTTACCTTAAGTGGTGGTAACCTTAAGGGGACCCTCACTTAGCTTAACCGCTAACCGATTTTCATGTCGCTGGACCTTCCACGTCCAGCCTTTGCAGGTCCAGACAGAGCCGACTGCTATCAAGATGCTGACTTTACTAAGGAAGACTATGCTGGTGAAGATTACTAGGAGGAAGGCTACGGTTTCGCCAGTTGAAGACTTTGGAGCTTTTCTTTTGTTGTAGTTCTGTTATTATTATGTTAGTAATGTAATAGTTTAGCTGGTCTTGTAATATGTATCTTTTGGATATCTTTTTGGCCTGTAATATACTACTGATGTAAGACTTGGATGGTTTAAATTTCTGCTTCCGCTGAACTTAGTCACTTTCCCATATCACATTATTGTTATAAGCATGTTTGGATAATCAGGTGACACTCACAACCAGTCACGTGTCTATGAACCCATAAAGGAAATTTATTTTTCCCTATTTTTGGTACTTCGGGGCGTGACAATCTTTGCTTCACAGTTTTAAAGAGTTTTTGAAATTAAATACTTTAATTTTAAAATATTCTGTAAAATTTTCAAATCATTATTTGAAACAAAATGTTCAAGCGATTGAACAGTGTTCAATCGATCGAAGGTTCGAGAGATCGAATGGTCTTCGATCGATCAAACTGTGATAGAGAAGTAAGATGTTGTTTTAAGTTCTAATTCAGTATGTAAAGAGTTTATATATTGTGTGAATAAATTAAGTGTTCCAATAGTTACATATATTTGTTATATATGTATGGATGCATGTACGACTAACCCTTTTGCAGCTAGATTAGTCGCTATCTCCCATGGCACCAAGTCATTTGAATATTTGTATTTAATTTGTTTGAGATTGGTGCATGTTGTAATTTAAGTTTGGTTTGGTTTTAAGGCATATGTAAATGGCGCTGCGACTTCAATCCTACGAAAAGGAAAGTCGCACCGGTTTCCCTAGCCTTTTATTTTGTTGTTGCTATTTCTATTTCTAGATAAATTGTAAGCTTCGAAAGAAGCATAGGACAAATGTAATAGAATTAGAAAATCTATGAAGATGGAGCAAGGAGCTGTTGTCCATGAAGATGGAGCTGGAGGCGATCAAACCAAAAGAAGGTTCTACGGAGATAGAGCCATGGGAGATAGAGGCATCGTTTTGATGTCTTTATTTTCAATTTTAGTTTTTGTTTTATGTGCTTGGTTTGTGATTGGCATTTAATTATATTGTTACTACTTGCATGCACGTAAAACAAGTTTTCTAAAATAAAATTCAAAAACCATTTCAACGCATTAGTAAACATTGGATGTTTATGGGTAATGTGTGGAAATATTTTTAAAAGTAAAATCCTTATTTACTAAATCTAGTGGGAGAGGGTCTTATTAATAAACACCCATGATCTTCCATTAACGGTTCACTATAAGATGAGTGGTGCATTCTGTGTCACCTCGCCAGGGGTGATCATTCCATATGGAGGGTGCATTACTCATTGGTTACTAGATGTGAGCTTCCTTTGATAGGATCAATCAGACGTGTTAGAGGGTGACCACCACACGGAGGCGCTACTTGAGACGGTTGTGATTGGATCCTAGTTAATGGTACACACTAGCTAAACTATGGATAAGGGATCCCACACGGGGCATTATTCAAAAGCTTAGAGATCAAATAGGTTCGGGAGTCATAAATTATTTTGCAAGAGTTGCATAGCGGACAAGTCATGATTAATCGAAAGATCGAACATTGATCACAACACGGAGGCTTTATTCTTTCGTTTCGATATTCCGGCGACTTTGTTTTAAAAATAAGAGTTTTTCAAGGATTCTTTTATTTTAAACTGTCAAATACTGATATCCATATTTATTTTGTTTGTTTGATTTTCAATAATCATAATGTCTGGATCGGCATTTAGTCCACTTGCCACCATACTCACACAAAATAAGTTAACTGGAAACAACTACACTGAATGGAAACGTAACCTTGACATTGTGTTAACTGCGGAGGATCACATATATGTCCTCACCACCCCAAGCCCTGAAGAACCCGCAGCAAATGGTTCAGCAGTTGCCAGACGCGAGTTCGACAAATGGAAAAAGTCGAATGGAATGGCTCGTTGCTACATTTTGGCCTTAATGGTTGGTGTATTGCAACACCAATTCCAATTGAATGATTCTGCCAGTGACATTATCAAGTCCCTGAAAAAGATGTTTGGGGAGCATGGCAGGCCTGCCAGACAGGTAGCTATGCAAAAGATAATGAGTGCAAAGATGTCGGAAGGGACTCCAGTCAAGGAACATGTTTTAAAAATGATTGGTTATTTAAACGAGCTGGAGACCCTAGGTGCCAACATCGATGCACAAACCCAAGTTGATATGATCCTCAATTCAATGTCGCCTTCATTCGTTCAATTTAAACTTAACTATAATATGAATCAAATGAATTTTTCAATGAGCGAATTGATGAGTTCTCTTTTGGCAGTGGAAGGGGTGATCAAACCTGGGGTCAACGTTTTGAACGTTGAGAAAAGCGCTTCCTCTTCCCGATCTATACTGAAAGGAAAGAAAGGGAAGAAGAAGGCTGTCACTGGTGGTTCAAGTGTTGGACCAATCCCTAAGATTGCAAAATCTAAGGGAAAAGGTAAGGGCAAAGGGAAGGTAGGTGGCCAAGGCAAAAGAAAGTGTTTCCAATGCGGTGACAAGGGCCACTAGAAGAGGAACTATCCAGAATTCTTAGCTACAAGAGTTCAAGGTATGATTGAATCACATGTGATTGAAGCAAGTTTTATAACGGATACTTCAAACACTTGGTGCATTAATTCTGGTGCGACTAACCATATCTGTAATTCATTGCAGGGGTTCAGATCAACCAGGAGATGCAGTGATGGGGAAATCGTACTTATTCTAGGTTCAGCGCAACCGTTTCTGCTGTTGCTATAGGAGTCATAGTTTTAGAATTTCTAGACAATAAAGTTTTGATTTTATCAGATGTACTTTGCGTCCCTTCAATGAGGCGTAATTTAATTTCAGTTTCTAATTTATCGAATAATGTTTAATCTTTTCATTTTGGAACTGAAGTTGTGATTAAAAGAAATAGTTCTTTTATATATTCTGGTGTTAAATCAAATGGTTTGTATGTGATTACTCCCAATATTTCTAAAGATTCTTGCATGGAACTTAATAACTCAGTGGTAACTGTACCATCTAAAAGAAAGAGACCTTCCACTAATCCAACAAAGCTTTGGCATATGAGGCTTGGCCATATCAATCTAAATAGGATTGGCAGACTAGTCAAAGAAGGGGTCTTAGGCGATTTGGTTCTCGAACCAATAGAAGTCTGCGAGTCTTGTTTAGAGGGTAAGATGACCAAAAGGCCCTTTCCTGCAAAGGGCAATAGAACCAATGCAATGTTGGAATTAGTTTATACTGATGTGTGTGGACCAATAAACATTAGAGTAAAGGGTGGTTTTGAGTATTTCACAACATTTACTGATGACCACTCTAGGTATGGATATGTGTACCTAATGCAGCACAAGTCTGAAGCCTTTGAAAAGTTCAAAGAGTTTAGGGCTAAAATGGAGAAGCAATTGGGCACACATATCAAGGCTATTCGATCTGATCGAGGTGGTGAGTACCTCTGTAATGAGTTTATTGATCACCTCATACATAATGGGATTCCGTCACAGTTGGCTGCACCTGGTACGCCTCAGCAGAACAGTGTAGCAGAGAGAAGGAATCGGACTTTTTAGACATGACTAGGTCGATGATGAGTTATTCTGAGTTGCCATTATTCCTTTGGGATTATGCTTTGGAAACCACTGCTTACATACTAAATCTAGTACCAAGTAAATCTGTTCCCAGGACACCACGAGAGATGTGGATTTGGCGCAAGCCTTCTTTGCAACATCTCCGGATATGAGAGTGTCCGGCACATGTGCTGAAAGGAAAGATGAGAAATTTAGATTCTAGATCAGAAGTATGTTACTTTGTGGGGTATCCAAAGGGTACTTATGGATGGCATATTTATGATCCAAGGGAACAGAAAGTGTTTATTAGTACAAATGCTATTTTCTTAGAGGATGATTATGTCATGAACCATAAACCTAAGGGAAGGATAGATCTTAGAGAGATAGAAGGAGAGCCCTCAGTCCAACCCACAGTTAATAACGATGTAAATCAAGAAAACACCACTTCTTCACCTATTTCTGCACCGGTAACTCGTCGTAGTGGGAGGATTATCAGCTAGCCTGATAGATACATGTTCTTCGGAGAAGTTTTTGAAGCTGTCTCCATAGAATCTGAATCTGATCCTGCCACATATGAAGAGACAATGGCTGATGTTGATTCAGCTCATTGGGTTATAGTCATGAAGGCTAAATTGGAATCTATGGATTCTAATCAGGTCTGGGATCTTGTAGAGCTTCCAGCCAACATTAAACCCATTGGCTGTAAGTGGGTCTACAAGAGGAAAAGAGGATCTGATGGAAAGGTTGAGACCTTTAAGGCAAGGCTTGTAGCGAAAGGTTTTACTCAGAGGGAGGGAATTGACTATGAGGAAACCTTCTCGCCGGTGGCCATGCTCAAGTCCATCAGGATAGTCTTATCCATTGTTGCATGCCTAGATTATGAGATCTAGCAGATGGACATTAAGACTGCATTCTTGAATGGCAATCTTGAGAAGGACATCTATATGCAACAACCAGAGGGGTTCATAGCTGGTCAGAAAGGTAACTTGGTATACAAGTTGCAAAAGTCCATTTATGGGCTTAAGCAGGCATCTAGGAGTTGGAACATCCGATTTGACCAAACGGTCAAGTCGTTTGGTTTTATACAAAATCTGGATGAACCTTGTGTATACAAGAAGTGTGAAGGGAAAGCGGTGGCTTTTCTTGTGCTTTATGTTGACGACATTCTACTCATTGGAAATGATGTAGCGGCATTGTCAACGGTCATGTTTTGGCTGGCTAGTACTTTCGATATGAAGGATCTAGGAGAGGCGAGCTATATTCTTGGGATAAAGCTCTTTCGGGATCGTAAGCAAAAGATAATGGGATTATCTCAAGCTGGTTATAACGAGAAAGTGCAAACTATATTTTCAATGGATAATTCAAAGATAGGTCTATTACCTTTCAAGCATGGTTTAGCGTTCTCCAAGGACCAGTGTCCAAAGACACAGGAGGAGAGGAATCGCATAACAGGAATTCCCTATGCTTTGGCAGTGGGAAGTCTCATGTATGCGATGTTATGCACTAGACCAGATATTTGCTTTGCCATAGGCATGGTTAGTAGATATCAGTCGAATCCAGGTCCAGAGCACTGGATAGCCGTCAAGCACATTCTTAAGTACTTGAGAAGAACTAAAGATTACATGCTTATGTACGGTGGTAGTGAGTTAATTCCAGTAGGATACACTGACTCGAATTTTATGTCAGATAAAGATTCAAGGAAGTTGACGTCCGGTCATCTCTTTACCTTGGGAGGTGGTGCTGTTAGTTGGAGGAGCATTAAGTAGAAATGCATTGCAGACTCAATTACAGAAGCTAAGTATGTGGCTACTTGTGAAGCCGCAAAGGAAGCTGTTTGGCTCAAGAAGTTCTTTATGGAACTCGAGGTGGTACCAGCGTCGCTGTTGCCTATTATGCTTTATTGTGATAATAGTGGGACAGTGGCTCAGTCCAAGGAGCCAAGGAACCACGGAAAGGGAAAGCACGTAGAGCGAAAATATCATCTCATCCGAGATATTGTTCAACGTGGAGATGTGACTGTCACCAAGATTGTCACCTCTGACAATCTTGCTAATCCATTTACAAAGGCCTTGCCACAGAAGGTCTTTGATCGTCATCTAGATAGTCTAGGTCTCAGATGTAATCCTGTATAGTTGTGAGTGCAAGTGGGAGTTTGTTGGGTTTGTGCCCTCAAACCATTACTTTAAGTATGAGACATTGACATTTTAATATATGGATATCAGCTTTACATTTCATTATGTATGTTTCTTTCATGAGATGATTGTTAATCCTTAAGTATCATATAAGGTAATTCGTGTATGTATGAGATACATACAAGTGAGATACAAATTACCATTCATTGATACTTACAACTTGTCATAGTGGATGATGAGACTAGATATCTCATCAGGTTTAGACTGTAGCATGATTAACTACCATTGGATAGAGTGATGAATCTCAATCACTAGAGTGTAACTCTTAGTAAATATGCTAGTGCTTATAGTGCATTGACGGACATGAGCTTTCTTATTGACACTCAAGACTGTCAAACAGTAAATAGGAACTCATAACTTGTATAAGGTACGTGTTCTCAATCTTGAGACGATTATGAACACAGACTGTGGACATGACTGCTTTGACTTACCAATCAGTGAGGTCTATAAAAGATCAACACCTGGGTATCTTGGGTACGTCATGTTCATAGGGTTGTGAACATATATTGTCAAGATAGAATCTATTCTCTGATTCAGAGTAAGCATTCCCTTGAGTATGTCACCAACTTGATTACTGAGTACTGTAGTCTTGTTGATAAGAGTTATCAACATGTTTGGTAATCGTGAGAGGTGAATGGGACTCAAGGAATTCAAGAAGTAATCATGATTCAGGTTGACAGTGACCGTTTATCCGACTACCTGAATATGATTGCGAATGCTGACAATAGAGGGACATTAGTACAACATGCAAGTCTAGTTATCGCTTTGGATATGCTCTTTTGCATTAGAGTTCAGTTATCGTTTAATAGTGGAGTAAACGTTAGCTGATTAGTCGATTAATTTGCTGATCAAAGAGTTTGGTCATGGCTATTAATCAACTGATCTGAGATAACAATAAAGAGCCTAGGAGGTCCCACTCTTAGCTCCGGCAGGATACTTGGAAAGACACTTGAGGAAGCTGTCAAGACAGGTTCGATCGATTGAAGCTAGTTCGATCGATCGAAGTCATGGCAGGTTTGATCAATCGAGGATGGTTCGATCGATCGAATGTTCGATCGATCGAAGTCCTTCGATCGATTGAAGGTTAGGTCAGTTCTGGGAATCTATAAATAGGGCAGCTGCATTCTGGAAAAGAAGTTCGTCATTTTAGAATGTCAGAAGCTGCAGAAACTATTTTAGAGCCCCAAACCTTCTTCTTCCTCTCTATTAGAGATCCCACCATCTCTAGTATCTCCGGGAAGTATCCGCAGGAGACATAAGGGTGAAGACAACCTAGTGGAGGCTGCTGCATCACCAACGAAGAAGAAGAAAATCAGAATTGGGTTCAAGACACTAAGGTATAACTCTTGTCCCCTCTTGTGCGCATATATGGAATTAATGAGTAGTAGATCCTGGGCTACCTTTGAGTTTTTATAACTAGACTTTTCCGCTGTGCGTTTAAACTTTTAATTTAAACCGGTTTTTCCATCAACAACTTGCTCATCAATGCCAAATATGTCATGATTCCTCTTCCTCAATGGATCTGTTAGCAGCTCAAAAGCATATCAAATCTACAAAGCATGAATCATACTATTAAGACAATTTGTACTATAGAAGAATAGATAAAATATGAAGCTATTTTGATTTAAGCAAAGAATTACTAAATAAATGGAAGTAAATACAGGTTGCATGGCAGAAAGATAAGAGGGTGAAATAAATGTTATAAATGGAAATTTCATTATATTCCCAAAACTAGGCTGTATCATTTAACTAGTAATAACCTTAGAGGAATTGTGAATGGTGGAAGGACTTGCATCTTTGGTTTAGCTAAAACGATCAATAACCAGCTTATAGGTAAAAAGTCCACTAGTATTGCTTATAAACATCAATAATTTGATAATGTCAATAAAGCAAGACATTAATTACAGCACAATACTCAAAGTAGTTTCGATTAAAGGATAGAAACATGATTATTATGTTATAAGGACCTTAAGCATTGACAAAGAACACCTTCTCTATATATTTTACCACAAGTTTGAACAATATAGCAAGGTGGCAAATACAATATGCTTCTTTTATCAGTTTTGTTCACCAAAATGGTGAGTATAATTTGTTCCTTATTAAGCATTGATAACAAATGGCTTGTTTGACAACTACTTCTACTTCTGCGATTGAATAGCAGAAAACTGTGATTGGGCAGCTTTTGGCCATTGACAACTTTTTGGGCGATCACAAAGTAGAAGCTGAGTATGTTAAATGATTTAATAATAGCTTCTGGAGCTTCGAATCACTTAAGGGTCCAAAATCTATTGCCAACAGGGCCAAAGATATTTTTTAAAGAGTAAAAACCTTGTAATGCAGAAAAATGGAACAATGAAAAGAAGAAGAAGAAGAAGAAATGTTTTGCATAATAACACACACACACACACAGAGAAAGAGTCTCAACTCATAGTACCTCATTTTTGGGCTCTTTTCTTGCTTTATGCTAGGTCTCTTTAGCTTTGATCCCAACCCATTAGGAATGCTGGTAACTTTAGGAAGATTGAGTTGCCATAGCAAGTCTGTCTCAGAAGAATCACTAGTCACGGAACCTAATTTCTAATAAAATGTCTCATTTTCCTGCAACTGATCAATTGTGTTATTGAAGTAAGTATATACCTCTATATGAACATACATATGTCTGTCTCTAAATATATATATAAACAAAGTACATAGAAGCCCAAACAAAAAGCTCTCAGATCATAAAATAGTATAGACATCAAGAACTAGAACTTTCTTTATCTAACCAAAAAATTATTTTTGACACCAAACAACTTAAAATATGATCTTACAAAAAACTTAAATATGTTTTGAGCATTTTAATTTTTGCAAAAACAAAAAAGAAGCATATTAACTAAAGATCTTACATGCATAGTAAAAGGATCATCAAAGTACACACAAATACATACACATACTACCATACATACATTAACCCACACATACAAATTAACAGCTATATTGACATCTAATTACAATTATGAATTACAAAATCAACTACCACTTATGATATAACTAGAAAATAGAAGGTAAAATAGATTATGAGGGGAAAAAAGTGCAACATCATATTTTGATTAAGTTTTATCATCCCTAAATAAACGTCATTCTCAGAAAAGGGAAATTATAAAGAGAAAAATCCAGGTTGAACCAAAAGTAAACAAATTATGTACTATAAAATTGGATCTCATGATTCAAAAAATCATGGAAAATGAAAAATACCCATATCAGCATTAGAAATAGATATAAGATTTGAACAAAAATCTCATTTTGATCTAGGTTTTGAATTAACTAACCATTCTGGGTAGATGTGTTGTCGGTCGCCAGAAAATCAATGAAATTCGGCGAATCGACGAGCAAAGGTGACAAGTCATTATTTTCCACAATAGTCGAATCAGTGGCCACTGGAAATGAATAATAAAATGAACTCGAGAAAAGAGGCAAAAAGCGAGACCCATTAAGAGAAGAAAACACACACCAAACTTTATCAGAACATGATTGTGTTTGTGAAATGGGTTGTTGTTATTGTTAAAATCAAAAACCATTTGTTTCATCATTTGAGAGAGAGAGAGAGAGAGAGAGAGAGAGAGAGAGAGAAGAAGAAGAAGAAGAAGAAGATGGAAATAGAGCTCACAACTAGAAGATACAGTATCTATATATTATATATATGTACATGAATATATATATATATATATATATCTATATATGGAGAGAAAAAGAGTAAGAGAGAGGTAGAGAGAGATAAACATACCTATCTAAAGGCAACGACTGATGTTGGTGATGGTGGCGTGGACTGAATCTGGCGGTGGTGGATGTCATAGAGGAATTTGCGGTGGTGGTGGTGGTGGTTGTATAGATCGAGAGACAAAGAGAGGGAGTAGAGAAGAGCTGGTAGCCATCGGAGAATATGGTGGTGGTGATGCCTTCATCCCTCAGTATCGTGGGGGTGGTGGTCGTGTATGTATATGTTGTATCGATTCAAGAGGCCATCAAGGAATTATTGCCATAAAGGGGCGAAGTGGAGATCAGCGTTGGTGAGGAAGAGGAAGGCAATTTTAGGGCAAGGGTTTGTGGTTCCGAAATTATAAAGTTACTATAGTGAGGGAAAAGAAGGGGGAATTAGGGGGAAATCAAATGTCATGGGGTATGTGTTCAACGCATTTTTTAGAGTGAAAATAATTGATTTGGGTCAGGTTTGTCACCCTCTATGACAGTAAAAATTGTATCATAAACATTGTCACTGCTCTAGGTTGTGATAACTTATTACTTTTGTCACCAAATTTAACTTGTCACTGTCATGGACAGTGACAATTTTGTCACTGCTAAAAATAGTGACAAAGTTAGAGAAAATAAGGGTGACAAATTTGCTATTTTGGTGTAGTGAAAGATGTGAAAAATCCAGATGTAGGTTGTGTGTGAGGACAGGGTGGACATACCTAAGAATGTGCCGTACTCCAACTTATATTTGACTAGCTATCATAAAGTTGGCATGCTACATTCACAATGGGGGGTGCCTCATTGTCTGGTAATGAGGCGAGTGATCATGTGTGCATGGCTCGAGGGCTCATTAGTTGCATTGCCTATGCGGCATTCACGGCACCATATGTTGCATATTAGTTATGGGATCAATGTTGAATCTCTACAATATTTTCTACGAGCCGTCGTTCTCATAAAAATGACAAACCTTTTTTCAGGTTTATCAAGTTGGAGCAAGGCCCAAGAGTTACTTAATGCACGAAGTCGCACTTTGGAGATTCTTTCAAGAAGAATATTAGTTTTGAAAATGTTTCAAACTTCTAGTTTTGTTTAAAAATGAATTCTAATATGCTTGGGAACATGTTAGCCTATTTTTATCTGATGTTGTGTTTAGAGTCCAACTCTTGGAACTCATTAAAGACTTGTAATATTTTTGACATTTATATTCGTGATTATGTATCTAGGATCCTTGAATCTCCTATGATCCGCTAATGCTATTAAAATCTGTTAGACTTGTTAGAATTTTAATTTGAAGCCTTTAGACCCCCCATGTGGTTGCTTGTTGTAAATCATGATGTCCGGTCAAACATATATTTATAGGTATGATGTTCGGTCAACTAGATACTTTTAGGTGTACTGTCCGATCAACCAGATATTTTTAGGTGTGCTATCCGGTTGGCTGGCCTGGTGTACTTTTTTCCAAATAATTATGTTTTGAGGTTTTAAATTAGAAAATATTTGTGAAATGTTGTTTTTTCCATTAATGTAATTAATGAAATTCTTCCGCAGATCTCTTCAAAACTACAAAACTCAAACCTTTGTTCTTATCTCGATGGGGTTCCACCTTAATACCTTATAAACTATAATGCCCAATGTTTTGGAGCGTATATTTATAAATAAGACTAGGTATTGATCTTTGTATACTTGTATAACCCTAACCTTTTATTTGGTAAATTTTGGTTACCAATCGATTGTCTTTTCATTGCAATGAATTACCACTTTTAGATATCAATCGATTACCATCAATACCAATCGATTGCCATGCTGCCGACCTGAATTTATTACGTGGCACTATCCCAATCGATTGCAATTTTTTTTCTCAATCGATTGCCTTCAAATATCTCATACCAATCGATTGCCATCTGTAGAGATTGATTTTTATCCTTGCATAAGATTTTGACACATAGCACTCTCACCCTCTATATATGCATTCATTTCGTGGCTAGGAGAGGTTTTCACATATTTTAGAGAGAGAGAGAGACATCTTCTGATATATATATATCATATACATATACACCTTCACATACATACATCCATATATCTATATACATACATACACACACTGGAAGAGAAGAAGAGAAGAAGGAAGAAGAAGACAGACAGAAGAGAGAAAGAGAAGAGACAGAGAGACAGAAGAGAGGCAGTGGAGAAGAAAGAGACAAGGAGAGAGAAAACTTGAAGCTTGGAAAACCCCACAAGCCAAACACACTTTAAGTGAGTTTTAGCTCACTTGGTCCCGTTATATGTATGTTTTACAGATTTACATGAAGCATAGATGTAACAAATGCGTCCTTAAGATGTGTGTCTATGCTATTTTATAATTCTGCTAGAGAAGACAAAGTCCCAATCGATTGGACTTTTCCCAATCGATTGCCATCAGAACCCAATTGATTGGATAGTTTCCAATCAATTGCCATTATTTGTAACCCAATCGATTGTCAAAGTTAGCAATTGATTGGCATTGTTTTAGATCCAATCGATTGCCTTTTTTTTCGATGGATTGTAATAGTTTTTGTCCCAATCGATTCGACCATGGTCCCAATCGATTGGCAATCACAGAACATGGAAGGTTCTTTTGTTGTTTAGACAAGGGGTTCAATTTTTTGATTCTTGATTTGGACTTTTATTATGCGACAATTGGGATAATCAGGGATAATGTGATACCAAAGATAAGTACGATAGTGAATAATGGATTAATGTTATAACGTTAGTTATTATGTTATTCGTGTTTGAGTTTGATATCCATTTTACTTTAATCAGAGTAGTCAGGCCACAATGGGATTGGTCATGTATCTGTATTAGTACTGCATGTAGGTAGGTTTGATAAGTTCTAGAAATGGTACATGAGTGGGACCAGGCAGTCCTGAGATAGCCAGATGATCCATGTATATCCTTAACGAACGGTGGATGGGGGATCATTGGTAGACATCGACAAGTTGTGGCAATAGATTTGATATACTATTGTTTAAAGCGTTATATCCTTGTTATGCGGTGGGCGGTGATATGTCCTTAACGAGCAGGGGATGGACTGATGTGTTGTTCATGACATGCGGTGGATGGTCTACGTCCTTAACAAGCGGTGGATAGAATAATGGTATATCTATAAGTTGTGAAAGATTGAGTCTGTTCTTTCAGTCGAGGCTTGTTGATTATCGGTCTTAGGATAATAAGACAATAAGGATTGAGTAAATGACATTTGTATAAAGATGAAGATACTATTATAACAATATATCTTATTATTTCATAGCTTGTTATTACGTTATATAAATGGTACCCTGTTTGTTTATATTAACTCAGCTCTCAGTAAGCTGACGAACGTTATTACCTGGACATTCCCCGTCTAGACCACCCTGTTCCTAATAGTGCAGGAGATGGAACTTACGATGATGGTTACTTATAACACCTGCAATTTTCATTATCTATAATGTAATTTTTGGATATTTGTTATTAAAAGTTTCTATATATGTAAATAAGATTTTGAGAATGCTTGACATATCATGTGTGTCCATACATTTCATATCATAACCCTTTGATTTTGAGAGTTACAGCATATACTGTTTGTGGGGGAGAGTTCTTGTATTTTATAAAAAAAAACATACACACACACACACACACTTTGCTTTGCATGTCCATGGATTCATGATCTAATCCTTCCATAAGTACACATAAACACACACATGCATTTCAACGTCAACGAAGTTTTGGAGCTCAATCCGTGAAGTAATTCTCAAGCTTTGAAGTTTTTTTTAAGTATTTGGAGCTCTAGTTCAAGAATATCCCTTGATCATCATCTTTCTCAACATTTTATCATCCATTTAATCTTGCTTGCATTGTGAGTATTACAACTCACCTACAATGGAAACATGTACATTTATAAGCTATAAAATTGAGTTGTATGTGGATATTTGATGAAGATCTAGCTTATGATCATCATAACTTTCATCTATTGCTTAAGATTTCATAAATTTCATGATCCATTTGGTTTTGATCACTTTTTGATTAGTATAATTCATATATGATGTGTATATGTACATGTACAATATGTTTACTAAGTTATATGTGTACTTTGAGTAGAGATTTTAAAGTTTTAGAATCAAATTCATAATTATATTTCAAAGTAAAACAGTCGACTGGAAATTGCTAAAACCTAAGCGCTCGAGCACGTGCAAGACCTTGAGCCTGACAGAATTTGGAAAATTGTTTTGTTTCATGAAAAATCCAATATATGAGCTTGTTTAGTTGAACCTAAGGTTATCTATGATATATCACTGAGCTTGTTAAATCTAAAATTATGAAGCAGTACTTTGTGCTTATTTAGTAGTCCTATTTGATAATATATGAAGAAAATGAGCGATTCACTCCTTTATGTTGATCCTTTTAACATGTTGGTTCCATATTTTGTTAGATTATGATTGTAATCAATTTGTTGACGAATAACAGAAGTACACCGGGTCAAATCATTAATGATATAACATTTACGAACACGCGAATAATGTACTTAAATTGATAAGTGTGTTGACGGGCGCGTAAGAGCATGATTGTGTTGCATGGTTGTGTTAGATAACCTTGTCAGTTATTCAGTGGTTGGTTGCATTTTTCATATGACCTTAACGGTCTTGTGGTTAGTTATGGTGTGTTGTTATCTGTTATGTTGTGTTGTGTTGTGTTGTGTTGGTGTCTAGTTAGGGCCAATTGTGGGCTAAGCGAGATATTAGAGGGCCATGTGTAGCCGTAATTTACATTTGAGGATCATGTGTGGCCGTGTGGAAGAATGCAATTAAGTTAGGGCCAATTGTGGGCTAAGCGTGATATTAGACGGCCATGTGTGGCCGTAATTCTCATTTGAGGGTCATGTGTGGCCGTGTGGAAGAATATGATTGAGTTAGGGCCAATTATGGGCTAAGCGAGAGTATTAAGGCCAGTCTGGGCATGATGTGTCGTATGTCGTGTGTTGATGGAAGCTACTACTGTATGTTCAGTGTTATTGTGGTCGTTGACAGAAGCTAGTACTGCCAGTGTTGGGGTCGTGTGCGACAGATGCCAGTACTGTCAAGTTTGTGGGTTATTTGTACGGTGGATTCGTGCGTGTTGTGTTACATTGGTGTGGTTTCATAGTTGGGATGAACGTTGAGTTTTGGGCGATAACTTGCATAATGTTACGATAACTTCTTAGTGATAACGTAAATGGTGTATATGTTCATATTGTACATACTGTATAGTATTTCACTCAGCTTTCAGCTAATGGGCGTGTGGCCCTGGATATCCGTGTCCAGCAACTGTGGTTCCAGGCACTGGAGATGCTATTCTTCTAGGCGAGTACCATGGAGACTAGATCGTGGATGAAGAAAGTTGGGGCTTTGCTAGCTAAAGAGTTCATGTTGTTGAAGCTGTTTGTTCCCGCTGGGGAATTTATTATCTATCTTTTATTATTATGTTGTTATTGTTGTTGTTGCTCTAGACCGTTTGGCCTCTAGACTTCTATTTCTTTTTTTGGATGACTGTAATATAAGTATGTATAACTAAAGTTGTAAGATTATGATGTTGTTTCCGCTAAACGTAGAATCATTTCCACTGCTATTATACTCTAATATCTTATATGTCATCGGTATTTGGACAATCATGCGATCTGTAACTTGTTACGAGCCTATGGGTCTGATATGGAAGCATACTTCCCTTAATTATTGCAACACCGAGGTGTGATAGGGATAGTTTGGTATTAGAGCACTAGGTTTAGTTGTGTTCATGATTGTCCTACATTAAGTTGTGAACCATAAGATTTTCCCGCTAGAATAACACTAAGGTAGTTGCTCCGCCGATTCGATGAAGACTACGGGAGCTGCTTTATGACTTATGTTGCGTACCACGACTTTCATTGTTCTTTTCTTTCTTCATTCACATGTCGTTGTATCTAGCATTTTGGCTTTCAACATCCCTTATGCGATTGCATCTCATGCTAATAAATAGTATGTGTATATAATTACACTTGATTTTAGGTAGTGAGAACCTCTGGACTCTCTCCTAAAGGCATTAGTTCAATTTGAGAAGTTATTGTGTCTATGTATACTTGCGCACAGAGTCAAGATGGTTAAAGTGACTCGCAACAACCATAATGGAGCAGACCATCCGAACCAATACCGAAAGTACTAGACCCTACTGAAGATTTTAAAAGATTCCTCCAAAGGTTGGAGCACACTGGGCGGTCAGCAAAGTGTGCATCATTATCCACTGCCATCTCTGCCACCTCCACCGAGACCTACCGAAGACAAACTGCAAGAAAGATTTAGAGCTTTATGCCTAGAGAAGTTTGATGGCGCATTTGGAGCGTTGAAAGCCGAACAGTGGATTAGGGAGATGGAATCGTGCTTTAAAGCTTTGGTTTGCGCAGATGCCGACAAGAAGAGGTTTGCAAAGTTTTAGCTCATTTATTTTGCTGCAGAATTGTGGGAAACTCAACAGCCTACTTTGGGAGAAGATGCTATCAAACGTCTGAGCTGGGAAGAGTTCAAGACTATGTTTCTTCGAAAGTACTTTTCTGCGTCTGAAAGAGACAAGAAGGAGAAAGAATTCATAGATTTAGTCTAAGGAACTAAGACTGTTTAGGAATATACAATCACTTTTGAAAGTGTATCTCATTTTTCCCTATACCTAGTGGATACTCTGGAGAAGAAGACAAGAGATATCTACGTTGGCTTGGGAGGACTATTCAAGGCCATACCATGATTTCTGTGATAAAGCCATTTGAGATCTAGAGACTATGTATGGGAGCCAGCAGCAGAAGTAGTTTGCATTCAGGGCAGCCAGCCACCCCAATCATGACTATGTATGGGAGCCAGCAGCAGAAGTAGTTTGCATTCAGGGCAGCCAGCCGCCCCAATCATGGCCACCCTAACTTGCACCGTAATGTTGGAGTGAACAGAAAATGGAACAGTCCAAGAGGACAAGTGCTCAATCCTCCACCGGCAAAAGCTCAACTGCCTGGTGTGGTACCTGCATTGGGAGCACCTATATAAGGATTCAATTCTGGTGTGTGCTTCAATTGTGAGATACCGGGACATTTATCGAGGGATTGCACAGTGCAAAGCGGGGGTATTTGTAAAATACAACCGCGCTAAAAGGAAGAATTGTATTAGTTTTTATCACAACTTCCCGTGTTATCCGCAATTTGCATTGCAAGGCTAATTTTTATACAATATGATTAATCTATGATAAGTTGTATTGGTTTAGCTGTTGTTTATGCAGATCACTGCTGTGCGGACTAAACAGATGAACATCAGAATAAATGGAATGCTGGAATGCAAACAAAAGGAGTCAAAGCTGAAAAGTGAAGTTCGATCGATCTTAGAAGGTTCGATCGATCGAGAGTTCGATCGCTCGAAGAGAGTAGAAGCGCTTGAAGATCAAGGGTTCGATCGATCGAGATCAGTTCGATCGATCGAACGGGGTATTTCCAGTAACATTTGCGTGCGCAGCAGAATGCGGGTTTTAACCCTAGTGTCTTAGGTTTTCTATATATATGCGTTTTGTACACGTCCATAAGGACGCCCACTTTTTGTTTTAACAGTTTTAGAGAGAGAGATAGAGAGTTGTGTTTGTTTTTGTAGGTTTTCCTTGAATATATTCATTGTGGACTGGATTTCTTGAGTTTAATACAAGTATCATTCACTTCAGGTTATTTTATATATTGTCATTTACATTCTGCACTTCGTAGGCATAGTTTAATCGCTCAGTTTATATTGTTGCATGCTAAATATTGATAACACCATAGTTTTTAGATTTTTAATGAAAAACTCGCAACCAAACGGGGTATTAATGTTTTCTTACGTTAGAAATAATTCTGTGACACTCCAGACGATGTCTGAGTAGTCCCAGGTTGGGAGAACACGATGAAACAGTGATCTCCAGCCTCTGCCATGCAGCAGAATAATCGCTGTGTTCGATCGATCGAAGTTAGTTCGATCGATCGAACCAGAGACAGTCAAGCGATCGAAGTCAGTTCGATCGATTGAGGGATGAAGGTCTTCGATCGATCGAAGGCGCGTCGATCGATCGAACTCCCTGATTCTTGAGGATGTTCCCTGCAGTATTCCAGGACCTTTTGTCTTAAGATGTGTTATCATTCTGTCCCAAATAAATGCTCAGTTTGTCAAAACAGTTTTAAAACTAAGGCCCTAAGGCATTTTCTTTCAATACATTTTGCAAACCATCTTCAATGCTAACACCATTGAGGATGCGAGTCTTAACTATTGAATTAAACCGCTTTTGTGCATTTCAATTTAACTGTGATGATATGGTCCCGGTCATGAAAGGGCCATGGATTCTTTATTTTTAGAGGAATACGGAAGACTGTAGGTAATATGCTCCATTGTGCTTCAAGGTAAATGCATGGTAGATGGCTAGGTTACTGCGGATTCGTGTAATCCCGACACTTTCTTTTTAAAGTTAAACTTCCTAATTCTAAGTACTGTTTTAATTAGCTAGTTAGATTGTTTAGTTAATTTCAATTATTTTCATTAGTAATCATAGTTTGTGGAACTTTGTGTTCTGCACCACCGTTCAAACTTATTCATTTTATTTTGCTTTCTTTTAGAGGATAGTCTAAGTCAATAGGTCAACACCTTCCCTGTGGGATCGACCTGGTCTTACCAGATATTACTTGCACGTCTACCTACACTTGGGTATTGCACAAGAGCGCACAAGAAAATTCTCGTGTCAAGTTTTTGGCGCCGTTGCCGGGGAAGGCGACGATCAATTCTTTAGATTACCTCAGTCTCTCTTCATCTCTTTCAATTTTTCTTTTCTTTTCTTTTCAGTTCTTTAGGTAAGTTCTCACCCTAGGAACTCTCCTAGTTCATGTCCGAAAATTCTATTGAAGGATTTTTTGGAAACCCTTTCTACCTGTCTGACTCTGATAGCTCCATCAACCCGATAGTCACTCCAACTGCATCAATGGATGATCGTCAGAGTGAGAATGGTGACAATGTTGTGGTACCAATTGATGAGGCACTCCGTCCTCTTTGCGATCTTATGCAACCAGAACATGCACCTACGCCCTCTTGCATTCAAATCCCACCGCATAATGGCGAATTTCAGTTTCGCAATGGGATGATTCAATTGCTTCCCACTTTTCATGGGATGGAAAGTGAGAAGGCGTATTTACATGTCACCGATTTTGAGGATGTTTGCAAAACATTCTCGCAAAATTGTCCTAGGGAGGTGACACATTTAATGCTATTCCCCTTCACTTTGAAAGATAAAGCGAAGGCGTGGCTTCACTCCCTAAAGCCTAATTCAATTTTCACCTGGCATGCGATGAGCACCGCGTTTCTGAAGAAATTCTATCCTACTCGCATGACCACAGACCTTCAGCGTCAAATCAATTCCTACAAACAAAAGAGCAATGAAACCTTCACACAAGCGTGGGAGCGTTTCAAAGATTTGCTTCTCTCATGCCCACATCATGGGTTTGAGAAATGGCGAACTATCAGCTTCTTTTATCAGGGATTGAATGGTGAAACAAAGAAGTTGGTGGAAACAATGAGCTCTGGACCATTTCTGCGAAAAAACACTGAAGAGGCTGAAGCCCACTTCGAGTGGTTAGCTGAGTACGCTCATGAATGGTCAAATTCTGACAATATCTCATGCTCACAGATATCCTGTGTAGAAGAGAAAAGCCTATACCAGCTAACCAATGAAGATCGCCTCATGACTAAGTATGCAGAGCTAGCAAAGAAGGTAGAAGAGTTAAGCATGAAAGGAGAGAGTTCTAGGCAAGTCATGCCTGAAGAACCATGTGGCACATGCAACATGTTGGGACATACAACTCAATATTGTCCTAATGTGCCATATTTTCAAGAGCAAGCCCCTGTAGAGATGAATGCCATGCAAGGTTTTCGAGGGGCGGGGAATTCCAACAATAATTTTCAAAGTAATAATAGATGGAATCACCCTGGTTTTGATTGGAGAAATAATGCTGGGCCCCAAAATCAATATCAAGAGCAGCCCTACAACAACAATCAATATCAAGGGCAAAACAATAGGCCGTCCCAGCATTACAATCAAAACAGAATTAATAATTACAATCAAGCTCAACCCTCCAATGCACCACAAACCAATGCCTATGTGCCCCCGCACAAAAAGGTACAAGAAGAGGAGCCACTCGCTAATGCCAATCTAACGCAGCAACTCATCCAAATGATGAGTAAAATGTCTGCCACGTTAGAAAGGATAGATGCACGGCAAGAGAGCTCAGGAGGAACGTTCCCTGCCCAACCACTTCAGAACCCCAAGGGACATAACAATGGTCCTAGCAATCAAGAACATGCTAAAGCTGTGACTACACTGAGAAGTGGAAAAATCATAGAGAAAAGCATACCTCTGTCCACTCTCGAAGTGTACAAAGAGGGGGAAGTGTTGGATGAAGAAGTTGAGCTACCATCTACTCGAGAGGAGGAGCCGTCTTCTAATGACGAACCAATAAAGGCAAACACTGAAGCTCCTAGAGTAGAAGAAGAAGTTGAGCGAAGGCCTGGAAAGGAATCTGTTAAGGAGGAACCACCAAAATGCCCCTTTCCAGCACCTTATCCTCAACGGTTGAAGAAACCCAAGAATGAGACAAAGAATCAGGAGTTTTTGGAATTGTTTAAGCAAGTTAAGATTAACCTTCCACTCCTAGATGCTATCAAGCAAGTGCCGGCCTATGCTAAGTATCTCAAAGATCTATGCACGGTCAAGAGGAGGCAAAGCGTGAAGAAACATGCGTATGTCGCGTGCCAAGCTAGCGCGATCATTCAAAATGAGTTGCCTCCAAAACTCAAAGATCCCGGTACACCTACTGTCTCATGCAGAATTGGGAATCAAAAGATAGACAACGCACTCCTCGATTTAGGAGCAAGCGTGAACCTGCTGCCATATTCAGTCTATAAACAGCTAGGGTTGGGTGAACTCAAACCCACTCGAGTTGCTTTGCAATTGGCAGACAGATCTATGAAGTACCCTAGAGGGGTATTAGAGGACGTCCTAGTCCAAATAGACTCTTTTGTCTTTCCGGTTGATTTCGTGATATTGGACACAGAACCTGTGGCTAATCCTGGTGCACATATCCCGGTTATATTTGGATGGCCGTTCCTCAACACCATTGATGCCACAATCAAGATTAGGAGTGGTATCATGACAATCGTATTCGGGAACATGACATTGAATGTCAAGATCTTTTCTAATCCCCGACCTGAAGAATACGATGATGAGGAGGAAATCCATTATATAGACACGGTCATTGAAGATGAAGTTGACTTGGTTGACTACAAAGATCCTTTGGAAGTTGTAATGACTCAATTTGGCGATATCTATCAGCCTGCAGAGTCAACTCCATTGGATGCTGACCTGAATCAGACGTGTCTTATGATGGATACGATAGAGGAGGATAGAGCCGATTGCATGTGGGTAACACCATATGAACAACTGCCTCCTAAAACCAAGTTGATAATGCCCTCTAGTTTCCAGTTCCCGGAATTAGAATTGAAGGAGCTTCCAAAAGAGTTGAAATATGCATTCCTAGGGACTGGAAAAACTTATCCTGTAATCATTTCATCTGCTTTAACTCATGAACAGGAAAGTAAGCTAGTGGAAATGCTGACTAAGCATAAGGATGCTATGGGATGGACAATTGCTGACCTCAAAGGCATAAGCCCATCCATATGCACACACAAGATATATCTGGAGGAAGACGCTAAACCCTCAAGGCAAATGCAAAGGCGTCTGAATCCCAACATGCAAGAAGTAGTTAAAAAGGAAGTGCTTAAACTACTTGATGTTGGGATGATATATCCAATATCTGATAGTCCTTGGGTTAGTCCTACCCAAGTAGTGCCAAAGAAAGCAGGCATAACGGTCATCCCAAACAAAGAGGGTGAATTAGTACCGACACGTGTCCCCACTGGATGGAGGATGTGCATTGACTACAGGAAGTTAAATACTGTGACCCGAAAGGACCATTTTCCTTTGCCATTCATGGATCAAATGCTAGAACGGGTGGCGGGTCACAAGTATTACTGCTTCTTGGATGGATACAGTGGATATAATCAAATTGAGATTGCTCCTGAAGATCAGGAGAAAACCACATTCACGTGTCCATTCGGTACTTTTGCCTACCGACGAATGCCGTTTGGCCTTTGCAATGCACCGGCTACCTTTCAGCGGTGCATGCTAAGCATCTTTAGTGACATGGTCGAAAACATCCTTGAAGTTTTCATGGATGATTTTTCAGTATTCGGCCATAGCTTCGAGGATTGCCTCAGCAATCTCGAACAGGTTTTAATGAGGTGTGAGGACAAACACCTAGTCTTGAATTGGGAGAAGTGTCACTTTATGGTGACCAAGGGTATAGTTCTCGGCCACATAATATCCGATGAAGGAATCCAAGTGGATAAGGCTAAGATCGACATAATCTCAAATCTACCTGTCCCCCGTACAGTGCGAGACATTCGTTCATTCTTGGGGCACGCAGGTTTTTATCGTCGATTTATCCAGAATTTCAGTGCAATCTCTCGACCCCTTTGTCAACTTCTTGTCAAAGATGCACCTTTCGAGTGGTCAGAGAGTTGCCAAAAGTCCTTTGAGGATCTAAAAGATCTCCTCACCTCCGCACCTATAATACAGGCACCCGACTGGAGTTTGCCTTTTGAATTAATGTGCGATGCTAGTGATTACGCCGTTGGCGCAGTCCTAGGCCAGAGGAAGGACAATAAGCCACATGTGATATACTACGCCAGCCGAACTTTAAATGAAGCTCAAATGAATTACACTACTACTGAAAAGGAGCTGCTGGCTGTAGTATTCGCTTTGGACAAGTTTAGGTCTTACCTGATAGGGTCGCCAATCGTCTGTTTTACAGATCATTCGGCCCTCAAGTATCTTTTGTCAAAGAAAGACGCTAAACAACGGCTTATTCGCTGGATACTCTTACTCCAAGAGTTTGATTTAACAATCAAGGACAAGAAAGGAGTAGAGAATGTGGTTGCGGATCATTTATCCCGGTTGACTTTTACCGATAACACTGAATCCCAATCCATTAAAGATGAGTTCCCAGATGAACAGCTACTGGCAGTAAGTAGTCTGCCTTGGTATGCTGATGTGGTAAACTATCTTGTCACAGGTGAGACACCGACTCATTGGTCGAACCAAGATAGGAAACGGTTCCTCTCGTTCGCGCGCCATTTCTTCTTTGATGACCCATACCTTTTCAAGTACTGTGCTGATCAGGTCATCAGGCGTTGCGTCCCTAACGAGGATATAACTGTAATATTAGCGTCATGCCATTCTGAGGCATGCGGTGGCCATTTTGCGTCACAGAAGACCGCACAAAAAGTGTTGCAAAGCGGTTTTTACTGGCCCACAGTCTTCAAAGATGCTTATTCCTTTTGCAAGACATGCCAACGCTGTCAAAAGCTTGGAACCATTTCTAAAAGGAATTCTATGCCTTTAACCCCTATCATCACAATTGAGATATTCGATTGTTGGGGCATAGATTTTATGGGCCCATTTCCCAAGTCGAATAACTGTGAGTACATACTCCTTGCTGTGGAGTATGTATCCAAATGGGTAGAAGCGATACCAACGAGACGAAATGACCACAGAACGGTCATGTCATTTCTAAGAGAGCATATTTTGTCTCATTTTGGTACTCCGAAAGCTTTATTAAGTGACCAAGGCAAGCATTTCTGCAATAAGCCCTTGGAGTCACTTCTCAAGAAATATGGAGTCCATCATAAAATCGCTCTTGCCTATCATCCACAGTCAAATGGGCAAGCAGAATTGGCTAACCGAGAAATCAAGCATATTCTCGAGAAGACGGTTAGTTCCAATAGAAAAGACTGGGCATACAAATTGACTGACGCGTTATGGGCATACCGTACTGCCTATAAGACAAATCTTGGTATGTCCCCGTATAGACTAGTTTACGGGAAAGCTTGCCACCTTCCTGTTGAAATTGAACATAAAGCTTATTGGGCGACTCGCTCATTGAACTTTGATATTCAAGAGGGAGGTCAGCTACGCAAGCTTCAACTTGCAGAGCTAGAGGAAATACGACGAGACGCGTATGACTCTGCAAAGTTACATAAGGAAAAGTTGAAGGCTCGACATGATCGTACGATTTTTCATAAATCATTTGAGCCGGGGCAGAAAGTATTGTTGTATGACTCTCGCCTCCACCTTTTCCCAGGAAAACTCCGTTCCCGTTGGACAGGCCCGTTCATCGTAAAAACTGTTTTTCCACATGGGGCGGTCGAGATTGTTAATCCCAAGAACGATGATTGTTTCAAGGTCAATGGCCAAAGATTGAAGCCGTTCTTGGAGAATTTCCACTCTGAAGTTGAGCACATCCAGCTGGATGAGCCCAGCTATTCTCACGCTTAAAAAAATCCGAAGTGGAATTCCAAATTATTGTTGTATTCCTTTTCTTTCCTTGCATTTTAGTTTCTCTCTCTTTTGTTTCTTTTTGGTTTTCGTTCTTTATTTCGTGTTTGTGATTTAGTTCTAATCCATTATTCCTTAAACCACTCTGTTGCAGGTGCGTAGATGCGAGGTGATGATGTTCACTCTGTTGGTTCTTGGGCTGATTCAGAATGTCGCTGTGGCACTTGGATTGAGGGTGAACTCATACCCTACCCTTTGCTTCATCAAGATCCTGAAGCCCATTCTCTTATTGATGCCACTCAAGGGTACATTCCATATCCACCAGCCCTCCTGGACATCAATCCATACGAAAATATGGGATTTCAGGATTATGAAGAGGTGGATGAGGAAGACGACCTATACATGGGACGAATGGTGGATGACGCACTCATGGCGCAGTGGGAAAACGATGACATGTGGGAGCCATGGGAGGATCATGACCTTCAGGATGTCGTCCCAGAACGCCACAACGCCGTCTTTGTTTTCGTGGACGATTTCCTTATGCCTGAGTTGGTCCCATACCGCTACGTGCACTTGAGCTACTTGCTATTCAGGCTCCAATGCCCCTTACCAGCCAGTGCATTTTGGGAACCAATGCCAATAGTGAGGTTGGAACTTGTCACATTTCTTTGTATTATTGTTTCTTTTCTTTGTTTTTCTTTCTGTGTTAATTCGTGTTTCTTGTGTTCTGTTGTTTTAATTTCAGTTTGTTGTCTTTTGTCCAGGATTGTCACTATGTTCCTAAATGGCATCCCGGTATTCCTTCCACATCAACTGATTCATGGTCTTGGGCCCTACATAAGGCCCCCACACACGCCGCCGCGAGAGGACAGTCCGTTGCGCAATCACACTCCGTTATCCTTGTCTCCATCCGGATCACCTCTTGCATGGGTTTTCAATTCCTTGGAGACGCCAGACTTGTTTGATGATGTGCTTGCTGCTTTTCGATTGTTCTGGAAAAGGGAATCATCGAGTTTGGACTTCGCGTCTGAAGATTCGGCGGATTATGAAGAGATTGTGGAAGAGGAAATCTTTATACTCGAAGATTAGTGCTACATTTCAGTTGTTTCTGTTCAATTTCAATTCTTGTTTAGCAACTGGAGTGTAATCCTTGACAAAATGTTTTTGGTTTTAGTTTTAGTTTTATTTTGGGTTTTCTTTAGTTAAATAAGGTTTTAACCACAGTTGGGGATGATAATGTTGCAATTTGGATGCAATAATAAAGTTTTATTTTGATATAAATTGCAATTTTCTATTCTGGGGATGAATTTCTGTCCTACATGCTTGTTCTTCAACTGTTCTTTCAGTCTCTCTGCATGTCCAGATTTGTTTTTGATAGTTGGGAGTGATGTAGTTCATATCCCAATGAATTCTGGAATTTTTTGTGTTTGATCGATCGAACCCAGTTCGATCGATCGAAACCTGAATGTTCAAGCGCTTGTAGTTTACGTTCAATCGATTGAGGGATTTGTGTTCGATCGATCGAACACAGTTCGATCGATCGAACGAGGCATTTAAACGAGGCGTCTTCAGGACACCTCTTCATTTCCCTCACTCTCACTCTCAATCGCTCGAAGACAGAAGGGGGGGGGGGGGGGGGCGACTCGGAAAATTTTCGTTTCTGGCATCCAAAAAAGACGCCCTGATCACCCCTCCGGTCATCTTCATCGTCATCTCATCATCACTTCCATCTCCACTGCAGGTTCTACACCGAGGTAGGCCCTACGGATTTGTTTTTTTCTTTTCCTCTTTGTTGTGTTAGAAAATCCCAAGGGGGTGTCCCCTTGGTCTTAGGATCGTATTTTGTTAGTATAACTTCTATTTTCTTTTCGTTTTCTGCGATTGCTGAACACCGCTGTGTTCGATCGCTCGAACTGAATTCGAGCGATCGAAGGGAATTTCTTCGATCGATCGAACAAATTTAAAGCGATCGAAGTCTACTACAGTTCGATCGATCGAACTCAGTTCAATCGATCGAACTCCAGCAGTGTTTGTTTTGTTTCTTTTTCTTCCTGTTCTTATCTGTATCTTGTGTGGTCTTATTTTCAGGACTGCCAGATGAATCCAGTGACGGGCTACCATAAGTCTAAGCCCCTCGACCGTACTATACCAGATCCGGTACCCGCTCACGGGTTCCGGAATAACGAGGATAGGGTTTGGTTCGAGCAGTATTTTCAGACACGGATGGTTATGATTGAGCGCCCTATTGAGCACATATGGACTGAGAGCCCATGGTTCCTCACACGGATCCGTGCTATGCCTCACTGGTTCGATCTCCTGTCGTTGGCCAAGAGGGTCAACCTATCCTGGATTAGAGGTGCGTGTGCGACTATGATCAGCGACCCGTTTACACCATTCACCTACCATGCCTTCTTTCGGAGTCGCTCATTCATCATCAGTCCCGCGACCGTTTCCGCCGCGTTGGGGGTACCAGAGGTACCTGATTATGTTTGCCCCCACCGGCCTGATGCACCCGTGACCCCACCATCCACTATTATCAGAGAGCTCACTGTGGAGTCCATATTGATTCAGATAGGGGTTGATCAGGCTGTTCACTCTGTTCACCATCCCACAGCCACCCCTTCTGCCCCGCCTGCTGCTGATCCATCGCATGTTTCTACTCCTACAGATCCACCACTTACTGATCCATCATCTGCTGCCCCAGCTGCTGAGGCTACTGATCCGGTTTCGACCACTGCTTCCGAGCCATCTACTACTCCTACTACTACTGTATTGCCGCCTGCTCCCATCGACATCCCTTCTGATATAGCCGATGATACGCCATCTGGGGTCGATTAGTTTTAGTCGGGCAGGTGGTATTTTTGTATTTTTGGTTGGTTGTATATGTTGGTGGTTTTTGGGTGTATTATTTGGTTGGTGGGTTTTGTATGGACATTATGTATCTCTGTTTGTATTTTATTCTGTTCATATTCCAGTGGTTTAGATTGATTGGATCATGGTTTTATCGTATTATTGTTATCTATTGATCCTGTCTGTTTTGGAGATTGTGTTCTACTTTTCTATGCTAGGTTGCTCGCTTGAGATCATCAATTTGCTCCATACAGGTGATACCCATCTATTAATTTATTGAAAATCAACTTCTGGGGACTTTGTTGTTTTCAGTTGGGGGTAGGATACTAGATAGGTATACACCTGTAATGATCAGGTTTTGCACTTGGTAATGCTTTAAATTTAATGAGAACACAGTCTGTTAAAATTTGAAAAATTTTTATTGAATAGTATTGATAGAATAACTCTGAATAACCTTTCCTGCTTGTTAATTAGACAATGATACATTTGTAGTATTCTTATCTTTTTATGGATTAAATCCACGCGTTTTTTTTTTCTGTATCACTGAGATGAATTGCATCTGTAAAGCTATTATGTACCCAACACTTTTGTGCACTAATTAGCAGCCATGTAGAAAACTTGAAAATTGAGTTAAAATGAATATTGTACGAAAAGAACAAGTAGTGGAAGCTAATAACCCTTTGTGAGCTATTGGGCCAATCGTCATTTCTGAGGGGATTCTCATACATTGTCGAATGATTCTTCTTGCGTATACTTGTGAATTCGTTGTTAAGTCTCAGTTTTCTTTAAAGTTTTGACTGCTTGTTAGAGGAGAACGTTCAGGATTTACCAACTAAACTCAATGAACACTTAAGTGCTAAAAATTGAAAGTTGAGAAAATGATTCAAGCCATCGTTTACCTATTCCTTTACCTAATATAGCTCACCTACATTCATTGAATAGTTTCACCCCTGATCCCACCTCAAATAAATATTTCCAATGAAATCACAAGAATCTAAATCTTTGATCTATACCTTGACCTCATTGAACCGTTTGATAAATTTATTGAGAATGAGTCATCAAAGTATGTGAAATGGAAGGAAGTTGTTGTGGGGATGTTTCAGGTTATAAAAAAAAAAAAAAAAAAAAAAAATTGATGATGAATGAAGGTTAAAAAAAAATATATATATATATATATATGAAATGAATGGGAGAATGGGTGGAGAAAAGAATAAGGAATAAAAAGAGAAGTGGAAATTCCATCACATACTAGAAAGCATACTCTTCTCTACAACACCCCCACCTACTAAATAAAAGTCATAATTCAAAGTCTTGAAGATTCTCAACAATTGGTTTGAACATGGAAGTGTGAGTTGAGTTATCCACGGTATTTCGCTCCTCTAGTAAGTAGTATTCCATTCATGAGACTATACACTCTTAAATGTCCGTTTTTCATAGAGTCAAGTATGAAAGCATTAGCACTTAGAATACCATTTTTATCAAAGCTTTCATACGATGTGCGATCATTGTAAAGCAAGTTTCTGAGAGACGTTCTTTTTGAGTGTGACTAATGTGAGAATTGAGCTAAAACTGCAAGTTTCCATAGTACAATAGTCTAGATAACTCTTAATAAGGGTTGGACGCATGATTGTTAATTTCACACACACACGGGTGCATGATGGTAATACATTTGTATATTTTACTTGGTAATATAGGGGAGCATGTGGATCTCTTTCATGGGTTGATAGAGGATATTATATTATTGTAGAGTTGAATTAACAGTTTAATGGAAGGGGAAATTCTACAAGTTATTCTAATTCTTTTTGAGCTTAAAATTGGAATTTTGTGGGTATATTCACTGCAAACCCTCACGAGACAACACTCGTCCACTAGGGGGAACCTAGGGGTTTAACGGCTTGTTGCATTCGCTAAATGCAACCGCGATTCCTGCGAAAGTGAGTTAGGATTTTTCTCTCTATCTTAGTTTAGGTTGTTTGTATTAGTTTTTCTTTGTTTCTCTTTGTTTCTTAGTCGTGGTAGTATTAGTTTAGGAGTTTGTATTTTATTTTATTTTCGCTTTATCGCTAGGGACTAGCAATAAGCTAGTTGGGGGTTGTGCAAAGCGGGGGTATTTGTAAAATACAACCGCGCTAAAATGAAGAATTGTATTAGTTTTTATCACAACTTCCCGTGTTATCCGCAATTTGCATTGCAAGGCTAATTTTTATACAATATGATTAATCTATGATAAGTTGTATTGGTTTAGCTGTTGTTTATGCAGATCACTGCTGTGCGGACTAAACAGATGAACATCAGAATAAATGGAATGCTGGAATGCAAACAAAAGGAGTCAAAGCTGAAAAGTGAAGTTCGATCGATCTTAGAAGGTTCGATCGATCGAGAGTTCGATCGCTCGAAGAGAGTAGAAGCGCTTGAAGATCAAGGGTTCGATCGATCGAGATCAGTTCGATCGATCGAACGGGGTATTTCCAGTAACATTTGCGTGCGCAGCAGAATGCGGGTTTTAACCCTAGTGTCTTAGGTTTTCTATATATATGCGTTTTGTACACGTCCATAAGGACGCCCACTTTTTGTTTTAACAGTTTTAGAGAGAGAGATAGAGAGTTGTGTTTGTTTTTGTAGGTTTTCCTTGAATATATTCATTATGGACTGGATTTCTTGAGTTTAATACAAGTATCATTCACTTCAGGTTATTTTATATATTGTCATTTACATTCTGCACTTCGTAGGCATAGTTTAATCGCTCAGTTTATATTGTTGCATGCTAAATATTGATAACACCATAGTTTTTAGATTTTTAATGAAAAACTCGCAACCAAACGGGGTATTAATGTTTTCTTACGTTAGAAATAATTCTGTGACACTCTAGACGATGTCTGAGTAGTCCCAGGTTGGGAGAACACGATGAAACAGTGATCTCCAGCCTCTGCCATGCAGCAGAATAATCGCTGTGTTCGATCGATCGAAGTTAGTTCGATCGATCGAACCAGAGACAGTCAAGCGATCGAAGTCAGTTCGATCGATTGAGGGATGAAGGTCTTCGATCGATCGAAGGCGCGTCGATCGATCGAACTCCCTGATTCTTGAGGATGTTCCCTGCAGTATTCCAGGACCTTTTGTCTTAAGATGTGTTATCATTCTGTCCCAAATAAATGCTCAGTTTGTCAAAACAGTTTTAAAACTAAGGCCCTAAGGCATTTTCTTTCAATACATTTTGCAAACCATCTTCAATGCTAACACCATTGAGGATGCGAGTCTTAACTATTGAATTAAACTGCTTTTGTGTATTTCAATTTAACTGTGATGATATGGTCCCGGTCATGAAAGGGCCATGGATTCTTTATTTTTAGAGGAATACGGAAGACTGTAGGTAATATGCTCCATTGTGCTTCAAGGTAAATGCATGGTAGATGGCTAGGTTACTGCGGATTCGTGTAATCCCGACACTTTCTTTTTAAAGTTAAACTTCCTAATTCTAAGTACTGTTTTAATTAGCTAGTTAGATTGTTTAGTTAATTTCAATTATTTTCATTAGTAATCATAGTTTGTGGAACTTTGTGTTCTGCACCACCGTTCAAACTTATTCATTTTATTTTGCTTTCTTTTAGAGGATAGTCTAAGTCAATAGGTCAACACCTTCCCTGTGGGATCGACCTAGTCTTACCAGATATTACTTGCACGTCTACCTACACTTGGGTATTGTACAAGAGCGCACAAGAAAATTCTCGTGTCACACAGCACCCAAGAACAATAATTAACAGGACATTGTTTGTTCTTCTATTACAAGAAGGGCCATGTTAGCATAGATTGTTTTCACCGTCAGTGAACAGGAACTGGACCAGCAGCACTAGTCAATCAAGCGTGTGTTAATGCTATTATTCCAGGAGGAGCAGGATTCATTGATGTTGAGTAGAAAAACCTTGAAGGTACGCTTACCCTTTATAACAGTCATACATCAGTCTTATTTGATACTGGAACCATGAATTCGTTCATAGCACATAGAGTTGTATAGGAATTAGGTCTAGAACCTCAGAACCTCGATGTAGATCTGATTGTTTTGTCGATGAAAGAGTTCAATGTAATCTTAGGAATTGACTAGTTAGCAAAGTTCAGTGCCAAATTAGATTGTGTTAGCAAGATGATTGCTTTGCATTACCGGGAACACAGTCATTCATTTTCCAGTGTGATCCGTTGAGCGATACATTTTTCACTACCCGCTTGGCTGCGATAGAAAGCACAAGCACCGAGACTACTACCGCCCATATACTAGTAGTACAAGAGTTTGAGGACGTATGCCGAGACGTTGACTTTGGCATTTAGTTAATGCGAGGGACAGCACCATCAAAGACTCTGTATCGTATGGTGCCGATAGAGATGCAAGAGTTGAGTAAGCATATTCAAGAGTTGGAAAACCTTGGATTCATTCGACCTAGCACTTCACCGTAGGGAGCACCGGTGTTGTTTGTTAAGAAGAAGGATGGATCAATGAGACTCTGCATAGACTAAAAAGAGTTGAACAATGTTACGGTTAAGAACAAGTACCCACTACCATGGATAGATGATCTGTTTGATCAATTGCAAGGAGTTGCAGTGTTTTGAAAGATCGATCTACGATCAGGGTATCATCAGTTATTTGTTCAAGAAGAAGATGTGCTGAAGACAGCTTTCTGCTCGAGGTATGGGCATTATGAGTTCCTGATTATGCCATCTGGTTTGACAAATGCCCCAATGGTGTTCATGGATTTGATGAACCGGGTATTCAGACCCTATCTGGATCAGATTGTTATTATCTTTATCGATGACATTTTGATCTACTTAAAGAGTATGGAAGAGAATGAATAGCATTTGAAGATTGTCTTACAAACCCTTAGAACTACTAGCTTGTCACCAAGTTCAGCAAGTGCTAGTTTTGGCTTAAGGAAGTCAAGTTCTTGGGACATGTTTTTTCTCTAGAAGGTATTTTAGTAGATTCTGTGAAGATCGATGCAGTGTTGGACCGAAGGCTACCTAGAAATGCTTCAGAAATTAGAAGTTTCTTTGGTTAGCTGGGTACTATCATCATTTTGTTGAAGGATTTTTGAAGATTGCAGCCCCACTCACTAGTTTGACGAAGAAGGGCATAAAGTTTGAATGTCAAGACAAGCACGAAAGCACTTTTCAGAAGCTGAAAGAGAAATTGACTTCTACACAAGTGCTAGCTATTCCGAAAATTGGAAAGAGATTTGTTATCTACAATGATGCTTTATATCAAGGTTTAGGGTGTGTGCTTATGCAAGATGGGAGAGTGATTGCTTATGGATCTAGGTAATTGAAGCCGTATAAGAAGAACTACTTGACACATGATTTGGAATTGGCAATCATTGTGCTCGCACTCAAGATATGGATACATTATCTGTTTGGAGAGCAATTTGACCTAGATGAAGTTGTTGAAAGATTATGATCTTACGTTGCAATGCCACCTTGGTAAGGCAAAAATAGTCATAGATGCTCTGAGCTGAAAGCCTCACAGTACTGTTGCTTCACTTATGATTAGAGAGTGGCAAGCTCTTGAGATAATGGCGGAGTTTGGTGTTCAACCCGTTGGAGCAGTAGAAGGAAGGATTTTTGGATGCTTGGTAGTCCTTGCTACACTCGTCGACCGGATCATAGAGGCTCAATAGAAAGATTAGGAACTATGTTAGTGGTTCGACAAGATGATAGCCAAGGATCCAACCAATTTGAATATTGGGAACGACAGAGGTTTTGGATTCAATAACAGACTTGTAGTGCCAGATACGGATAATATCAGGAAGGATGTTTTGGAAGAAGTGCACAGATCGAGACAAACTGTACATCCTGGAGGGAGGAAGATGTACAAGGACCTAAATAGGACTTTCTAGTGGGATGGCATGAAAAACGAAGTTACCAAGTGTTTTTCAAAGTGCTTGACTTGTTAGCAAGTTAAGGCAGAACACCAAAAGCTGATGGGACTTTTGCAGCCATTGCCGATTTCGCAGTGGAAGTAGGAACACATCAAAATGGATTTTATGGTAGGATTGCCTTGATCTTAACAAAACCATGATTCCATTTGGGTGATTATGTATAGACTCACTAAGTCAGCTCATTCCATCGCTTCAATATGACTTATTCAGTGGAGAAATTGAGCTGATTGAATATGTAGCAGCTTGTGTGTTTGCATGGTGTACCATGAGCTGTGATTGATGTACCTTGGGATGAACTAGATATATATATATATATCTATATCTATATACTTGTGTGTATTGGTTAGGAGCTATACCATATGTTATTGGAGTAGTACCTTAGTAATGCATCATTTTAGTATGATAAGAAACAGAAGTTCTCTTAACGTGATATCATGGTTCACTGTCTGATCTTATGCGAATGACGTGCGAGAACAATGTTTTCAGTAGTGTGATGTACTTAAGTGCACAACCAAGAATAATGGGTTTTAATGACTTGTACCACACTTTAGTTGTTAATGATGCAGAATATACGATAACGTTAACAACGAGATGTTCGTATTCGTCAGTCTGTCTTCTGAGTTTTGTTTGTTCGCTTGGTAAGTTTGAGAACGAGTAGCCGTGCCTGGTCGGTACTATTCGTTTGGATGCATTAGTGGCAAGTGATGGAAAAACCGGTTTAAATTGAAAGTTTAAACGAGCAGCAAAAAAGTCAAGTTATAAAAACTTAAAGGCAGCCCAGGATCTACTACTCGTTAATTCCATAGATGCGCACAAGAGGGGACAAGAGTTATACCTTAGTGTCTTGAACCCAATTCTGACTTTTCTTCTTCTTCCTTGGTGATGCAGCAGCCTCCACTAGGTTGTCTTCACCCTTATGTCTCCTGAGAATACTTCCCGAAGAGACTAGAGATGGTGGGATCTCTAATAGAAAGGAAGAAGAAGGTTTGGGGCTCTAAAATATTTTCTGCAGCTTCTGACGTTCTCAAAACAACGAACTTATTTTCCAGAACGTAGATGCCCAATTTATAGACTCCCAGAACCGACCTAACCTTCAATCGATCGAAGGACTTCGATCGATCAAACATTCGATCGATCGAACCATGCTCGATCGATCGAACCTGCCATGACATCGATCGATCGAACTAGCTTCAATCGATCGATCGAACTAGCTTCAATCGATCGAACCTGACTTGACATCTTCCTCAAGTGTCTTTCCAAGTATCCTGGTGGAGCTAAGAGTGGGACCTCCTAGGCTCTTTATTGTTAGCTCAAATCAGTTGATTAATTCCCAAGACCAAACACTTTGATCAGCAAATTAATCGACTGATCAGTTAACGTTTACTCCACTATAAAACGATAACTGAACTCCAACGCAAAAGAACATATCCAAAGCGATAATTAGACTTGCATGCTGTACTAATGTCCCTCTACAGTCAGCATTCGCAATCATATTCAGGTAGTCGGATTAACGGTCATTGTCAACCTGAATCATGATTACTTCTTGAATTCCTTGAGTCCCATTCACCTCTCATGATTACCAAACATATTGATAACTCTTATCAACAAGATTGCAGTACTCAGTAATCAACTTGGTGATATACTCAAGGGAATGCTTACTGTGAATCAGAGGATAGATTCTATCTTGACAATATATGTTCACAACCCTACGAACATGACATACCCAAGATACCCAGATGTTGATCTTTTATAGACCTCACTAATTGGTAAGTCAAAGCAGTCATGTCCACAGTCTGTGTTCATAATTGTCTCAAGATTGAGAACACGTACCTTATACAAGTTATGAGTTCCTATTGACTGTTTGACAATCTTGAGTGTCAATAAGAAAGCTCAGGTCCGTCAATTCACTATAAACACTAGCATATTTACTAAGAGTTACACTCTAGTGATTGAGATTCATCACTCCATCCAATGGTAGTTAATCATGCTACAGTATAAACCTGATGAGATATCCAGTCTCATCATCCACTGTGACAAGTTTTGAGTATCAATGAATAGTAATTCGTATCTCACTTGTATGTATCTCATACATACACGAATTACCTTATATAATACTTAAGGATTCACAATCATCTCATGAAAGAAACATACATAATGAAATGTAAAGCTGATATCCATATATTAAAATGTCAATGTCTCACACATAAAGTACTGGTTTGAGGGCACAAACCCAACAAACTCCCACTTGTGATCCCCCGCAGTTAACACAATGTCAAGGTTATGTTTCCATTCAGTGTAGTTGTTTCCAGTTACCTTGTTTTGTTTGAGTATGGTGGCAATTGGACTAAATGCAGTCCAGACATTATGATTACTGAAAATCAAACAAACAAAATGAATATGGATATCAGTATTTGACAGTTTAAAATAAAAGAATCCTCAAAAAACTCTTACTTTTAAAACAAAGTTGCCGAAATATCGAAACGAAAGAATAAAGCCTCAGTGTGGTGGTCAATGCTCGATCTTTTGATTAATCATGACTTGTCCGCTATGCAACTCTTGCAAAACAAGTTATGACTCCCAAACCTTTTTGATCTCTAAGTTTTTGAATAATGCCCCGTGTGGGTTCCCTTATCCATAGTTTAGCTAGTGTGTACCATTAACTAGGATCCAATCACAACCATCTCAAGTAGTGCCTCCGTGTGGTGGTCACCCTCTAACACGTCTGATTGATCCTGTCAAAGGAAGTTCACATCTAGTAACCAATGAGTAATGCACCCTCCGTATGGAATGATCACCCCTGGCGAGGTGACACAGAATGCACCACTCATCTTACAGTGAACCGTTAATGGAAGATCGTGGGTGTTTATTAATAAGACCCTATCCCACTAGATTTAGTAAATAAGGATTTTGCTTTTAAAAATGTTTCCACACATTACCCATAAACATCCAATGTTTACTAATGCGTTGAAATGGTTTTTGAATTTTATTTTAGAAAACTTGTTTTACGTGCATGTAAGTAGTAACAATATAATTAAATGCCAATCACAAACCAAGCACATAAAACAAAAAAACTAAAATTGAAAATAAAGACATCCAAACGATGCCTCTATCTCCCATGGCTCTATCTCCATAGAACCTCCTTTTGGTTTGATCGCCTCCATCTTCATCTTCATGGACAACGGCTCCTTGCTCCATCTTCATGGATTTTCTAATTCTATTACATTTGTCATATGCTTCTTTCGAAGCTTATAATTTATCTAGTAATAGAAATAGCAACAACAAAATAAAGGCTAGGGAAACCGGTGCCACTTTTCTTTTTGTAGGATTGAAGTCGCAGCACCCTTTACATATGCCTTAAAACCAAACCAAACTTAAATTACAACATGCACCAATCTCAAACAATTTAAATACAAATATTCAAAAGACTTGGTGCCATGGGAGATAGCGACTAATCTAGCTGCAAAAGGGTTAGTCGTACATGCATCCACACATACATAACAAATATATGTAACTATTAGAACACTTAATTGATTCACACAATATATAAACTCTTTACATATGGAATTAGAACTTAAAACAACATCTTACTTCTCTGTCACAGTTCATCGATCGAAGACTGTTCGATCGCTAGAACCTTCGATCGATTGAACACTGTTCAATTGCTTGAACATTCTGTTTCACATAATGATTTGAAAATTTTACAGAACATTTTTAAATTAAAGTATTTAATTTCAAAAACTCTTTAAAACTGTGAAACAAAGATCCTGACAAAGAGTCTATCTCGATCGATCTAACTACATTCGATCGATCGAACACCAGAAGGTTTCGATCGATCAAAAACTGTTCGATCGCTTGAGTACAGAGAATGTTCGATCGATCGAAACATGTTCGATCGATCAAACCTATCTTGCATCTTATGCAATCACAGATTTGTACTCTGCTGCGAAAACACTACAGAAACAGATCTGTGATGATGCAGTTTCAAAACAGTTCTAAAATCAACATGCAAATCAAAATAGTGTTCCAAAAATGCATCTATTGATCCAAAAGAGCGTGGCTCGGATACTAATTGATGAAAAAACCGGTTTAAATTGAAAGTTTAAACGCACAGCAGAAAAGTCAAGTTATAAAAACTTAAAGGCAGCCCAGGATCTGCTACTCGTTAATTCCATAAATGCGCACAAGAGGGGACTAGAGGTATACCTTAGTGTCTTGAACCCAATTCTGACTTTTCTTCTTCTTCCTTGGTGATGCAGCAGCCTCCACTAGGTTGTCTTCACCCTTATGTCTCCTGCGGATACTTCCCAGAGAGACTAGAGATGGTGGGATCTCTAATAGAGAGGAAAAAGAAGGTTTGGGGCTCTAAAACAGTTTCTGCAGCTTCTAACGTTCTAAAACGACAAACTTATTTTCCAGAATGAAGCTGCCCTATTTATAGATTCCCAGAACCGATCTAACCTTCAATCGATCGAAGGACTTCGATCGATCGAACCATCCTCGATCGATCGATCGAACCTGCCATGACTTTGATCGATCGACTAGCTTCAATCGATCGAACCTGTCTTGACAGCTTCCTCAAGTGTCTTTCCAAGTATCCTGGCAGAGCTACGAGTGGGACCTCCTAGGCTCTTTATTGTTAGCTCAGATCAGTTGATTAATTCCCATGACTAAACTCTTTGATCAGCAAATTAATCGACTGATCAGTTAACGTTTACTCCACTATAAAACGATAACTGAACTCCAACGCAAAAGAACATATCCGAAGCGATAACTAAACTTGGATGTTGTACTAATGTCCCTCTATCGTCAGCATTCACAATCATATTCAGGTAGTCGGATAAACGATCACTGTCAACCCGAATCATGATTACTTCTTGAATTCCTTGAGTCCCATTCACCTCTCATGATTACCAAACATGTTGATAACTCTTATCAACAAGACTGCAGTACTCAGTAATCAACTTGGTGACATACTCAAGGGAATGCTTACTCTAAATCAGAGGATAGATTCTATCTTGACAATATATGTTCACAACCCTATGAACATGACATACCCAAGATACCCAGGTGTTGATCTTTTATAGACCTCACTGATTGGTAAGTCAAAGCAGTCATGTCCACGGTCTGTGTTCATAATCGTCTCAAGATTGAGAACACGTACCTTATATAAGTTATGAGTTCCTATTGACTGTTTGACAGTCTTGAGTGTCAATAAGAAAGCTCAGGTCCGTTAATGCACTATAAGCACTAGCATATTTACTAAGAGTTACACTCTAGTGATTGAGATTTATCACTCCATCCAATGGTAGTTAATCATGCTACAGTGTAAACCTGATGAGATATCCAGTCTCATCATCCACTGTGACAAGTTCTAAGTATCAATGAATAGTAATTCGTATCTCACTTGTATGTATCTCATAAATACACGAATTACCTTATATGATACTTACGGATTAACAATCATCTCATGAAAGAAACATACATAATGAAATGTAAAGCTGATATCCATATATTAAAATGTCAATGTCTCATACATAAAGTAATGGTTTGAGGGCACAAACCCAACAGCAAGTATAGTGGTAGAACATTGTTGGTATTATTGAAATCTGTGTTGAGATGGTTAAAAGGCCATAAGGCGACGATGTCAATATGAGGCTGTAAGGCGACGATGACAATTTAACCACGGCTGAATGAATAAGATAGGGTCACCATAAGGCCGTAAGGCGCCGATGTCAATATGGGGCCGTAAGGCGGCGATGACAAGAAGGTAACCTAACGGCCGTAAGGCGACGATATTGAGGCCAACCACGACTGAATGAATAAGATAGGGTCACCATAAGGTCATAAGGCGCCGATGTCAATATGAGGCCGTAAGGCGGCGATGACAAGAAGGTAACCTAATGGCCGTAAGGCGACAATATTCAGGCCAACGGCACTCTTGTCGGATGCATGCAAATAGTCGAGTTTGTGAATGATCGAATCCATGATCCAAAGTAATCCGAGTTGTTAAGTTTGTACCTGGGGTTCAAAGTAAAGTGTTGAATCCGTACTGATTGTATGCCCTGTCCAAAGAAATCATTCAGTTGATGTCAGTTGCCTTTCCAGAGCTCGAGTCAGTCAGGGATGTTTCCTAACTTACGTTATACAATGAGAATAAGATTAAGCAAGGCTTAACTAATGTTTTCAGAAAAAGATAAAAAGGAATGTTTTACTTTCTAAATGGTTTAACAAGTATTTTCTGAGCCCATTTAGTGTAGTAGGTTTACTCACTCAGCTTGTAGTAAAGCTGTTGACTTTTATGTCCTGGACAATCAAACGTCCAAACCTTGTAGAGGCTGATTACCACGACGAGGAGTACGCCGAGGAAGGCTATTGGTTTGCAAGCTAGTTACCGGGAGCAAAGACTTTTGTTTATTTTATCTTTTGTTGTAATTGAGGCACTGAGGTGCCAAACTTATTATTTTGGTGTAGGGCTTCCTGTCTAGGATATTGTTATCTTTCTTTTCTTTTTATGTGAGATGTAATAATGAATTTAAGACTCTGATGATGTTTAGTATTATATAAGCCTAGAACCACCATGTTTATTATTACTACTTCCATTTACTGTTTGTTACTTTTATCTTGGTTCTTTCTTGTATGGAAAAGCACGTGATCTTTAAACCAGTCACGTATATATGGACCCATAAGGGAAATTTTGATTTTTCCTATTTTTGGCTTACTCCAGGGCATGACTTGTTCGAGATTTTAGAGCATGTTCGAAAAGTCGCATATCGACTTGCGTTGCCACCAAAGATGTCAGGAGTGCACAACGTGTTCCACATCAGTATGCTGAGGAAGTGTGCCCACAACCCAGCGCACGAGATCAACTTCGAGGGTATTGAAGTCAACGACAATTTTACAATCAACAAAGGACCAGTGTAAATCTTAGACCATGGGATCAAGAAGCTCAGAAATAAAGAGATTCCGTTAGTAAAGATCCAGTATAAGCATCATGACGAAGGAGAAGCTTCGTGGGATCTAGAGTGGGAAATGCGCCAGAAGTTTCCATTTTTATTTAACTCTGCTACTTTTGATTTTGAGGACAAAATCTTTTCATTAGTGGTGGATGATGTAATACTCTGTATTTTGGAGTGTATATTTAAAATTAAGACTGGGTATTGATCTTTGTATACTTGTATAACTCTTACCATTCATTTGGTGAATTTTGGTTACCAATCGATTTCCATTGCATTCCAATCGATTGACATGCTACCGACCTGAATTCATTACATGGTGCACTATGCTAATCAATTTTCATTTTTTTTCTCAATCGATTGCCTTCAAATGTCTAATACCAATTGATTGTCGTCAGTAGCAATCGATTTCCTTTTGCAGAGATTGATTTTCATCCTTGCATGAGATTTTGACACATAGCACTCTTACCTTCTATATATTTGCATTCATTTCATGGCTAGGGAGGTTTTCACTGATTTGAGAGAGAGATAGACATCTTGTGATATATATATCATATATATACACAACTTTACATACATATATCTATATATATATGTACACATTCTGGAAGAGAAGAAGGAAGAAGAAGACAGATAAAGAGAGAAAGAGAAGAGACAGAGAGATAGAGGAGAGGCAGAGGATAAGAAAGAGATGAGGAGAGAGAAAGCTTGAAGTTTGAAAACCCTACAAGCCAAACACACCTTAAGTGAGTTTTAACTTACTTGGTCCCTTTATATGGATGTTTTACAAGTTTATATAAAGTTTAGACATAACACACGCATCCTTAAGACATGCATATATGCTGTTTTATAATTCTGCTGGAGAAGACGAAGTCCCAATTGATTGGACTTTTACCAATAGATTGCCATCATAACCCAATCGATTAGATATAGTTTTCCAATCGATTGCCATTATTTGTAACCCAATCGATTACCAAAGTTAGTAATCGATTAGCATTCGATTAGCATTGTTTTGGATCCAATCGATTGCCTTTTTCTTTAATCGATTGTTAAAGTTTTTGTCCCAATCAATTAGCAATCACAAAATATGGATTGGTTCTTTTATTTTTTAGATATGGGGTTCGATTGTTCGATTCTCGATTCAGACTTTCATTATGTGACTATTGGGATAATCAGGGATAATGTGATACCAAAGATAAGTACAAGGGTGAATAATGGATTAATGTTATAACGATAGTTATTATGTTATTCGTGTATTACTTTAATCAAAGTAGTCAGGCCGCAGTGGGATTGGTCATGTGTCAGTATTAGTACTAAACGTAGGTATGTTTGATAAGTTTTTAGAAATGGTACATGGGCGAAACCAGGCAATCCTGAGATAGCCAGATGATCCATGTATATCCTTAACGAGCGGTGGATGAGTTATGTCCTTAATGAGCGGTGGATGGGGGATCACTGGTAGACATCGACAAGTCGTGGCAGTAGATTTGATATACTATTATTTAAAACGTTATATCCCTGATATGTGGTGGGCGGTGATATGTCCTTAACGAGTAGGGGATGGACTAATGTGTTGTTCATGACATGCTGTGGATGGTCTATATCCTTAACAAGTGGTGGACAAAATAATGGTGTGTCTACAAGTTGTGAACGATTGAGTCTGTTCTTTCAGTCGAGGCATGTTGATTATCGGTCTTAGGTTAATAAGACCATAAGGGTTGAGTAAATGACGTTTGTATAAAGATGGAGATACTATTATAATGCTTATCGTATTCATTTCTTAACTTGTTATTACGTTATATAACTGGTACCCTATTTGTTTATATTCACTCAGCTCTCAGTAAGCTGACGACCGTTATTGCCTGGGCATTCCCCGTCCAGACCACCCTATTCCTAATAATGCAGGTGATAGAACATACGATGATGCCTACTAACAGGAGGAAGAAAATTTAGAAGGTGGCCCCACCAAGGATGGTTATGCCAGCTGACGACATTTATGCCAGTTGAAGAACTAAGTAGTCACTAGTTCAATTTCTGTTGAACTTTGTTAAACGGTCACATGGGCATATGTTGCATTCAGACCTATTATTCTTCATATAGCACACTCTAATGATTTGTAATAGATAGATCATTTATAATATATTTAGTTGATATTATTCTTGTTCTTGTTACTTCTAATTGACTAGTATTGTATGGTGTGGACAATCAGTGACATTCACTCATCATTTGCTATGGACCCAAAAAGAAATTTAGTTTTCTCTATTTTTACTGTTTTGGGGCGTGACATAAACTCTTTTAAAATTTGAAATAATGTTGGTTGACACTATTTGGACCATTTGGTCCTTGTGAGTCAATCTTTGACTTTTTGACTTTTCTTTGGAATCCACGTAGGATTCATTTGTAGCTTTCGTACTATTTGGTTGGTCCATGTAGGATCTTTCCACTTCTTTAACCTCTTTCTTTCACTCTTTGACCCGTCCACATGTTGTGGATTTTGGGGCATGCCAGAGAGAGAGAGAGAGAGAGAGTGAGAGAAGAAGAAGAAGAAGAAGAAGAAGAGGAGGTGGAGAAGGAGGAGGAGGAGGAGGAGGAAGAGGAGATGAAGAAGAAGAGAGGAAGATAGAGGATTGTCGTAGTTCATTTTGTTTGCCAGGACATTTAATGGATAAATTGTGCTTTTGTTGATCTTGTTTATTGTTCACTTGTTGTTAATAAAAATCTCTTTCTTGTAGGAATTGGGAACTTGTTCAAAGTGAGAACAAATCCCATTAGGTTTTTATCTCATAAAAAGGGGAAGGATACAGTTTCAGCAAAGGCGGATCGATCTGGCTTTAGACCATGGATCGATCCACACGTTTGAAGGAAGCCACTACCTAGAATTTCAATATCAGATCGATCCGGCCATTTGACGGAAGCTACTGCCTAGAATTTCAATATCGGATCAATCCGGCCTCAAAGGGTAGTTTAATTCACGATCCTAGACAGGCATTGTGCAAGCATATAAGAAAATCGAATCGATCCACCCCTGTAGTGTTTCCCTCTTTTTATTTACAAGTTTTTCATTGAGTGTGGGTTGTATAAATAGGAAGAGATAAATTTTTGTTAGGTTAGCTTTTATTTTTCTTAGGATCTTAGTTGTAGTTTTTCTCTCTTCCTTCTTCTCCTTCTCTTCCATTTTGCTCTCTATTGTTGTAAACTTGAAGCTTGGATTGAAGTTTTAATGGCTAGGTATGTCTTCTCCCTTTTTTCTTTGATGATATTTCTATGTTTTCCATTATTAGTTAGATTTACTTAGGTTGTGGATCATAAACTCTTGGATTTAATGTTGTAGCATTTCTATGGTTCGTAAAAACTAGGGGCTTCATCTTATTTGCCTTGCATCTTTGATTGTCAAAACATAGAATTTGAATCCTACCTTATGTATTTCATATGGAATATTATGTAACCTTGTGCTTTGCACTCTCTGTGTTTAATTAATGTTGTGTGTAGGATTTGAAACTTGGAGTCTCCATCTTTGATGTCAAGCATCTTTGATTGTTCAAACTCTTTGGTTTTAAATACTCCTTTTGAAGGCTTCATAGGTGATTTGTTCACCAAGTAGATTAGTTAGTGTACGGTGGACAAATCATTCAGATTAGAATCCATGGATGCTTCATCTTGTATGTCATGCATCCTTGATAGTCAAACATTAGCTTCAAATCCGTTTCTATGGAAATCTCAAAACTCCTTTCATCTAACACATAGATGCACTCCTTGTGTTTGATAATATGCCACATTGAGATGTTACCTTATAGTGTGCTTAAAACATTAATCCATTTCATCTTGTTGTGACCCAAGATGTAGGGACTGATCCCAACCTATTGCTTTTTAGATTAGTTTCCCTTTTATTCTCCAAAAACCAAACAAACACCCCAAAAGATGCAAAGTCATTTTTTCCCTTTTCTTAATCATTTTTTCTTATTTCTTTTTTGTACGCATTATAATTAGTTTCTAAACTTCCCAATTGTTGTTCTTGTATCAATACCTATGGACTCGACACCCTGCTTCCAACACACTACATTCTTGTATCAACCTATTAATAAAAAATACTTGATTTCGGCAACATCAAAGTGGCGTCGTTGCCGGGGATTGGCAACAACGTTAAGGTGTTTGGCTTCTAATTATATGCGATTTTGCATTTATCTTTTTGTTTTGTCTTTGTTTTGATGGATTAGCTACACTTGAAGAGCTAAACCTCCATCTTGGATGTTGATGACACATTGGTCTCACATGGAGAAGGTAATAACATCTCCTTTGCTTGTTGTCTTTAAAATCTCCTTTGCTTGTTGTCTTTAAAATTTTGGCATATGTAATTGATTTTCATTATTTCTTACATAGATGTGCTTAATAGAAGTGATGTATTGTTGCACATGAGTCATTCTAAGAGAAATTGATTTGTCTACCATGTAACTTAGTTAATGTAGGGTGGATGTGTCATTCTAATCAAAGGTGTTGCATAGTGTAGTAATTTACCACTTATTTGTTATTATGATAATTATGCTTTGTGTTAAGATGCTTGACTCACACCAAGAGATTGTGATGTGTTCTACAATATAGTTTAGTTAACTTAGTTTAGTTAATGTAATTTAGTTGTAGGGTGGACAATTCATGTTAATCAAAGTAGAGCCGTAATATAGTAATACAAAGTTTGATTATTTTGCCAAACTTTCTAGAACACCTCTTTTAAAGAAATATTATTTCTCTTTTCCATGTTGGGCTAGTGGTAGATTCAACATTCTAACTTTCAAATTCATCCGCATCATTTCCTAATCATTCCATCTTCATTTTTTCCCTTCTTTTATTTGCTTGATGTGCTCGTTAGGGATTCATGTACACGAAGATCATTTTTGTGTTCATCGGGGATCGCTCCTTTTGTTAGTGATATCACTCTATCGCTACTCATTTTTGTCCTTATTTCGAACCAATTGCATTAGGGATAATGCAATGTTCTAGTTGGGGGGTGTGGGATATTCACCCGTCATGTTGACGTTCCATTTTCTTCTTGCCATTAATTCTCCAAGTATGTTTTTGGTTAATAAAAGAAAAGATGATTCAAAAAAAAGTTTCTAATGATTTTAATATAATGTCCCCGTTCTAATGCCGAACGATTTTTCGACATTAGTATACGACACGTGTTGAATCCCATTATTTCTATAACTAACTTGATTATAGTAAATTTCATGAATTTCAAATCTTGGATTATCAGGCATGTTGCATGACTACTTGTGTTAAGATGGTATTTGATGCAATTGTTAACCGAAAATTGTTTGAAACATTTGTGGAGATTGTACCCTTGTGAGCTTTAGATCTTTTTCTCCATTATTGAGGGTTACAAACTTCAATTCTCTCTTTTTGAAAAACATACAAAAGTCGTTGATAATCTCATCTTCTTGCTTTGATTGTTCGTTAGAGGAATCCTTTTGTAGAATGCAAAACTCTTGCTTGCTTGTCATTCTAGTGGAGAACAAAGAATCACATTGTCCGAGAAAATGATTTTAGGTCCTTCTTTTCCCCATTTCTGGTCTTAACCACACATACCATTCCTTCACTTAACCATACACCTTCCATATCCGCATTTGAATTACATTTTTGGGATGTCTTTGCATGAGATCGTGTTTGTAAGGTTGTAAAAGAGATTGAATCATTTTGTTGTGAGTGTACAAAGAAAAAGAAAAGAAAAAAATTCTAAAAATATATATATCAAAAAAAAAAAGAAAAAGAAAGAAAAAAAAAAAGGAGCTTCATAGTCAATTGTACTTCTCTTTTTGAGCTTCAAATAAATATTTGTGGATGATTCATCTCTTGTGGTCATTTCTATCCATGCATTCCAATGAATCCCAAGTTTGTACCCAAGCACTTCACTTCCTTTGCCCTTGTCCTTCACCTCATTACACTTTCCCACTTTACAACCCCCTCAAGGTCCTAATTGATCCTCAAGTTTTGTGATTCGGAGTTTGAGACGATCATGACAAGTAGTTTGAGTTATTCCACATCCTCTAGTGAATGGTACCCTTCATGAGATTAATTTTTACTCGTTTTTCACGCTTACGTTTTTCATCATTGACATATGGGTGGCTTTGTTATCCATTTCTATCCCTCTTTTTGCCCGCATGTCACAAGTGTATTACCCATTTCAAGTGATTCATTTTAGAGTGTACTACGAATGATAATTGAGTTGAAGCGTGTTTTGGACAAAATTCGGATTATGAAGGCATTGCTATCTTCTTGATAGTTTGTAGTTATGCACTTCTCACCACACGCGCATCCAAGATTGAGCTTAATAAATTTTATCTAATAACCATGATAGTTTGCAATCTTTTTGGATTTGCGTGTCATGTACTAAAATCTTTTGAAAATTCTTGGGACTATTCTTGAAAATCATGAGAAAACAAAATATTTATGGGTATCATACAGAGAACCCTCTGGAGACAACACTCCTCCTTTACAGGTAACCTAGATGTTTAACGGCTTGTTGCATATGCTCAATAAAATCGTGTTCCCCACGAAAATGGTTTGTCGTTCATTTTAAAAAATTTGGTGCACAAGGTTATTCTTGAATCTCTTGGTCTTCTGCTTTGTTGCTAAGAGACTAGCAACATGGTAGTTGGGGGGTGTGATTCTTGTTCAATATTGCATTCTTGACTTCAAGAGTTTACTTTTATTGGACAAACATTATCACCTAAATCGGGAGATTTAATGGATAAATTATGCTTTTATTAATCTTGCGTATTGTTAACTTGTTGCTAATAAAAATCTCTTTCTTGTAGGAATTGGGAACTTGTTCAAAGTGAGAACCAATCCCCTTTGATTTTTATCTCATAAAAAGGGGAAGGATTCAGTTTCAACAAAGGCGGATTGATCCTGCCTTAGACCGCGGATCGATCCGCCCATTTGAAGGAAACTACTGCCCAAAATTTTGATATCGGATCGATCCGGTCACAAAGGGCGAATTGATCCGCGATCCTGGACAGGCATTCTGCGAGCATATAAGAAAATCAGATCGATTCGTCCCTGCAGTTTTTCCCTCTTATTATTTACAAGTTTGCCATTGAGTGTGGCTTGTATAAATATGAAGAGATAGATTTTTATTAGGTTAGCTTTTATTTTTCTTAGAATTTTAGTTATAGTTTTTCTCTCTTCCATTTTGCTCTCCATTGCTGTAAACTTGAAGCTTAGATTAAAGTTTTAATGGCTTGGTATATCTTCTACCTCTTTTCCTTTGATGACATTGCTATGTTTTTCATTATTAGTTAGATTTACTTAGGTTGTGGATCATGAACTCTTGGATTTAATGTTGTAGTATTTCTAGGGTTCATTTGTGTAGGATTCAAAACTAGGGGCTTCATCTTATTTGCCTTGCATCTTTGATTGTCAAAACTTAGAATTTGAATCCTACCTTATTTCATATGGAATATTATGTAACCTTGTGTTTTGCACTCTCTGTGTCTGATTAATGTTGTGTGTGGGATTTGAAACTTGAAGTCTTCATAATTGATGTCAAGCATCTTTGATTGTTCAAACTCTTGGGTTTTAAATACTACCTTTTGAAGGCTTTATAGGTGATTTATCCACCAAGTAGATTAGTTAGTGTAGGGTGGACAAATTATTTGGATTAGAATCCATGGAGACTTCATCTTGTATGTCATGCATCCTTGATAGTCAAACGTTAGCTTCAAATTCGTTTCTATGGAAATCTCAAAGCTCCTTTCATCTGGCACATAGATGCACTCTTTGTGTTTGATAATATGCCACATTGAGATGTTACCTTAGAGTTTGCTTAAAACATTAATCCATTTCATCTTGTTTTGACCCAAGATGGGGGGAATGATCCCAACCTATTGCTTTTTAGATTAGTTTTCCCCTTTATCCTCCAAAAACCAAACAATCACCCCAAAAGATGCAAAGACATTTTGTTCTTTTAAGAACTATAATTAGTTTCTAAATTTCCCAAACGATGTTCTTGTATTAGTCCTTGGACTCGACACCCTACTTCCAACATACTATGTTTTTAATAGGGTTAATAAAAAATACTTGATTTTGACAACATCATTTATGTTTTTTTATGTGCGATTTTGATTCGTAATTGTGATTATATGTGTTAGGGTTCATGATTATCGTATGTTTTGTAATCATTCGGGTGTAGGATTTTTAACCGTAATCGTTCATGTGAAGGATGTTAGGAAATTATGTGTCATTAGATTGGTGTATCCATGGTTGATTGTTCTTACCGAATAGAAAGTCGAATGCTTGATTGATGAACTAATTGGTGAAGTTGAATTTTCTTGAAAATAGAGAAATAATACACCTGGTTCAAGCAAAACTCATTAAAAAATCAAAACTAACATTTTTTTTATATTCTGTTCTCGACGACATATGTAAAACGCGATTTTGGTCAACTTTTGTGTCATGGAGATTTTCCAATTCTGCACGGTTTGGGTAGAAAATGCACTTTTACAGTAGCAGAAAATGTAAATATGAATTTGTAATAGTTGCTATGAACTGTTTGAGTTTTGTTGTGTTTTCTTCGAAAAGAACTATTGAGATATTTTGGATGTGGTATTAGTTGTTACAAATCTTGGAATCTCGTATTTTAAAAAAAATGATGATGTTGTTTGATTATTTTAGGGTGGTTTGGAATAACCTTGTGAACCCGTTTAACATTAATAAATGGGGTAAATTATTTTTCGTTAGAACTTGTGTGGTATTTTGGGTTGTGTGTCATAATTAATTAAATTGTTTGTTTAATTGTTGATCTTGAGTCGAATGAATTGAATATTTGAATAAATGACATAAGCATTTTATAAATAATATTTCTTTACTGTTCATCGCATCCCGTTAGGTTATTTATTTATAGCTCAACTTGCTAAGAGTACCCTTTTACCAGTGGTTGTGTGATCAAGCTGGCCTAAGCCTTATGCCCAGCTTATTTGTTAGATGTCTAGGTGTTAGCCTTAAGGTATATTAAGGCATAGTTAATTATGTTTTGATGATGTGAAATATGCTATGATAATTATGTGATTCATATTGATTCATTCTTTGTTATTATCATAGTCATTTTTATGCTCATATAAAATCTCATGTATTAATATTGTATCAATGTTTTAACATCTTTGTGTGCATGAGATTTAATTGATGTAGATCAAGATTACAAGGAGCTCAACAAGGATCAAGCTTGAAGACTTGAAGATATTTCATCCTTGGTTGAAGTCTAGGACCATCATTGTAAGGCATCTTGATCTCGCACTCATAGGGGCTCAAACAAACTCTAAAAGCTAAAGTTTTGGAAATAAATTTATATAGGACATATTTAAAGCAATGCCCCAACCAATTGGAAAATAATTAAATGTTGAATCTTATATGGTTGGAAAGGTATTTGAATCTAGTTTCCAAAACATCAAACGAATCGCAAATCCGATTTTTGTAGAGGGAGTTATGGCCATTTTAGTGGAGATGTGTCAGGCTGTCAAACAGGGAGGGGCAGTCGACTGAGGGCCCGATGCAGTCGACTGAAGTGAGCAGAATGCAAACAGAACCCTCTGTAAACACATCTCAGTCGACTGCTTCAAGGCCCAGTCGACTGCTTCAAGGTTCAGTCGACTGAATCGACCTGAAAGGCAATAACGGCTAGTTTTTAAAGGGGCTTTTAATTACCAAACTTGCCACCAACGGCTATAATCTTCCAAGGCCTATAAATACATGTTTTCCCAAGCTATTTGGTGTTGAGATTTTTGATTGGAAAAACTAGTATTGATCACACATCTCTTTGATCTTTAAACATTATCTTTTGAGCCCTAGTTGTGTGAGTTTATCAATTTGCTCAATTCTTTTATTTGTATTTCTTGAGAGAGAAAAATTGTAGTGAGCTATAACTGTATTATCCACTCTAGATAGAGAGTTTTCAATTTGTATTCAAATTATTTGTAAAGAGTGAGGGTTAGTAACCCTTGTGTGCAAAGAAGAGGTGTTCTTCTTTGGGAGAGATTGAAGGCTCTTGTAACGGTTTGGTGCACACCCATAAGTGCTCCGAGAACGGTTTGGTCTACACCCGTGAAGTAGATCAGAGTAAAGGAATCCTCAAGAGGTGTTCTTGAGGGGTGGACGTAGGCCGCGGGGTGCGATTGCCGAACCACTTGAAAAATTGGTTTGCAAGTTACTCTTCCCTTATCTCTTTACTTAATTGCTTGTGATTGTGTTTTAATTTGCAATTTTGTTTTAAAAGGTTAATTTCCTCTAAAACCTTATTTACCCCCCCTCTAAGGTTTCCATTTTTGGGCCAACAATTTGTTGGAAAAACAGGTTTAAATGGAAAGTTTAAACGCGCAGCGGAAAACTCAAGTTATGAAACTTTATTGGCATGCCCGGATCTACTACTCGTCAATTCTACAGATGCGCACAAGAGGGGACACGAGCTATACCTTAATGTCTTGAACCCAATTCTGATCTTCAACTTCCAGCAGCCTCCACTAGATGATCTTCACCCTTATGACTCCTGCGGATGCCTGCCAGAAAGACTAGGGTTGGTGGGAACCCTAATGGAGAGGATAGAGAAGGTTTTGGGGCTCCAAAACAGTTTCTGCAGCTTCTGACGTTCAAAACGACGAACAACTTTTTCCAGAACGCAGCTGCCCTATTTATAGATTCCCAGAACCGACCTAGACTTCGAGCGATCGAAGTGCATTCGATCGATCGAACATTCGATCGATCGAACCATCTTCGATCGATCGAACCTGCAGACTTCAATCGATCGAGATATCTTCGATCGATCGAACCTGTCTGGACATCATCCTCAAGCATCTTTCCAAGCATCCTGGCGGAGCTAAGAGTGGGACCTCCTAGGCTCTTTATTGTTGGCTCAGACCAGTTTATTAATTACCATGACCAAACTCTTTGATCAGCAAACTAACCAACTGGTCAGTTAACGTTTACTCCACTATAAAACGATAACTGAACTCCAACGCAAAAGAACATATCCGAAGCGATAACTAGACTTGTATGTTGTACTAATGTCCCTCTACCGTCAGCATTCGTAATCATATTCAGGTAGTCGGATAACTGTTACTGTCAACCTGAATCATGATTACTTCTTGTATTCCTTGAGTCCCATTCACTACTCATGATTACCAAACATGTTGATAACTCTTATCAACAAGACTGCAGTACTCAGTAATCGACATGGTGACATTCTCAAGGGAATGCTTACTCTGAAACAGAGGGTAGATTCTATCTTGACAATATATGTTCACAACCCTATGAATATGACATACCCAAGATACCCAGGTGTTGATCTTTTATAGACCTCACTGATTGGTAAGTCAAAGCAGTCATATCCACAGTCTGTGTTCATAATCGTCTCAAGATTGAGAACACATACCTTATACAAGTTATGAGTTCCTATTGACTGTTGACAGCCTTAAGCGTCAATAGGAAAGCTCAGGTCCGTCAATGCACTATAAGCACTAGCATATCAACTAAGAGTTACACTCTAGTGATTGAGATTAATCACTCCATCCAATGGTAGTTAATTATGCTACAGTGTAGACCTGATGAGGTATCCAGTCTCATCATCCACTGTGACATATTCTAAGTATCAAAGAATAGTAATTCGTATCTCACTTGTGTGTATCTCATACACACACGAATTGCTTACTATGATACTTAAGGATAAAACAATCATCTCATGAAAGAAACATACATAATGAAATGTAAAGCTGATATCCATATATTAAAAAGTCAATGTCTAATACATAAAGTAATGGTTTGAGGGCACAAACTCAACAAACTCCCACTTGCACTCATAACCATTCAGAACTACATCTAAGACCTAGACTATCTAGATGACGATCAAAGACCTTCTGTGGTAAGGCCTTTGTAAACGGATCAGCAAGATTGTCAGCGGTGGCAATCTTGGTGACAGTCACATCTCCACGTTGAACTATATCTCGGATTAGGTGATATTTCCGCTCTACGTGCTTTCCCTTTCCATGGTTCCTTGGCTCCTTGGACTGAGCCACTGCCCCACTATTATCACAATAAAGCGTAATAGGCGACAGCGACGCTGGTACCACCTCGAGTTCCATAAGGAACTTCTTGAGCCAAACAGCTTCCTTTGCGGCTTCACAAGCAGCCACATACTCAGCTTCTGTAGTTGAGTCTGCAATGCATTTCTGCTTAATGCTCCTCCAACTGACAGCACCACCTCCCAAGGTAAAGAGATGACCGGACGTCGACTTCCTCGAATCTTTATCTGACATAAAGTCCGAGTCAGTGTATCCCACTGGAATTAACTCACTACCACCGTACATAAGCATGTAATCTTTAGTTCTTCTCAAGTATTTAAGAATGTGCTTAACGGCTGTCCAGTGCTCTGGACCTGGATTCGACTGATATCTGCTAACCATGCCAACGGCAAAGCAGATATCTGGTCTAGTGCATAACATCGCATACATGAGACTTCCCACTGCAGAAGCATAGGGAACTCCTGTCATACGATTCCTCTCCTCCTGTGTCTTTGGACACTGGTCCTTGGAGAACGCTAAACCATGCCTGAAAGGTAACAAACCTTTCTTCGAATTATCCATTGAAAACCTAGTTAGCACCTTATCGATATAACCAGCTTGAGATAATCCCATTATCTTTCGCTTGCGATCCCGAAAGAGCTTTATCCCAAGAATATAGCTCGCCTCTCCTAGATCCTTCATATCGAAAGTACTAGCTAGCCAAACCTTGACCGTTGACAGCGCCGCTACATCATTTCCAATGAGTAGAATGTCGTCAACGTAAAGCACAAGAAAAGCCACCACTTTGCCTTCACATTTCTTGTATACACAAGGTTCATCCAGATTCTGTATGAAACCAAACGATTTGACCGCTTGGTCAAATCGTATGTTCCAACTTCTGGATGCCTGCTTAAGCCCATAAATGGACTTTTGCAACTTGCATACCAAGTTACCTTTCCGACCAGCTATGAACCCTTCTGGTTGTTGCATATAGATGTCCTCCTCAAGATTGCCATTCAAGAATGCAGTCTTGATGTCCATCTGCCAGATCTCAAAATCTAGGCATGCAGCAACGGATAAGAGTATTCTGATGGACTTGAGCATGGCCACCGGCGAGAAGGTTTCCTCATAGTCAATGCCCTCCCTCTGAGTATAACCTTTCGCAACAAGCCTTGCCTTAAAGGTCTCAACCTTTCCATCAGATCCTCTTTTCCTCTTGTAGACCCATTTACAGCCAATGGGTTTAATATTGGCTGGAAGTTCTACAAGATCCCAGACCTGATTAGAATCCATAGATTCCAATTCAGCCTTCATAGCTTTAACCCAATGAGCTGAATCAACATCAGCCATTGCCTCTTCGTATGTGGTAGGATCAGATTCAGATTCTATGGAGACAGCTTCAAAAACTTCTCCTAAGAACATGTATCTATCAGGTTGGCTGATAATCCTTCCACTACGACGAGGTACTGGTGCGGAAATAGGTGAAGAAGTGGTGTTTTCCTGATTTACATCGTTATTAACTACGGGTTGGACTGAGGGCTCTCCTTCTATCTCTCTAAGATCTATCCTTCCCTTAGGTTTATGGTTCATGATATAATCATCCTCCAAGAAAATAGCATTCGTACTGACGAACACCTTCTGTTCTCTTGGATCATAAAAATACCATCCATAAGTACCCTTTGGATACCCCACGAAGTAACATACTTCCGATCTAGAATCCAACTTGCTCATCTTTCCTTTTAGCACATGTGCCGGACATCCCCATATCCGGAGATGTTGCAAAGAAGGCTTGCGCCCAATCCACATCTCTCGTGGTGTCCTGGGAACAGATTTGCTTGGTACTAGATTTAGTATGTAAGCAGTGGTTTCCAAAGCATAACCCCAAAGAAATAAAGGTAACTCAGAATAACTCATCATTGACCTAGTCGTGTCTAAAAGAGTCCGATTCCTTCTCTCCGCTACACCGTTTTGCTGAGGCGTACCAGGTGCAGTCAACTGTGACAGAATCCCATTCTGTACGAGGTGATCAATAAATTCATTAGAGAGATACTCGCCACCTCGATCAGATCGAATGGCCTTGATATGTGTGCCCAATTGCTTCTCCACTTCAGCCCTAAACTCTTTGAACTTTTCAAAGGCTTCAGACTTGTGCTGCATTAGGTACACATATCCATACCTAGAGTGGTCATCAGTAAATGTTATGAAATACTCATAACCACCCCTTGCTCTAATATTTATTGGTCCACACACATCAGTATGAACTAATTCCAACAATGCATTGGTTCTATTGCCCTTTGCAGGAAAGGGCCTTTTGGTCATCTTACCCTCTAAACAAGACTCGCAGACTTCTATTGGTTCGAGAACCAAATCGCCTAAGACCCCTTCTTTGACTAGTCTGCCAATTTTATTTAGATTGATATGACCAAGCCTCATATGCCAAAGCCTTGTTAGATTAGTGGAAGATCTCTTTCTTTTAGATGGTACAGTTACCACTGAGTTATTAAGTTCCATACAAGAATCTTTAGAAATATTGGGAGTAATCACATACAAACCATTTGATTTAACACCAGAACATATAAAAGAACTATTTCTTTTAATCACAACTTCAGTTCCAAAATTAAAAGAATAACCATTATTCGATAAATTAGAAACTGAAATTAAATTACGTCTCATTGAAGGGACGTAAAGTACATCTGATAAAATCAAAACTTTATTGTCTAGAAATTCTAAAACTACGACTCCTATAGCAACCGCAGAAACGGTTGCGCTAGAACCTAGAGTAAGTACGATTTCCCCATCACTGCACTTCCTGGTTGATCTGAACCCCTGCAATGAATTACAGATATGGTTAGTCGCACCAGAATCAATGCACCAAGTGTTTGAAGTATCCGTTATAAAACTTACTTCAATCACATGTGATTCAATCATACCTTGAACTCTTGTAGCTAAGAATTCTGGACAGTTCCTCTTCCAGTGGCCCTTCTCACCGCATTGGAAACACTTTCCTTTGCTTTGGCCACCCACCTTCCCTTTGCCCTTACCTTTTCCCTTAGATTTTGCAATCTTAGGGACCGGTCCAACACTTGAACCTCCAGTGCTAGCCTTCTTCTTCCCTTTCTTTCCTTTCGGCACAGATCGGGAAGAGGAAGCGCTTTTCTCAACGTTTAAAACGCTGCCCCCAGGTTTGATCACCCCTTCCGCTGCCAATAAAGAGCTCATCAATTCGCTCATTGAAAAATCCATTTTATTCATATTATAATTCAGTTTAAATTGAGCGAATGATGGCGACAGCGTATTGAGGATCATATCAACTTGGGTCTGTGCATCGATGTTGGCACCTAGGGTCTCCAGCTCGTTTAAATAACCAATCATTTTCAAAACATGTTCTTTGACTGGAGTCCCTTCCGACATCTTAGCACTCATTATCTTCTGCATAGCTACCTGTCTGGCAGGCCTGCCATGCTCCCCAAACATCTTTTTCAGGGATTCGATAATGTCACTGGCGGAATTGTTCGACTGGTATTGGTGTTGTAACACATTAGCCATAGAAGCCAATATGTAACAACGACCCATCCTATTCGACTTTTTCCATTTATCGAACTCGCGTCTAGCAGCAGCCGAAGCATTTGCAGCGGGTTCTTCGGGGCATGGGGTGGTGAGGACATATATGTGATCCTCCGCAGTTAACACGATGTCAAGGTTACGTTTCCATTCAGTGTAGTTGTTTCCAGTTAACTTGTTTTGAGTGAGTATGGTGGCAAGTGGACTAAATGCAGATCCAGACATTATGATTTACTGAAAAATCAAAAAACAAAATAAATATGGATATCAGAATTTGACAGTTTGAAATAAAAGAATCCTTTTAAAACTCTTATTTTAAAACAAAGTCGCCGGAATATCGAAACGAAAGAATAAAGCCTCCGTGTGGTGGTCAATGTTCGATCTTTCGATTTATCATAACTTATCCGCTATGCAACTCTTGCAAAACAAGTTATGACTTCCGAACCTATTTGATCTCTAAGTTTCTGAATAATGCCCCGTGTGGGATCCCTTATCCATAACTTAGCTAGTGTGTACCATTAACTAGGATCCAATCACAACCGTCTCAACTAGCGCCTCCGTATGGTGGTCACCCTCTAACACGTCTGATTGATCCTTATCAAAAAGAAGTTCACATCTAGTAACCAATGAGTAATGCATCCTCCGTATGGAATGATCACCCCTGGCGAGGTGACACAGAATGCATCACTCATCTTACAGTGAACCGTTAATGGAAGATCGTGGGTGTAATTAATAAGACCCTCTCCCACTAGATTTAGTAAAAAAGGATTTTGCTTTTTGAGAAAATCTGTTTCTACACACTTCCCATAAACATCTAATGTTTACTAATGTGTTGAAAACGGTTTTTGAATTTTATTTTAGAAAACTTGTTTTGCGTGCATGCAACAATGTATTATACGCCAATCACAAACAAAGCACATAAAACAAAAACTAAAATGAAATAAAAGACATCCAAACGATGCCTCTATCTCCCATGGCTCTATCTCCATAGAACCTGCTTTTGGTTTGATCGCCTCCAGCTCCATCTTCATGGACAATTCTAATTCTATTACATTGAACCTATGCCTCTTTTGAAGCTTACAATTTATCTAGAAATAGAAATAGCAACAACAAAATAAAAGGCTAGGGAAACCGGTGCGACTTTCCTTTTCGTAGGATTGAAGTCGTAGCGCCCTTTACATATGCCTTAAAACCAAACCAAACTTAAAACAACACACCAATCTAAAACATTCAAACACAAAATTAAATGCTCTTGGCGCCATGGGAGACAGCGACTAACTTTTGCTGCAAAAGGTTAGTTGAACACACATCCACGCATATATATAACAAAATATAACTATTGGAACCCTTAATTGATTCACACAGTATATAAACTCTTTACATACTGAATTAGAACTCAAAACAGCATCTAACTTCTCTGTCATAGTTCGATCGATCGAAGACCGTTCGCTCGAACCTTCGATCGATTGAACACTGTTCATTCGCTTGAACATTCTATTTCACAGAATGATTAAAAATTTTGCAGAATACGTTAAAATTAAACTTTTAATTTCAAAATACTTTTAAAACTGTGAAACAAAGATCCTGACAAAGAGTCTGTCTCGATCGATCGAACTCTGTTCGATCGCTCGAACAACAGAAGGTTTCGATCGATCGAAACCTGTTCGATCGCACGAGTACAAAGCGTTCGATCGATCGAGACTACTTCGATCGATCGAACCCATCTTGCATCCAATGCAATCACAGATTTGTATACTGCTGCGATAACACTGCAGAAACAGATCTGTGACGATGCAGTTTCGAAAGCAGTTCTAAAATCAACATGCAAATCAAAATAGTGTTCCAAAAAACGCATCTATGGATCCAAACGAGCGTGGCTCTGATACCAATTGTTGGAAAAACAGGTTTAAATGGAAAGTTTAAACGCGCAGCGGAAAAATCAAGTTATGAAACTTTATTGGCATGCCCGGATCTACTACTCGTCAATTCTACAGATGCGCACAAGAGGGGACACGAGCTATACCTTAATGTCTTGAACCCAATTCTGATCTTCAACTTCCAGCAGCCTCCACTAGATGATCTTCACCCTTATGACTCCTGCGGATGCCTGCCAGAAAGACTAGGGTTGGTGGGAACCCTAATGGAGAGGATAGAGAAGGTTTTGGGGCTCCAAAACAGTTTCTGCAGCTTCTGACGTTCAAAACGACGAACAACTTTTTCCAGAACGCAGCTGCCCTATTTATAGATTCCCAGAACCGACCTAGACTTCGAGCGATCGAAGTGCATTCGATCGATCGAACATTCGATCGATCGAACCATCTTCGATCGATCGAACCTGCAGACTTCAATCGATCGAGATATCTTCGATCGATCGAACCTGTCTGGACATCATCCTCAAGCATCTTTCCAAGCATCCTGGCGGAGCTAAGAGTGGGACCTCCTAGGCTCTTTATTGTTGGCTCAGACCAGTTTATTAATTACCATGACCAAACTCTTTGATCAGCAAACTAACCAACTGGTCAGTTAACGTTTACTCCACTATAAAACGATAACTGAACTCCAACGCAAAAGAACATATCCGAAGCGATAACTAGACTTGTATGTTGTACTAATGTCCCTCTACCGTCAGCATTCGTAATCATATTCAGGTAGTCGGATAACTGTTACTGTCAACCTGAATCATGATTACTTCTTGTATTCCTTGAGTCCCATTCACTACTCATGATTACCAAACATGTTGATAACTCTTATCAACAAGACTGCAGTACTCAGTAATCGACATGGTGACATTCTCAAGGGAATGCTTACTCTGAAACAGAGGGTAGATTCTATCTTGACAATATATGTTCACAACCCTATGAATATGACATACCCAAGATACCCAGGTGTTGATCTTTTATAGACCTCACTGATTGGTAAGTCAAAGCAGTCATATCCACAGTCTGTGTTCATAATCGTCTCAAGATTGAGAACACATACCTTATACAAGTTATGAGTTCCTATTGACTGTTGACAGCCTTAAGCGTCAATAGGAAAGCTCAGGTCCGTCAATGCACTATAAGCACTAGCATATCAACTAAGAGTTACACTCTAGTGATTGAGATTAATCACTCCATCCAATGGTAGTTAATTATGCTACAGTGTAGACCTGATGAGGTATCCAGTCTCATCATCCACTGTGACATATTCTAAGTATCAAAGAATAGTAATTCGTATCTCACTTGTGTGTATCTCATACACACACGAATTGCTTACTATGATACTTAAGGATAAAACAATCATCTCATGAAAGAAACATACATAATGAAATGTAAAGCTGATATCCATATATTAAAAAGTCAATGTCTAATACATAAAGTAATGGTTTGAGGGCACAAACCCAACACAATTGGTATCAGAGCTTCGGCTCTTCTATTTTCAAAAGATTTTGAAAATTTTGAGTTAAGATCCATGGAAACTACATTCTTTGAAAATGGATAATGTATTAGTACTCCTCCATCATTGAGTGATCATAAGTATGATCATTGGAAGAGGAGAATAGAAATTTATTTTCTTTCACTTGACTACAATCTTTGGAGTATTGTCAAAAATGATTTTTCTCCTAAACCAAAGATTGAATGGAATGAAAGTGATCAAAACAATTTTCTATTGAATCTTAGAGCTATGAAAATTCTATATGAAGCTTTAGATAATACCAAATATAATAGAATTCGTTCATGCTCTGATGCTAATGAAATTTGGTTATGTTTAGAAAATATTCATAATGCTACTAACCAAATCCTTGAGTTGCAAATAGGAGTTGATGATGTTGTAGGAAATGTTGAAAACCTAACCCATCAACAAGAAGTGCAAAAAGAGGATTTTGTACAAGAGAAAGAAAAAAAGTTATATATGCCAATTTGCCAATGAAAAAGAAGAGGAGAATGAAAAAATGGCAAAAGGGGGCACTTGGAGCGATTCAGATAATGATGCTTCCGAGGACGAGTCAAGCGACCAAGAAGCCACCCATGAAAATAAGGTAAAAGAGGTAAACTCCAACTCATCCGCTAATTATGATGAACTTCAATGTGCATTTGAGGAGTTACATGAGGAGTTGGAGAATATGGGATCTAAATATATAACTCTTAAAAAGAATTTTTCCAAACTTTCAAATGAGTTAAATATTTTGAAATTCCAAAATGAATTTTTGAAGATTGAAAATGAAAAACATGTTTTAAGAGCACAATCTTCAAATGAGCTTCAAAAAGAAAATTTGGAGTTGAAAAGGCAATTAGATGAGTTAAAATCTCAAAATGAAATTTTGAGAAAAGAAAAGCTTGTTTCAACCAATCAACCTTCCATTGAACTTACTGAAAAGGAAAAGGTTGAATTGAGAAAGGAGGTGGATGATTTGACAAAAACTTTGGCCAAGTTTACCCAAGGTGAACAAAATTTGAATATACTTTTGGGAAAACAAAAATGTGTTTTTGATAAGGCCGATTTGGGATTTAATCCCACATATAAGGAAAAGAAGTACAAAAGCTTCTTTGTAAAGTCTACATCCTCTACTTCAAATTCTCAAATTCCTCACAAGAAATTCTTTGTTAACGAATCAATCTCAAATGAGACCCTTCCCCATGTAACTTGTCATTATTGCATGAAAAAGGGGCATGTTAATTATAAATGTTCATTTCGAAAGAAAATTAACATGGTTTGGGTTGTGAAAGGATCCTCTCCTACCACCTCGGCAAATGGAGCATCTAAGAAATTGTTGGACAAAGGTTAAGTATTGATTTGGTAATGGTAGGTTAGTAGGTAATTTTGTTTTGATTTGTTTTTGTCATCCTACTTAAATTTTTTTTTGATTTCATATCATACTCTTATTTGTTTCAAATCACTTTGATTTTGTTTAGATATACATACTTGATTTTTATGCATAAATCTTGTTTCATCCACTTGTGATTTGGATACGTCTTTACATAAATCATCATGCTCTTGATATTGCTTATTTGAAAAATGATGATATGCTTTTGTTTGATTAGACAAAGTTGTAAGAATGGTTAGACTAAATGATGTTTTGTGAATCATTCAATTTTTTGCTGCTGAACTGTCATTTTTATGAACTACTGAACAAAGCAGTCGACTGGTACCCCGACACAGTCGACTGAGTCAGGTGTGAGGCTTTGAACTTTTTGTTTCTGCCTATCTCAGTCGACTGAGACGTCGACTATTTCTGTACCCTCAACCTTCTGTCTTAGTCAGCCGACTGAGGAGTCGACTGGTTTTGCATCCAAAATCCCTGCTTCTTCTATCGACTGAGGCATCGACTGAGCCTCGGTTAGCCCCAAAAATCTGAGCCCTAATTAGTTCTTCAGTCGACTGACCCGACTGAATTGTTTGTTTATCTTAGATTTTGAGTTCTCCAACTTTATTATTGGTATCTTTTGGGAGAATATACTCTCTTTTCATATCTTTTGGTATCTTTTTTCATTGCACATGCTTAGGGGGAGCACTTTCATGTATTCATTTTCTCACATGTGGTTATATTTGTTTATTTTTGGTATCATTTTGTTTTTTTTTTATTTGTATGCCTATTGTGAGGGGGGAGCTTTGTGTTTTATCCCCAAATCTTTTTGATAATGTCAAAGGGGGAGAAATATGAGAAGTATTGGGGAGAAGTTATTGGGTAGTTATCATTCATGTTCCTTAACATTTGATATCCATTATGAATGATAATATGAAAATGACCAAACGTGCTTTTTTTGGCATATCCTTCATTGGTTGTTTGCCATCATCAAAAAGGGGGAGATTGTTAGCCTTAAGGTATATTAAGGCATGTTTAATTATGTTTTGATGATGTGAAATATGCTATGATAATTATGTGATTCATATTGATTCATTCTTTGTTATTATCATAGTCATTTTTATGCTCATATAAAATCTCATGTATTAATATTGTATCAATGTTTTAACATCTTTGTGTGCATGAGATTTAATTGATGTAGATCAAGATTACAAGGAGCTCAACAAGGATCAAGCTTGAAGACTTGAAGATATTTCAACCTTGGTTGAAGTCTAGCACCATCATTGTAAGGCATCTTGATCTCACACTCATAGGGGCTCAAACAAACTCTAAAAGCTAAAGTTTTGGAAATAAATTTGTATAGGACATATTTAAAGCAATGCCCCAACCAATTGGAAAATAATTAAATATTAAATCTTATATGGTTGGAAAGGTATTTGAATCTAGTTTCCAAAACATCAAACGAATCGCAAATTTGATTTTTTTAGAGGGAGTTATGGCCATTTTAGTGGAGATGTGTCAGGCTGTCAAACAGGGAGGGGCAGTCGACTGAGGGCCCGATGCAGTCGACTGAAGTGAGCAGAATGCAAACAGAACCCTCTGTAAACACATCTCAGTTGACTGCTTCAAGGCCCAGTCGACTGCTTCAAGGTCCAGTCGACTGAATCGACCTGAAAGGCAATAACGGCTAGTTTTTAAAGGGGCTTTTAATTACCAAACTTGCCACCAATGGCTATAATCTTCCAAGGCCTATAAATACATGTTTTCCCAAGCTATTTGGTGTTGAGATTTTGATTAGAAAACATAGTATTGATCACACATCTCTTTGATCTTTAAACATTATCTTTTGAGCCCTAGTTGTGTGAGTTTATCAATTTTCTCAATTCTTTTATTTGTATTTCTTGAGAGAGCAAAATTGTAGTGAGCTATAATTGTATTATCCACTCTAGATAGAGAGTTTTCAATTTGTATTCAAATTATTTGTAAAGAGTGAGGGTTAGTAACCCTTGTGTGCAAAGAAGAGGTGTTCTTCTTTGGCAGAGATTGAAGGCTCTTGTAACGGTTTGGTGCACACCCGTAAGTGCGCGCTCCGGGAACGATTTGGTCTACACCCGTGAAGTAGATCGGAGTAAAGGAATCCTCAAGAGCTGTTCTTGAGGGGTGGACGTAGGCCGCGGGTTGCGATTGCCGAACCACTTGAAAAATTGGTTTGCAAGTTTCTCTTCCCTTATCTCTTTACTTAATTGC